>CM056728.1:79529957-80729957 GCA_029844215.1 Przewalskia tangutica | reverse complement strand
ATTCGGACTTTTTAGAATATTTGAGAATTATGGAATTTTATTTCGAAATTGGTCACGTGGGGCCACGGGAGAATTCTGGTTTTGTAGGGCCCACTTTATTTTGGATTTTTGGCATTACGGATATTTTGGAAGATGAGATATTTTGGGCGAGTAGGGGCGACACGTGTCACCCCATGTGGCCGTGTTGGCGAATGGTTGGTGGAATGAGTGTTTGGGCGTTTTGGTGGACAAGTGGCGAGCCACTTGTCCCGTTTTAATGGTGGACACATGTCTCATTGTTGTGGTGGACACTTGGTTGGAAGACTCCACTCCCACATGGACCAAATCCTCACCATACATTTGCTTTGATCCTAGCAATTGATTTCTCTATAAAGACCCCCCATGTTGCACGACTTTAGTCATACCTCACTTGAAATATTTTTACAAGGCAAAAATTCCCCCTCCCTCCCTTTGTGGTTCTCGTCCAACACCCCCCCCCCTCTTGTGAAATAATTTCTTCAAGTATTGTTATAATACCATATACCTTAGCCAAAAATCCCTTGTAGTATTCCAAAGTTATCTTTATACTAAGAGCAGAAAATACTACTTTATTCTTAGTCATGAAATAAAACCCTAGAAAAATCTTCATAAGCTTAGATGAAGTGTTAAGAGAAGTTGTTTAGAAACATCTAAGGGTTTCTTGGAGCGGGTTGGAGCGTAAGGGTGGAGCTAAGCGTTGCTCGGGATCGACTTATAAAACTTGGATAATTTTGGGCTTATCGAGGTAATGATCTTTATCCCTATTGTAATTGGAAATTACATGTTGTAATGTATAGTTGAGTATACTATATATAGAATGAATATTGATAATAATTGAATGTATTTACATTGGGTGTATTTCTGATGAGACTTGTAGTATTATTGTGGGGCGGTGTTGTACACGTCAGGTTAGGCGTGTAACCCCTTGAGTTGTTGGCTTGGTAGCGGGCCTTGATAGAGGAGAGATTTATGTGGTTACGGGGAGGAGGTCTGCCGAATTTTCCGTAGAATAATGACCTTGTGCTTTGAATTGTTCTGAAGAGATCTAGAGGTTGATAGGCGTTTTGTGGCCTTTATAGGTTGAAGTACTACAGTGGCGTATTCTACTTGAAGGGTGGAAAAGGCTAGCGAGGTTATAGTACTTTGGAGCATTTTGCTAATTGTCGATAATCGTCGCGAGGTATGTGAACCTCTTCCTATCTTTTCTAGCATGATTGTTGTGAACTATGTAGTACGGTAGGCGTCGTGTGCTAAGCAATTTGGTTGGTTTAAAACATAAAGTGTTATAACGGCTTTATGGGAAGTTTGTTATAACAACTTTATGTAGGTAAAGAAATGGTGCGTGGTTTTAAAAGATAAGAGACTTGACTTATAAATGACTTGATGTGAAATATTAAGGACTTGGTTTGTGTTAAAAGTTGTGAAACGCAATTATGAGAAATGGGTAATTGGGTTTTAAAAGGAATAAGTTATATTGATTTGGAAATGAGAATAAGTATCAGACAAACCAACTGCGGCGTTAATAAAGGAAAATGTATTGACAAATAATTAATTATATTAAAACCAGTAGAAACCTCCATCTGAATAGAAGCTAAGATAAGACAAAATTGTATTACATTTCTAGATCATGGCTGCTTTAATAAGATCATTTATAACAAGTATTGATTTTCTTAAATTCCAAAGTAAGGAACTTGTTTTCTAAAAGAAAAGAGACTTGAGGAAATTAAAGTGTTTTGGTTTTAAAGAAAGACATGGTTTTGTCTTAAAATGGTTTAAAAGGAAGTCATGGTTTTGTCTTAAGTTGGTTCATTCGAAAGAAGATATGGAAATTGTTTTGGTTTACTTAAAAGATAGTTACTCTATTTTGATACTACGGGTATCGTGTGACTTTTGTGAAAGAAATGGATCTTTTAAAGAGTTAAAATCGTAGTACCTTGGGGTTAAAATCGGATTTGTTGTAATAAAATAAAAGTCTATGAGTATGTTGAACTTGCCTATGCTTGTGGTGATAGCCTTTGTTGTGCAAGTGTTGTATTTCTGTGCTATCGCGTCTCTCGTTGGAGGGCCAGCTATCTGGTTGATTGATGGACATCGACACGATGGGTGGCCCGGGTATGCTTCCATTATATCGATCCTTTTGGACATACCGACACGATGGGTGGCCCGGGTATGCTTCCATTAAGTGTTATCTTGTTATTTGCTTTGGACATCGACACGATGGGTGGCCGAGTATGCTTCCATTATGATTGTTATCTTGTTATTTCCTTTTGGACATCTTGACACGATGGGTGGCCGGGTATCTTACAAGAGTGTTATCTTGTTATTTGCTTTGGACATACGATGGGTGGCCAGTATCTTCCATTATGATTGTTATCTTGTTATTTCCTTTGGACATCTCCGACACGATGGGTGGCCACGGTATGCTTCCATTAGGATGGTTCCATGGCCATGCTTATCTGAGAGTGATCTTAAGAGCATGCGGCCGTTGTGCGGGTTAAATTCCCGGGTTATATTTGAGTGATGACTTTACGGGCGTGAGTCCCTGACTTGACATGACTGCTTATATATTGTGTATCGTAGTTTGGTTATCATATATGTCTCCTGTTTTATATAGACTATTATGATTTCATTTACTGTATTTTCAGTTTCACATACTTGGTACTGTTGTCTTGACCTCCTTGAGGCTGCGTTCATCTGCGCGGTAGAGTACACGATTGTTGATCCGCTCATAGGATCACGATTGGCGTTTTAGGAAGCTCGTTTCTACGAGGCTTATCTTTAGTATGATTCCACGAGATTGTAGGTACTTGTATATTCGGGGGTATGGCGGGGCCACTGTCCGTCATAGTTGTTATAAAAATTCTTAGAAGTGCAGTAATCTTTGTTGTGGCGGGGTTTGTAAAGGATGTAGCATTGTTCAGTTTTTATTTATATATCTGAGAAAGGTAACCGTTTTGGTTAGCCTATTTTCTTATTTCACTGTTTATCTTTTATGAGTTTTTATTTCCGCTAATTTTCTCTGATGTTGTATCACTAGGGTGCCCGGGGTAAGGCACCAGTCGCGGGCCCGAGGTCGGGTCGTGACAGAATGTGAGTAACCTGCCTATGTTTGCTTGTGATAGCCTTGTTGTGCAAGTGTGGTATCCTTATGTTACCGCGTCTCTCGATGGAGGGCCGATCGTATTGTTCTGGATCATCTTGGGCATACTGACTCGATGGAGGTCCGCGGGTATCGGCCGTGATGAGGTTCGTTTCCACGTTGATAGTGTTATTCCGTGGATTAGCCCTCCGTGTGTTTTAGTAGCGCGGTGGTATCTAGTAGTTAGCTTTCGTACCTGCCCCGGTGGTGGCTGATGCAGGCGGTATCTGGTAGTTAGGCTTTCGTACTTGCCCCGGTCAGTATTATGGCGAAGTCTCGTGATGCAGGAGGTATCTGGTAGTTGGCTTTCGTACTTGCCCCGGTCGTGATGTGGCGCGGGAGGTATCGGTAGTCGGCGCCGTGCTTTGCCCGGTCGGCCGTGGTACAAGCGTACATTATTGTTAGTGCGGTAGGTATCGGTAGTTGGCTTCGTACTTGCCGGTCGGTAGTGGCGGGAGGTATCGGTAGTCGACCGTGCCTTGCCCGTCTGATTCTTATGACACAGGTGGGACCTGGTGTTCACATGTTCTTCTTGGTGTTGTTATATCCTAGGTAGCCGGCGGTGAAGAAGGAATCCAGACACGTTTGACATTGTTGGGCATGAGACCGTGGTTATATTTTGGGTAATGACTTGGATGGCATGCGTCACTGACTTGACATGATTGTTCATAGATTGTGAAATGGTCTTTTAAAAGACGATGTTAATTCTCAATAATCTTGTTGTTAATAAGGCATTTGTGTAACGTATTTTTGTTATCATACATCTCGCTTTTATATAGACTATTATGATGTCATTCTGATTTTCAGTTTCACATACTTAGTACTGTTGTATCGACCTCCTTGGCCGCGTCATGCCGCAGTCGAGGTTGAGTGCGTAACTTGCTGATCCGCGCTCTTAGGATCACTGTTCAGTTTTGGGAAAGCTCCATTTCTCCGGAGGCTTTGTCTTTTGGTACGGTTCCCTGAGGTCATATACTTTTGCACATTCAGGGGGTATGGCGGGGCCCTGTCCCGTCTTAGTTGTTTTCATTCTTAGAGGTCTGTAGTACTGTTGTGGGCAAGGTTTGTAAAAAGGATTTAACTGTTCAAGTTTTTAAATTATTTACAGAAAGGTAACCATTTTGGTTAGCCTGTTCTTATGTTAATCTATTATTTCATGTCTTTGATTTTATTTCCGCTGATTTTCTCTGATGTTGTATCACTAGGGTGCCCGGGGTAAGGCACCAGTCGCGGGCCCGGGAACGGGTCGTGACAAAGACCTCCAGAAGTTAGCCGTAAACTGGGCTTCTCTGTCTGATATAATCGATATAGGGACTCCGTGCAGTCTCACAATCTCCCTGATATACAATCTGGCATAATCCTCAGCCGAAAACGTAGTCCTGACTGGAAGAAAGTGGGCTGATTTCGTCAGCCTGTCGACAATAACCCAGATGGAATCACACTTTCTCTGAGTACGAGGTAACTCTGTAACAAAGTCCGTGTTGATCACCTTCCTCTTCCATGTCGGAATATCAATAGCCTGTAATAGCCCACCGGGCTTCTGGTGCTCAACCTTGACATGCTGACAATTAGGACACTGAGCAACAAAACCTGCCACGTCCCTCTTCAGGCCATCCCACCAATACATACATCTGAGGTCATGGTACATCTTAGTCGACCCCGGATGAACAGAATAACGGGCGCTGTGTGCCTCCCCCAGAATTTGCTGACGAAGTCCTGCAACATCGGGAACACACAATATGCCCTCAAATCTTAGCACCCTATCTGACGCTACCTCAAATAAACTCTCCTCCTCTCGAAGAGCCGTATTTCGATACCGTATCATAACTGGATCCTCATGTTGTCGCCTCTTTACCTCCTCAACGATGGAAGACTCGGCAACCTCTCGGATCTAAACTCCATTAACTTTGGAAACAAATAATCGAACCCCTCGGCTCGGTAGTTGATAAATCTCACGGACCACGTCCTGTCTATCTGGCTGCCCATCTGACAGACCACTCATAGATTTACGACTAAGAGCATTTGTAACCGTCTCGGCTTTCCCCGGGTGGTACATGATATCAATATCACAATCCTTGAGTAACTCTAATCACCGTCTCTGTCGCAAATTAAGCTGCCTCTGTCTGAAGATATACCGGAGGCTCCTGTGGTCTGCATAAATATCCACATGAAACCTATATAAGTAATGCCTCCAAATCTTCAAGGCACGATTAACTGCCGCCGACTCTAAATCGTGAGTAGCGTAATTCCTTTCATGCTTCACTATCCGCCGGGAAACATAGGCTCTAACCTTATCGTGTTACGTCAGCACACAACCTAGCCCAACACTCAAAGTCTTACAATAATAACCTAACCCTCTAGTCTCTAAGGAGGGGTTAGAACTGTAGTCGTGGTCAACTTATCTTCTAACAACTGGAAGCCTTTCTCATGCTTGCGAAATATTCGAGCATCCTTAATCTCAATTCATGGTATTACATAATTTACTGGCTTGTCAAGACTTCTTATCGTTCGAGTGTCTACTCGTCTTTCCTTTATAATTCATTTCAAGTTGTCCTGGGGTCCCTTACCCCCCGTATTTTCCTACTATCCTTCTCGTCAGTACATATGTTACCACATTCCCTCGTGGTGTTCTTACTGCCCATCATTTACTAATGGTCTTTACACTAGTGTGGGGAAATCATATCTCGTGCAACTTACATAACCATAGTTCCATTCTCTTATCATTCTGGTCATAACCCTTCCTTATGCTTATTATTAGCAAAAGTATTTCTATCTTGATTCATAATCATACAGTTACATGCATGCGTACTACCTGCATTTATATCCTTACGACATTTCCTCGTCCATTTCCTAACGTCGTTCTCAATTACCCCAACACAATACTTTTCCCACGGTTATCTAAAATTGTAACCAATGTCATGACGATACTGAAGACCTTACCAGTCTCATATCCTTCGTCTAACAACATGGGTACACATAACCCATAATACGTAAAACTATCCTTTTACGTGGGGGAGAGAACTTATCTCCCCTACTAAATCTTAATCATCAAGCGCCACCTTATAATCGTATAGATTTTTAAAACCTACCAACGAGGTCTTTTATTTTCCGCAGGCAGCACTCGTACTTATCTTATTCTTGCTTGCGCGCTTTCCTGAAATTTTCTAGAAGGTCGTGGCCCTGACCGCCACACCAACCAACTCCAAGTACCTCCAAGGGCACTTAACATAAACTCCTTCAAATTCAAGTATTACTTACTTTCTGCATCAATTTACCTCAAATGAATAAGTCACACTGACTTATTAAAATCAACGATGTCAAAGAAGGAAGGATAATTCACTGGTTACAACCACTTCCCTTCATTTCCACTCGATAACCGGCTTACCGGAAAACTGGAATCGAACCAATCTCTCTCTGCAGTCCATGTTGGCATAACAAGAGGCCAACTATCCCGTACCCGTTATGACCTCAAAGTCTGTCATATTAGCTCTACTAGGTCTACTAGGGTCCGACGACTGTATCGTCATCGGTCAATTATTATATACCCGCTCAGCTACCACCCATCACTCACGGGTGTCGTCGCGTTGAAAGGTTCTCATGGATCCGGGCTCTATTCCTGTACACTTGGTTGTCATTTTCCTTACTGGTCGTACTCTTTCCGTACTTCCAAACTTATGCTAACATACGTACATAACCTCCATACTGATTATGGCCTCCAATATTTGGAGTTACAATGTCGAACAATATAAGGCCATTTCCGGCTCTCACGACCTGGTTCCGGTGGAACGCGTCCACGAACCCGTAAAACAATTAACTAGACTTGGGCCTTGCACCCTCGTGACCCTGTCACGTAGCGGGACTACTACCAACTGATCCCACTCCATTTCAGGCTATGGGGCGACCCTTAATAGGTCCTCAACCCTACTCGGTGTCACACTTAACTCTTATCCGTGGTCTGACTTAAATTTTTACTACCCGAGAAGGCCTTATATACCTAAGGTCTCGGTGGTTATCAATATTCTTAGGCTCGCAATTTTCATGCTCCAAGCCTACCTTATCAGTCCCCCCGTAAACATGTATAATAACTTCTCATAATACCATAATCGTGTTGTCTTGATCACAACAACCATACTTACTCCATACGGATCTCATCCGTACCATTCTCTTAATCATACCACGTAGCTTAATTTATTAACATAGTCTTCCATTAAGTCCCTTAATTATAACTTCTTAAGGGTCCATTACCTTCTCAGACAGCTCATCATCCCCTAATTATCTTAAATTAGTACGTAAAACCTTGATGAGAATTCATTAAACTGTTTCATACCTTTCCGGTATCTATTAAATCCTTACCAATCCCTGGTAATCCAAAATCATTCTAGGCAACACGCGTCCGACCCTCATATATAAATCTGTATAGTTGTATGTCATAATACCAACATTACTACAATTATTACCAACCTGGATACGCAATACACATAATCTTTCACGGTCATCGCTTTCGTAGTGCCAATCAACATAACTCGTTAGGAGAGACGACTAACAACATACTCTATCGCGGGATCTCGGAGAGAAGAATGGAAACCAATCCTAAATGTCCTGCCTCACGATTATAGATGTGTGCACAACACACCGATAATCAAGACTCTACTAGACACGTCAGACACTTTCAGAGGACTAAGCGCTCACGATACCACTTTTGTCACGACACCCTGCTCGGGCATGGTGCCCTACACAGGCACCTGAGTATACATCAAATATAATCAGCGGAACATACATAAACTTAACAAGAAATAAATAACAGGCTAGCCGATAAGGCCACCTTCCAAAAGTATACACGTAACTAAAAAAAAAAATAGTTTCCTCTTTTATTTTTTTACAACCCAATCCACAAGATATGACTACAGACCTCTAAGAATTTCTGACATAACAACTGTAATGGGACAGGGCCCCGCCATACCCCTGAATGTACATAAAATTACAACCTTAGGGAACTGTACCAAAATGCAAAGCCTCCGAAATAATGGAGCTTTCCAACCAGCTGAACAGTGATCCTAAAAATGAGGATCAACAACCTGTATAACTCTACCTGCGGCATGAACGCAACCCCCCGAAGGAGGTCAGTACAACATGTACCAAGTATGTGAAAACTGAAAAATACTGCAATTTACATCATAAGTCTAAAATAAAGCCGGAGACATGTATGATAAGCAAATTACAGTACACTGTGTCTTACTAACAATGAGAGTAACCAAGTATATACTTTACTGCATAAAAATAGGAGGCTCATGATCAAAGTAGGGTCACCCGCCCGTAGTATCATTAAGCAATCCTACTCCTGGGACTATTTCACCCGCATAGGTCCTGTGGACCCGCAATGGAGCGATGTGCTCCGCATGGGACTATTTCACCCGCATAGGTCCTGCGGACCCGCAATGGAGCGATGCGCTCCACATGAGACTATTTCACCCGCACAGGACTATTTCACCCGCTTAGGCCCAGTGGGCCCGCAATGAGTACAAACGCCGCACTCGCATCATGGGTAGCAAATCCATGGAATTAGTAGTAACCTGGCTTTACCGTAAGAATAACAAACTAGCACAACCGACTATCATACATAACATAAGCACTACCGCTTATCATACATAAAGCGCTGCGCTTATCACAACATAAGCAAGTTAAGAAATCCCCTAACTTCTTATTAACCTTCTTTATATACCCTCTCATTTTAGTTTACTTAAGGCACTAACATGTCATTTTAACAATCCGGGAATTTAACCCAAAGTACTACGTACTTCTATTCTTTTAAAATGACTTTTTTTCATATAAAACTTCCAAGATACTAATAACCGTATTATCAAGTCATATCTACTTTTTAAGACAAGTCACAATACCTTTTAGAAATACATTTATAGGCCTCTAAATCAAGTGACTTCTTTCTTTTAAAACCTTAAGCAATTGATGCCTTCAAATCAATTTGTCTTTCATTATTTCAAGTCCTTTATTATTACTTACATTACTTAGAGTAAACCACTCTTTTAACTTTCCATAAAGATATTATAACCAACTTCTCATAAAGTCGCTATATTAACTTTATACATTAGGCAATTACATTCTTCCTTATATCAAGGGACTTATGCTTTCAACAAGACAAGTATCATATACTTTCAAAAATACTTCAAGTCCCTTAACTTTAAAAACTAAGACATCCTTAATCTTTTTAACAAGTGAGTTAATTCCCTAACTCAACCAACTTGGACATTCTTAAAACAAGTCAAGGATATCAAATGAAATTAGATTCATCAAGATCTCGTACGTCTACCGTACTATATATTTACAACTACTCATGCTCAAGAGATAGGGAAGTTCCACATACCTCTTCGGTTCAATCCACTTGCTAAGTCCAATATGCCGTACGTAGTATGTCAACCTATAATGACCATAATACGTCTATTAACTTCTAACTTCAAACGTAGAATATTCTAAGTGCAAAGTCACTAAATTCTACGAAAAATCGGACAGCACTTCCTTTGTTTCTACATACTTTTCCACCTTTTTCAAGGCCCGAATTCAATAACCAAACACGCCACATTTAAGGCTCAACATTGTAGTTAACAATAGGGGATTACACGCCTACAAGACGTGTAAAATTCCGCCCCACAATTGATATCAAACTAGTCCAACATACAATATCATTTTCGGCAATTTGAGGGATAACAATACAAAGTCTTTTCCAATTCCTTTTCAATCCAAGTTGTTTAGTATAACATGTTATAAAGCCGCAATCGATTATAACAACTACAATATTCAAGTAGATAATGTCACGACCCGATCCCGGGCCCGTGACTGGTGCCTTACCCGGGCACCCAAGTAGACATATATCAGAGTAACCAGCGGAATATAAAAACAAGACATGAAACAATTATAGAATGAGAACAGTTTATCAAGAGAAGATTGTCTTACGGCGTGTATATATACATAAAATTTTGAACCCGAACAGTTACATCCCTTCTACAACTCTACCCACAACAGTACTACAGACCTCTAAGATTTTTACAACAACTATGACGGGACAGGGCCCCGCCATACCCCTGAATGTACGAGAACTTACAAACTCGGGGAAAACATACCAAAAGATAAGCCTCCGGAGAAACGGAGCTTCCCAATACGCTGAACTGTGACCCTATGAGCGAGGATCAACAACTGGTGTACCTCTACCTGCGCAGATGAACGCAGCCGAAGGAGGTCGATGCAACAGTACCAAGTATGTGAAACTGGAAAATACTGTAAATGAAATCATAACAGTTTATATAAAACAGGAGATATGTATGAAAATCAAACTACAGTTTACAACATAAAAGTAGTCATGTCAAGGCAGGGACTTACTCCCTCAAAGTCATCCCTCATGCCCGTGGAACTCATTCCTCACTGCCGGCAGTCTAGGTATAAATCGTATGATACGTATAACATGTCTCGGCCCATTCCATGGGACTCGAGGTGGAATCGTGTGGAATACATGTCTCGGCCCATCTCATGGGACTCGATAAAGAATCGTATGGGATACATGTCTCGGCCCATCTCATGGGACTCGATAGGAATCGTATGGAATACATGTCTCGGCCCATCTCATGGGACTCGATAGGAATCGTATGGAATACATGTCTCGGCCCATCTCATGGGACTCGATAGGAATCGTATGGAATACATGTCTCGGCCCATCTCATGGGACTCGATAGAATCGTATGGAATACGTGTCTCGCCCATCTCATGGGACTCGATAGGAATCGTATGGAATACATGTCTCGGCCCATCTCATGGGACTCGATAGGAATCGGGTGGAATACATTCCCGGTCCATCCCATGGACTCGGTATCAAAACGTGGTGGAATACATTCCCGGTCCATCCCATGGACTCGGTGTCGTGTGGAATACATTCCCGGTCCATCCCATGGACTCGGTATCGTGTGAAATACATTCTCGGTCCATCCCATGGACTCGGTATAGAATCAGCCATAACATTTAAACGCTCTTTTAAGACAGATTAAGATAATACCATACTTTCCTTTTTTAAAATCAAGTAGCAACATTCTTTTCAAAAAGTTCAAGTTTGCCTAATAAATACTCAAGTCTCTCATTTTCGAAAGGTTTCGTAATTCATAGTCTTAATCACTTAATAACATAATTCTCTTTTAAAACAATTTGAGTAACATATGCCTTATGTGTGAGTAGGTTATTCTTGTTTATAACAATCTTATTAAAGCAGCCATGATATAGGAAATGTAATACAATTTTGTCTTATCTTAGCTTCTATGCAGATGGAGGTTTCTACTGGTTTTAATATAATTAATTATTTATCAATACATTTTCCTTTATTAACGCTGCAGTGGTTCGTTCGATACTTATTCTCATTTCCAAATCAAGAAACATTATTCTTTAAAAACCAAGTACTCATTACTCACGAATGAGGTTTCACACTTTACAACAAAATTCATATCAATTCAATTAAGTCAAGTCTCTTATCTTTTAAGATCAAGTCTCTTAACTTCTAAAATCAATAAACCATTCTTTTACCTACATAAAGTCGTTATAACTAACTTCCCATAAAGCTATTATAACACTTTATGTTTTAAACCAACCAAAACTCATTTAGCACATGTACGTCTACCGTACTACATAGTTTACAAAACATCATGCTAGAAAGGATAGGAAGAGGTTCACATACCTCGCGACGATTATCGACAATTAGCAAAACGCTCCACCGTACTATACCCTGCTAGCCTTGTCCTCCCTTCAAGTAGAACACGCTACTCGCAGAACTTCAACCGATAATGGCCATATACGTCAATCAACGTCTAGACTACTCTGTAGAATATTCTAAGCAGAAGGTTCTCTATTCTGTGGAAATTTGGGCAGCATTTCCCTACCCGTCAACTACACAAGTCTACTGTAAATACAGTCCTATGTAAGTACAGTTCAATACTCTTCTCTTATACCATCCTTCTATATATCTTATACTCATTTCTATATTACTACAGTATGTAATATCTAATTACAATAGAAGGACAAGATATTTACCTCGACAAGCCCAAAATTATCCAAGATATATGTCGATCCTGAGCAAGGTTTAGCTCCTACTCTGTACGCTCCAATTCGCTCCAAGAAACCCTTAGAAGTTCTATACAACTTCTACTTAATACTTCAACCAACAATGAAGATTTTCCCTAGGGTTTCGTTTTGTGACTAATGGATATAAAGTAGTATTTCTGGGCTTTTAGTATAGAGGTAACTTTGGAATACTACAAGGTATTTGGCTAAGGTATTTTGGAATAGTAACAATACTTGGAGAATATTTTCTACCAAGGGGGGGGGTGTTTAGACGAGAGCTTCTAAGAGGGGGAGAGGGATTTTGAGACTTGGAAAATGTTTAAGGGATGAAGATTTAGTCTTGCACTTGAGGGGTATTTATAGAACCACCAATGGTCTAGATCAAAACAAATGGATGGTGTAGATTTGGATCCATGTGAAGAAAGAGGTCTTCCAACCAAGTGTCCACCATAATCTTGGGACATATGTCCACCACAACATTGGGACATATGTCCCCCACAACAAAGAGCCATGTGGCTTCCACTAGCACACAAAAAATCGTCCAAGGCAAGCCTCCCACTTGCCCAAAAAAACGCCCCTACCAACTCCCACTCACCAAAAGAAAATATCTTCCAAGACTTGACCATTTGACCTTGTCCACTTGGCCAACATTTTCGTCCAACCCATGCCAATTAAGGGTGACACATGTCGCCCTCCTATTGGTCCAAAATATTCCGTCTCTCGGAAAAAATCCGCAATCGGTTAAAATATTAAAAACGTAGAATTTCCTTCACAAGGTTCGGAATCTTTTCCGTTGAAAGTTCACAATTCCATCCTTAACCTAATTAGGGTTTGTACAAATGTACGTACGTTCTCACATACATACTCTGGAAATACGGGGTATAACATTCTCCCCTCCTTAGAAACATTCGTCCCGAATGTTCCTTCTCAAGACAGATAACGATAAAGTTCCTCATAACTTAAACAGTTTGCAAATGCCACACATGGCCACAATACAACACATGCGCAAAACTCTAATCCAAGCCAACGAGGAATCACCTCTAACATCACGAAAGCTCCCACCGTCGACCTGAACTCCAAGTGTCGACGCCGACTATCCGCACGACTTCTGTTGACTCTGAGCTGCCAATAACTTCTTCTGGATAAGCTCCACCTTATCCACACTCTGCTGAATCAAGTATGAACCAACAATTCGAACCTTGCCAACATCGAACCAATCGACCGGCAACCTACACTACCGCCCATACAAGGCTTCATAAGGCGACATCCGAAATACTGAAATGGTAGCTATAATGATACTCACTCAACAAGAGGCACATAATCCTCGCTGCTACCCCTGAAATCAAAAACACCGGCCCGAGGGTGAATGCAATACTGAGACTCACCTGAGTTCCTAACCTCGCCTGGTAAAACCTCCATAAAAAGAAATAGCCGTAAACTGGGCTCCACTGCCTGTCATAAAGTAAGAGTAGGAACCCCGTGCAGTCTTACAACCTTCCTGATATATAACATCTCGCATAACCTCTCACGAGTAAATACTGATCGAAAGACAAGATGGTGACCCCATCGCCCGACTCTCGGGTCGAACGATCCGCGAACTCGTCGATGGTTAACTAAACTTGGGCCTAACACCTCGTGACCCTAACACAAAGCGGGACCACCACAATCTTTCCTTACTTTAAACTGGCCGCGGTTGACCCGCACCGCCTCAACCCGACCCATTTATCGCGCCAAGCTCTTGTTTCCGATCCGAACAATCTCACCATCAAGTCACGAAAACCTAGGTCTTCTTAGCTCAACTACCCTCTTTCATTTCATACTACTCGAGGACTTATCACACAAATATATCTCACGTATACTATGCACTCAGATAAGGGTCAAACATAAAAATAAATTTTTACTCAAGATGGCCTCGCTCTAAGGTCTCCACGTATAAAATCCTAAAGCTCACAATTTCCTGTCCCAATCTCACCCTTTAACTAACCTTGTCTTCTAAACGCAATTAACATAATGCTATCTGAACATAACACTTAATCAAGACCATCATATCAAGCATACTAATCTCTCGAGGGGTAAGAATATAAGCGTATTAATCGCCTCACTTTCCTTCGTCGCTCTAATCATAATCACCTTGCTCGTCGCGCATAGTTATAGAAGGCGATGAACTCGCCATCGACCGCAGTCGCGTCATTCTACCGTATCCTCCTTCTAGGGCATCCCTCGTCACATGGCCCCGACGGCCGCAGTGAAACAAGCACCGCAGAAGACGACATTCCCGATGATGTTTGCCGACGCGTGCACTGAGGAAAGCATGAACCCGACTGGATAGAACCCATGTATACCGCGGAACCGGAAGCCACGAGCTCGACCATCTCGAATACCCGAGCGTCCCGAAGACGCGGAGGACCACTGCATCGGGCGGAGGTGCATAACTAACCTGCTGCTGAGGCGGTTCGCCTCGAAAGTTACCAAAGGACTCGCTGCTCGCCTCTTCGCCGATCTCGGTCGTTTCGTGCCCCTTCCGCCTCACATCCAAGTGCATAAGCTGCATGCGGGCAATATCCATGCCGGTGAGGCTACACCAACAAGCCTCGCGGTAGTCATCGAGTCGGTGGCGTGGCGGTGTACTCATCCTCCATATCGGCTACTAACACGGGACATACCGAGCTAATGAGTCGAACTCCACGTTGTACTCAACCGCACGCCTCGCCTCAAGATCGTAAATCTATCGGCCCGTGCCCTCCTCATCTGCGGAGGCAAGAAGTGGCTGAGAAATGCCTCCGAGAACTCGTCCCATACAGCTGGAAGCGCATGCTCCCCCCGGGACAGCTCCCACGAATCAAACCAGTCGACTGCAGTATCACGCAGCCGATGTGAACCTAAGACCACTGACTCGGTCTCCGAAGCCTTGATCACTCATGATCCGTCAGAATCGCTTCGGATGAACTCGCGGATCATCCTCGTGCCTCGATCCATAAAATCTTGGCGGTGCGACTCGAAAGTCCCGCCTCAAACTATCCGCTCTCGTGAACTACGGTACTACAGTGCACGGAATTGCTGATCCGGCTTATCTCGCATTGCCACTATCCTGGCCAATAACTGGGCCATCTCCTTGTAACTCATCTCCTCTGCTCCAGGCTGTGGGACTGGAGGCTCAGGTACTGTGGTCTCAGTAGAGACCGCTGCTACTCTACTCGCAGCTCCCTCTGCTGCCTTGCCCTTCTGGGCCCGACACTCATGCGGAGGCATAACTGGTAAAAACGAAATACGTCAGAGGGGTCCAACTTATAATATAGCTCTAAGGCACGATCTCAGAATGAGAAGAATGGAAACCAATCCTAAATATCCTATAGCCTCCTGATTATTGGTGTGGTGCACAACACACTGATAATCAAGACTCTACTAGATACGGTCTGTAGACACTTACCGAGGATTAACTGCTCAGATACCACTTTTGTCACGACCCGATCCCGGGCCCGTGACTGGTGCCTTACCCGGGCACCCAAGTAGACATATATCAGAGTAACCAGCGGAATATAAAAACAAGACATGAAACAATTATAGAATGAGAACAGTTTATCAAGAGAAGATTGTCTTACGGCATGTATATATACATAAAATTTTGAACCCGAACAGTTACATCCCTTCTACAACTCTGCCCACAACAGTACTACAGACCTCTAAGATTTTTACAACAACTATGACGGGACAGGGCCCCGCCATACCCCTGAATGTACGAGAACTTACAAACTCGGGGAAACATACCAAAAGATAAGCCTCCGGAGAAACGGAGCTTCCCAATACGCTGAACTGTGACCCTATGAGCGAGGATCAACAACTGGTGTACCTCTACCTGCGGCATGAACGCAGCCCCCCGAAGGAGGTCAGTACAACAGGTACCAAGTATGTGAAACTGGAAAATACTGTAAATGAAATCATAACAGTTTATATAAAATAGGAGATATGTATGAAAATCAAACTACAGTTTACAACATAAAAGTAGTCATGTCAAGGCAGGGACTTACTCCCTCAAAGTCATCCCTCATGCCCGTGGAACTCGTTCCTCACTGCCGGCAGTCTAGGTATAAATCGTATGATACGTATAACATGTCTCGGCCCATCCCATGGGACTCGAGGTGGAATCGTGTGGAATACATGTCTCGGCCCATCTCATGGGACTCGATAAAGAATCGTATGGGATACATGTCTCGGCCCATCTCATGGGACTCGATAGAAATCGTATGGAATACATGTCTCGGCCCATCTCATGGGACTCGATAGGAATCGTATGGAATACATGTCTCGGCCCATCTCATGGGACTCGATAGGAATCGTATGGAATACATGTCTCGGCCCATCTCATGGGACTCGATAGGAATCGTATGGAATACATGTCTCGGCCCATCTCTTGGGACTCGATAGGAATCGTATGGAATACATGTCTCGGCCCATCTCATGGGACTCGATAGGAATCGTATGGAATACATTCCCGGTCCATCCCATGGACTCGGTATCAAAACGTGGTGGAATACATTCCCGGTCCATCTCATGGACTCGGTGTCGTGTGGAATACATTCCCGGTCCATCCCATGGACTCGGTATCGTGTGAAATACATTCCCGGTCCATCCCATGGACTCGGTATAGAATCGGCCATAACATTTAAACGCTCTTTTAAGACAGATTAAGATAATACCATACTTTCCTTTTTTAAAATCAAGTAGCAACATTCTTTTCAAAAAGTTCAAGTTTGCCTAATAAATACTCAAGTCTCTCATTTTCGAAAGGTTTCGTAATTCATAGTCTTAATCACTTAATAACATAATTCTCTTTTAAAACAATTTGAGTAACATATGCCTTATGTGTGAGTAGGTTATTCTTGTTTATAAAAATCTTATTAAAGCAGCCATGATCTAGGAAATGTAATACAATTTTGTCTTATCTTAGCTTCTATGCAGATGGAGGTTTCTACTGGTTTTAATATAATTAATTATTTGTCAATACATTTTCCTTTATTAACGTTGCAGTGGTTCGTTCGATACTTATTCTCATTTCCGAAATCAGTAAAACATTATTCTTTAAAAACCAAGTACTCATTACTCACGAATGAGGTTTCACACTTTACAACAAAATTCATATCAATTCAATTAAGTCAAGTCTCTTATCTTTTAAGATCAAGTCTCTTAACTTCTAAAATCAATAAACCATTCTTTTACCTACATAAAGTCGTTATAACTAACTTCCCATAAAGCTATTATAACACTTTATGTTTTAAACAAACCAAAACTCATTTAGCACATGTACGTCTACCGTACTACATAGTTTACAAAACATCATGCTAGAAAGGATATGAAGAGGTTCACATACCTCGCGACGATTATCGACAATTAGCAAAACGCTCCACCGTACTATACCCTGCTAGCCTTGTCCTCCCTTCAAGTAGAACACGCTACTCGCAGAACTTCGACCGATAATGGCCATATACGTCAATCAACGTCTAGACTACTCTGTAGAATATTCTAAGCAGAAGGTTCTCTATTCTGTGGAAATTTGGGCAGCATTTCCCTACTCGTCAACTACACAAGTCTCATCAGAATACAAATCCTATGTAAGTACAGTTCAATACTCTTCTCTTATACCATCCTTCTATATATCTTATACTCATTTCTATATTACTACAGTATGTAATATCTAATTACAATAGAAGGACAAGATATTTACCTCGACAAGCCCAAAATTATCCAAGATATATGTCGATCCTGAGCAAGGTTTAGCTCCTACTCTGTACGCTCCAATTCGCTCCAAGAAACCCTTAGAAGTTCTATACAACTTCTACTTAATACTTCAACCAACAATGAAGATTTTCCCTAGGGTTTCGTTTTGTGACTAATGGATATAAAGTAGTATTTCTGGGCTTTTAGTATAGAGGTAACTTTGGAATACTACAAGGTATTAGGCTAAGGTATTTTGGAATAGTAACAATACTTGGAGAATATTTTCTACCAAGGGTGGGGGTGTTTAGACGAGAGCTTCTAAGAGGGGGAGAGGGATTTTGAGACTTGGAAAATGTTTAAGGGATGAAGATTTAGTCTTGCACTTGAGGGGTATTTATAGAACCACCAATGGTCTAGATCAAAACAAATGGATGGTGTAGATTTGGATCCATGTGAAGAAAGAGGTCTTCCAACCAAGTGTCCACCATAACCTTGGGACATATGTCCACCACAACATTGGGAGATATGTCCCCCACAACAAAGAGCCATGTGGCTTCCACTAGCACACAAAAAATCGTCCAAGGCAAGCCTCCCACTTGCCCAAAAAAACGCCCCTACCAACTCCCACTCACCAAAAGAAAATATCTTCCAAGACTTGACCATTTGACCTTGTCCACTTGGCCAACATTTTCGTCCAACCCATGCCAATTAAGGGTGACACATGTCGCCCTCCTATTGGTCCAAAATATTCTTTCTCTCGGAAAAAATCCGCAATCGGTTAAAATATTAAAAACGTAGAATTTCCTTCACAAGGTTCGGAATCTTTTCCGTTGAAAGTTCACAATTTCCATCCTTAACCTAATTAGGGTTTGTACAAATGTACGTACGTCCTCACATACATACTCTGGAAATACGGGGTATAACAGATAACATGCGACGATTCTAATTAACGACCAAATTGTATTTCAATTTCAAATGGCTCACAATGTCATTTCGGATTTAGGCTTCTACAATCTATATCACTTATCAATCTTCAGTACATATACTTCATGCTAGTTAAAATGTAAGGCTACAACAATATGAAATATTATAACACTTAAGAGAACAAGATTGTTACCTTAACGAGCCTTAATCCACTTCAAGATCTGAAGTCGCTCCCAAGCAACTTAGAGCCTCTCCTTGACACTCCAATCCGCCACTTGAAGCCCTTAGAAGATCACAAACAACTTTCCTTTAACTTCCAATCCAAACCTATGAAAGTGACTTAGGTTTTCACCTTGCGACTAATACGAAAATGCCACTTTTTCGGGATCTTTCTATTGAGATACCATTACAATACTCTTAGGAACCTTGGTTTAAAGTGTGGAGATTATAGGACAACAAACGAAAATTTTCTTGTTCCTTAGAACCCTAAACCCGAGAGCTCCTCTTTAGCAAGACAAGAGTTCTTCAAATTTTTCTAAGTGTTAAGAGCCTTGTCTTTCTACTAGTATACATATATAACACTATGGAGGGACAAGATGAGAACAATTGTGTGGCTTGGATCTATTTCACTTAAAAAAATCTAGCCAAGTGGCCCTTGGACTTAGTCAACAATATCAAGCTCTAAGACTTAGCAAGACTTGGTCATCTTAAATTATGGTAAAATGACCATTTAGGCCATGTACAATTCGTCCAAGACCAACAAGGGGTGACACGTGTCACCCTCCCATTCGTCGCAATATTTCGTTTTCCGACAATTCAATAATTCCGATAAATTTTTACTAGTCTCAATTCTTAACATTTTTGAGTTCTTACGTACGTTCTTATAAACATGTCCTGGAATTACGGGGTGTAACAGTTCCAATCCGCTCCAAGCACTCCTTAGAAGCTCATGAAGAACTCCTCTTTAAGTTCCATCTTCAAAGTTGAAGAACACCTTAGGTTTTCGCTTTGCGACTAATGTAAAAATGTCGTTTTTCCGGGATCTTTCTATTGAGATATCCTTACAATACCCCTAGGAACCTTGGGTTAAAGTCTTGTGAATTATGGACAACAATTGAAATTTTTTGTGTGGGAAATGGGCACAAAGCCGAGAGCTCATCCACAAGAACAACTAGTTCTTGAAATTTTTTCTAAGTGTAGAATATCTTGCACTAGTAATGGATATATAAGAGAATCAAAGTCCAAGATTAAAACACTTGAAGGGCTAGGATTTAGTCAAGAATGTCAAGCTCCACTTGACCCTTTGTCTTGGTCCATTATTATTCATCCAACAAGCCCATGTGGAGGGTGACACGTGTCGCCCTCCCGTGGGTCTAAAATATTTCATTTTCCAAAATCTCCATAATTGGCCAAAATATCGGAAACCTCGTGGGCCCCACAAAAATGTAAAATTTCTCGGGTGGGCCCCACAAAAACGTAAAATTTCTCGGGTGGGCCCCACGTATCCAACTCTGAAAATAAAATTCCAAAATTCCGATAAGTTCTAAAAGTCTTAAATAACAAATTCGGGAACCCAATTGTCACTAACAACAATTTTCCTTCTCGAGGCTCAAAATCATTTTCCGTAGGAAAAAACAATCCTTCTTTCGTTTCAAACTTAAAGTCGTATCTTCTCACATACATTCTCTTAAACACATGTCCTGAAATTACGGGGTGTAACAATTTTACACATCCTGTTAAGGCGTGTAATCCCCTTTGAATTGTTGGTTTGTTGTGCCTTAAATGTGGCTTATTGGTTGATGAATACGGGCCTTAGAAAAGGTGGAAAAGTACGTAGAAACAAAGGAAGTACTGTCCGATTTTTCGTACAATTATAGGGCAATTATTTGGTATAAGTCTTACAATAGTAAGTATGATATTGATAGAAGTACTATGGCCATTTTAGGTTGAAGTACTACGTGTAGCAGAGTCTACTTGACTTAAGGAATAGCCGATGATGTTGAAGTTCTTTGGAGCATTTTGCTACTTGTCGTATTGGTTAGTCGTCACGAGGTATGTGAACTTCTTCTTTCTATAGACATGAGTATTTTTATGGTATACTTGCCTTGTTGTTAGGAGTATACTTGCCTTGATATTTGAAGTATACTTGCCTGTTGTTAGGATTATACTTGCCTTGATATTTGAAGTATACTTGCCTTGTTGTTAGGAGTATACTTGCCTTGATATTTGAAGTATACTTGCCTTTGTTATTAGGAGTATACTTGCCTTGATATTTGAAGTATACTTGCCTTGTTGTTAGGAGTATACTTGCCTTGATATTTGAAGTATACTTGTCTTGTTGTTAGGGGTATACATGACTTGTTCTTGAGTATACTTTCCTTGTCATAAGAAGTATTCCTGTCATTGATTTTATGCTAAAGCTATGTCTAGAATATTCTTAAGTTCTTACCAAGTCTTATGGGGGATGTTGGTAAGAGTCGTTAGGAAGTATTGGAGTCTAGTTGACCTTGCTAACTTACTTCACTAATGAAAAAAAGGACCGAATAAGCCATTCCAGGGAGGTAGCCTTATCGGCTAACCTGTTGATTTTATTTTTGTTGATTTATTTTATAAGTTTCATGTATGTTCCGCTGATTATCTCTGATGTATACCTGTAAGGGTGCCCAGGTAGGGCACGATCGCGCCCGGTCGGGTCGTGACAAAAGTGGTATCAGAGCAGTTAGTCCTCGGAAAGTGTCTACAGACCGTGTCTAGTAGAGTCTTGATTATCGGTGTATTGTGCACCACATCTATAATCAGGAGGCTGCAGGACATTTAGGATTAGTTTCTATTCTTCTCACTCTGAGATCGTGCAGTAGAGTTGTGTTATTAGGTTGATCCGTCTCTGACGTATTCTTATGCATATGAATCAGCTATGCCTCCACGGAAGGCGACCAGGGCCCAGAAGGGCAAGGCAGCAGCAGGAGCTGCTAGTAGTCCACAGAGGGTTACCAGTATTCAGGCCCAGATTATGCATGAGGTTGTGGCTCAGGCGGCGAGTTCAGTTACGCCGACAGTATTAGAGGAGCCTAGAACAGTCGCAGCTCCAGAGGTTCCGATACCCGAGCCTCCAGTTCCGCAGCCAAGGGCAGAGTTTAGAGATTATGGAGAGCAGATCAGGTTATTGACTAGCATAGTGGTAGGGCAGCGCCGACAGGAGCAGGTAGCTAACCCTAGAGCCGACAGTTTGAGGATTCGGGATTTTCTGGGTTGTAGTCCACCCGAGTTATATGGTTCGAGATCTGAGGATGATCTTCAGGAGTTCGTTTGGCAGCTACAGCGGACTATGCAGGTGCTTAGGGCCTCGGAGACAGAGTTAGTTGTGTTAGCTTCTTACCGGTTACACGATATTGCATTTAACTGGTTTGAGTCTTGGGAACTGTCGAGGGGTGTGGGTGCTCGTCCAGCAGTTTGGGATGAGTTGACAGAGGCCTCCGTTTTTATAGGTTCTTGTCATTGAGGCAGAATGGGAGGACCATCAGGGAGTACAACCTAGAGTTTGACTCGTTGGCCAGGTATGCGCATACTATTGTGGCTGACATGGCTGATAGAGTTCATCGCTATGTTATGGGGCTAGTCCGTTATATGATCATTGTTTGCCTAGGAGTGGCCTTTCAGCCAGGTATGGATATTGCCAGGATGCAGGCATATGCACAGGGGATCGAGGACAGAGAGGAGAGAACCAGCCAAACCGAAGCCAGCCCAAGAGGGCCAGGACGGCAGGGTTTCAGGGAAATTTTCGAGGCGGACAGCCTCAGCAGCAGGCTAGGTCTACATTTCAGCCAGCACCGAGTGCTCCTCCACAGTTTTCCGGCGGGGGGTTTTACAACCACGGGAATACAGGGGCCGGTCAGATCGCTAGAGCTTCAGGGTCTCAGGGAGATGGGGGTTCCAGTCAGTCGAGGCCACTTTTGCCTCAATGCACCCAGTGTGGTAGGTTTCATTCTGGGGTGTGTTGCGCCGGTACGGGTGCTTGTTTTTCTTGTGGTCGTCTGGGCCATATGTTAAGAGAGTGTCCTTATAGAGGTGGAACTGGTGGGACATCACAGTCTACTGGATCAGTTGCGGGTTCTTCGCCTTCAATGGCTAGGCAGGATGTTCATGCACCGGCAGGCCGTGGCAGAGGTCGTGGTGGAAGTTTCCAGTTTTAGCGGTCCTTCAACCCGCCTATATGATTTCAGGTATATCTTTGACCCTTTAGAGACTTGTATGCATGATAAGGTTGTTATAAGTTTAAGTGTCATGAACGGATAATATTGAGACTATGTATATATGCTAGAAGGGGTTGGGAGTACGAAAAGATAATCCTTTTTGGGCTTATGATGGATGGATATGTGTGTGCGAGGTATTAGGGCCATATGTGGCATTATTAGGTTTCATTAAGTGTAGTTTTATGAGACTATGCCGAGAAATGTTAGATTGAGCTCCGAAAGAACATTCGAGGACGAATGTTTCTAAGGGGGGAAGAATGTTACACCCCGTATTTCCAGGACATGTTTTGTTATACCCCGTATTTCCAGAGTAGGTACGTAAGGACGTACGTACGAAAGTTTAGCCCTAAGTTAGGCAAGGATCGAAATTTGTGTTCACAACTACCGTAAAGAATCGTTTTTCGACGAAACGTTTTACAAAGCTTGCGAGGGGAAAAATACGGCTATGTCATTTATATTTTTTGCGGATTTTTCCGAGAGACGAAATATTTTGGACCAACGAGAGGGCGACACTTGTCACCCTCAAGTGGCGTCCTAGTGGACGATTTGGGTCACGGATTTGGCCTTGTTTTGTGCCTTATTTTGTGCCATGTTTGGTGCCTTGTTTTGTGCCTTGTTTTGTGGAGTAGGGTTAGGGTGCACTTGGCTTGATCTTGGCCCTCCACTTGCCCCCCACATGGCTTGATCTTGTCCATTGGTTTCCCTATAAATACCCCCCTAACTTGAAGACTTCTTCATCCCAAATTGTTCTAAGTCTTGAAATCCTCTTCCCCCTCAAGAGCTCTGCCCAAAGAGTCTCCCTCCCCTTTCACCGTGAGGCCTTGGCGGGGTACACCCCTCCTGAGGCCTTGGCCGAGGGTACACACCCCCTCCTAGTGGTGTGGCCAGAGGTAACCCCTCTTGGTAGAAATACTCTCCAAGTATTGTTACTATACCCAAAATACCTTAGCCTTATACCTTGTAGTATTCCAAAAGTTACCTCTATACGTAGAGCCCGAAAATACTACCTTATGTCCTTTTTGTCTCAAACCGAAACCCTAAGGAAAACCTTCATAGTTGGTTGAAGTGTTAAGTAGAAGTTGCGTAGAACTTCTAAGGGTTGTTTGGAGCGGGTTGGAGTGCACGGAGTAGGAGCTAAACGTTGCTCAGGATCGACATTTAAACTTGGATAATTTTGGGCTTATCGAGGTAAATATCTTGTCTCCCTATTGTAATTGAGTCTACATACTATTGAAGTATAAGAATTAAGTATAAGGTATATACAAGGAAAGTATATAAGAAGAGAATTGAATCAGACTTACATAGATTTGTATTCTGAGACTTGTGAAGTTTGTCGGGTAGGGAAGTGCTGCCCAATTTTCCGTAGAATCTGGTATCTAGAAATGTTCTACAGAGTAGTCTAGACATTGATATACTTGGATAACCGTTATAGGTTGAAGTACTGCGAGTAGCGTGATCTACTTGGAAGGTGGACAAGACTAGCCGGGTAATAGCGGTGGAGCGTTTTTCTAATAGTCGATAATCGTCGCAAGGTATGTGATTCTTCCTATCCTCTTGAGCATGATATTTTAAAATATATATAGTACGGTAGACGTACGTGTGTTAACTGAATAATAATTACGGCAATGTCTTTTGACTTAAGCCTGAATAATCTTGAAGTATTTCAAAAGAATACTGAATCATTTTTAACAGAAGAGTAATACTTGGTTTTAAAAGCTTAAGAGTTATACTAGCTTTATGGAAAGTTAGGTATAACGGCTTAAGAGAGATAAAAAGAATGATTTATTGATTTAAGAAGTTAAGAGACTTGATCTTAAAAGATAAGAGACTTGACTTAATTGAATTTTGTTAAAAAAGTGTGAAACCTCATTCGTGAGTAATGAGTACTTGGTTTTTAAAAGGAATAATGTTTCTTGATTTGAAATCGAATAAGTATCGAGCATAACAACAAAGGCGCTAATAAAGGGAAATGTATTGACTAATCAAGTATTATTAAAACCAGTAGAAACCTCCATCTGCATAGAAGCTAAGATGAGACAAAATGATATTACATTTCCTATATCATGGTCACGTTATAAACAAGAATAACCTACTCACATATAAGGTATATGTTTCTCAAATTGTTTTAAAGGGGAATTACATCATTAAGTGATTAAAAACTATGAACTACGAAACCTTTCGAAAATGAGAAACTTGAGCATTTGAAATTAGGCAAACTTGAACGTTTGAAAAATAATGTGGTTACTTGATTTTACAAAAGGAAGTGTTTGGGTTTACTTAAAAAGATAGTCACTCTATTTTTTTATACTACGGGTATTGTGTGACTTTTGTGAAAGAAACGGATCTTTTAAAAGAGTTAATGTATGAAGTACTTTGGGGATAAAAACCCGATCTTGTTAATCATATAGTAGAAAGTACCTTGTGTGAATAACTTGATTGTGTTGGTTTGTGATAGTCTTGTAATACTTTCTTGTTGATTTGATAAGTAATCATGCTAGGATGCTACGTGTGTTAGTATCTTGTGATGATTGTGTAAAGGGTTTCCTCGATTGCGCTTAAGTTGTTTAACGATCGAACCGTTATGTTGGTATTGTACCACTCACCTTGACTTGATCCCGAGGTTAAGCCGCCTCCGATGCGGGTAATACTCAGCGATGTGTGACTATGATTCGAGGATACCTCACGCGGTCCCGGACCTATCGCGAGCTACGAGAGTTCCGAGTTAGTGTGCGGCCTTTATGGTCATGCGGTCTATGTGGCCATACGGATCGCGAGTCCAGCGGATGCCGGAGTAGCTACCGATGCGGAATACCTCATGCGGGCCTATGAGGTTGGCCTATGCGAGCTGCGAAGTTCCGGGGCTAGACGCGCACATTTGATACCGCGGGCGTGTGGCCAGCTTCGATCATGTGGCGGTCTAGACAGATCTCATGATACAGTTTATGACCTTGTTAGTACTGTGGGTGTTAGTAGTCGCCTATGCCTTCGTACTTACCCCGTACGGTTTTAGTATGACACCGGTGGGACCTGGTGTTCATGTGTATTCCTTGGTGCTTTGATATCATAGACTGCCGGCAGTGAGGAAGGTATTCCACGGGCATGATTGATGTTATGGGCGTGAGACCCATAGTTATATTTGAGTGATGACTTTGAGGGCGTGAGTCCCTGACTTGACATGACTGCTTATTTATTGTGAACTGTAGTTTGGTTATCATACATGTCTCCTGCTTTATATAGACTACTATGATTTCATTTACAGTATTTTCAGTTTCACATACTTGGTACCTGTTGTACTGACCTCCTTCGGGGGGCTGCGTTCATGCCGCAGGTAGAGGTACACCAGTGTTGATCCTCGCTCTTAGGATCGCAGTTCAGCGTTTTGGGAAGCTCCGTTTCTCCGGAGGCTTATCAGTGGTATAGTCCTCTGTCGTAGTAGGTATTTACATTCAGGGGTATGGCGGGGCCCTGTCCCGCCATTGTTGTCATATCCTTCTTAGAGGTCTGTAGTACTGTTGTGGGCAGAGTTGTAATGGGATGTAACTGTTCGGTTTTAAGTTGATTTATATATATGCCGGCGGCAAGTTTTCTCAGACATCGCTTTACACTACTTGTTATTCCATGTCTTGTTTTATGTTCCGATTACTCGATGTATGTCTACTGGGTGCCCGGTAAGGCACCACACGCTCGGTTCGGTCGTGACAAAAGTGGTATCAGAGCAGTTAATCCTCGGAAAGTGTATACAGACCGTATCTAGTAGAGTCTTGATTATCGGTGTGTTGTGCACCACACCAATAATCAGGAGGCTATAGGATATTTAAGATTGGTTTCCATTCTTCTCTCTCTAAGATCGTGCTTAGAGTTGTGTTATAAGTTGGACCCCTCTAACGTACTTCTTTCCCTTACCGTTATGCCTCCGTGTAAGGCAACCCGGGCCCAGAAGGGCAAGGCAGCCGAGGAAGCTGCGAGTTGAGCACAGAGGGTTACGAGGGCACAGGCCCAATCATCACCTGGGGTGGTGCTTCATTCGGGAGTTACGCGACGCCGCCAGCAGAGTTTAGCACAGCGGCAGCAGTTCCTACTGCGGCCATGATAGTTGAACCTTCAGTTCCACGACCAGTAACAGGAAGTATGGATTGCAAAGAGACAACCCGGTTTCTAGCTATGGATTTAGCAACCAGAGAGTATTTTTATGTATTGATTTATCGCGGGCCTTGACGAATATCTAAGAAAGGGTTGTGCAAGAGTAGCTCTTCAGTTAGGCATAAGCATGGCCTGCGTACAGGCTTATGCACAGCAGGCCGAGAAACGTAGGGATCGACGGGTTAACCAAGATCGGCAGAAGAGGGCCAGAACAGCAGGGTCCTTTGGTAACTTTCGAGGCGGACCTTCCCAGCAGCAGATTGGTTATGCGCATCCGCCAGAGCAGAGTGGTTCTCCACAGGGTTCAGGACGTTTGGGGTATGCCGAAGTTGGTCAGAGCTCCAGGGCTTCCGGTTCACAGTGTGGCAGGCGTCATCCCGGGGAATGTCGTCTTTTAGTTGGTACTTGTTTTACTTGCGGCCGTCAGGGCCATGTGTCGAAAGGGTGTCCTAGTAGGAGGGATGCAAGTAGGAGGACTCAGCCTTTAGGATCGGTAGGTAGTTCGTCATCTTCCCTAGCTATGCGCCCTACGGGGCAGGTTTGATTAGAACGACTAAGGGGAGTGAAGCAGTAGACACAAGTATATCCTTAACCCTCTAAAGATTAGTACGTATGATGAGATGAGTATGTCTTAAATGTTATGTTCAGATAGCGTTGTGGTAATTGTGATTAGAAATCATGGTTAGTTAACCGGGTAAGATTGGGGATAAGGAAAGTGTGAGCCTTAGAGTTTTATATGTGGAGACCTTAGAGGTAAGGCCATCTTGGGTAAAAGAGTTATTTTATGTTTGACCCTTATCGGAGTGCATTGTATGCGTGAGCTATGTTTTGGGGATAAGTCCCTGAGTAGTGTGAAATGAAAGAGGGTAGTTGACCTAAGAAGACCACTAGGTTTTCATGACTTGATTGTGGGATTGTTCCGGAATCGGGAAGCAAGTGTTTGACGCGATAGTGGGTCGGGTTGCGGACCGATCGCGGGTCAACCCGCGACCTGTTTGGTGGTGGGGTCAGTTTGTGGTGGTCCCGCCAGGTGGTGGGGTCACGGGGGTGTTAGGCCCAAGTTTAGTTAACCATCGTGCGAGTTCGTAGATGCGTGCGACCAGTAGTCGGGCCGATGAGGTCAGCCCATCTTGTCCTTCAGTCAGGACTGTTTACTTGGCAGAGGGTTATGCGAGATGTTATATCAAGAAGGTTGTAAGGTTGCACGAGGTGCCTACTTTCACCTTATGACAGGCAGTGGGGCCAGGTTACGGCTATTTCTTTTTCTGGAAGTTTTACGAGCGGGGTTAGGAACTCGTGAGTCTCAGACGCATTCGCCTCGGCCAGTGTTTGGATTTCAGGGGTAGCGGTGAGGATTGTTGCCTCCTGTTAGGGAGTGTTTTATAGCTACCATTTCAGTATTCGAATGTCGCCTTATGACGCCTTGTAGGGGCAGAAGTGTAAGTTGTCGTTCGATTGGTTCGATGTTGGCAAGGTTCAGATAGTTGGTTCATCTTTGTTTCAGCAGGATGTGGATAGGGTGAAGCTTATCCAGAAGAGGTTATCGGCAGCTTAGAGTCAACAGAAGTCGTACGGATAATCGGCGTCGACACTTAGAGTTCAGTGTGGACGGGTTTTCTTGAGGGTACGACGAGTAAGGGAAGGAGCGAGCATGTGTTAAGAACATTGATGTGGTCATTTCTTTTGTAAAGTGAAGGTGCGAAGGGAGTATCTTTTAGACTTCGGGTGGGAGCTTTTGTAGTGATGGAAGTGATTCCTCGTGGACTGGGATGTAAGTGTTTGCGCGTGTTGTATTGTGGCCAGGTGTGGCATGATTGTTTTCGTAAGTATAGTAGTGAAGACTATACAGGCACTTGTGTGTTTTGAGGCTTAGAAGGAACATTCGGGACGAATGTTTCTAAGGAGGGGAGAATGTTATACCCCGTATTTCCAGAGTAGGTACGTAAGGACGTACGTACGAAAGTTTAGCCCTAAGTTAGGCAAGGATCGAAATTTTTGTTCACAACTACCGTAAAGAATCATTTTTCGACGAAACGTTTTACAAAGCTTGCGAGGGGAAAAATACGGCTATGTCATTTATATTTTTTGCGGATTTTTCCGAGAGACGAAATATTTTGGACCAACGAGAGGGCGACACTTGTCACCCTCAAGTGGCGTCCTAGTGGACGATTTGGGTCACGGATTTGGCCTTGTTTTGTGACTTATTTTGTGCCATGTTTGGTGCCTTGTTTTGTGCCTTGTTTTGTGGAGTAGGGTTAGGGTGCACTTGGCTTGATCTTGGTCCTCCACTTGCCCCCCACATGGCTTGATCTTGTCCATTGGTTTCCCTATAAATACCCCCCTAACTTGAAGACTTCTTCATCCCAAATTGTTCTAAGTCTTGAAATCCTCTTCCCCCCCTCTTGAAGAGCTCTCGTCCAAAGAGTCTCCCCCCCTCCCCCCTTTTCGTGAGGCCTTGGCCGAGGGGTACACCCCCCCTCCTAGAGGCCTTGGCCGAGGGGTACACACCCCCCCTCCTAGTGGTGTGGCCGAGAGGTACCCCCCCTCTTGGTAGAAATACTCTCCAAGTATTGTTACTATACCCAAAATACCTTAGCCTTATACCTTGTAGTATTCCAAAAGTTACCTCTATACGTAGAGCCCGAAAATACTACCTTATGTCCTTTTTGTCTCAAACCGAAACCCTAAGGAAAACCTTCATAGTTGGTTGAAGTGTTAAGTAGAAGTTGCGTAGAACTTCTAAGGGTTGTTTGGAGCGGGTTGGAGTGCACGGAGTAGGAGCTAAACGTTGCTCAGGATCGACATTTAAACTTGGATAATTTTGGGCTTATCGAGGTAAATATCTTGTCTCCCTATTGTAATTGAGTCTACATACTATTGAAGTATAAGAATTAAGTATAAGGTATATACAAGGAAAGTATATAAGAAGAGAATTGAACTGTACTTACATAGGACTGTATTTACAGTAGACTTGTGAAGTTTGTCGGGTAGGGAAGTGCTGCCCAATTTTCCGTAGAATCTGGTATCTAGAAATGTTCTACAGAGTAGTCTAGACATTGATATACTTGGATAACCGTTATAGGTTGAAGTACTGCGAGTAGCGTGATCTACTTGGAAGGTGGACAAGACTAGCCGGGTAATAGCGGTGGAGCGTTTTGCTAATAGTCGATAATCGTCGCGAGGTATGTGATTCTTCCTATCCTCTTGAGCATGATATTTTAAAATATATATAGTACGGTAGAAGTACGTGTGTTAACTGAATAATAATTACGGCAATGTCTTTTGACTTAAGCCTGAATAATCTTGAAGTATTTCAAAAGAATCAATCATTTTTAATGTAAGAGTAATACTTGGTTTTAAAAGCTTAAGAGTTATACTAGCTTTATGGGAAGTTAGGTATAACGGCTTAAGAGAGATAAAAAGAATGATTTATTGATTTAAGAAGTTAAGAGACTTGATCTTAAAAGATAAGAGACTTGACTTAATTGAATTTTATTAAAAAAGTGTGAAACCTCATTCGTGAGTAATGAGTACTTGGTTTTTAAAAGGAATAATGTTTCTTGATTTGAATCGAATAAGTATCGAATGCACCACAGCGCTAATAAAGGGAAATGTATTGACTAATCAAGTATTATTAAAACCAGTAGAAACCTCCATCTACATAGAAGCTAAGATGAGACAAAATGATATTACATTTCCTAGATCATGGCTGCTGTTATAAACAAGAATAACCTACTCACATATAAGGTATATGTTTCTCAAATTGTTTTAAAGGGGAATTACATAATTAAGTGATTAAAAACTATGAACTACGAAACCTTTCGAAAATGAGAAACTTGAGCATTTGAAATTAGGCAAACTTGAACGTTTGGAAAATAATGTGGTTACTTGATTTTACAAAAGGAAGTGTTTGGGTTTACTTAAAAGATAGTCACTCTATTTTTTTATACTACGGTATCAGGTGACTTTTGTGAAAGAAGCGGATCTTTTAAAAGAGTTAATGTATGAAGTACTTTGGGGATAAAAACCCGATCTTGTTAATCATATAGTAGACGATGCACTTGTGTGAATAACTTGATTGTGTTGGTTTGTGATAGTCTTGTAATACTTTCTTGTTGATTTGATAAGTAATCACGCTAGGATGCTACGCCGTGTGTTAGTATCTTGTGATGATTGTGTAAAGGGGTTTCCTCGATTGCGCTTAAGTTGTTTAACGATCAGCCGTTATGTTGGTATTGTACCACTCACCTTGACTTGATCCCGAGGTTAAGTCGCCTCCACGCGGTAATACTCGTGCGAGTGTGACTATGATTCGAGGATACCTCATGCGGGTCCCGGGGACCTATGCGGAGCTACGAGAGTTCCAGGTTAGTGTGCGGCCTTTATGGTCATGCGGTCTGTTATACCCCGTAGTTCCAGGGTATGTATGTGAGGACGTACGTACGAGTATACGACATAAATTTTGGAAAGAAAGGAAGATGTGATTTTTCGACGGAAAAGTTTCCGGTTTTTGTGAAGAAAAAGGTTCGTTAATGGGAATTGGATTCCCAGATTTGGTATTTGGGCTTCTTGGATTATATTAGAATTTTGAGATTTTATTTTCAAAAATGGTCACGTGGGGCCCACGGGAGAAATTTACGGTTTTGTGGGGCCCGCTTTGTTTTTGAGGTTTCCGGCATTTTGGATATTTTCGGAAGACGAAATATTTTGGACGAATCTGGAAGCGACACGTGTCACCCCTTGTGTGGCCATGTGGGCCGAAATGGTGCGACAAGTGGCTAGCCACTTGTCACCTACTCACTTGGCCGATTTCGGCCTTGACACTTGGTACCCTATTTCGTTGGCCATGTGTTGTGGTGGGACCCACACACACATGGCCCAATCTTTTTTTTTTTTTTTTTTTTGATCAGGTAAATGGTAATATTAATAATAAAAGAACTGAAATCTTACAATCAATCATTGAGGGTTCTCAATCCTCAACGTAAAAACAAGAGATGAAGGAGGGAATGGGTGATCACTCGGAGGTGATTTTTACAAGAGTGGATGAAATCATAATGATGTTTTGCAAGACGCAGCATCTACCGGGCATTCCAACAAAGGATTTTCATTAGGAAACCATGGAGGGTTTAGGGTCCCTCCGCGCTTCACTTTTCGCTAGATCGTAATCCTTCTTGTTGTAACCTCTGTCCAACCTTCATTTTTATCCTTAGGAGCCAAGGCGGGTGATTCAAAGTTGGTGTGTTCACCATGTTCCAAGATAATGCAACTAGTTGTGGGGTTGGGTATTTCAATAGAATTCGCGAGGCTCACATCCAAGTAGTGCGGGTTTAAAGGTGTGTTATTCTCGATTCCATGGTGTTCATTTCAATCCCCTTTTGATGCGTAATAGCAATGTCGTAGCTGAACCGTTAAATCATCCATGGGAACTCGTAAGTTCGGTGAGCAGACAGTGCCCTCACGTGGTATAATGAGATTGAGCTTCCCAACACTTCAGTATATGCGGTGCATTGCACAACAGTCCCAGCATCCTTTAAGATAGAACATCCTACGGGAATATGAGGGGTTGGTGGATCAGATAAAGGGGGGCTAGGGTGACCCGCAACCAAAGGATGGCCAGGGCTAGAGGAATCGACTCCTGCAAGTCGGGGCTAAAGGCAAATCAGACTCGGCTTCACGAGAGGAGTTGTTTTGCAATAGGATCTTGCACTTCAAATGATTATGACCAAAAGAGGTACAATGGTAACAATAATCGTGGTAGTTTTCATATTGGACCTTTTGGACGTATCTTCGATTGTCGGGTAGTTTAACTCCAAATTCTGGACCGGTTTCTTACTAACATCAACTTCCACTAACACTCTTGCATAGTTCATCTTAGACCTTTCCTTGGTAAATTGATCCGCAGAGGGTTTCCTACGCGTGATGCAATTTTGCTAAGGCCCGAGGCACTCCAAATGCATGGGGATCTCATGGAAAGTGACCGGATAGGGATATCCATGAATAAGTCATCCGTTAATAGAACTCCCTTATCAATTGGTTTTAACATCATTGTTTTGCCAAGGTCATGTGGCCTCCGCTGAGCACATTAGTGCGTTCTTCCTCCGTCATGAATTTGAATATTGTCCATCCTTTGCCGTAGGGGATGATACGACACTTAACTCCCCAACCTTTCACAATAGAATTCGCGCTTCTCTTCCCGAAAGGGCGGTGAAGCGACTTACGAGGCAATATCCCATGTTTCAATGAAGGGACTTCATCCGCTGATTCTAGTTCTACATCTTCTCCTTGCGATCAATGAATTGAAGTTGTAATCCTTTTGCCTCAAGTCTGAACCCGCAAAGACACTGCGCAGGTTTCTTTTGCGAATTAGGGCTATCAGACGAGGAGGAGGCATAGCGCCTTTAGAGGGCTTACTGGATGGAAGTGGGTCATGAGAACTGAAATCATCAGAAGGTAAATGAACATCAGGCCTATTAGGAAATGCATGATGAGGGATGGGGTTAGAGGGAGTGGAGCTTGGGCTCAGATCCAAGATAGTATCTGGGTACCATTTGGGAGGTGGGAAAAGAGGTTGGTATTTCAGCAAAGCGAGTAGTCAGTGGAGTTGTGGAAGAGCCTATATGAAATCTGAAAGGAATAGAGGAGGTAGAAGATGTGAGAGGTGGAAGTGTTATACCCCGTAGTTCCAGGGTATATAGGTGAGGATGTACGTGCGAGATTACGACAGAAATTTTGGAAAGAAAGAAAGATGTGATTTTTCGACGGAAAAGTTTCCGGTTTTGTGAAGAAAAAGGTTCGTTAATGGGAATTGGATTCCCAGATTTGACTTCTTAGAATATTTGAGAATTATGGAATTTTATTTCCTGAAATGGTCACGTGGGGCCCACGGGTGAAATTTACGATTTTGTGGGGCCCGCTTAGTTTTTGAGATTTTGGCCATTATGGATATTTTCGGGAGATGAAATATTTTGGACGAGTAGGAGGGCGACACGTGTCACCCCTAGGTGGCCACTTGGCGAAATTTCATTTGAGTGAGTGGAGCCAAGTCTTGCTAGATATTTGTGTGTGTGGACAGTGGGCTGTGGGTCCCACCCACACTTGTCCCCAATCTCAACCACACACTTGCCTTCATCCTATCCCTTTGTCCTATATATGCACCCTTAGTTGATGAAATCTTCCACACTTAGACATTTGAAGACTTGAAAACCCTCCTTCTCCTCGACCTGTAGCGGCTCTCTTTTGCCCCATTTCTTGAGCAAAATTTGTCCAACAATTCTTAAACTCTCAAGTGTTCTTCCCAAGGTGTTAGGAAGATTGTGTACCAAGAGTTGGAAAAGATTTCACACCCCTAGCCTTGGGGCCCACGAAAAGTTGTCATCTTGAAACCCTAAGTGTTCTTCACTTTTGGAGTTGAATCTGAAGAGAAGTTGGTTAGAGCTTCATGGGTTGCTTGTAGCGGATTGGAACGTAAAGATTTGGAGCTAAGACTTGCTTGGAGCGACTTTAAGAACTTGGATATTTTTGGGCTATTTGAGGTAGTGGAACTTAAACCTCTTTGTGAATTGGTTGTTATACATATATTATAAGTATATTATGGATTATATAATATATGGAGTAAGTTTGGAAGAGTTGGATCTTGTTAACTTGTTAAAAGAAAGGATTGGCCGCTTGCCATTAAAATGGTAAAACGATCTTACTTGCTAAGAAGCTAATAACAAAGTAACTATAACTTATATTAAGAATGGAAATATAAGTTGGGTGACTAATGAGTAAATGGATAAGTAAAATGGACAAAGTTAGCCAACCCCAACTTAAGGATCAGATTTACTTTGGACCGTATTTACTTTGGATCAGATTTACATTGGATCATTTACATTTCGGGAAGATTTTTCAATCGCGTTCCGTTTGGGCGATCCCCTTTTTAATTATTGTATTGTTATGAAGGCGTGATAGTAAACCGTAATCCCCTTCTTTTACTTATTGTTGTTATGGAGGCGTGATAGTAAACCCGTGTAATCCCCTTCTTTATGTTGTTTAATTATTACGCCTTATATATATATATGGTATATATATTACTTATTCGCCTTGGTAAAAGATGGAAAAGTGAGTATAACTGGTTACGGGGAAGTGAATTTTCCGTAGATTTTGAGGGCTTTTATTGGTATAAGTCTTCAATGATAAGAAAGGTTTGATAGAGTACTATGACCATTTTAGAGTGGAGTACTACGTGTGGCGTGATCTACTTGGCTGGAGTAGCCGACGTCAAGTACTGAGCGCTTTGCTTATTGTCGATAAATCGTCGCGAGGTATGTGAACCTCTTCCTATCTTTTCTAGCATGATTGTTGAACTATGTAGTACGGTGACGCATACGTGCTAAGTGATTTGGTTGGTTTAAAACATGTGTTATAATAGCTTTACGGGAAGTTAGTTATAACGACCTTATGTAGTGAAAATGGTTAAGTTAAGAGACTTGATCTTATAAGATAAGAGACTTAACTTATTTGTTTTAATGTGGATGTTTGTGTGAAACCTCATTCGTGAGTAATGAGTACTTGGTTTTAAAGGGATAATGTTTTACCGATTTCGAATCGTAATAAAGGAAAATGTATTGAATAATGATGTGTTGTATTAAAACCAAGAGAAACCTCCATCCGCATGTAAGCTAAGATGAGACAAAATGATATTACATTTTCTAGATCATGGTCACTTGTAATAAGATCGTTATAAACAAAGAATAAACTACTCACATATATGACATATGTTACTCAATTGTTTTAAAAGAGATTAAGACTATGAGTTATGAAACCTTTCTAAAATAAGTGACTTGAGCATTTGAAAATGAGAAGTTTGAGTAATCAAACTAGGCAAACCGAACTTAGGAAAAGAATGTGTTACTTGATTTTGAAAAGGAATGGGTTGGTCATTCTAATACTACGGGTATAGGGTGACTTTTATAAAAGTAATGGATCTCTTTTAAAAGAACTTAACGATGTAGTACTTGGGGTTAAAACCCGAACTTTGGCATAAAATGAAAGTACTTTGAGTCTTGTTGTTGTGAAACTTGCTTGTTGTTGTGAAACTTGACTATGCTTGTGATGATAGCCTTTGTTGTGCAAATGTGGTATTTCGTACCGCGTCTCGATGCAGGCCACGACTTATCGAGAACTTACTTGACGCACGTGATGGAGAATTCCACGTATGTTTCCATTTTGATTATCTTGTTGTTGATGTCACATGGACATGTCTACACCGGCACGCGGCGCTACGTTGATTACCCGATATATTGTTATTGTGGTTACATGGACATGTCTACACCGGTTGATCACCCGTATTATTGTTGATGTCACGGACGGTTCACACCAGGTAGAATTCGGGGGTGTGGCATGGCGTATTATTGTTGCATCATGGACATGTCTACACCGCGCGAACATGATTGATGTTGTGGCGTGAGACCCATAGTTATATTTGAGTGATGACGAATCAGTTTGGTTATCATACATGTCTCCCGCTTTATATAGACTAGTATGATTTCATTACATTTTTTCCCATACTTGGTACTGTTGCACCGACTCGGCCGAGCGTATAAAGAGCGTAGGCATGCCTCGTGGATCGCAAAGCGGCACCATTTGTCGAGCAAGGCTCGCGACAAAGTGACAAAAGTGGTATCGAGCGCTAATCAAAGTGTCTTGTCTAGTAGTCTTGATTATCGATGTGTTGTGCACCACATCTATAATCGTGAGGTCAGCAGACATTTAGGATTGGTTTCCATTCTTCTCATTCCGAGATCGTGCCTTAGAGGCGTGTTGTAAGTTGGACCCTCCGACGATCTCGCTTTTATATGCCTCCGCCAGAAGTTGCAAGAGCCCCCGGAGCAAGGGAACCGCTAGTGAGATACCGAGCCTCCGGTCCCCATGCAGGCGAGAGATGGGTTATGGATGCGAAGGCTCGCCCCGAGCACCCACGGTTCACCCTCGAGCGATAGTTTGAGGCTACGGACTTTCAGTTTTACGGGTCGAGGCACGAGGATGATCCGCAGGATTTCATCCAGCTAGCACAATGGATCACGCGGTGATCAAGGCTTCGTAGACCGAGTCTGTGACCTTTGGTTCGTGTGAGTCGCGGATACCGCCGATTGGTTTGATTCATGGAGCTTTCCGGAGAGTACGCACTCCAGCAGGGATGAGTTTTCGGGGCGCTCACGCACTTGGCACGGGCCGGAGATTTTTGATGGTTCGGAGTACAATGTGGAGTTCGACTCATCGGCCGGTGAAGCTAGTATGGAGGATCGAGTGCACCGATATGTTACTGGCTCGATGATTACGCATGTTGACATTGCCCGCACGCAGCTCATGCGCGGATGTGAGGCACGGAGAGGTCGACGGAATGACTCAAGATCAGCGTAAGAGGCCGGGGTACTTTGGTGACTTTCGAGGCGGACCGCCAAGAAGATACTAGTTTTGTACCTGTGGTCCTCCACAACCTTCAGAGTATTCGGAGCGTCGTGGCTGGTGTTGGCGGATCGGTCACCCCTACCTCGGTGTGGTCGATGTGGTATGTCGTGGTGCCGGGAGCTTGTTATTTTTGCGGCGGCCATTTCACGTGGTAGATCGTGGGCGGTTCATCGCTTTCATAATTATATGCGCCTGCGTGGGCCTATGATTAGAGTGGAGCGGTAGCTTGGTATATCCTTCACCTCTAGAGTTTGGTTTGCGCGATATGATGATCTTATTACGGATAGCGTTGTGTTGTTTGTAGTTAGAAAACATGGTTAGTTGGAAGGATAAGGGGCATGGAAAGTGTGAACCTTAGAGTTTTATACGCTGAGACCTTAGAGGCGCAGGCCGCTTGAGTGGGTGATTTTACGGTTGGTCTTTGCCGATGTACTTGGTATGCGGAAATATGATAATTATACGGGTAAGATGGAAGTGGTAGCTTTCATGACGTGAATTAGTAAGATTGTTCCGATCGGAACAAGAGTGGTCGGGTTGAGGCCATTTGCGGTCAACCCGCAGCCCATATTGAGGTGGTCCCGCCAGTGGTAGGGTCACGAGGGTGCTAGGCCCAAGTTTAGGTAACCATGCAGAGTTCGTGGACGTTCAACCGTAATCGGATCGTGAAGGCCGGAATGGCCTTAGAGTAAATTGAAGCGCTTGTAAGATTAGAAATGATTCCTCGTTGGCTTGGATTTGAGTTTTGCGACATGTTATATTCGCCATTGTAAGTATAAGAGTGAAGACTATACCGACACATGAGTTTTGGAGACTTAGAATGAACATTCGGACGAATGTTTCTAAGAGGAAGAATGTTATACCGTAGTTCCGTGGTATATAGGTGAGGATGTACGCAGAGATTACGGCGAAATTTTGGAAAGAAAGAAAGATGTGATTTTTCAAAGTTTCCGTTTTGTGAAGAAAAGGTTCGTTAATGGGAATTGATTCCGATTTGGTATTCGGACTTAGAATATTTGAGAATTATGGAATTTTATTTCCTGAATGGTCACGTGGGGCCCGTGAAATTTACGATTTTAGTTTTTGAGATTTTGGCCATTATGGATATTTTCGAGATGAAATATTTTGGAGAATTAGTGGAGGCGCGAAATTAGCTAGGCATGGCCAAGTCTTGCTAGATATTTTGTGTGGACAAGTGGCTTGTGGGTCCCACCCACACTTGTCCCCAATCTCAACCACACACTTGCCTTCATCCTATCCCTGGTTGTCCTATATGCACCCTTAGTTGATGAAATCTTCCACACTTAGACATTTGAAGACTTGAAAACCCTCCTTGCCCCCATTTCTTGAGCAAAATTTGTCCAACAATTCTTAAACTCTCAAGTGTTCTTCCCTGTTAGGAAGATTGTACCAAGAGTTGGAAAAGATTTCACACCCCTAGCCTGAAGGATGCGCCTTGGTAAAGTTGTCATCTTGAAACCCTAAGTGTTCTTCACTTTGAGTTCAATCTGAAGAGAAGTTGGTTGTGAGCTTCATGGGTTGCTTGTAGCGGATTGGAACGTAAAGATTTGGAGCTAAGACTTGCTTGGAGCGACTTTAAGAACTTGGATATTTTTGGGCTATTTGAGGTAGTGAACTTAAACCTCTTTGTGAATGGTTGTTATACATATATTATAAGTATATTATGGATTATATAATATATGGAGTAAGTTTGGAAGAGTTGGATCTTGTTAACTTGTTAAAAGAAAGGATGCCATTAAAATGGTAAAACGATCTTACTTGCTAAGAAGCTAATAACAAGTAACTATAACTTATATTAAGAATGGAAATATAAGGGTGACTAATGAGTAAATGGATAAGTAAATGGACAAAGTTGCATGACCCCAACTTTTACTTTGGACCGTATTTACTTACATTGACCGTATTTACATTTCGCATGGAAGATTTTTCAATCGCCCGGATCCTTTAATTATTGTATTATGGCGTGATAGTAAACCGCGCACGGCCGCGTAATCCCCTTCTTTTACTTATTGTTGTTATGGAGGCGTGATAGTAAACCGCTGCTACCGTGTAATCCCCTTCTTTATGTTGTTTAATTATTACGCCTTATATATATATATGGTATATATATTAAAGATGGAAAAGTAGTATAAACGGGGAAACTTGAATTTTCCGTAGATTTTGAGGGCTTTTTATTGGTATAAGTCTTCAATGATAAGAAAGGTTTGATAAGTACTATGACCATTTTAGGAGTGGAGTACTACGTGTGGCGTGATCTACTTGGCTTTTGCTTATTGTCGATAAATCGTCGCGAGGTATGTGAACCTCTTCCTATCTTTTCTTGCTAAGTGATTTGGTTGGTTTAAAACATAGGGTGTTATAATAGCTTTACGGGAAGTTAGTTATAACGACCTTATGTAGGTGAAAATGGTTTATCGATGTTGAAGTTAAGAGACTTGATCTTATAAGATAAGAGACTTAACTTATTTGTTTTAATGTGGATGTTTGTGAAACCTCATTCGTGAGTAATGAGTACTTGGTTTTTAAAGGATAATGTTTTACCGATTTCGAATCGAATGTATCGGCGCGTTAATAAAGGAAAATGTATTGAATAATGATGTGTTGTATTAAAACCAAGAGAAACCTCCATGCTAAGATGAGACAAAATGATATTACATTTTCTAGATCATAATAAGATCGTTATAAACAAAGAATAAACTACTCACATATATGACATATGTTACTCAATTGTTTTAAAAGAGATTAAGACTATGAGTTATGAAACCTTTCTAAAATAAGTGACTTGAGCATTTGAAAATGAGAAGTTTGAGTAATCAAACTAGGCAAACCGAACTTAGGAAAAGAATGTTGTTACTTGATTTTGAAAAGGAATGTGGGTTGGTCATTCTAATACTACTGTATAGGTGACTTTTATAAAAGTAATGGATCTCTTTAAAAGAACTTAACGTATGTAGTACTTAAAACCCGAACTTTGGCATAAAATGAAAGTACTTGAGTTGTGAAACGTGCCTATGCTTGTTGTTGTGAAACTTGCCTATGCTTGTTGTTGTGAAACTTGACTATGCTTGTGATGATAGCCTTGTGCAAATGTGGTATTTACGCGTCTCGATTTATCGAGAACTTACTTGGCAAAGATGGAGAATTCCACGTATGTTTCCATTTTGATTATCGTCTTGTTGTTGATGTCACATGGACATGTCTACACCGACTCGTGGCACGCGTTGATTACCCGATATATTGTTATTGTGGTTACATCACCGAGGTAGAATTCCGGCAGGTTGATCACCCGGTAGAATTCCGGCACGTGGGCATTGGTATTATTGTTGCATCATGGACATGTCTACACCGACGCAGACCGGCACGCGCCATGATGCGAACATGATTGATGAGACCCATAGTTATATTTGAGTGATGACTGAGGCGTGAGTCCTCGATCGACATGATCGCTTTGGTTATCATTTATATAGACTAGTATGATTTCATTACGCATTTTTGCCATTTCCCATACTCGTGGATCCTCGCCTAGGATCTCAGTTGTTGGGCCAAAGCTCCGCTTTCTCCGAGGCTTATCTTTTGCATGTGTTCCCCGAGTTGTAGGTTCTTAAATCTTGTTTGTAAAAGGGATTAAATTTGAAAGAGTTGTATTTATTATGTTATCGAAGGTAACCGCTGGTTCTCGCCGTTGGGTGCTTTTATGTTCATATATCTGTTGTTTAAGTTTTATTTTCCGGTTTTCTCGATGATTGTATCACTAGATAAGGCACTGCAGACGCCCCGACGGTCGTTACAGGAAGTATCGTACCATTTCCATTGATCGAGGTAGAATTAAATGAAAAGGGAATGTTCGGGTTCCTATGTTGAATTTCGTTTAGAGAACCGTAAGTGGAGGGAGGGTGGTACGCGTTCTGTGAGGACTTAATGAAGGTTGAATGTTCGAGGTAAGAGGCTCTTGGACATCCGCGCAAGGTGTAGGCCATTTAAGTCGAAGGTTTCGACTCCGCACCCATAAATGAATGCGAGTTACTAGGCTTCGAACTATTAGACCCTTCTGCACCTACAACTGCGGAAGTTCCACGAGGTCCGTAATTAAATGAAGACCCATGGATACCCTCCCGACCCGCCTTGCTCAATAGACGTGAACCGACCGGTCCTAGGCCCGAGGATACCTTCAAGCAAAGTACATCGACTGAAATTCCTCGCCCGAAAATCCTTGTTTTTCCGATACTTCTGGGCAGTAAGCCACTACTAGTAGGCTTATTAATGCTCCCGTGGTTACCCTTCTCTTCCGTAGTGTTCCCGGAGTTCACGTATACCCGCATACGTAGTGCCATTCAAATGAGCGGATTGAGAATCAATAGGTGTTTGTACCTCAATAGAATCGCCAGTGGCTTCGGGGGCATAGTCCAGAAGTTTATGGACTGAGAGAGGGGTTACATTCATAGTATTATCATCCTTACACTTGCTATTTTCCGGGCTAGCAACCTCAATACTTTTACCCCAATCGTGAATTTTTTGTAACGTGATGTCATCCACCACATGATCAAATGGAAAGTGCAACCGAGCAAAGCATGTACTAATACCGAAGGGTCTGAGATAGCTGGTACTAGATTTTCATTTACCATTGATGGACTTCCACCTTTCTTCTTCTTTTTCCTGGTTCTAGACTTGGACGAACCTCCAGAACCCCCGGAGTCATTGCTAGAACGAGTATATCTTTTAGTTTTTTTCATATCATGAACTCAAAACGTAGCTAATAGAAGCATCAATTTAGAGTGAGGGGATAGGAAAGGAGTGACGGACAAGACCCGTGAGGAGCAACCAAGGAGAAACGTTGAGAGCGTTTTCCTTAGTGAGAGAAACTTCTCTCCAACTCCTTCTTTAAGGCAACGAGTTCATGGCCCAATCTTGACCACACACCTTGCTTGATCCTAACCGTTGAATCTTCTATATATAGCCCCCTTAAGTTGAAGAGTATTTCATCCTCACTTGAAAGCCTTTCAAGGCAAAAATACTCCCTCCCTCTTTGTGGTGTTTCGTCCGCCCCTCTCCCCCTTGTGTAGAATACTTTGGGTATTGTTGTATAATACCAAATAACTTAGCCTAGTATCCCTAGTAGTATTCCAAGTTATTTCAATACTTGGAGCCCATAAATACTACTTTATTCCAATAGTCGTAAAGTGAAACCCTAGAAAAATCTTCCTAGCTTGGTGGAAGTATTTTAGAGAAGTTGTTTAGAAACTTCTGGCGGTTGGAGCGGGTTGGAGCGTAAGGATTTGGAGCTAAACGTTGCTCGTGATCGACATATATCTTGGATAATTTTGGGCTTATCGAGGTAATGATCTATGTCCCCTATTGTAATCGATATTACATGTCAGTAGTAGTTATACTTGAGTATATTATATTGGAAGGATGTTTATAAAGGATTGATCTGTATTTACATTGGATTGTACTTACAGTAGACTTGTGTAGTATTATTGTGAAGCAGAATTGAACACGTCCGGTTAGACGTGTAATCCCCTGGGAGTTGTTGGCCCGGTACGCCCGGATAGGAGGAGATTTGTGTGATAGCGGGAGGTGCCAATTTTCTCAGAGAATCGTGAACTATTTACATAAATATTCTACGAAGAGAACTAGAGATTGATAGATATATCGTGGCCTTTATAGTGGATCTTCACGCGCGACATACTTGACTTGCCAGGCTTAAGCTAAAAGGTATGTGATTCTTCCTATACTCTTGAGCATGATTGTTGTAAACTATATAGTACGGTAGACGACGTGTGAAATGGATTTTGTTTGTTTAAAACATAAAGTGTTATAATGGCTTTATGGGAAGTTAGTTATAACGACTTTATGAAAATAAAAGAAAGATTTGGTTTTGACAGAAACGACTGATTTTGAAAGTTAAGAGACTTGATCTTGAAAGACAAGAGACTTGACTTATAACGACTTGTTTTTTTGGAAAAGAGAAGTAACTTGATTTAAGTATAGGTTACTTGTTTTGAAAAGAGTAAAGTTATTTGGGTTTTAAAAGAACACTTGTTGTTGTAAAAGAAAAGCACTTGGTTTTAAAAAGTATAGAGTACTTGATTTTAAAAATCTTATAAAGATTTTCCAAGGTGTAGTAATTTGGTTTAAAAGGGAAACGTGTTTTAATACTACGAGTATTAGTATCATGTGGCTTTTACGTAAACGAGGTCTTTTTTGAAAGAATGAAAGTATGTAGTATTTTGGGTTTGAAACCCGATTGTTGATAAATATGTATGTATGTATGTTGAACTTGCCTATGCTTGTCGTGATAGTCTTTGATGTGCGTGTTTTGTTGACGTGTCGACTCTCCGGGAGGGCCGGTTATCCGATTGATTGTTGGACATACCGACGCGCTGGATTTTCCACGAGTACGCGCCCACTTGAGTATCATCTTGTTATTCCTTCGACATGCCGACGTGACGGATGTTCCACGCACGCGCCCAGAGGATGGTTTCATGGCCATGACTTCCGAGGTGAGATGTCGGGCACGCGGTCATCGTGAGGTTCAGATTGTTAGTCCATGGACCGCTAATCCACGGCTTGCCGCAGCGACGAGCGATCACGCTTGATTTGTATTTGTGGTTCTGCACACTTTAGATACTTGCTCGTCATTTCTCGTATCGGAGCCTCCGTAGATAGCTCGAGATACTTGCCTCGGCCATATCTCGTGAGACGGCTGGCTGTGTGGCACGTTAGCTTTGGTACTTGCCTCGCCGCCATGGCTAGCTTTTGATCCGTAATTAGCTTCCGCACTGCCCGTGAAGTTTTATGACTAGCTTTTGATCCGCATGTGAGCGATTCTACTCGCCCGACGGTTTGACGACGCAGCAGTGATCTAGTGTTCAGTTCACATACGGGTGTTGTTTTACATCATGTAACGCCGGCGAGGAATGAGTTCCACGCGCACGAGTGATATTATGGGCGTGAGACCCATAGTTATGTGCGAGTGATTATTCGGGACGTGCCCCTTACTTGGCATAATCACATTTATCGCAAAGGTTTTATAAAATGATGAAATGTGATTTCATTACGATTTTTCGCCACATACTTGGTACTGCCAGATCGACTTTCGGGGCCGCGCTCATGCCGCAGTAGAGGTACATCGGCCAGGATCCTCGCCATAGGATCTCGCCAACAGATTGGAAGCTCCGCTTCTCCCGAGGCTTATCTTTGGTATGTTTCCGAGTTGTAGGTTCTTGTACATTCAGGTATGGCGGCCCCGTCCGTCATAGTTGTTGTTACATTCTTAGAGGTCCAGAGTACCGCCATGGGCGTGTTGTAAAGGATTGTAATCGTTTCGGTTTTATAAATACACACGAAAGCGACCGCTTTGGTTGGCCTATTTTCTTACGATGTATCTTGTTTCATGTTCATGTTTTTATTTTCCGCTGATTTTCTCTCGATGTTGTATCACTAGGTGCCCGGTAAGGCACTACCACGCCCCGGTCGGTCGTGGAAAAAGTGGTATCGTGAGCGCTTAGTCCTCGAAAGTGTCTACAGACCGCGTTCAGCAGTAGTCTTGATTATCGTGTCGCACCACATCTATAATCGTGAGGTCGCAGGACATTTAGGATTGGTTTCATTTTTCTCACTCAAATCGTGCCTTAGAGTTGTGTTGTAAGTTGACTCTTCCGACGATTCTTTCTCGCCGCTTATGCCTCCACGTAAGGCAACCCGCCCGTATGGCAAGGCAGCCGAGGAGCCGCTAGTAGGATACAGAGGAGTACGAGGCGCAGCCCTGGCCATTACCCGAGATAGTGCTTCGACGGCGAAGTTTTGTGACGCCGCCACCCAAAGCAGAGCTAGAGTCGCAGCAGCGGGCCGCAGAGACCACGCACCGAGCCTCCACCCCACACCGGAGCCGAGAGACGGGTTACGCGAGATGGCCCGCCACAGCCGTGATCGCGCCGCATACGAGGATAGGCCGGACGCAGCAGCCTGGCCCAGAGCCCCGTAGTTCACCCCAGACGGAGGATAGTTTGAGGCTACGGATTTTCCGAGTCAGAGCCCGCCAGTTCTATGGGTCGAGGCCCGAGGATGATCCGCAGGAGTTCATCCGCCGGCCATGCAGAGGATCACGCGAGTGATCAAGGCTTCGAGACCGAGTCCGTGATCTTCGCCGATCGGCCGCGTGATACCGCAGCCGATCGGTTTGATTCGCGAGCCGCCCTGGGAGCATGCGCCCACCGCTTGGGACGAAGTTCCTGAGGCGCCACCATTTCTTGCCTCCGCAGATGGCGAGGGCACGCCGGCTGTGCTCGATGCCGAGACAGTGAGGACGCATACCGAGTACAACGTAGTTCGACTCGCTGGCTCGAGCATGTCCTCGCGTTAGTAGCTAATATGGAGGACAGAGTGCACCGCCACGCCACATGGCTTGATGACTACTTGGCGTAGTCTTGTTCGTGTATCGCCACCGCATGGACATTGCCCGCACGCAGCTCATGCACTAGGGTGCGAGGCACGAAGAGACCGACTGATCGACCAATACCAAAGAAGGCGCCGTGACGGCAGGTCCTTTGGCAACTTTCAAGGCGGACCGCAGCGAAGAGACTAGATATGCACCTCCGCCAAGATGCAGTGGTCCTCACGCCTTCGTGAGCGTGTCGTGGCTCCTGTGGTTCGTGTTTCGGAAGCGGAGTGTTGGTCGGATGGCCACCCCAACCTCGATGTGGCCAGGTAAAACCCATGCGAAGTGTCGCGGTTTTCAGAGAGTTTGTTTTACATGCGACAACAGGCCATTTAGCGAAGAATTGTCCGACCGCAGGTAGCGCGGATGTTGAGACTTCGGATCGGGCCATGGTTCTTCACCTTCGACGCCAGCAGCGTGTTCATACACCGCAGCCGCAGTGGGTCGTGGTGGAAGCTCTCCTAGCGGTCCTCGAACCGCCTTTTTGATTTCGTATATCCTTTACACTCTGCAGACTAGTATGCATTGATGATGTGATGTGCTATGTATTATGTTAATTGTGATTTAGAGGCCCTGCTAGTAAAGTGGAAGTTGGGTACATAGAGATTGTGAGCCCTAGAATATTATACGTGGAGACCTTAGGCGAGCCGCCTGGGTAAAAGATTTTGTTTGCGATTTGACCTTTGTTGGAGTGCATAATATACGTGGGGTATAATTGCGTGATAAGTCCCTGAGGGGTGTGAATTATAAGAGGATAGTTGAGCTAAGAAGACCACTAGGTTTTATTGACTTGATTAGTGAGATTGTTCCGGATCGGGGAACAAGGTTTGGCGCGAAATGGGTCGGGTTGAGGCCAGATGGCGGGTCAACCCACAGCCCGAATTAGGGTGGGGTCAAATTGTGGTGGTCCCGCTATGTGATAGGGTCACGAGGGTGTTAGGCCCAAGTTTAGGTAACCATCGTATGAGCTCGTGGATGTGTTCGACTGATCGAATCGTGAAGGCCGGAATGGCCTTAGAAGAAAAATCGAACTAGTAAGATGACCGAGCGTGAAGGTAGTAACCTGTGGTTGTGGAAATCAAGCAATGATCAAGTGTGGTACGGTAATAGAAAGATTTCGTATACAAGAAAGGTAATGACGAGTAAGAGGAGCGAACAAGGTGTTATGAGAACTAAGTGATCATTTCTTTTGTGAAGTGAAGATGAAGGAGTATACTTTAGACCTCGTGTGAGCTTTTGTGATGTTAGAGGTGATTCCTCGTTGGATTGAGATTGTATGTTATACTATGACCATTGATGGCATGATTGGTTTCGTAAGTATAAGAGTGAAGACTATACCGCCACATGTGTTTGGAGACTTGAAGGAACATTCGGACGAATGTTTCTGGGGAAGAATGTTATACCCCGTAGTTCCGTGTTATGTATGTGAGGACGACGCATTTAGTATACGACATAAATTTTGGAAAGAAAGGAAGATGTGATTTTTCGACTAAAAGTTTCCGCTTTGTGAAGAAAAGGTTCGTTAACGGGAATTGGATTCCGATTTGGTATTTGGGCTTCTTGGATTATATTAGAATTTTGAGATTTTATTTTCAAAATGGTCACTGGGCCCACGAGAAATTTACGGTTTGTGGGGCCCGCTTTGTTTTTGAGGTTTCCGCATTTTGGATATTTTCTAAGACGAAATATTTTGATGAATCGGGGCGACACGTGTCACCCCTTGTGTGGCCACGTGCCGAAATGGTGTGACAAGTGGCTAGCCACTTGTCACCTACTCACTTGGCCGATTTCGGCCTGACACTGTAGCCTATTGGCCATGTGAGTGGGACCCACACACACATGGCCCAATCTTGACCACACACCTTGCTTGATCCTAACCCTTGAATCTTCTATATAGCCCTTAAGTTGAAGAGTATTTCATCCTCACTTGAAAGCCTTTCAAGGCAAAAATACTCCCTCCCTCTTTGTGGTGTTTCTTCCGCCCCTCTCCCCCTTGTGTAGAATACTTTGGGTATTGTTATATAATACCAAATACCTTAGCCTAGTATCCCTAGTAGTATTCCAAGTTATTTCAATACTAGGAGCCCGGAAATACTACTTTATTCCAATAGTCGTAAAGTGAAACCCTAGAAAAATCTTCCTAGCTTGGTGGAAGTATTTTAGAGAATTTGTTTAGAAACTTCTAAGGGTTGCTTGGAGCGGGTTGGAGCGTAAGGATTTGGAGCTAAACGTTGCTCAGGATCGACATATATCTTGGATAATTTTGGGCTTATCGAGGTAATGATCTATGTCCCTATCAGAATTGGATATTACATGTCAGAGTAGTTATACTTGAGTATATTATATTGGAAGGATGTTTATAAAGGATTTGATCAGTATTTACATTGGATTGTACTTACATGAGACTTGTGTAGTATTATTGTGAAGGTAATTGAACACGTCCGTTAGACGTGTAATCCCCAGGAGTTGTTGGCCCAGTAGCGGCTGGATAGGAGGAGATTTGTGTGATAATGGGGAGGTGCCGAATTTTCTGTAGAATCAGGAACTATTTACATAAATATTCTACGAAGAGAACTAGAGATTGATAGATATATTGTGGCCTTTATAGGTGGATCTTCTACGCGCGACATACTTGACTTGGCTTGTGGCTTAAGCTAAAAGGTATGTGATTCTTCCTATACTCTTGAGCATGATTGTTGTAAACTATATAGTACGGTAGACGTACGTGTGTGAAATGGATTTTGTTTGTTTAAAACATAAAGTGTTATAATGGCTTTATGGGAAGTTAGTTATAACGACTTTATGAAAATAAAAGAAAGATTTGGTTTTGACTGTAAAACGACTTGATTTTGAAAGTTAAGAGACTTGATCTTGAAAGACAAGAGACTTGACTTATAACGACTTGTTTTTTTTGGAAAAAGAGAAGTAACTTGATTTAAGTATAGGTTACTTGTTTTGAAAAGAGTAAAGTTATTTGGGTTTTAAAAGAACACTTGTTGTTGTTTTAAAAGAAAAGCACTTGGTTTTAAAAAGTATAGAGTACTTGATTTTAAAAATCTTATAAAGATTTTCTGAAGGTGTAGTAATTTGGTTTAAAAAGGGAAACGTGTTTTAATACTACGAGTATTAGTATCATGTGGCTTTTACGTAAAACGAGGTCTTTTTTTTGAAAGAATGAAAGTATGTAGTATTTTGGGTTTGAAACCCGGATTGTTGATAAATATGTATGTATGTATGTTGAACTTGCCTATGCTTGTCGTGATAGTCTTTGATGTGCAAGTGTTTTGTTGATGTGCTGCCGTGACTCTCTGGGAGGGCCGGTTATCTGATTGATTGTTGGACATACTGACGCGTTGGATTTTCCACGAGTATGCGTCCACTTTGAGTATCATCTTGTTATTCCTTTGGACATGCTGACGTGATGGATGTTCCACGGGCATGCGTCCAGTAGGATGGTTTCATGGCCATGACTTCCGAGGTGAGATGTCGGGGCATGCGGTCATTGTGAGGTTCAGATTGTTAGTCCATGGACCGCTAATCCATGAAGCTTGCCGCAGTGACGAGCGATCACGGGCTTGATTTGTATTTGTGGTTCAGGCACACTTTAGATACTTGTTCTGGTCATTTCTCGTGTATCGGTAGCCTCTGGTAGATAGCTTGAGATACTTGCCTCGGTCATATCTCGTGAGACGGTTGGCTAGGGTACGTTAGCTTTGGTACTTGCCTCGGCGATTGTGGCTAGCTTTTGGATCTGGTAATTAGCTTCCGTACCTTGCCCGTGAAGTTTTATGACTAGCTTTTGGATCTGGTATAGAGCGATTCTACTTGGCCCGATCGGTTTGATGACGCAGGCAGGATCTAGTGTTCAGGTTCACATATGGGTGTTGTTTTACATCATGTACCGGCGATGAGAATGAGTTCCACGCATGAGTGATATTATGGGCGTGAGACCCATAGTTATGTGTGAGTGATTATTCGGGGATGTGTCCCCTTACTTGGCATAATCATACTTATCGCAAAGGTTTTATAAAATGATGAAATGTGATTTCATTACGATTTTTCAGCCACATACTTGGTACTGTTATCGACCTCGCCCGGGCCGTTCATGCCGCAGTAGAGGTACATCGCCAGGATCCTCGCTCATGTGATCTCGATTCAGCGTATTGGGAAGCTCCGTTTCTCGGAGGCTTATCTTTTGGTATGTTTCCTGAGTTGTAGGTTCTTGTACATTCGGGGTATGGCGGCCACGTCCGTCATAGTTGTTATTACATTCTTAGAGGTGCAGTAATGCGGGTGTGGCGATGTTAAGGATTGTAACTGTTCGGTTTTATAAATACACATGAAAGCGACCGTTTTGGTTGGCCTATTTTCTTATGATGTATCTTGTTTCATGTTCATGTTTTTATTTTCCGCTGATTTTCTCTGATGTTGTATCACTAGGGTGCCCGGGGTAAGGCACGATCCACGCCCCGTTCGTCGTGAAAAAGTGGTATCGAGCGATTAGTCCTCGGAAAGTGTCTACGGGCCGTGTCTAGTAGAGTCTTGATTATCGGTGTTGTGCACCACATCTATAATCGTGAGGTCGCAGGACATTTAGGATTGGTTTCCATTTTTCTCACTCTGAAATCGTGCCTTAGAGTTGTGTTGTAAGTTGGACTCCTTCTGACGTATTCTTTTCTGCCAGTTATGCCTCCACGTAAGGCAACCCGGGCCCAGAAGGGCAAGGCAGCCGAGGGAGCTGCTAGTAGGATACAGAGGAGTACGAGGGCGCAGCCCGTCATTACCCGAGATAGTGCTTGACGGCGAGTTTTGTGGCGCCGCCACTCAGCGAGTTTAGAGCGCGGCGGTGGCTGCGAGACCACGACACGAGCCTCCACCCCACACCGAGCAGAGGAGATGGGTTACAAGGAGATGGCCCAGTTACTAGCCAGGATCGCGGCCAGACATGAGGATAGGCTGGATGCAGCAGTTCCAGTTCCAGTAGCCCCCGTAGTTCACCCCAGATCGGATAGTTTGAGGCTACGGATTTTACGAGTTGTAGCCCGCCAGAGTTCTATGGGTCGAGGCACGAGGATGATCCGCAGGAGTTCATCCGTCGATTCTGAAGAGATCATGCGAGTGATCAAGGCTACGAGACCGAGTCCGTGATCTTCGCGTCAGACGCGTGATACCGCGATCGGTTTGATTCGTGAGTCGTCCCCGGGCATGCGCCTCACTGTTTAGGACGAGTTCTCGAGGCGTTTCGGCCATTTCTTGCCTCCGCAGATGGCGAGGGCACGCCGGCTGTGCTTCGGCGCCGAGACAGGGAGGGCGCGCCGAGTACAACGTAGAGTTGACTCGTTGGCTCGATATGTCCCTGCGTTAGTAGCTAATATGGAGGGCGAGTGCACCGCTACGTCACAGGCTTGATGACTACTTGGCGAGTCTTGTTAGTGTATCGCTTCACCAGGGCATGGACATTGCCCGCACGCAGCTCATGCACTAGGTGTGAGGCACGAGAGACCGGCGGATTGACCAATACCGGCAGAAGAAGGCCGGGCGGCAGGTCCTTTGGCAACTTTCAGCGGACCGCGCGGCGAACTAGATATGCACCTCCGCCATGCAGTGGTCCTCTACGGTCTTGAGCGGTCGGGGCTCCGTGGTTGAGTTTTGAGGAAGCGAGTGTTGGCGGATGAAGCCACCCCAACCTCGATGTGGCGGTGTGGTAAACCCATGCGTGAGTGTCGCGGTTTTGAGAGTTTGTTTTACATGCGGCGAGGCCATTTAGCGAAGAATTGTCCGACCGCAGGTGGCGGATGTTGAGACTTCGGCGCCGGGATCGGTTGTGGGTTCTTCACCGGCGGTAGCCAGTGGTGTTCATGCACCGGCAGCGAGCGAGTGGGTCGTGGAATCTCGATTCTAGCGGTCCTTGGAACCGCCTTTTTGATTTCAGGTATATCCTTTACACTCTAGAGACTAGTATGCATTGATGATGTGATGCTGTGCTATGTATTATGTTAATTGTGATTTAGAGGCCCGGTTAGTAAAGGGGAAGTTGGGTACATAGAGATTGTGAGCCCTAGAATATTATACGTGGAGACCTTAGAGGCGAGGCCGTCTTGGGTAAAAGATTTTGTTTGCGATTTGACCTTTGTTGGAGTGCATAATATACGTGGGGTATAATTGCGTGATAAGTCCCTGAGGGGTGTGAATTATAAGAGGATAGTTGAGCTAAGAAGACCACTAGGTTTTATTGACTTGATTAGTGAGATTGTTCCGGATCGGGGAACAAGGTTTGGCGCGAAATGGGTCGGGTTGAGGCCAGATGGCGGGTCAACCCGCAGCCCGGATTAGGGTGGGGTCAAATTGTGGTGGTCCCGCTATGTGATAGGGTCACGAGGGTGTTAGGCCCAAGTTTAGGTAACCATCGTATGAGCTCGTGGATGTGTTCGACCTGAATCGAATCGTGAAGGCCGGGAATGGCCTTAGAAGAAAAATTGGAACTAGTAAGATGGCCGAGTGAAGGTAGTAACTCGGGGTTGTGGAAACCGAAGCAATGATCAAGTGTGGTGCGTGTAATAGAAAGAGTTCGTATACAAGAAAGGTGCGACGAGTAAGAGAGAGCGAACAAGGTGTTATGAGAGCGAAGTGATCATTTCTTTGTGAAGTGAAGATGCGAAGGAGTATACTTTAGACCTCGTGTGAGCTTTTGTGATGTTAGAGGTGATTCCTCGTTGGCTTGAGATTGTATGTTATACTATGACCATTGATGGCATGATTGGTTTCGTAAGTATAGTAGTGAAGACTATACCGGCGCTTGTGTGTTTGGAGACTTCGAAGGAACATTCGGGACGAATGTTTCTAAGGGGGGAAGAATGTTATACCCCGTAGTTCCAGGTTATGTATGTGAGGACGTACGTACGAGTATACGACAGAAATTTTGGAAAGAAAGGAAGATGTGATTTTTCGACGGAAAAGTTTCCGGCTTTTGTGAAGAAAAAGGTTCGTTAATGGGAATTGGATTCCCAGATTTGGTATTTGGGCTTCTTGGATTATATTAGAATTTTGAGATTTTATTTTCAAAAATGGTCACGTGGGGCCCACGGGAGAAATTTACGGTTTTGTGGGGCCCGCTTTGTTTTTGAGGTTTCCGGCATTTTGGATATTTTCGGAAGACGAAATATTTTGGATGAATCGGGGGGCGACACGTGTCACCCCCTTGTGTGGCCATGTGGGCCGAAATGGTGTGACAAGTGGCTAGCCACTTGTCACCTACTCACTTGGCCGATTTCGGCCTTGACACTTGGTAGCCTATTTCGTTGGCCATGTGTTGTGGTGGGACCCACACACACATGGCCCAATCTTGACCACACACCTTGCTTGATCCTAACCCTTGAATCTTCTATATATAGCCCCCTTAAGTTGAAGAGTATTTCATCCTCACTTGAAAGCCTTTCAAGGCAAAAATACTCCCTCCCTCTTTGTGGTGTTTCTTCCGCCCCTCTCCCCCTTGTGTAGAATACTTTGGGTATTGTTATATAATACCAAATACCTTAGCCTAGTATCCCTAGTAGTATTCCAAGTTATTTCAATACTAGGAGCCCGGAAATACTACTTTATTCCAATAGTCGTAAAGTGAAACCCTAGAAAAATCTTCCTAGCTTGGTGGAAGTATTTTAGAGAATTTGTTTAGAAACTTCTAAGGGTTGCTTGGAGCGGGTTGGAGCGTAAGGATTTGGAGCTAAACGTTGCTCAGGATCGACATATATCTTGGATAATTTTGGGCTTATCGAGGTAATGATCTATGTCCCCCTATTGTAATTGGATATTACATGTTGTAGTAGTTATACTTGAGTATATTATATTGGAAGGATGTTTATAAAGGATTTAACTGTATTTACATTGGATTGTACTTACAGTAGACTTGTGTAGTATTATTGTGAAGAATTGAACACGTCCGTTAGGCGTGTAATCCTCGAGTTGTTGGCACAGTACGGCCCGGATAGGAGGAGATTTGTGTGATAATGGGGAGGTCTTGCGAATTTTCTGTAGAATCGAGAACTGCATTTAAATATTCTACGAAGAGAACTAGAGATTGATAGATATATTGTGGCCTTTATAGGTGGATCTTCACGCCGCGACATACTTGACTTGGCTTGTGGCTTAAGCTAAAAGGTATGTGATTCTTCCTATACTCTTGAGCATGATTGTTGTAAACTATATTGTAGGGTAGACGTAAGTGTTTGAAATTTATTTTGTTTTTTTAAAACATAAAGTGTTATAATGGCTTTAGGGGAAGTTAGTTATAACGACTTTATGAAAATAAAAGAAAGATTTGGTTTTGACAGTAAACGACTTGATTTTGAAAGTTAAGAGACTTGATCTTGAAAGACAAGAGACTTGACTTATAACGACTTGTTTTTTTTGGAAAAAGAGAAGTAACTTGATTTAAGTATAGGTTACTTGTTTTGAAAAGAGTAAAGTTATTTGGGTTTTAAAAGAACACTTGTTGTTGTTGTAAAAGAAAAGCACTTGGTTTTAAAAAGTATAGAGTACTTGATTTTAAAAATCTTATAAAGATTTTACAAGGTGTAGTAATTTGGTTTAAAAAGGGAAACGTGTTTTAATACTACGAGTATTAGTATCATGTGGCTTTTACGTAAAACGAGGTCTTTTTTTTGAAAGAATGAAAGTATGTAGTATTTTGGGTTTGAAACCCGGATTGTTGATAAATATGTATGTATGTATGTTGAACTTGCCTATGCTTGTCGTGATAGTCTTTGATGTGCAAGTGTTTTGTTGATGTCTTCCGTGACTCTGGGAGTAGGGTTATCGATTGATTGTTGGACATCTGACGCGTTGGATTTTCCACGAGTATCGTCCACTTTGAGTATCATCTTGTTATTCCTTGGACATGCGACGTGATGGATGTTCCACGCACGCGTCCAAAGAGGATGGTTTCATGGCCATGACTTCAGAGGTGAGATGTCGGGGCATACGGTCCTTATTAGGTTCAGAGTGTTAGTCCATGGACCGCTAATCCATGAAGCTTGCCGCGCGACGGCGATCACGGGCTTGATTTGTATTTGTGGTTCGAGCACACTTTAGATACTTGTTCGGTCATTTCTCGTATCGGTAGCCTCGGTAGATAGCTTGAGATACTTGCCTGGTCATATCTCGTGAGACGGTTGGCTAGTGCGTTAGCTTTGGTACTTGCCTCGGCGATTCGTGGCTAGCTTTTGATCCGTAATTAGCTTCCGTACCTTGCGTGAAGTTTTATGACTAGCTTTTGGATCAGTATGGCGATTCTACTTGCCCGTCGGTTTGATGACGCAGGGATCTAGTGTTCGAGTTCACATATGGGTGTTGTTTTACATCATGTATCACGGCGATGAGAATGAGTTCCACGGCATGAGTGATATTATGGCGTGAGACCCATAGTTATGTGTGAGTGATTATTCGGGATGTGTGTCCCTTACTTGGCATAACTGCTTTACTTATCGCAAAGGTTTTATAAAATGATGAAATGTGATTTCATTCTGATATTTTCGATTTCACATACTTGGTACTGTTATCGACCTCCTTCGGGGGGCTGCGTTCATGCCGCAGGTAGAGGTACATCGGTTGTGGATCTCGCTCATAGGATCTCAGTTCAGCGTATTGGGAAGCTCCGTTTCTCCGGAGGCTTATCTTTTGGTATGTTTCCCTGAGTTGTAGGTTCTTGTACATTCAGGGGTATGGCGAGGCCACTGTCAAAGTCATAGTTGTTGTTACATTCTTAGAAGTGCAGCGATACCGGTGTGGCGATGTTGTAAAGGATTATGGCTGTTCGGTTTTATAAATACACGTAAGCGGCCGCTTTGGTTGGCCTATTTTCTTATGATGTATCTTGTTTCATGTTCATGTTTTTATTTTCCGCTGATTTTCTCTGATGTTGTATCACTAGGGTGCCCGGGGTAAGGCACCAGTCACGGGCCCCGGTTCGGGTCGTGAAAAAAGTGGTATCAGAGCAGTTAGTCCTCGGAAAGTGTCTACAGACCGTGTCTAGTAGAGTCTTGATTATCGGTGTGTTGTGCACCACATCTATAATCGTGAGGTGCGAGACATTTAGGATTAGTTTCCATTCTTCTCACTCGAGATCGTGCCTTAGAAGGTATGTTGTAAGTTGGACTCCTTACGGCGTATTCTTTTACGCGATTATGCCTCCACGTAAAACCTTGGGCGAAGGCAAAGCGGCCGTCAGCCGCTAGTAGAGATCTGAGAGAAATGCAGCGCGAGCCGATCATTACGAGATAGTGCTTGACGGCGAGTTTTGTGACGCCGCCCGGCTCAGCGAGTTTAGAAGCGCGGCGGTGGCTGCGAGACCGCAGTACTGAGCCTCGATCCGCGGCTGGAGGCGAGAGATGGGTTACAAGGAGATGGCCCGATTACTAGCGAGATCGCGGCGAACATGAGATAATTTGAATCACTGTGATTCGATTCAGTAGCCGTAGTTCACCCGGTCGGATAGTTTGAGGCTACGGGATTTTACGAGTTGTAGCGCGAGTTCTATGGGTGAGGCACGAGGATGATCGCGGAATTCATCCGTCGATTCTGAAGGATCATCGCGAGTGATCAAGGCTACGAGACCGAGTCTGTGATCTTGATTCGCATCGGTGCGTGATACCGCATGATCGTAGTTTGATTCGTGGGAGCCGTCGGGGAGCATGCGCCTCGGTATTTGGGGCGAGTTCTGGGCGTTTCTCGGCCATTTCTTGCCTCGCGGATGAGAGAGCGGGCGACGGGTTTACGATCTTTGAGACGAGGAGGGCCTTGCGATTCGGAGTACAACGTAGAGTTCGACTCGTTGGCTCGATATGTCCCTGCGTTAGTAGCTAATATGGAGGAAAGAGTGCACCGCTACGTCACAGGGCTTGATGACTACTTGGCAGAGTCTTGTTCGGGTGTATCGCTTCAGCCGGGCATGGACATTGCCCGCATGCGACTCACGCACTAGGGTGTGAGCGCGGGTGGCCGGCGGATTGACAATACCGAGAAGAAGGCCGGGGCGGCGGGTCCTTGGCAACTTTCAAAGCGGACGCGCGCGGCGAACTAGATATGCACCTCCGCCCGATGCAGTGGTCCTCTACGATCTTGAGGCGGTCGGGGCTCCTGTGGTTGAGTTTTGAGGAAGCGAGTGTTGGCGGATGAAGCCACCCCAACCTCGGTGTGGCGGTGTGAAGTAAAACCCGTGCGAAGTGTCGCGGTTTTGAGAGTTTGTTTTACATGCGGCGAGGCCATTTAGCGAAGAATTGTCCACCGAGGTAGCGCGGATGTTGAGACTCGGCGCCGGGATCGATTGTGGTTCTTCACCCGCCGGCGGTGGCGGTGTTCATACACGGCGGAGCGAGCGAGGTCGTGGTGGAATCTCCCAGTTCTAGCGGTCCTTGGAACCGCCTTTTTGATTTCAGGTATATCCTTTACACTCTAGAGACTAGTATGCATTGATGATGTGATGTTGTGCTATGTATTATGTTAATTGTGATTTAGAGGCCCGGTTAGTAAAGGGGAAGTTGGGTACATAGAGATTGTGAGCCCTAGAATATTATACGTGGAGACCTTAGAGGCGAGGTCGTCTTGGGTAAAAGATTTTGTTTGCGATTTGACCTTTGTTGGAGTGCATAATATACGTGGGGTATAATTGCGTGATAAGTCCCTGAGGGGTGTGAATTATAAGAGGATAGTTGAGCTAAGAAGACCACTAGGTTTTATTGACTTGATTAGTGAGATTGTTCCGGATCGGGGAACAAGGTTTGGCGCGAAATGGGTCGGGTTGAGGCCAGATGGCGGGTCAACCCACAGCCCGAATTAGGGTGGGGTCAAATTGTGGTGGTCCCGCTATGTGATAGGGTCACGAGGGTGTTAGGCCCAAGTTTAGGTAACCATCGTATGAGCTCGTGGATGTGTTCGACCTGAATCGAATCGTGAAGGCCGGGAATGGCCTTAGAAGAAAAATTGGAACTAGTAAGATGACCGAGTGTGAAGGTAGTAACTCCAGGGTTGTGGAAACTGAAGCAATGACTGAAGTGTGGTACGTGTAATAGAAAGAGTTCAGGTATACAAGAAAGGTACGACGAGTAAGAAGAGGAGCGAACAAGGTGTTATGAGAACGGAAGTGATCATTTCTTTTGTGAAGTGAAGATGCGAAGGGAGTATACTTTAGACCTTGGGTGTGAGCTTTTTGTGATGTTAGAGGTGATTCCTCGTTGGCTTGAGATTGTATGTTATACTATGACCATTGATGGCATGATTGGTTTCGTAAGTATAGTAGTGAAGACTATACCGGCGCTTGTGTGTTTGGAGACTTCGAAGGAACATTCGGGACGAATGTTTCTAAGGGGGGAAGAATGTTATACCCCGTAGTTCCAGGTTATGTATGTGAGGACGTACGTACGAGTATACGACATAAATTTTGGAAAGAAAGGAAGATGTGATTTTTCGACGGAAAAGTTTCCGGCTTTTGTGAAGAAAAAGGTTCGTTAATGGGAATTGGATTCCCAGATTTGGTATTTGGGCTTCTTGGATTATATTAGAATTTTGAGATTTTATTTTCAAAAATGGTCACGTGGGGCCCACGGGAGAAATTTACGGTTTTGTGGGGCACGCTTTGTTTTTGAGGTTTTCGGCATTTTGGATATTTTCGGAAGACAAAATATTTTGGACGAATCGGGGGGCGACACGTGTCACCCCTTGTGTGGCCATGTGGGCCGAAATGGTGTGACAAGTGGCTAGCCACTTGCCACCTACTCACTTGGCCGATTTCGGCCTTGACACTTGGTAGCCTATTTCGTTGGCCATGTGTTGTGGTGGGACCCACACACACATGGCCCAATCTTGACCACACACCTTGCTTGATCCTAACCCTTGAATCTTCTATATATAGCCCCCTTAAGTTGAAGAGTATTTCATCCTCACTTGAAAGCCTTCAAGGCAAAAATACTCCCTCCCTCTTTGTGGTGTTTCGTCCGCCCCTCTCCCCCTTGTGTAGAATACTTTGGGTATTGTTCTATAATACCAAATACCTTAGCCTAGTATCCCTAGTAGTATTCCAAGTTATTTCAATACTAGGAGCCCGGAAATACTACTTTATTCCAATAGTCGTAAAGTGAAACCCTAGTAAAATCTTCCTAGCTTGGTGGAAGTATTTTAGAGAAGTTGTTTAGAAACTTCTAAGGGTTGCTTGGAGCGGGTTGGAGCGTAAGGATTTGGAGCTAAACGTTGCTCAGGATCGACATATATCTTGGATAATTTTGGGCTTATCGAGGTAATGATCTATGTCCCCCTATTGTAATTGGATATTACATGTTGTAGTAGTTATACTTGAGTATATTATATTGGAAGGATGTTTATAAAGGATTGAACTGTATTTACATTGGATTGTACTTACAGTAGACTTGTGTAGTATTATTGTGAAGCAGAATTGAACACGTCCGGTTAGACGTGTAATCCCCTGGGAGTTGTTGGCCTGGTAGCGGGCCTGGATAGGGGAGGAGATTTGTGTGATAGCGGGGGGGAGGTGCTGCCGAATTTTCTGTAGAATCAGGAACTGTTTACTTAAATATTCTACGAAGAGAACTAGAGATTGATAGATATATTGTGGCCTTTATAGGTGGATCTTCTACGCGCGACATACTTGACTTGGCTTGTGGCTTAAGCTAAAAGGTATGTGATTCTTCCTATACTCTTGAGCATGATTGTTGTAAACTATATAGTACGGTAGACGTACGTGTGTGAAATGGATTTTGTTTGTTTAAAACATAAAGTGTTATAATGGCTTTATGGGAAGTTAGTTATAACGACTTTATGAAAATAAAAGAAAGATTTGGTTTTGACGGTAAAACGACCTGATTTTGAAAGTTAAGAGACTTGATCTTGAAAGACAAGAGACTTGACTTATAACGACTTGTTTTTTTTGGAAAAAGAGAAGTAACTTGATTTAAGTATAGGTTACTTGTTTTGAAAAGAGTAAAGTTATTTGGGTTTTAAAAGAACACTTGTTGTTTTAAAAGAAAAGCACTTGGTTTTAAAAAGTATAGAGTACTTGATTTTAAAAATCTTATAAAGATTTTCTGAAGGTGTAGTAATTTGGTTTAAAAAGGGAAACGTGTTTTAATACTACGAGTATTAGTATCATGTGGCTTTTACGTAAAACGAGGTCTTTTTTTTGAAAGAATGAAAGTATGTAGTATTTTGGGTTTGAAACCCGGATTGTTGATAAATATGTATGTATGTATGTTGAACTTGCCTATGCTTGTCGTGATAGTCTTTGATGTGCAAGTGTTTTGTTGATGTGCTGCCGTGACTCTCTGGGAGGGCCGGTTATCTGATTGATTGTTGGACATACTGACGCGTTGGATTTTCCACGAGTATGCGTCCACTTTGAGTATCATCTTGTTATTCCTTTGGACATGCTGACGTGATGGATGTTCCACGGGCATGCGTCCAGTAGGATGGTTTCATGGCCATGACTTAGAGTGAGATGCCGGGGCATGCGGTCATTGTGAGGTTCAGATTGTTGATCCATGGACCGCTAATCCATGAAGCTTGCCGCAGTGACGAGCGATCACGGGCTTGATTTGTACGTGTGGTTCAGGCACACTTTAGATACTTGTTCTGGTCATTTCGTGTATCGGTAGCCTCGGTAGATAGCTTGAGATACTTGCCTCGATCATATCTCGTGAGAGCGGTTGGCTAGGTACGTTAGCTTTGGTACTTGCCTCGGCGATTGCGTGGCTAGCTTTTGATCCAGTAATTAGCTTCCGTACCTTGCACCGTGAAGTTTTATGACTAGCTTTTGGATCAGTATAGGCGATTCTACTTAGCCCGTCGGTTTGATGACGCAGCGAGATCTAGTGTTCAGTTCACATATGGGTGTTGTTTTACATCATGTATGCGGCATGAGAATGAGTTCCACGGGCATGAGTGATATTATGGGCGTGAGACCCATAGTTATGTGTGAGTGATTATTCTGGGGATGTGCGTCCCCTTACTTGGCATAACTATTTACTTATCGCAAAAGGTTTTATAAAATGATGAAATGTGATTTCATTCTGATTTTTCGATTTCACATACTTGGTACTGTTATCGACCTCGCCGAGTGCGTCATGCGCAGTAGAGGTACATCGGTTGTGGATCCTCGCTCATGGATCTCGATTCGGCGTATTAGGAAGCTCCGTTTCTCGGAGGCTTATCTTTTAGTATGTTTCCACGAGTTGTAGGTTCTTGTACATTCGGGGTATGGCGAGCCCTATCCGTCATAGTTGTTGTGACCTTCTTAGAAGTGCAGTAAATGCCGTTGTGGCGATGTTGTAAAAGGATTATAGCTGTTGGTTTTATATATACGTGAAGCGGCCGTTTTGGTTGGCCTATTTTCTTATGATGTATCTTGTTTCATGTTCATGTTTTTATTTTCCGCTGATTTTCTCTGATGTTGTATCACTAGGGTGCCCGGGGTAAGGCACGATCCACGCCCCGGTTAGTCGTGACACGCATGTGGCTACGCGATCGCGAGTCGAGCGGATGCCGGAGTAGCTACCCTCGATGCGAGAATACCTCATGCGGGCCTATGAGGTTGGCTTTACGCGGAGTCGCGAAGTTCGAGGCTAGACGCGCGCATTTGATACCGCGGCGTGTGGCGGCCGATCATGTGGCGGATGCAGCAGATCTCATGATACAGTTTATGACCTTGTTAGTACTGTGGGTGTTAGTAGTCGGCTATGCCTTCGTACTTACCCCGTACGGTTTTAGTATGACACCGGTGGGACCTGGTGTTCATGTGTATTCCTTGGTGCTTTGATATCATAGATCGCGGTGAGAAGGTATTCCACGCATGATTGATGTTATGGCGTGAGACCCATAGTGATATTTAGTGATGACTTTGAGGCGTGAGTCACGACTTGACATGCGGCTTATTTATTGTGAAGCGTAGTTTGGTTATCATACATGTCTCTGTTTTATATAGACTACTATGACTTCATTTACGTATTTTCGATTTCACATACTTGGTACTGTTATCTTGACCTCCTTCGGGCTGCGTTCATCTGCGGTAGAGTACACCGATGTTGATCCTCGCTCTTAGGATCGCATTCAGCGTTTAGGAAGCTCCGTTTCTCGAGGCTTATCGATGGTATAGTCCTGTCGTAGGTATTTACATTCGGGTATGGCGGGCCCCATCGCCATTGTTGTCATATCCTTCTGCAAGTGCAGTAAATGTTGTGGCGAGTTGTAATAGGATGTAGCCCATTCGGTTTAAGTTGATTTATATATATGCCGAAGGGCAAGTTTTCTCAGATTACTGTTTTACACTACTTGTTATTCCATGTCTTGTTTTATGTTCCGCTGATTACTCTGATGTATGTCTACTTGGGTGCCCGGGGTAAGGCACCAGTCACGGGCCCGGGTTCGGGTCGTGACATGTTTATAAGAACGTACGTAAGAACTCAAAAATGTTAAGATTTGAGAATAGTAAAAATTTATCGGAATTATGGAAATGTCGGAAAACGAAATATTGCGACGAACGGGAGGGTGACACGTGTCACCCCCCTTAGTTGGTCTTGGACGAAATGGACATGGGTTTAATGGTCATTTGACCAAGGTTAGGATGACCAAGTCTTGCTAAACTTAGAGCTTGATATTGTTGAATTAGTCAAGAGCCACTTGGCTTGATCTTTTAGTAGATTGGATCCAAGCCTACCATATGTGCTAATCTTGACCCTCCATTATGTTATTTAAGTATACTAGTAGCAAGACTAGTTCCCACACTTAGACAAATTTCAAGAAAATCTTGTTCCTCTCTTATGTTGCTCTCGGCAATGGCTAGGGTTTCAAGGAAAAAAAATTCAATTGTTGTTCAATAATATCCACACTTTAAACCAAGGTTCCTAAGAGTGTTGTAAGGGTATCTCAATAGAAAGATCCCGGAAAAGTATCGTTTTTGTATTAGTCGCAAGGTGAAAACCTAGTCACTTTCCTTAGGTTTGGATTGGATATTGAAGGAAAGTTGATTGTGAACTTCTAAGGGCTTCAAGTGGCGGATTGGAGTGTCAAGGAGGGGCGCTAAGTTGCTAAGGAGCGACTTCGGATCTTGAAGACGGATTAAGGCTTGTCTAGGTAATAATCTTATTCTCTTAAGTGTTATAGGATTTCATATTGTTGTAGTGATAATTATAAACAAGCATGAGATATGTATTGGAGATTTATAAGTGTTATGGATATTGGAAGCCTAAGATCCGAAATGACCTTGTTAGCCATTTTGAAATTGAAATACAATTTGGTCGATAGTTAGAATCGTCGCATGTTATCTAATTGAAGATTGTAGTTGTTTTAATCAATTGCGGCTATACAACATGTTAGACTAAACAACTTGGATTGAATAAGGAATTGGATAAGACCTAGTAGTGTGATGCATTATAGCCGAGAATGGCATGGAACTATTGGATTGTTTTGTATTATTGTGGGGCAGAATTTTACACGTCCTGTTAATGAGTGTAATCCCCTTTGGATAGCTGGATTGTTGGGCCTTAAATGTGGCATGTTTGGTTGTTAAATTCGGGCCTTGAAAAAGGTGGAAAAGTATGTAGAAACAAAGGAAGTGTTGTCCGATTTTCCGTAGAATTTGGTGACTTTACACTTAGAATATTATACGTTTGAAGCTAGAGGTTAATAGACATATTATGACCCTTATAGGTTGAAGTACTACGAGTAGAGTATTCTACTTGAAGGGTGGAAAAGCTAGCAAGGTTATAGTACTTTGGAGCATTTTGCTACTTGTCGATAATCGTCGCGAGGTATGTGAACCTCTTCCTTTTTTTGGCATGGTTCTATGTATGAAATATACATGTGGTCTTAGTTCATGATTCCTTCTACTCTTAGAAGTTAAGAGGTATGTATGTTGATTTACTCTAGGTAAAAGTTATGTCTAAGTTATCCTAAGTTCTTACCAAGTCTTATGGGGGATGTTGGTAAGAGTCGTTAGGAAGTAATTGGAGTCGAGTTGACTTTGCTAATTTACTTTACTGCACGAATGAGAATAAGTATCGAACAAGCCATTGCAGCGTTAATAAAAAAAATGTATCGGCAATCAATTATATTAAAATGAGTAGAATTCTCCATCTGCATAGAAATTAAGATAAGACAAAATTGTATTACATTTTCTAGATCATGGCTGCTTTAATAAGATCGTTATAAACAAGTATAACCTAGGAGTTGATAGACATGTTATGGTTATTATAGGTTAAAGTACTACGTATAGCGTATTCTACTTGAAGGGTGGAACAACCATCAAGGTTGAAGTACTTTGGTGCATTATGCTACTTGTCGATAGTCGTCGCGAGGTATGTGAACCTCTTCCTTCTTTTGGCATGTTCTATGTATGAAATATACATGTGGTGTTATTTCATGATTCCTTCTACTCTTAGAAGTTAAGAGGTGCGTATGTTGATTTACACTATGTAAAAGGTATGTCTAAGTAATCCTAAGTTCTTACCAAATCTTATGGGGGATGTTGGTAAAAGTCGTTAGGAAGTATTTGGAGTCGAGTTGAATTTGCTAATTTACTGCACTAATGAGAATAGGTATCGAACAAGCCATTGCAGCGTTAATAAAAATGTATCGACAATGAATTATATTAAAATAAGTAGAATTCCCCATCTGCATAGAAACTAAGATAAAACAAAATTGTATTACATTTTCTAGATCATGGCTGCTTTAATAAGATCGTTATAAACGAGTATAACTTATTCACAACTCATAAAAGTATATGTTGCTTAATTTAAAGAGTTTATGTCATGAAGTTTTAAGACTATGAACCTTGAATTCTTAAAAGGTTAAGAGATTTTATTTTTCAAGTTATGGGACTTGATTCTTAAAGAATGGAATGACTTGATTTAAAAAGTTTGGTTGCCATGAATTATTTCAAAAGTTAAGAGGCTTGATTTCAAAAGAGAATGTAACTTGAGTTTTCAAAAGAAGAAGTAAATTATTTAAAAAGAGAAGGAGTTTTAAGATTCTTTTTAAGTATGTATGTACGTAGTACTTTTGGGTTTAATTTTCTCTAAAGTAATAAGGAATAAAAGTGTCTTAAGTTCTCTAAATTGAAAAGGTTGTTATAATAGCTTTATGGAAAGTTGTTATAACGACTTAAGAAGAAGTGAAAAGATAGTTTAAAATTTTATGTAAAGAGACATTATCGCGTCCCAGGAATGGGTCGGGCAGTATACCTTTATGGACAGACTATATGACATTATCGCGTCCCAGGAATGGGTCGGGCAGTATACCTTTATGGGCAGACTATATGACATTATCGCGTCCCAGGAATGGGCCGGCGATACCTTTATGCGGACTATATGACATTATCGCGTCTCGGGAATGGGTCGGGCGATACCTTTATGGGCAACTATATGACATTATCGCATCCCGTGAATGGGTGGCGATACCTTTATGGGCGACTATATAACATTATCGCGTCGAGAATGGGCCGAAGTATACCTTTATGGGCGAACTATATGACATTATCGCGTCCGAGAATGGGTCGGGCGAGATACTTTATGGGGCGGACTATATGACATTATCGCCGTTATACCCCGTAGTTCCGTGGTATGTATGCGAGGACGCACGTCGAGAATACGGCGTAAAGATTGGAAAGAAAGAAATAGTGATTTTTCCACGGAAAAGTTTCCGGTTTTGTGAAGGAAAAGGTTCGTTAATGGGAATTGGATTCCCGATTTGGTATTCGGACTTCCGGAATATTAGAGAATTATGGAATTTTATTTTGGAAATGGTCACGTGGGCCCACGGAGAAATTTACGGTTTGTAGGGCCCACTTTGTTTTGAGATTTTGGCCATTGTGGATATTTTCTAAGATGTTTTATTTTGGGCCAATAGGAGGGTGACACGTGTCACCCCGCCTAGTGGCTCGCCGAATGGCATTTGTGCACAACACCCGGTTAGAGTCGTTTTTCGACGAAACGTTTTACATAACATGCGAGGGGAAAATTACGGCTATGTCTTTTCTTATTTTTGCGGATTTTTACGAGAGACGGAACATTTTGGACCAACGAGAGGGCGGCACTTTGCACCCTCTCATTGGTTGGCAAGGTAAGGCACTTGGACGATTTGGGGTGTCAGTGGTAGATATTTTTGGTAGATATTTGTGAGGGTTTTGGAGTAGGGACTAGGGGCACTTGGGCATATCTTGGCCCTACACTTGCATAGCACTTGGCTAGATCTTGGCCATTGGTTGGCCTTGGCTTGTAGTATAAATACCCCTCCCTTTGATGAACTTCTTCATCCATAAATTTGCCTAAGTCTTGAAAGCTCTCCTTCTCCCTCCCCTTGTGTTGAGTTCGGCCAAGGGCCTCCCCCTTGTGGCCGAGAGCACCCCCCCCTCTAGGGGTGCTAGCCGAGAGTGTACCCACTGCCTAGTTGCTTTCTTATAATACCCCTTTGTGGTGTAGAAATACTCTCAAAAGTATTGTTATAATGCCCAAATTACCTTAGCCGTATACCTTGTAGTATTCTAAGGTTATACCTATACGAAAAGCCCAGAAATACTATTATACTTCCCGTCAGTCACAAAACCGAAACCCTAGGAAAATCTCCATAGTCCGTTGGAGTATTGTGTAGAAGTTGGTTAGAACTTCTAAGGGTGGTTTAGAGCGGTTGAGCGCCGGAGTTGAGCTAAACGATTGCCCGGGATCGACTTTATACTTGGATAATTATGGGCTTATCGAGGTAAATATCTTGTCCTCTATTGTAATTGGAAATTACATGTTGTTAGAATATATAGTTGTAGTATTCTATATTTAGAATCGAGCGTGGTTAGTTGGCAATGTCTTTTGACTTAAGCCTAAAGAATCGACCGAATCAGACATGAGACTTGTGTAGTAATCGTGGAGTAGAATTGTACCCGTCGGGTTAGATGTATAACCCCCGTTGGCTTGGTAGCCGCCCGTTAGAGAGGAGATTTACGCTGCCATGTGGGGAGGCGCCGAATTTTGGTAATGTTCTACGTTGAGATCTAAATGTTAATAAGCGCCTTGTGGCCTTATAGGTTGAAGTACTACGTATGGCGCGATCTACTTGGCTTGGAGTAGCCGACGGTTGGAAGTACTTGGAGCGCTTTTGCTATTAGTCGACACTCGTCGCGAGGTATGTGAACCTCTTCCTATCTCTTCTAGCATGATATGTGTGAACTATGTAGTACGGTAGACGTACATGTGCTAAATGTATTTGGAGTGGTTTAAAACATAAAGTGTTATAACGGCTTTATGGGAAGTTGGTTATAACAGCTTTATGTTGGTAAGAAAATACTTGTGGTCTTTAAAAGGTAACTGATTTGAACTATAACTGGCTTGTTATGTGTTAATAAAGAACTTGAAGTGTTTCAAAAGATTTTTGAATCATTTTGAAAGAAGAAGAAATATTTGGGTTTTTGAAAACTTAAGAGTTATGCTAGCTTTATGGAAAGTTAGGTATAACGTCTTAAGAATGTTTTACTGACTTTGGAAATCAGAATGTGTATCGACAAACCATCAAGTCGTTTATAAGAGGAAATGTTTTTAATAATTAAGTATTATTAAAACCAGTAGAAACTTCCATCTGCATAGAAGCTAAGATGAGACAAAATGATATTTCCTAGATCATGGCTGCTGTAATAAGATTGTTATAAACAAGAATATCCTACTCACATATAAGACTTATGTTTCTCAGATAGTTTAAAGGAGAATTATATTCTTAAATGAATAAGACTATGAACTACGAAACCTTTCTAAAATGAGAAACTTGAACATTGGAAATTAGGCAAACTTGATCATTGGAAAAGAATGTTGCTACTTGATTTTACAAAGAGAAGTAATTGATTTACTTTAAGGATAGTCACTCTATTTATACTACGGGTATTGTGTGACATTGTGAAAGTAACGTATCTTTTAAAGAGTTAATGTATGAAGTACTTTGGGGATAAAACCCCGAACTTGTTGGCATATAGTAGAAAGTACGGTGTGTATAACTTGATTGTGTTGGTTGTGATAGCACGTAATACTTTATTGTTGATTAATAAGTAAACACGCTAGGATGCTACGGTGTTAGTATCTTGTGATGTTGTGTAAAGGGTTTCCTTTGTTGTGCTTATGTTGCTTAACGATAAGTCATTGTGTTAGTATTTTACATCACTCATCTCGAGATGATTCCGGTTGCCGCCTCCGTCGCGGGTAGACTCAGCGTCGATGGACCTATGATTCGAGAATACCTCACGCAGTCCCGGCCTATGCGAGCTACGAGTTCGAGTTAGTATCGTCCTTTATGGGCACGCGTCCATGTAGCCATCGCGATCGAAGTCCGTGACGTTGCCGGAGTAGCTACCCTCGACGCGGGAATACCTCACGGGCGATGAGATTGGCCTATCGCGAGTCGGGAGTTCCAGGTTAGACGCGTATATCGATCGTGGGCAAGTGGCCGGCTTTGATCATGTGACTGCCAGACAGATCTTATGATACGCTCATGACCTTGTTGGTGCGTGGGTTTTTAGTAGGCTATGCCTTCGCTTACCCCGCAGCTTTATGATGACAGTGGGACCCGTGTTCATGTGTGTTCCTCGTGCTTTTATATCATATTGCCAGCGGAGAAGGTATTCCACGCATGATTGATGTTGTGGGCCTGAGACCCATTGTTATACTTGAGTGATGACTGAGGGCGTGAGTCCTAACTTGATACGATCGCTTAGTCAGAAAGCAGAGTTTGGTTATCATACATGTCTCCCGCTTTATATGACTATGATTTCATTTACGAGATGTATTTTCACATACTACATACTTGTTATCGACCTCCTTCGGGATGCGTTCATGCCGCAGTAAAGGTACACCATCGTTGATCCTCGCTCTAGGGTCACGCCAGCAGGAAGCTCCGCTTCTCCGAGGCTTATCTCGTATAGTCCCCGTTGTTGTAGGTGCCACGTGGGGTTATGGCGGCCGTCCCGCCATCGTTGTCGTATCATTTCTGGTCTGTAATCTTGTGGCGTGGTTGGTAAAAAGGATTAAACTGCTCATTGTAAAGTTGTTATTTATATATGCCGAAAGGCAAGTTTTCTCGACATCGCTTTGTACTTCACTTGTTTCATGTATATGTTTTATGTTCCGTGATTACTCGATGTTGTGTCACTAGGGTGCCCGGTAAGGCACGCCCAGCTGGTCGTGACAATCGCGTCGAGAATGGGTCGCAAGATACCTTATGGGCGTAATATATGACATTATCGCGCCCCGAGAACGGGCCGGCAAGATACCTTTATGTGCAGACTTACATGACTTTATCGCTTCCCGTAATGGGTCGCAAGATACGCCGTGGGAAGATTTTTATGAATTCGTCGTGTCCCGCAAATGGGTCGGGTTACATTATCACGTATGGATAAATCAAGTGAACTCCAAAATGAGGCGTCCCTCCATAAGGTGTTATACCCCGTATTTCCGGAGTATGTACGTGAGGGCGTACGTACGAAAGTTTAGCCTTAAAGTTAGGCCAAGTTCGAAAATTGTACACAACTCGCTAAAAGAATCGTTTTCCGACGAAACGCTTTCCACTTTCGTAGGGAAAATTCCGCTATGCCATTTCTAATTTTTGCGGATTTTTCCAGAGGCGAAACATTTTGGACCAACGGAGGCGACGACTTGGCACCTCCAATTGGTGGACTTGAAATCGTCCATTGGACGACAATCGACAACGGCGCGTTTTTGTGCCTTTGCACAAGTCAAGGAGTTGGTAGGATATTTTGTGTATGGACACTTGCCTAAATCCTCACCCTACACTTGCCTTGCACTTGTCTTAATCTTGGCCATTGGTTGGCCACTTCTTGACCTATAAATACCCCCCTTAAGATGAAGAGTTCTTCATCCACAAATCTTTCCAAGTCTTAAAAATCCTCTCCTCTCCCTTGAGCCTTGTTCGTCCAAACACTCCCCCCCTCCCCTTGTGAAGTTTGGCCGAGGGCCTACCCCCCTAGCCTAGCCGAAATCTACCCCCCTCCCTTGGTAGAAAAGTTGCCTTCTAGTATTGTTATAATGCCCAAAATACCCTAGCCCAAATCCCTTAGTACTTAGTAGAAGTTGTGAAGAACTTCTAAGGTTTCCTTGGAGCTATCGGAGCGTACAACTTAGGAGCTAAGCCTTGCTCCGGATCGACTTTTATCTAGGATATTATTGGGCTTACCGAGGTAAATAATCCTAACCCTCTTTTGTATTAGAGAATGCATACTGTAAAAGTATAAGAATAAGTATTAAATACTTAGAAGGATATTACAGAATAGAATTGAACTAGAAGGGTTTAAAAGAAGAATAATTGAACTGTACTCACATAGGACTGTTTTCACAGTAGACTTATATAGCTCACCGGGTAGGGTTGTGCTGCCCGACTTTCCGTAGAATTGAGAACCCTCTGTTTAGAATGACCTACAGAGTAGTCTAGACTTTGATAGATGTCTGTGACTAATTATAGGCTGACTCTCTGCGCGCGACATATTCGACTTGGCAGGAGGTTTTCGCCGAGAATGTATGTGATTCTTCCTAAGCATGATACTTTAACATATATATATAGTACGGTAGACGTACATGTGTTAACTGAATAATAACTACGGCAATGTCTTTGACTTAAGCCTGAATAATAACTACGGCAATGTCTTTTGACTTAAGCCTGAATAATAAGAATCCTGATGCATTCAAAAGAACTACTGAATCATGTTTTAACAGAAGATAAATATTTGGTTTTTAAAACAAAAGCTTAAGAGTTATACTAGCTTTATGGGAAGTTAGGTATAACAACTTAAGAAAGATAAAAAGGAACTGTTTACTTGTTTGTTTATAAAAGCCTTGTATTGATTTCTGTTAAGTGTAGTAAGATTGTTTGATAAGTAGACATATTATGATCTGCTACGTGTTAGTGTCTTGAAATCTTTGTGTAAATGGGTCATTCTTCTTGTGCTTACGTTGCTAAAGCGGTAAGTCTGTTATCGTTATTATATCACCTACCCATGACTTATTATACCGGGCTTGCCACCCTTGATGCGGTCTATACGGCCTATGCGGTCTGTGAGACTATGCGAGCAGCGGTAGGCGCCAGGATTGATCATTCCGGTGTTTAGCCCGACGCGGGGATTCCTATGTGGTGCCGAGACTATGTGGTCTTTTGAGGCTATGCGGGCTGCGGAGCCTAGGCGGATCTGGGGTTGCTGCCCCGATGCGAGGAATACCTCATGCGAGTGCATGTGTGACCTATGCGATGCGGAAGTCGAGGACTAGGCACGCAGAATGATACTATGGGCGATTGGCCTTGCTTGATCATTCGCGGCCTAGACTAGACACATTCTGATTTTCTATCGTTATTGTTTGTGATATGGCACAATGTGCAATTGAACTGATTATATTTGTGAAAAGGTTTTAAATACTTTGATTTCATTTAATGTACTTTATAGTTTCACATACTTGGTACTGTTGTCTTGACCTTCGCCGAGGCTGCGTTCATGCCGCAGTAAGAGGCGGCAGTGCTAGATCCACATCCTTAGGATCTTTGCGTTGGTGTCAGGAGCTCCATCTTCTCCGGAGGCTCTACTTTTGGGTATGATCTCCCTGTATTGTAGATAGTTTTGTACAATCAGGGTATGGCGGGGCCCTGTCCCGCCATAGTTGTTTACTTCCTTAGAGGTCTGTAGTACTATTGTACAGTTGGGATGTAACTGCAAAACTTGAGTTATATATATTATGCCGAAAGGCAAGCTTTTCATCAGATAAACTGTTTCTGTTTTTACTATGTTTCCTGTCTTGTTTTATATTTCCGCTGGTTACTCTGATGTATGACTACTTGGGTGCCCCGGTAAGGCACCAGTCACGGGCCCCGGAACGGGTCGTGACAAAAGTGGTATCAGAGCAGTTAATCCTCGGAAAGTGTCTACAGACCGTATCTAGTAGAGTCTTGATTATCGGTGTGTTGTGCACCACACCAATAATCAGGAGGCTATAGGATATTTAGGATTGGTTTCCATTCTTCTCACTCTGAGATCGTGCTTTAGAGCGGTGTTATAGGTTGGACCCCTCTAACGTATTCCTTTCCTGTAACAGTTATGCCTCCACGTAAGGCAACCCGGGCCCAGAAGGGCAAAGCGTAGGAGGCTGCTAGCAGACACCCAGTCACGAGGCTCGAGCCCGATCTATACCCGAGACGGCGAGTTCCATGACGCCGCCGGCCCAGCGAGACCGCGATGCCGTACCTCGGTCCACGGCACAGGCGAGAGAGATAAGTGCGAGAGATGGCCCAGTTATTTGCTCGGATTGTGGCGGACGAGGGCGAGTTGGGCCGACGCAGATTCGATTCCAGAAGACTGTATTGCACCCGAGGCGAGCGGTTTGAGGCTACGGGATTTCCTTAGTTGTAGCCCGCCAGAGTTTTACGGGTCGAGGCCGGAGGATGATCCACAGGAGTTCATCCGTCGATTCTGAGAGGATCATGCGGGTGATCAAGGCTTCAGAGACTGAGTCTGTGACATTCGGTTCGCATCGGCTGCGTGATACCGCAGTCGATTGGTTTGATTCATGGGAGCTTTCCCGGGGAGAGCATGCACCTCCAGCAGTATGGGATGAGTTTTCAGAGGCTTTTCTCACACACTTCTTGCCTCCGCAGATGAGGAGGGCACGGTGATAGATTCTTGTTCTTTGAGGCAGGAGGGCCTTGATTAGGAGTCTGATGTCGAGTTTGATTCTTTGGCTCGATATGTCCCTGCACTGGTAGCAGATATGGAGGACCGGGTGCATCGCTATGTCACTGGGCTAGATGATTACATGGCCGAGTCTTGTGCGGGTGTGTCCCTTCAGCCAGGTATGGACATTACCCGCATGCAGGCTCATGCACTAGGATGCGAGGAGCGTAGAGACCGCCGGGTAGAGCGATATCAGCGAGAAGAAGGCGAGACGGCGGTTCTTTTAGTAGTTCTCGGGGTGGCGGCATCGTGAAGTCCAGGTGCACCACGGCCGCGCAGAGCGCTCTACATCATTTTCGGTACATCGAGCGATCGAAGCGGTCGGGGCCTCAGACTTCAGATTTCGAGCAGTGTGCTAACCGTTCGAGGTCCGCCGGTGTGCCGTTGTGGTAGATACCATTCGGGAGCCGTACTCGGGAGCTTGCTATACTTGTGGCGGCCAGGTCATTTCGCGAGTTTGTCCGACCGGGCGGCGCTGGTAGGCTCGGCTACGGGGTTTGTTGCCGCTTCTTCATCCCCGAGCGATTACTCGCCCGAGGCAAGGTACTCGTGGACCAACGGGTCGCGGCGAGGTCGTGGCGCGAGTCGATTCTAGCGGTCCTCGAACCGCATTTATGCTTTGTCCGGCCGACAGATCGGAGGCCTCACCGATGTCGCCAGGTACCTTATCGGTTCGGGTTTGATGTGTATGCCTTGATAGATCCGGGTTCTACTGCCCTATATATCTCCCTTGTTGCTAGTAGGATAGGGATAGAGCACGAGTCCATAGACCCTTTCGAGGTAGCTACGCCATGGGTGATTCGGTGGTAGCTCGGCGTGTATATGAGCTTGTCTGTGACCATTTACTGATCGTCGGACCAGCCGACTTGATAGAGTTGGAGATGATTGACCGGCGTGATCATGGGGATGGATTGGCTAGCTTCTTGCTACGCCAATGTAGCTGCGCAGAGAGAGTAGTGCGTTCCAGTTTCTGAGGGCGGTTGTTGAGTGGGAGGAGCACGGTATCGCCGGTGGTAGGTTTATTTCCTACCTCAAGGCTAGGAAGATGGTGCGAAGGGTATATCTACCATCTCGTTCGGGTGTTTGATCATCAAGGCTGCGGTACCAGATTTTCCGTCGATTCGATGGTCGAGAGTTCCCGAGGCGTGTTTCCAGACGACCTCCGGGTATCCTCCCGAGAGGAGATCGAGTTTTGTATAGGCGTCTTTGCGGACACTCGGCTATTTCCATTCCGCCATACGTAATGGCACCGCCGAGTTGAGAGTTGAAGGACCACCGAGAGATTTCTTTGAAAAGGGCTTCATCGAGCCTAGTGTTTCTCCCCGGGAGCGCCTATTGTTCGTGAAGAAGAAGGGCGGGGCCATGCGCATGTGTGTTGATTACGGTGAACAAGGTGACCATTAAACGAATACCCTTCACAGATTGATGATTTGTTCGACCAGCGAGCGCGAGATGTTTCTCCAAGATTGATCTGCGTTCGCTATCATCAGTGCGAGTCGAGAGAGGTGGATGTCCCTAGATCGCATTCGGACGTCACGCATTATGAGTTCGTGGTCATGTCTTTTGGGTTGACCGATGCTCGGCGGTATTCATGGATTTGATGAACCGAGTGTTCAAACCATTTTTGGACACGCTTGTGATAGTGTTCATTGATGATATCTTGGTTTATTCTCGCCAGAGGCGAGCATGCGAGCATTTGGCGATCTTGTGATTCTCGGGACCAGCTTATGCGCCAAGTTTTCCAAATGTGAGTTTTGGTTGACTTGGTGGCTTTTCAGGGCATATTGTCGGGCTGATGGCATTCTAGTGGATACGCCAAGATCGAGGCGATCGAACTTGCCTAGACCTACTACTCGCGAGAGGTTCGCAGCTTACGGGCTTGCGAGGATATTATCGGTTCGTAGAAGTTTGCTTCTATCTGCACCATTGACTAGGGTGACTCGAGGCGCCAAGTTTGATGGTGATGCTTGTGGCGGGGTTTCGATTCTTGAAAGAGAGGCGACGACCGCCCCGTTCTTACTCTTCCGGAGGTCGGATGGTTATGTTGCGTATTGTGATCGTCGGCATCGGGTTGGGATGTGTGTTGATGCAGCGAGGCGAGTTATAGCATACGCATCCCGACAAGTTAAGATACACGAGAGGAACTACCCCACCCATGATTTGGAGTTGGCAGCGGTGATTCACGCTTTGAAGATCTGGAGGCACTATTTGTATGGGGTTCACGTGGATATTTATACAGACCACAAGAGCCTCGGTATATCTTGACCAGAGGAGTGAACTTACGGCGAGACGGTGGTTAGAGTTGCTTAAGGATTACGATGTTGATATCTGTACCACCCGGGAAGGCCAATGTTGTGGCGATGCTCTTAGTCGTAGGTCGATGGGAGCTTATCGGATGTGCGGCCGGCGAGGACATGGTTCGTGATTTGCATCGATTAGCGAGCCTTGGTGTCCGTTTGATTGATTACGATAGCGATGGGGTTAGAGTTCGTGAGGTTGCCGAGTCTTCCATCATCGAGAGGTGAAGAGGCAACAGGTTGAGGATCGATTTTGACACATTATCGTGATCTGACTCTTACGTGAGGGCAAGGGTCCTTGAGGTAGCACTGATGGGGTGCTAAGGTTTGAGGGCGTTGTGTGTTCCGGATGTTTGAGGACTTGTGAGTTCTTGGGAAGCACACAGCGTTACTCTATCCATCCGTGGTCGACCAAGATGTACCACGACCTTAGATCTGTGTATTGGTGGGATGGTTTGAAGAGGGCGTTGCGAGTTCGTAGCTCGGTGCGTGTTGTCGCGGTGAAGGTAGAGCACTAGAGGCACGGTGGTTTGTTCTGACGATAGAGATCCCGACCGGAAGTGGGAGGTGATCAACATGGACTTCATCACGGATTGCCTCGCACTCGGAGGAGACATGATTCTATATGGGTTATCGTCGGCGGTCGACTAAATCAGCCCACTTTCTTCCCGTTAGGGCGACTTTTTCTGAGGATTATGCGGACTTTACATCCGAGAGATCGTCGATGCATGGAGTCCCTATTTCGATCATATCGATGCAGGAGCCCGCCACGCTAACTGGAGGTCCTTCCGAGGGGTTTAGGGACGCAGTGAGCACGAGCACGCATTTCATCCACGAGCAGACGGACAGCAGAGCGCACTATCCGGACTCTTGAGGATATGCTGCGAGCCTGTGTTATTGACTTCAGTGGTAGTTGGGAGGATCATTTGCCTCTAGTTGAGTTTGCGTACAATAATAGCTACCACTCCAGTATTCAGATGGCGCCTTATGAGGCCTTGTATGGGAGGAAGTGCGGTCGCCTATAGGTTGGTTCGATGTGGCGAAGTGCGGCTAGTGGGTCGGTTTGGTGCGCAGCGGTGGATAAGGTGAAGCTTATCCAGAGAGGTTCTTGGCGGCTCGAGTCGGCGAAGTCATATCACGGATCATCGTCGTGCATCCGGAGTTCGAGGTTCATGATTGGGTTTTCCTAAAGTGTCACCCATGAAGGTGTGATGAGATTCGGGAAGAAGGGGAAACTCAGCCCAAGGTACATTGGGCCGTTTCAGATTGTCCGCAGGGTAGGCAAGGTTGCCTATGAGTTGGATCTGCCGTCCGATCTGGAGGCAGTGCATCCGGTGTTTCACGTTTCTATGCTGAGGAGATGTATCGGGGATCCATCTAGGGTACATCCGATTGACGATGTCCAGGTGACCGAGGGGTTATCGTATGAGGAGATTCCCATAGCGATAATCGATCGTCAGGTTAGGCGTCTGCGGACCAAGGACGTGGCTTCCGTCAAAGTTCTGTGGCGGAACGAGCTCAGGGAGGAGATGATGTGGGAAGCTGAGGAGGACATGAGGCAGAAGTATCCTCACCTATTTCCCACACCTCCAGGTAATTCACTTTCCTACTTGTAAATTTTCATTATCGTTTATGCCTAAGTGTTGTTCTGTGGCCATTTGTGGCACTTGCAAACTGTTTAAGCTTTACCGATAACTGTCTTGAGAAGGAACATTCGGGACGAATGTTTCTAAGGAGGTGAGAATGTTATACTCCGTATTTCCGGAGTATGTACGTGAGGGCGTACGTACGAAAGTTTAGCCTTAAAGTTAGGCCAAGTTCGAAAATTGTACACAACTTGCTAAAAGAATCGTTTTCCGACGAAACGTTTCCACAGTTTTCGTAGGGAAAATTCCGGCTATGCCATTTCTAATTTTTGCGGATTTTTAGAGGCGAAACATTTTGGACCAGCGGAGGCCGACACTTGGCACCCTCCAATTGGTGGACTTGAAATCGTCCATTGGACGAATTGGACAATGAAGTGCACGTTTTTTGTGCCTTTGCACAAGTCAAGGAGTTGGTAGGATATTTTGTGTATGGACACTTGCCTAAATCCTCACCCTACACTTGCCTTGCACTTGTCTTAATCTTGGCCATTGGTTGGCCACTTCTTGACCTATAAATACCCCCCTTAAGATGAAGAGGTCTTCATCCACAAATCTTTCCAAGTCTTAAAAATCCTCTCCTCTCCCTTGAGCCTTGTTCGTCCAAACACTCCCCCTCCCCTTGTGAAGTTTGGCCGAGGGCCTACCCCCCCTAGCCTAGCCGAAATCTACCCCCCCTCCCTTGGTAGAAAAGTTGTCTTCTAGTATTGTTATAATGCCCAAAATACCCTAGCCCAAATCCCTTAGTACTTAGTAGAAGTTGTGAAGAACTTCTAAGGTTTCATGGAGCTATCGGAGCGTCTGACTTAGGAGCTAAGCCTTGCTCCGGATCGACTTTTATCTAGGATATTATTGGGCTTACCGAGGTAAATAATCCTAACCCTCTTTTGTATTAGAGAATGCATACTGTAAAAGTATAAGAATAAGTATTAAATACTTAGAAGGATATTACAGAATAGAATTGAACTAGAAGGGTTTAAAAGAAGAATAATTGAACTGTACTCACATAGAATTTGTTTTCTGATGAACTTATATAGCTCACCAGGTAGGGTTGTGCTGCCCGACTTTCCGTAGAATTGAGAACCCTCTGTTTAGAATGACCTACAGAGTAGTCTAGACTTTGATAGATGTCTGTGACTAATTATAGGCTGACTCTCTGCGCGCGACATATTCGACTTGGCAGGAGGTTTTCGCCGAGAATGTATGTGATTCTTCCTAAGCATGATACTTTAACATATATATATATAGTACGGTAGACGTACATGTGTTAACTGAATAATAACTACGGCAATGTCTTTGACTTAAGCCTGAATAATAACTACGGCAATGTCTTTTGACTTAAGCCTGAATAATAAGAATCCTAATGCATTCAAAAGAACTACTGAATCATGTTTTAACAGAAGATAAATATTTGGTTTTATAACAAAAGCTTAAGAGTTATACTAGCTTTATGGGAAGTTAGGTATAACAACTTAAGAAAGATAAAAAGGAACTGTTTACTTGTTTGTTTATAAAAGCCTTGTATTGATTTCTGTTAAGTGTAGTAAGATTGTTTGATAAGTAGACATATTATGATGCTACCTGTGTTAGTGTCTTGAAATCTTTGTGTAGGTCATTTCTCATTAGCTTACGTTGTTAAGCGGTAAGTCTGTTATGTTATTATATCACCTACCCTTGACTTATTATACCAGGCTTGCCACCTGATGCGGGTCTATACGGCCTATGCGGTCTGTGAGACTATGCGGAGGCCGGTATGCTCGAGATTGATCATTCCGGTGTTTAGCACGACGCGGGATTCCTATGCGATCTGTTGAGACTATCGCGGTCTTTTGAGGCTATGCGAGCTGCGGGAGCCTAGGCGGATCTGGGGTTAGCTGCCCCGATGCGAGAATACCTCATGCGAATGCATGTGTGACTTATGCGGATGCGGAAGTCGGAGACTAGGCACGCAGAATGATACTATGGGCGATTGGCCTTGCTTCGATCATTCGCGGCCTAGACTAGACCTGTTACAGTTTTCCTATTACTGTTATTGTTTGTGATATGGCACTATGTGCAATTGAACTGATTATATTTGTGAAAAGGTTTTAAATACTTTGATTTCATTTAAAGTACTTTATAGTTTCACATACTTGGTACCTGTTATCTTGACCTCGCCGGGAAGTGCGTTCATGCCGCGGTAAGAGCGGCATGTGCTAGATCCACATCCTTAGGATCTTTGCGTTGGTGTCAGGAGCTCCATCTTCTCCGGAGGCTCTACTTTTGGGTATGATCTCCCTGTATTGTAGATAGTTTTGTACAGTCAGGGTATGGCGGGGCCCTGTCCCGCCATAGTTGTTTACTTCCTTAGAGGTCTGTAGTACTATTGTACAGTTGGGATGTAACTGCAAAACTTGAGTTATATATATTATGCCGAAAGGCAAGCTTTTCATCAGATAAACTGTTTCTGTTTTTACTATGTTTCCTGTCTTGTTTTATATTTCCGCTGGTTACTCTGATGTATGACTACTTGGGTGCCCCGGTAAGGCACCAGTCACGGGCCCCGGAACGGGTCGTGACATAAGGGGCCGGATTATGTTAGGCAAGATACGTAAGTTATATGTTTATGAACTCGATGATTTTTCCTAAGTATGTACGTAAGAAGATGACTATAACTTTTATTAAAAAATGGGAAAAGATAATAAAGTGTGATTAAGTTCACGAGATTGCAATGACATGGTAGGATCTGGTATTTATTTTGTTTATATACTTGCCCCTGTCATTCTTCTGTACAGTTATGATTTGTTTACTGTACCTTATTTCCGTTCCATATTAAATTTTTGTTGTCGACCTTCGGGTGGCTGCGTTCATGCCCGCAGGTATTTTGGTACACAGGTTGGTGATCCTTGCTCTTAGGATCTCGGTTCAGTTTTGGGAAAAAGCTCCATTTACTCCGGAGGCTTATCTTTTGGTACGGTTTCCCTGAGGTTGTAGATTTACGTATATTCAGGGGTATGGCGGGGCCCTGTCCCGTCACAGTTGTTATGTTAAAACTCTTAGAGGTCTGTAGTCATATCTTGTGGGTCGGTTTGTAAAGAAAAAGGATGTAACTGCGTTTGGTTATGTATGTATATACGTCCAGGGAGGTAGCCTTATCGGCTAACCTGTTGATTTTATTTTTGTTGATTTATTTTATAAGTTTCATGTATGTTCCGCTGATTATCTCTGATGTATACATGTAAGGGTGCCCAGGTAGGGCACCAGTCGCGGGCCCGGGGTCGGGTCGTGACATATGACTTGAAGTATAATGGATTTAATGAAGGTTTATGTTTTTGTTGCCGAAGATGGCTTAAGATTGTTGGACAAATTTTACATTAATTGTGGGGCAGAATTTTACACGTCCTGTTAAGGCGTGTAATCCCCTTTGAATTGTTGGTTTGTTGTGCCTTAAATGTGGCTTATTGGTTGATGAATATGGGCCTTAGAAAAGGTGGAAAAGTACGTAGAAACAAAGGAAGTGCTGCCCGATTTTCCGTAGAATTAGAGGGCAATTATTTGGTATAAGTCTTACAATAGTAAGTATGATATTGATAGAAGTACTATGGCCATTTTAGGTTGAAGTACTACGTGTAGAAGAGTCTACTTGACTTAAGGAATAGCCGATGAAGTTGAAGTTCTTTGGAGCATTTTGCTACTTCTCGTATTGGTTAGTCGTCACGAGGTATGTGAACTTCTTCTTTCTATAGACATGAGTATTTTTATGGTATACTTGCCTTGTTGTTAGGAGTATACTTGCCTTGATATTTGAAGTATACTTGCCTTGTTGTTAGGAGTATACTTGCCTTGATATTTTAAGTATACTTGCCTTGTTGTTAGGAGTATACTTGCCTTGATATTTGAAGCATACTTGCCTTGAAAATGTATCGGTAATCAATTACATTGAAATGAGTAGAATCTTCCATCTGCATAGAAACTAAGATGAGACAAAATTGTATTACATTTTCTAGATCATGGCTCTGTTACACCCCGTAATTCCAGGACACATGTAAGATAACGTACGTGGGAAGTTACGACTTTAAAAATTTGAACGAAAGAAAGAATTGTTTTCCGAAGGAAAAATCTTCCGAACCTCGGAAAAGAGAAGTGTTTGTTAATGAGAATTGGGTTCTCGATTTTGCTATTAGAGACGTTTGGAATTTATCGAAACTATGGAAGTTTATTTACAGAGTTGGATACGTGTGGCCCACTCGAGAAATTTTACGTTTTTGTGGGGCCCACGAGGTTTCCGATATTTTGACCAATTATGGCAATTTCGGGAAACGGCATGTTATGGACCAATGGGAGGGCGACACGTGTCACCCTCCACATGATCATCCTTGGACGAATTTACCATTAAAAACTAGCCAATTTTGGCTTGAGAAAATGGACCAAGTCAAAGGGAAAAGTGAGCTTGATAAATTTGACCTCATCTTAGCCATCCATATGTTTTAATCCTAGCCATTGGTCTCCTTATATATTACTACTACTAGTGCAAGACTAGTTCATTCAACACTTAGAAAAATTCCAGAAACTTTGAGCTAGTGTTAAGTTGCTCTCGTCTAAGGGGAGAAAAAAGGAAGATTTTTTTTGCAATCTTGCTCCATAATTCCCAATATTCAACCCCAAGATCCCTTAAGGTATTATAAGGTTATCTCAATAGAAAGATCCCGGAAAAATCACGTTTTTACGTTAGTCGCAAGATGAAAACCTAAGGTGTTCTTCAACTTTGAAGTTGGAAATTGAAGAGAAGTTGGTTATCAGCTTCTAAGGAGTGCTTGGAGCGGATTGGAATGTAAGAAGAGGAGCTAAAAGTTGCTATGGATCGACTTTGACGCTTGGATGTTATTAGGGCTTATTGAGGTAAAATCTTCATCTTCTTAATGTGATTAAAGATTCCATGTTATGATAAGTTAGGAATGATCATGTGATACATATTATGAAGTTTGAAAAGATTTGGATCATGTCGACATGTTGAAAACCGAAATTGGACATGTTAGCCATTAAGTTTGTAATTCAATTTAATTGTTAGATACAATCGTCGCATGTTAAGGAAGAAAGGATTTATAGTTGTTGAAATTGTTATTATATATATAACATGTTGGAATAACAACTTGGATTAAAAAGGAATTGAACGGAAATTGACATTGTTGTTGATATTGATGGTAGCCGAAAATGGCTAAGTTGTTGGACAGTTTTATATTAATTGTGGGGAAGAATTTGTCACGACCCGATCCCGGGCCCGTGACTGGTGCCTTACCCCGGGCACCCTAGTGATACAACATCAGAGAAAATCAGCGGAAATAAAAACTTAAACATGAAACAAGAGATATGATAATAAAACAGGCCAACCAAACGGTTACCTTCTTGCATATATATAATTAAAACTTGAACAGTTACATCCTTACAAACCCTGCCCACAACAGTACTACAGACCTCTAAGAGTTTTTATACAACATGACGGGACAAGGCCCCGCCATACCCCTGAATGTACAAGTACCTACAGTGACAGGGGACTATACCAAAAGATAAGCCTCCGGAGAAACGGAGCTTCCCAATACGCTGAATTGTGATCCTATGAGCGAGGATCAACAACTGGTGTACCTCTACCTGCGGCATGAGCGCGGCCAAGGAGGTCGATGCAACAGTACCAAGTATGTGAAATCAAAATACGTAAATGAAATCATAGTAGTCTATATAAAGCGGGAGACATGTATGATAACCAAACTACATCCACAATAAATAGCGATCATGTAAGTCGTGACTCACGCCCTCAAAGTCATCACTCAAATATAACTATGGGTCTCACGCCCTCAACATCAATCATGCCCGTGGAATACCTTCCTCACTGCCAGCAGTCTATGATATAATAACACCAAGGAGTACATATGAACACCAAGTCCCACCTGAGTCATAAACCGTGCGGGCAAGTCTGAGCTAACTACCGATACCAAAGCCGAATCATCAATCGCCAAGGCAAGTCGAAAGCCAACTACCGGATACCAAAGCCGTACTAACAATACTATACAACCAAACCACGGCGTCACGGCAAGTACGAAAGTCAACTACGGATACCAAAGCCGTGTCACGTAGCTGGCCGGGGCAAGTACGAGGGCTAACTACGGATACCAAGGCGTATCACGAGACTCCGCCACGGCGTCTGAGGCAAGTCAAAGCCAACTACCGGATACCAAAGCCGTGTCACATAGCCGATCGGCAAGTCTGAGGGCTAACTACGGATACCGCGTATCACGAGACTTTGCCACTAAACTGAGCGGGCAAGTCACGAAGGCTAACTACCAGATACCAAGGCCGAATCAGCCACGAGACGGGGCAAGTACGAAAGCCAACCACCAGATACCAAGGCCGAATCAGTAAAACCTCATGGAGAGCTAGTCCATGGAATAACACTATCAACAGGAGCGCACCCGTGGAATCCTCCGTCACTGCCGGTACGTCCAAGTAATCTCATAACAAATCAGCCGGCCCTCCATTTGAGAGACGCGGTGGTATAGAAATACAATACTAGCACGACAAGGCTATCACACGCAAACATAGGCAAGTTACACACAACTCAAGGTACTTTCATTTTATGCCAAAGTCCAGGTTTTAACCCCAAAGTACTACGTACGTTAAATTCTTTTTAAAAGATCCATTTCTTTTACAAAGGTCACCCGATGCCCGTATTATAAAAAATAGAGTGACTAACATTTTTAAGTAAACCAAAACACTTCTCCTTTTAAAATCAAGTTACAACATTCTTTTCCAAAGTTCAAGTTTGCCTAATTTCAAACATTCACGTCTCTTATTTTCGAAAGATTTCATAGTTCATAGTCTTCATCACTTATTAACGTAATTCTCTTTTTAAACAATTTGAGTAACCTATGCCTTATGTGTGAGTAGGTTATTCTTCTTTATAACAATCTTATTAAAGCAGCAATGATCTAGGAAATGTAATATAATTTTGTCTTATCTTAGCTTCTATGCAGATGGAGGTTTCTACTGGTTTTAATATAATTAATTATGTGTCAGTACATTTTCCTTTATTAACGCTGCAGTGGTTCGTTCGATACTTATTCTCATTTCCAAATCAAGAAACATTACTCTTTAAAAACCAAGTACTCATTACTCACGAATGAGGTTTCACACTTCTTAACAACTTTCATATCAATTCAATTAAGTCTCTTATCTTTTAAGATTAAGTCTCTTAACTTCTAAAATCAATAAACCATTCTTTTATCTTTCTTAAGTCGTTATACCTAACTTCCCATAAAGCTATTATAACTCTTAAGCTTTTTAAAACCAAGTATTACTCTTCTTTCATAAACGATTCTTAATTCTTTTGAAATACTTCAAGATTCTTTATTATTTAAAACTCCAGTCAAAAGACATCGAAGTAAAACCACGTTCAGTTAACACACGTACGTCTACCGTACTATACATATTCTTTTAAAATATCATGCTCAAGAGGATAGGAAAAATCACATACCTCGCGACGATTATCGACAACTAGCAAATAGCTCCAAAGTACTGTAATCCTGCTAGTCTTTTCCACCCTCCGAGTAGAATACGCTACTCGCAGTACTTCAACCTATAACGGTCATATAAGTCTATCAATGTCTAGACTACTCTGCAGAATAATTCTAGATACAGATTCCTTATTCTAGGGGAAAATTGGGCATCACTTCCCTACCCGTCAAATTATACAAGTCTATTGTAAATACAGTCCTATGTAAGTACAGTTCAATTCTCTTCTTATATACCTTCCTTGTATATAACTTATACTCAATTCTACACTTCTACAATATGTAATCTCCAATTACAAAAGAAGGACAAGATTATTTACCTCGATAAGCCCAAAATTATCCAAGATATATGTCGATCCTGAGCAAGGTTTAGCTCCTATTCTGAACGCTCCAATTCGCTCCAAGAAACCCTTAGAAGTTCTACACAACTTCTACTTAACACTTCAACCAACTGTGAAGATTTTCCTTAGGGTTTCGTTTAGTGACTAATGGAAATATAGTAGTATTTTCGGGCTCTACGTATAGAGGTAACTTTGGAAAGTACTACAAGGTATTTGGGCTAAAGTATTTGGGAATAGTAACAACACTTGGAGAATACTTTTCTACCAAGGGAGGGGGGTGTGTTTCAGCTAGCACCACTAGGAGGGGGGGTTTCGGCCAAGGGCCTTCCAAAGGGGGAGGGGGTGCTCTTGGACGAAAGCAACAAGAAGAGGGGAGGGAGTATTTCAAGACTTGAAATCTCTAAGTGTGGATGAAGAAGTCTTCAACTAAGGGGGGGTATTTATAGGGCCTTCAATGGCCAAGATTAAGACAAGTGGTGGGCAAGTGGAGGGTGAGGATTTGGACAAGTGTTGTGTGGGTCCCACTTGCTCATCTACTACACAAAATATCTACAAAACATTGACCAAATGTTTTAGGCAAATTAAATGAAAAAAACGTGCCACCAACTCCCCTTGAATGTCGTCCAAGTTGAGGGACAAGAGTCGCCCTCTCGTTGGTCCAAAATATTTTATCTCTAGGAAAAATCCACAAAAATTATAAATGTTGCAACCGTAATTTTCCCTTCGCAAAGTCCGGAAAACGTTTCATCGGAAAATGATTCTTTTCGCTAGTTGTGCACAAATTTCGTCCCTAGCCTAACTTAAGGCTTAAACTTTTGTACGTACGTCCTCACGTACATACTCTGGAAATACGGGGTATAACATTCTCCCCTCCTTAGAAACATTCGTCCCGAATGTTCCTTCTCAAGACGGATAACGATAAAGTTCCTCTTAACTTAAACAAGTTACCAATGCCACACCTGGCCACAAAAAAATAACACACGCGCAAATACTTAACCCAAGTCCACGAGAAGTCATTCCTACATCACAAAAGCTTCCACCCTGGTCTAAAGGATACTCCCTTCGCATCTTCACTTCACAACAAAATGATCGTTTCTATTTTCTTAGCACATGTTCACTTCTTTCCTTACTCGTCGTACTCTTCTCGAACACTTGAACTCTTCTAGTATACGTACCATACTTCAGTCATCGCTTCAGTTTCCAAAATCTCTGGAGTCACTACCTCCAAACTTGGTCATCTTACTAGCCTCAAATTCCTTTAAGGCCATTCCCGGCCTTCACGATCCGATTCTGGTCGAACATATCCACGAACTCATACGATGGTCATCTAAACTTGGGCCTAGCGCCCTTGTGACCCTACCACCTGGCGGGACCACCTCGAACTGACCCCACCATAATACAGGCCGCGGGTTGGTCCGTGATCTTTCCTCAACCCGACCCGCTATTGCGCCAAACTTTTGTTCCCCCGAACCGGAACAATCTCACTAATCGCGTCACGAAAACCTAGTGGTCTTTTTAGCTCAACTACCCTCTTTCATTTCACCCTACTCAGAGACCTATCATACAAATATATTTCACGCATATAATGCACTCCGACAAAGGTCAACATAACCATAAATCTTTTACTCAAGATGGCCTCGCATCTAAGGTCTCTACGTAAAATGTTCTAAGGTTCATACCTTCCCTGCCCCCATACTTATCCTTTCAACTAACCATGTCTCTAAACCACAATATACACAGCGCCATTCGTACATAGTACTCAACATATAATCATCGTATCACGCATGCTAATCTCTAGAGGGTTAAGGATATACCTGAAAAATAGGCGGTTCAAAGGATCGCTAAGCGGGAACTCCCACCGCGACCTCTGCCGTGGCCTGCCGGTGTATGAACATCCTGCCTAGCTATGGAAGGTGAAGAACCCGCAACTGATCTCGTAGTCTGTGCTATCCTACCAGTGCTACCTCTGATCGGACAGTCTCTCGCCAAATGGCCCTGTTGGCCGCAAGCATAACAATCTCCCAAATTAGTACGACACTCTCCCTTATGAATTTTTCCACAACGGCCACACTGAGACAAGGGTGGCCTCATCCGGCGAGCACTCCTACTCCCCTGAAAATCTGAAACCTGGGAGCCCTGACCTGCTCCTGAATATCCCGAATTTCCGAAGGCGCGGAGGACCACTGCATCTTGGCGGAGGTACATAACTAGTCTGCTGCTGAGGCGGTCCGCCTCGAAAATCGCCAAAAGACCCTGCTGTCCTGGCCCTCTTCTATTGATCTTGGTCATTCCGCCGACCTCTCCGCTCCTCACACCCAAGTGCATAAGCCTGCATGCGGGCAATGTCCATGCCCGGCTGAAGAGCTACACCCGAACAAGCCTCTGCCAAGTAGTCACGAGCCCGGTGACGTAGCGGTGCACTCTGTCCCCCATGTCGGCTACCAACGCGGGGACGTACCGAGCTAGTGAGCCAAACTCCACATTGTACTCCCGAACCGTACGCCCGTCCTGTCTCAATATCAAAAATCTGTCGGCCCGAGCCCTCCTCATCTGTGGAGGCAAGAAATGTGCAAGAAATGCCTCCGAGAACTCGTCCCAAATAGCTGGAGGCGCATGCTCCCCCCGGGACAGCTCGCGAATCAAACGATCATTTGCGGTATCACGCGCCGATGTGAACCTAAGACCACTGACTCGGTCTCCGAAGCCTTGATCACTCTCATGATCCGCTGTAACCGTCTGATGAACTCCTGCGGATCATCCTCAGGCCTCGATCCATAAAACACTGGCGGCCTGCAACTCAGAAAGTCCCGCAGTCTCAAACTATCTGCTCTTGGGTGAACTACGGGTACTACCGGTATCGGAATCGCTGCATCCAGCTTATCCTCGTGCCTTGCCACTATCCTGGCCAATAACTGGGCCATCTCTTTGTACCCCAACTCCTCTGCTCCGGTGTGGGTGGAGGCTCGTCTTATGGTCTCGGCAGCCCACTGCTGCGCTCTAAACTCTTTGAAATGGCGGCGTCGCAAAACTCGCCGTCTGAAGCACTATCTCAGGTAATGAATGGGCCTGCGCCCCCGTACTCCTCTGCATCCTACTAGCAGCTTCCTCGGCTGCCTTGCCCATCTTGGCCCGGGTTGCCTTGCGCGGAGGCATAACTGGTAAAAACGCAATACGTCAGAGGGGTCCAACTTATAACACAGCTCTAAGGCACGATCTCAGAATGAGAAGAATGGAAACCAATCCTAAATGTCCTGCAGCCTCCTGATTATAGATGTGGTGCACAACACACCGATAATCAAGACTCTACTAGACACGGTTTGTAGACACTTTCCGAGGATTAACTGCTCTGATACCACTTTTGTCATGACCCGATCCCGGGCCCGTGACTGGTGCCTTACCCCGGGCACCCTAGTGATACAACATCAGAGAAAATCAGCGGAAATAAAAACTTAAACATGAAACAAGAGATATGATAATAAAACAGGCCAACCAAACGGTTACCTTCTTGCATATATATAATTAAAACTTGAACAGTTACATCCTTACAAACCCTGCCCACAACAGTACTACAGACCTCTAAGAGTTTTTATACAACATGATGGGACAGGGCCCCGCCATACCCCTGAATGTACAAGTACCTACGATGTGGGACTATACCAAAGATAAGCCTCGAGAAGCGGAGCTTCCCGATATCTTTGAAATGTGATCCTATGGCGAGGATCAACAAGCTGGTGTACCTCTACTGCGGCATGAGCGCGGCCCGAAGGAGAGTCGATCAACAGTACCAAGTATGTGAAATCGAAAATCGTAAATGAAATCATAGTAGTCTATATAAGCGGGAGACATGTATGATACCAAACTACGATCCACAATAAATAGCGATGCATGTAAGTCGGGGACTCACGCCTCAAAGTCATCACTCAAATATAACTATGGGTCTCACGCCTCAGCATCAATCATGCCCGTGGAATACCTTCCTCACTGGCGATCATGATATAATAACACCAAGAGTACATATGAACACCAAGTCCCACGAGTCATAAACCGTACGGGGCAAGTACGAAGGCTAACTACCAGATACCAAAGCCGAATCATCAACTTAACGGGGCAAGTACGAAAGCAACCTACCAGATACCAAAGCCGGACGAACAAGACGATACAACGAAACCACGAAGCTGTGCCGGGGCAAGTACGAAAGCCAACTACCGGATACCAAAGCCGTGTCACGTGGTGGCCGGGCAATCTGAGGGCTAACTACGGATACCAAGGTAGTATCACGAGACTCGCCACGCGAGCGTCACGGCAAGTAAAGCCAACTACGGATACCAAAGCCGTGTCACATAGTGGCCGGCAAGTCTGAGGGCTAACTACCGGATACCAAGGTCGTATCACGAGACCGCCACTAAACCGAGCAGGGCAAGTGCGAAGGCTAACTACCGAATACCAAGGCCGAATCGGCCACGAGGCGGCAAGTACGAAAGCCAACCACCAGATACCAAGGCCGAATCAGTAAAACCTCATGGAGAGCTAGTCCATGGAATAACACTATCAACAGGAGCGCACCCGTGGAATCCTCCGTCACTGCCGGTGTTATACCCCGTATTTCCAGAGTATGTACGTGAGCGCGTACGTATTATAATTTGAGCCTTAAAGTTGGCTAGTTTCGAAATTTGTACACAACACCCGATTAGAGTCGTTTTTGACGAAAGCGTCTCCACTTTCGTAGGAAAATTCCGGCTATGTCATTTATAATTTTTGCGGATTTTTAGAGGCGAAACATTTTGGACCAACGAGAGGGCACACTTGTCACCATCTAATTGGAAGGAGTGGACGGCAAAATATTGCCATTTGCACGTTTTTGGTGTTGTTTTTTTGGTCAAGGGTTAGGTATGATATTTTGTGTAGATGGATAAGGTTGCACATGGCTTAATCTTGACCTTACACTTGCCTAACACTTGGATGGATCTTGGCCATTGGTTGGCCTTCACTTGACCTATAAATACCCTCTAGTTGAAGACTTTCTTCATCCAAAAACTTGAGCAATCTAACTAAGTCTCAAAATACTCCCTCTCCTTGAGCTTTCCGCCACACTACCCCCTGAGAAGCCTTGGCGAGAGGTCTACCCCCTAGCCTAGTTGTTTTCGTATAATACCCCTTTTGTGGTATAGAAATACTCTCCAAGTATTGTTATAATGCCCAAAATACTTTAGCCAAATACCTTGTAGTACTTTCCAAAGTACCCTTTTACAAAGCAGAAAATACTATTATACTTCCTCGATCACAAAACGAAACCCTAAGTAAATCTTCACCCGTAGTTGAAGTCATAAGTAGAAGTTGGTTAGAACTTCTAAGGGTTGGTTGGAATGGATTGGGCGCCGGAGTAGGAGCTAAGCGTTGTTCGGGATCGACATATAAACTCGGATAATTTTGGGCTTATCGAGGTAAACATTCTTGACCTTACATTTGTAATTGGAAATTACATGTTGTAGGAGTATATAGTTAAGTATACTATATATAGAACTGAACATAGTTGTGCGGCAATGTCTGCTGACTTAGGCACGAATAATACTTACGCAATGTCTTGCGACTTAAGCTGAATTTAAAGAAGAGAAGCGAAGCTGTAATTACATAGGATTGTATTACGGAGACTTGTGTAACTTTCTTGTGTAGTAGAATTGTACACGTCAGGTTAGGCGTGTTAACCCCGGTTGGCTTGGTAGCGGCCTCGATAGAGAGGAGATTTCTGTTGCGGGGAGAGTCTTCGAATTTTACGTAGAATATTCTACGTCGGGATCTAAAGATATTAATAGGCGCTTTGTGGCCTCTATAGGTTGTAGTACTACGTGTGGAGTGATCTGCTTGGTGAGTGTAGCCGAAGCGGTTTGAGGTACTTGGAGCGTTTTGCTATTAGTCGATAATCATCGCGAGGTATGTGAACCTCTTCCTATCTCTTCTAGCATGATATGTGTGAACTATGTAGTGCGGTGAGGCGTCGTGTGCTAAATGTATTTGATTGATTTAAAACATAAAGTGTTATAACGGCTTTATGGGAAGTTGGTTATAATAGCTTTATGTGGATAAGCACATACTTTGTGGTTTTTAAAAGGTAAGCGATTTGAATAATAAGCGGCTTGATATGTGTTAATAAAGAACTTGAAGCATTTCAAAAGATTTATGAATCGTTTTGAAAGAATGAGTATTACTTGGGTTTTGAAAGCTTAAGAGTTATACTAGCTTTATGGGAAGTTAGGTATAACGGCTTAAGAATGTTTCTTGATTTGAATCAGAATGTGTATCGACAAACCACTGCAGCATTAATAAAAGGAAAATGTATTGACTAAAGAAGTATTATTAAAACCAGTAGAAACCTCCATCTGCATAGAAGCTAAGATGAGACAAAATGATATTACATTTCCTAGATCATGGCTGCTTAATAAGATTGATTATAAACAAGAATAACCTACTCACTTATAAGACATAGGTTTCTCAAAACGTTTAAAGGAGAATTATGTTTTAAAGGATTTAAAACTATGAACTACGAAACCTTTTTCTAAAATGAGAAACTTGAGCATTGAAATTAGGCAAACTTGAGCGTTTGGAAAATAAGGTTGTCACTTGATCTTACAAAGGAAAGCATTTTGGTTTACTTAACAATTTTAGTCACTCAAATTTTATACTACGTTTATCGGGTGACCTTTGTAAAAGAAATGGATCTTAAAAGGAATTTAACGGACGTAGTACTTTAAGGTTAAAATCCGGACTTTGATATAAAATGAAAGTACCTTGAGTCGTGTGTAACTTGCTTATACTTGTTGTTATGAAACTTGACCATGTTACGTGTGATAGCCTTGTTGTGTAAGTATTGTGTCCTACTCGACTAGGTTCATCCGGAATGTATATCACTTGACTAAGGTCATCAGGAATGTATTTCACTCGACTAGGTTCATCCAGAATGTGTTTCACTTGATTACCGGTTCATCCGGAATGTATTTCACTTGAGGACCGGTTCATCCAGAATGTATTTCACTTGAGGACCGGTTCATCCAGAATGTATTTCACTTGAGGACCGGTTCATCCGGAATGTATTTCACGACTAGGTTCATCCGAATGTGTTCCACCCTTTTTCTATATTGGGTCCATAAGATGGGCGAGACACATTATACGTATCACATGATTTATAAGTATAATGCTGGCAGTGAGGATGGAGTTCCACGGGCATGAGGGATGACTTTTAGGGCGTGAGTCCCTGACTTGACATAACTGCTCTTATGTTGTGAATCGTAGTTTGGTTATCATATATGTCTCTGCTTTATAGACTATTATGATTTCATTTACTGATATTTTACTGATTTCACATACTTGGTACTGTTATCTTGACCTCCTTCGGGTGCGTTAAATCTGCGAGTAAAAGGTACATCGGTCGATCCCCGCTTAGGATCACCTTTCAGCGTATTGAAGCTCCGTTCCTTGAGGCTTATCTTTTGGTATGTTACCACGAGTCTGTAGATTCTTATACATTCGGTATGGCGGGCCACTGTCCGTCATAGCCGTTGTAAAATCTTAAGTGCATGCTGTTGTGGGCGGGGTTTGTAAAAGGATAACTGTTGGTATTTATGTATATATGATGAAGGCAAGCATTTTGGTTGGCTTTGTTTATTTATCTTTTCTCTTAATTCATGTTCATGTTTTTATTTAGCTGATTTTCTCGATGTTGTATCACTAGGGTGCCGGGGTAAGGCACGATCACGCCGAGGTTGGTCGTGACAAAAGTGGTATCGAGCGATTAATCCTCGAAAAGTGTCTGACCGTGTCTAGTAAGTCTTGATTATCGGTGTGTTGTGCACCACATTTATAATCGTGAGGCTATAGGACATTTAGGATTGGTTTCCATTCTTCTCATTACGAGATCGTGCCCTGAAATTGTGTGATAAGTTGGGCCCTCGGCGTATTCCTTTCCTTTACCGATTATGCCTCGCGTAAGGCAACCTGAACCCGATGGGCAAGGCGATTGAGGAGCTGTTAGTGAGATCTGAGGAATGCGAGGCACGAGCCTGGTCGATACGAGGCGATGCCACGGCGGGTTTCGCGACGCCGACCAGCGAGTTTAGAGCGCGGCGATGCTGAGACTCTGATACTGAGCCTCCATCCACGGCTGGAGCCGATGAGATAAGTACAAGGAGATGGCGATTGCGGCGAAGTCGTGGCGATATGAGATAATTTGAATCTGGCAGTTCAGCCCAGTAGCACCGTAGTACACCCCGGCGACGGTTTGAGGCTACGTGACTTTATGAGTTGTAGCCCGCCAGTGTTCCATGGATCGAGGCGAGGCGACCCTCGGGAGTTTATCAAGCGGCACTGACGGATTATGAGGTGATCGAGCCTCGAGGCGAGTCGGTGGTATTGAGTTCGCGTCACCGCGTGATCTGCGATTGGTAGGTTTGATTCGTGGGAGCTGTCCCGGGGAGAGCATGCACTTCCAGCAGTTTGGGACGAGTTCTCTAGGGCTTTTCTTGCACATTTCTTGCACCCACAGTTGAGGAGGGATCGTTCCTACAGATTTTTGACGTTGAGACAGGGCGGGCGGGCGGTTAGAAGTACAATGTGGAGTTCGACTCATTAGCTCGGTATGTTCCCAGTGGTAGGCGATATGGAGGGCGAGTACACCGCTACGTCACCGGTGGGCGATTACTTGGCGAGGCTTATGCGGGTGTAGCTCTTGGCAGGGCATGGACATTGCCCGCATGCAAGCTTCGCACTAGGATGTGAGGCACGCGGAGAGGTCGGCGGAATGGCCGAGATCGGCGAAGAGGGCGAGCAGCAGGTCCTTTGGTAACTTTCGAGGCGGACCGCCTCGCCGATCTAGTTATGTACCTCCACCATGCAGTGGTCCCCGATCTTGGGGCGTTGAGGTATTCGAGCTGAGTCGAGCTCGGGGCTTCGTTCACGGTATACGTGAGTGCTAGCGGGATTCATGTCCCTCGGTGTGCGCGATGGCAAACATCATCGGGAATGTCGTCTTTTTATCGGTGCTTGTTTCACTGCGGCCGTCGAGCCATGTGACGAGAGCGTGCTTATAGGAGAGGTATCGGCTTAGCGCGCCTACCGGATCGATGGCGAGTTCGCCGCTTTCTGATTATGCGCCTGCAGGCGACTTATGATTAGAGTGGAGCGGTAGCTTCAGGTATATCCTTAACCCTCTAGAGGCTTGTATGTTTTGATGTTATGTTAATGTGTTAAGTGTTATGTTCGGATAGCTTTGTGCTAAAATGTGATTTAGGAACCTGGTTGGGGAAAAAGGGTAAGCCTGGGGGTGAGGAAATGATGAACCTTAGAATATTACAGTTGAGACCTTAGATGTAAGGCCGTCTTGAGTACAATATTTTGCGAGTGATCCTTGTCAGAGTGCATTTTATGCCTAGAATGTGTTGTGTGATTAGTCCCTGGGTTGGGTAAATGAAAGTGGTATCTTTCATGATGTGATTTAGCAAGATTGTTCCGTGTCGAGGAGCAAGAGTTGGCGCGACAGTGGGTCGGGTTGGGGCCATGTTGCGGGCCAACCCGCAGCCTGTTCGGTGGGGGTCAGCTCTGGGTGGTCCCGCCAGGTGGTAGGGTCACGAGGGTGCTAGTCCCAAGTTTAGATGACCGTCGTATGAGTTCGTGGTTATGTTCGACCAGAAGCGGATCATGAAGGCCGGGAATGGCCTTAAGGGAGATTGCGGTTAGTAAGATGACCAAGTTGGAGGTAGTGACTCCAAAGTTTTGAAGACTGGCGATGGCGAAGTGTAGTGCATTATCTTGGAAGAGTTCAAGATGTTCGAGAAGAGTACGACGAGTGAGGGTAGAGGCGAGCATGTATTTCGAGCATAGATATGATCATTTCTTGTAAAGGGAGAAGGTGCGAAGGATGTATATTTTAGACCTCAGGAATCGCATGCAGTCCGGTACCATTGGTTGGGTCGCCGGAGTGACACTAGAACCTCGCGGCAAGGTGACAAAAGTTTGTGATGTTAGAGGTGTTTCCTCGTGGACTTGGATGTAAGTATTTGCGTGCATGTGTTGTTTAAGTGGCGGTTGTGGAGTTGGCAACTTTTTAGAAGAACTTTATCTTTATCGGTCTTTAGAAGGAACATTCGGGACGAATGTTTCTAAGGAGGGGAGAATGTTATACCCGTATTTCCGTAGTATGCGTGGCGCGTCGTATTATAATTTGAGCCTTAAAGTTGGCTAGTTTGAAATTTGTACACAACACCCGATTAGAGTCGTTTTTCGGCGAAAGCGTCTCCACGACTTTCGTAGGAAAATTCGGCTATGTCATTTATAATTTTGGATTTTTCCGAGAGGCGAAACATTTTGGACCAACGAGAGGCGACACTTGTCACCCTCTAATTGGAAGGAGTGACGGCAAAAGCTTGCCATTTGCGTTTTGGTGTTGTTTTTGGTCAAGGGTTAGGTAGGATATTTTGTGTAGATGGATAAGGTTGCACGTGGCTTAATCTTGACCTTACACTTGCCTAACACTTGGATGGATCTTGGCCATTGGTTGGCCTTCACTTGACCTATAAATACCCTCTAGTTGAAGACTTTCTTCGTCCAAAACTTGAGCAATCTAACTAAGTCTCAAAATACTCCTCTCCTGAGCTTTATCGCCACACTACCCCCGAGAAGCCTTGGCCGAGAGGTCTACCCCACTGCCTAGTTGTTTTCGTATAATACCCCCTTTTGTGGTATAGAAATACTCTCAGTATTGTTATAATGCCCAAAATACTTTAGCCAAATACCTTGTAGTACTTTCCAAAGTACCCTTTTACAAAGCCGAAAATACTATTATACTTCCTCGGTCCAAAACGAAACCCTAAGTAAATCTTCACCCGTAGTTGAAGTCATAAGTAGAAGTTGGTTAGAACTTCTAAGGGTTGGTTGGAGCAGTTGGGCGCCGGAGTAGGAGCTAAGCGTTGTTCGGGATCGACGTATAAACTCGGATAATTTTGGGCTTATCGAGGTAAACATTCTTGACCTTACATTTGTAATTGGAAATTACATGTTGTAGGAGTATATAGTTAAGTATACTATATATAGAACTGAACATAGTTGTGCGGCAATGTCTTGACTTAGGCTGAATAATACTTACAGCAATGTCTTGCGACTTAAGCTGAATTTAAAGAAGAGAAGCGAGCGTAATTACATAGGGTGTATTCTGATGAGACTTGTGTAACTTTCTTGTGTAGTAGAATTGTACACGTCAGGTTAGGCGTGTTAACCCCCTGGTTGGCTTGGTAGCCGCCTCGATAGAGAGGAGATTTCTGTTGCGGGGAGGTGCCGAATTTTCTACGTAGAATATTCTACGTCGGGATCTAAAGATATTAATAGGCGCTTTGTGGCCTCTATAGGTTGTAGTACTACGTGTGGGTGATCTGCTTGAGAGTGTAGCCGACGGTTTGAGGTACTTGGGCGTTTTGCTATTAGTCGATAATCATCGCGAGGTATGTGAACCTCTTCCTATCTCTTCTAGCATGATATGTGTGAACTATGTAGTGCGGTAGACGCGTACGTGCTAAATGTATTTGATTGATTTAAAACATAAAGTGTTATAACGGCTTTATGGGAAGTTGGTTATAATAGCTTTATGTGGATAAGCACATACTTTGTGGTTTTTAAAAGGTAAGCGATTTGAATAATAAGCGGCTTGATATGTGTTAATAAAGAACTTGAAGCATTTCAAAAGATTTATGAATCGTTTTGAAAGAATGAGTATTACTTGGGTTTTGAAAGCTTAAGAGTTATACTAGCTTTATGGGAAGTTAGGTATAACGGCTTAAGAATGTTTTACTGATTTCGGACATCAGAATGTGTATCGACAAACCAACTGCGGCATTAATAAAAGGAAAATGTATTGACTAAAGAAGTATTATTAAAACCGATGAAACCTCCATCTGCATAGAAGCTAAGATGAGACAAAATGATATTACATTTCCTAGATCATGGTTGCTTAATAAGATTGATTATAAACAAGAATAACCTACTCACTTATAAGACATAGGTTTCTCAAAACGTTTAAAGGAGAATTATGTTTTAAAGGATTTAAAACTATGAACTACGAAACCTTTTTCTAAAATGAGAAACTTGAGCATTGAAATTAGGCAAACTTGAGCGTTTGGAAAATAAGGTTGTCACTTGATCTTACAAAGGAAAGCATTTTGGTTTACTTAACAATGTTAGTCACTCAAATTTTATACTACGTATCGGGTGACCTTTGTAAAAGAAATGGATCTTAAAAGGAATTTAACGGACGTAGTACTTTAAGGTTAAAATCCGGACTTTGATATAAAATGAAAGTACCTTGAGTCGTGTGTAACTTGCTTATACTTGTTGTTATGAAACTTGACCATGTTACGTGTGATAGCCTTGTTGTGTAAATCTTGTGTCCTACTCGACTACTGGTTCATCAGGAATGTATATCACTTGACTCTGGGTCATCCGAATGTATTTCACTCGACTACGGTTCATCCGAATGTGTTTCACTTGATTACCGGTTCATCAGGAATGTATTTCACTTGAGGCCGGTTCATCCGGAATGTATTTCACTTGAGGACCGTTCATCCGGAATGTATTTCACTTGAGGACCGGTTCATCAGGAATGTATTTCACTTGACTACCGGTTCATCCGAATGTATTCCACCCTTTTTCTATATTGGGTCCATAAGATGGGCGAGACACATTATACGTATCACATGATTTATACCTAGGCTGGCGGTGAGGAAGGAGTTCCACGTGAGGATGACTTTTAGGCGTGAGTCACGACTTGACATATTTGCTCTTATGTTGTGAATCGTAGTTTGGTTATCATATATGTCTCTGCTTTATAGACTATTATGATTTCATTTACGATATTTCTGATTCACATACTTGGTACTGTTCTTGACCTCGCTTCGGGCTGCGTTCATCTGCCGAGTAAAAGGTACATCGGTATCGATCCGCTTTAGGATCACCTTTCGGCGTATTGAAGCTCCGTTCCTTGGAGGCTTATCTTTTGGTATGTTACCACAGTCAGTAGATTCTTATACATTCGGGGTATGGCGGGGCCTGTCCGTCATAGTATTGTAAAATCTTAAGTGCATGCCTTTGTTGTGGCGGGGTTTGTAAAAAGGATAACTGTTCGGTATTTATGTATATATGATGAAGGCAACTGTTTTGGTTGCTTTGTTTATTTATCTTTTCTCTTAATTCATGTTCATGTTTTTATTTCGCTGATTTTCTCGATGTTGTATCACTAGGGTGCGGGGTAAGGCACGATCCACGGAGGTTGGTCGTGACAACGGCAGACGTCCAAGTAATCTCATAACAAATCAGCCGGCCCTCCATTTGAGAGACGCGGTGGTATAGAAATACAATACTAGCACGACAAGACTATCACACGCAAACATAGGCAAGTTACACACAACTCAAGGTACTTTCATTTTATGCCAAAGTCCAGGTTTTAACCCCAAAGTACTACGTACGTTAAATTCTTTTTAAAAGATCCATTTCTTTTACAAAGGTCACCCGATGCCCGTATTATAAAAAATAGAGTGACTAACATTTTTAAGTAAACCAAAACACTTCTCCTTTTAAAATCAAGTTACAACATTCTTTTCCAAAGTTCAAGTTTGCCTAATTTCAAACATTCACGTCTCTTATTTTCGAAAGATTTCATAGTTCATAGTCTTCATCACTTATTAACGTAATTCTCTTTTTAAACAATTTGAGTAACCTATGCCTTATGTGTGAGTAGGTTATTCTTCTTTATAACAATCTTATTAAAGCAGCAATGATCTAGGAAATGTAATATAATTTTGTCTTATCTTAGCTTCTATGCAGATGGAGGTTTCTACTGGTTTTAATATAATTAATTATGTGTCAGTACATTTTCCTTTATTAAAGCTGCAGTGGTTCGTTCGATACTTATTCTCATTTCCGAAATCAGTAAAACATTACTCTTTAAAAACCAAGTACTCATTACTCACGAATGAGGTTTCACACTTCTTAACAACTTTCATATCAATTCAATTAAGTCTCTTATCTTTTAAGATTAAGTCTCTTAACTTCTAAAATCAATAAACCATTCTTTTATCTTTCTTAAGTCGTTATACCTAACTTCCCATAAAGCTAGTATAACTCTTAAGCTTTTTAAAACCAAGTATTACTCTTCTTTCATAAACGATTCTTAATTCTTTTGAAATACTTCAAGATTCTTTATTATTTAAAACTCCAGTCAAAAGACATCGAAGTAAAACCACGTTCAGTTAACACACGTACGTCTACCGTACTATACATATTCTTTTAAAATATCATGCTCAAGAGGATAGGAAGAATCACATACCTCGCGACGATTATCGACTATTAGCAAATAGCTCCAAAGTACTGTAATCCTGCTAGTCTTTTCCACCATCCGAGTAGAATACGCTACTCGCAGTACTTCAACCTATAACGGTCATATAAGTCTATCAACGTCTAGACTACTCTGCAGAATAATTCTAGATACAGATTCCTTATTCTAGGGAAAAATTGGGCGACTTCCACTGCAGTCAAATTATACAAGTCTCATCAGAATTCATCATATGTAAATCTGATTCAATTCTCTTCTTATATACCTTCCTTGTATATAACTTATACTCAATTCTACACTTCTACAATATGTAATCTCCAATTACAAAAGAAGGACAAGATTATTTACCTCGATAAGCCCAAAATTATCCAAGATATATGTCGATCCTGAGCAAGGTTTAGCTCCTATTCTGAACGCTCCAATTCGCTCCAAGAAACCCTTAGAAGTTCTACACAACTTCTACTTAACACTTCAACCAACTGTGAAGATTTTCCTTAGGGTTTCGTTTAGTGACTAATGGAAATATAGTAGTATTTCCGGGCTCTACGTATAGAGGTAACTTTGGAAAGTACTACAAGGTATTTGGGATAAAGTATTTGGGAATAGTAACAACACTTGGAAAATACTTTTCTACCAAGTGGGGGGTGTGTTTCGGCTAGCACCACTAGGAGGGGGGGTTTCGGCCAAGGGCCTTCCAAAGGGGGAGGGGGTGCTCTTGGACGAGAGCAACAAGAAGAGGTGAGGGAGTATTTCAAGACTTGAAATCTCTAAGTGTGGATGAAGAAGTCTTCAACTAAGGGGGGGTATTTATAGGGCCTTCAATGGCCAAGATTAAGACAAGTGGTGGGCAAGTGGAGGGTGAGGATTTGGACAAGTGTTGTGTGGGTCCCACTTGCTCATCTACTACACAAAATATCTACAAAACATTGACCAAATGTTTTAGGCAAATTAAATGAAAAAAACGTGCCACCAACTCCCCTTGAATGCCGTCCAAGTTGAGGGACAAGTGTCGCCCTCTCGTTGGTCCAAAATATTTTATCTCTCGGAAAAATCCGCAAAAATTATAAATGTTGCAACCGTAATTTTCCCTTCGCAAAGTTCGGAAAACGTTTCGGCGGAAAATGATTCTTTTCGCTAGTTGTGCACAAATTTCGTCCCTAGCCTAACTTAAGGCTTAAACTTTTGTACGTACGTCCTCACGTACATACTCTGGAAATACGGGGTATAAAAGAATTTGTCACGTCCTGTTAGGCGTGTAATCCCCTTTGAATTTCTGAATTGTTGAGCCTTAAATGTGGCATTTGGTTATTGATTTTCGGTCCTTGAAAAAGGTGGAAAAGTACGTAGAAACAAAGGAAGTGCTGCCCGATTTTCCGTAGAATTAAGAGTCCTTATACGTAGGAATATTCTACGTTGAAAGGTAGTAGTTGATGGACGTATTATGGTCATTATAGGTTGACATTCTACGTGCGGCGTATTCAACTTGGCAAGTAGATTGAGCCGGAGAGGTATGTGGAACTTTTCTTATCTCTTGATCATGAGTAGCTATAAATGTATAGTACGGTGGACGTACAAGATTTAAATGAATTTAATTTCATTTGGTTCCCTTGACTTGTTTAGGAAAGTCTAAGTTGGTTGAGTTAGAGAATTAACTCACTTGTTTTAAAGGTTAAAGATGTCTTAGTTTCTAAAGCATAAATTTAGTATAACGGTTTTATGGGAAGTTGGTTATAACAACTTTATGGGAAGTTAAAAGAATGGTTTAATCTAAAAAGGTAAACAAAGATTTCTTGACTTGGAAATGTATAGAATACTTGGTTTGGAAAGTATTGATTACTTGAACTATTCTAAAGTTAAGAAACTTGATTTCTAAAGTTAAGAGACTTGAAGTATTCTGAAAGTTATGAAACTTGATTTGAAAGTATATGATACTTGGTTTTAAAAGTATAAGTCTCTTGGTTTCAAAAAGAATGTAATTGTCTAAAACATAAAGAGTTATAATGGCTTTATGGGAAGTTAGTTATAACGGCTTTATGGAAGGTTAAGAGAGTGTCTACTTGATTTATAGGCATGAGTTGCCTAGGTTGTGAATGTAGAAGTTACTTAGTGTCAAAGCCTTGAAATGAATTTCTAAAGGTGTAGTAACTTGTTTTGAAAAGTAGACAAGCCTTGATATTACGGGTGTTAGTATCTTGGGGTTTTTATATAAAAAGGGTTCTTTTTTTAAAGGAACGGAAGTACGTAGTACTTTGGGTTAAATTCCCGGATTTTTAATAACATGTTAGTGCCTTAAGTTAAATAAAATGAGAGTGCATGATAATTAAGGCTAATAAGAAGTTAGGGGATGTTTTAACTTGCTTATGATAATTATGATAAGTCGGTGGTGCTTATGTTATGTATGATAAGTCGGTGGTGCTTATGTTATGTATGATAGCCGGTTGTGCTAGTGATGTATTGTTCATTACGGGGTCATTCCCCGGGCTTGTTGTGTTTGCATATTCCGTGGATTTGCTCCCCACGATGCGAGGAATACCTCATGCAAGTCCGTAGGGCTCATGCGGGTGAAATAGTCCCATGCGGGGCGGACCAGTCCTATGCGAGGAGATTACCTCATGCGGGTCCATACGACCTATGCGAGCGGATACAGTCTATGCGAGAAAATTACCTCATGCGGGTCCATACGGCCTATGCGGGTGAAATAGTCCTAGGAGTAGGATTGCAGAATGATACTACGGGCGGATGGCCCTAGATTAATCATGAGCTTCCTGTTTTAAAATCGGTAAAGTTTATTCTTGTCCACTCTCATTGTTAGTAAGGCATAGTGTATTGTTAATGTGGTTATCATACATGTCCCCAACTTTATATTAGACTATTATGATTTCATTACAGTACTTTCAGTTTAACATACTTGGTACCTGTTGTACTGACCTCCTTCGGGGGGTTGCGTTCATGCCGCAGGTAGAGTTATACAGGTTGCTGATCCTCACTCTTAGGATCACAGTTCAGCTGTTGAAAAGCTTCATTACTCCGGAGGCTTATCTTTGGTTCAGATCCCTGGTATTGTCAGTTGTTGTACATTCAGGGGTATGGCGGGGCCCTGTCCCGTCACAGTTGTTATGTAAAAATTCTTAGAGGTCTATAGTCATATCTTGTGGATTGGGTTGTAAAGAAAAAAGTGGTAACTGCTTTTTGGGTTATGTGTATACTTTTGGAAGGTGGCCTTATCGGCTAACCTGTTATTTATTTCTTTTTTGAGTTGTATGTATGTTCCGCTACTATTCTCAGATGTATACCTGTAAGGGGTGCCCAGGTAGGGCACCAGTCGCGGGCCCGGGATCGGGTCGTGACAAAAGTGGTATCAGATCAGTTAGTCCTCGGAAAGTGTCTACAGACCGTGTCTAGTAGAGTCTTGGTTATCGGTGTGTTGTGCACCACATCTATAACCAGGAGGTTGCAGGACATTTAGGATTGGTTTCCATTCTTCTCACTCTGAGATCGTGCGATAGAGTTGTGTTGTTAGGGTCGTCTCTCCCTAACGAGTTATGTTGATTACATCTACGAGAAAGGCAGCAGTGACCCAGGAAAGATTATGTGGAATGCGTATCCAGGTTGGTAATAATTGTAGTATAGTTGGTATTATGACATACAGATATACAGAGTTATGTATGAGGGTCAGACGCGTGTTGCCTAGAATGATTTTGGATTACCAAGAATTGGTAAGGACTAAATAGATACCGGAAAGGTATGAAACAGTTTAATGAATTCTCATCAAAGTTTTACGTGCTAATTTGAGAAATTAGGAGATGATGAGTTGTCTGAGAAGGAAATGAACCCTTAAGAAGTTATGATTAAGGGACTTAAGGGAAGACTATGTTAATAGATTAAGCTACGTAGTATGCTTAAGAAATTGTACGAATGAGATCCGTATGGAGTAAGTAATGGATGTTGTGATCAAGACAACACGATTATGGTATTATGAGAAGTTATTGTACCCGTTTACGGGGGGACTGATAAGGTAGGCTTGGAGCATGGAAATTGCGAGCCTAAGAATATTGATAACCGCCGAGACCTTAGGTATATAAGGCCTTCTCGGGCAATAAGATTTAATTCAGACTAAGGGTAAGAGTTAAGTACGACGGTGGGTCGGGTTGAGGACCTATTGCGGGTCGCCCCATAACCTGAAATGGAGTGGGATCAATTGGTAGTAGTTCCGCTACGTGACAGGGTCACGAGGGTGCAAGGCCCAAGTCTAGTTAATTGTTTTACGGGTTCGTGGACGCGTTCCACCGGAACCGGGTTGCGATAGCCGGAAATGGCCTTATATTGTTTAGAATAGTAACTCCAAAGATTGGAGGCCAGAATCAGTATAGAGGTTATGTACGTATGCTAGACTAAGTTTGGGAGTACGGAAAGAGTACGACCAGTAAGAAAGAAAGCTACCAAGTGTAGGAGAATAGAGCCTGAATCCATAAGAACCTTTTGAGGTAGCTACACCAGTGAGTGTTTGATTTGTAGCTGAGCGGGTACATAGGGATTTCCCGGTGATGATATACGATTGGCAGACTTGATTTTAGTAAGTCTATGTGACTTGTTCGATTGAAGTAAATAAATTGATGTTGAAAGTATGTGGTACATGAATTTTAAAGCTAAGAGACGGAGATAAGAACGTACGATCATTGAAGGATTTTATGTTAAGTGCCCTTGGAGGTGCTTGGAGTTGTTTAGTGTGGCGGTCAGGGCCACGACTTCCCGAATAATTTCAGGAAAAATGCGCAAGGCAGGAATAAGATAAGTACGAGTGCTACCTGCGGGAAACAGAAGACATCGTTGGGAGGTCTTGAAAATCTTTACGATTATAAGATGGCGCTTGATGACTAAGACTAAGTACGAGTTGTTGTTGCTTGTTCATTATTATGTTTTTTCCTAAATTGTACGTTGTTGTTTCCTTATGTAATCTTCTATGAATATGTTGTTATTCTTATTGTAATAAATATATATTACATCTTGTGGAGTTTAATTGTGTATTTAACTTAACATTTACTATTCACATAACGTGTGAAGTTTATTTGACTTACATTTTCGTGTTTTTTCTATGTTCACATATTATTTCATAAATTTTTAATTATTGTATGACTTTGTTCATTCCGGATTGAGTTAAAATATTTTTTAATATAATATGTCAACAAATGAAAATAAAACCTAATTTTTTTGTATGCAACATAGTAAAAAAAATTAAAACAATTGTGGAGAGGTACACGATTTGTAAAAAGGGAATTTTTTTTTTTTGCAAATTGTGTACCCCTACATGTTTTGCTATTAATTTAAAAAAAAATATCTACATGTTTTTCTATTAAGTTTAAAAAAAAAAGATTGCGTGATCCAATAGACGGACGGTAATTTAACCGTTAACCTAAAGTGTAACTCGTGGAGGGATACATGATTAGCTCATTTTGGTTTATCGCATAACCCACAACCTCTTTTTGACATCTTTGCTTAAAATGTGCCATTTAGGCGCCGGATTTCAATAAATCCTCCGTGCTTATCACTTTACAAATTGACTTTGAAACAAAGTTGTCCAATTATATTATTACATAATTTAAATTCTTGTGAAGGGTTATTACCGAAAATTTCAAGAATACACATATATTTTTTCCAAGAATACCTCTTTTATCACCTGGAGATAATTGAAAGAAATAATTTCTTGATTATTCTTATTAATGAATGAGTATATTTATAAGTTACATATAGGAATATCATTTTCCTACTATACATCTAAATGCATATTCTATTTGGATACTAACTATACAATTATGGAAAGACTACAAGACTAATTCTATTATAATACATAATTGTACATATTCTTGGATTTGGCAAGTCACAATACATATTCTCGGATTGGGCCTCAGATTCTCGGATTGGGCCTCAGGCCAGTGGGCTTCGATCGTGACATTGTAATATACAAACAATATACTTGTATATTGTATGTATATTTAACACACACCCGCAGTCATAGCGGCCGGTCTTCGTACGCAAAGACTGTCTCTGAAATCTTCAAAAAGGACCGAGCGAAGACCGTTTGTAAAGATATCTGCAATTTGATATCTGGAAGGGACATGACATACGCGTACTTATCCACGAGCTACCTTCTCTCGAACAAAATGAATGTCCATCTCAATATGTTTAGTGCACTGGTGCTGAACCGGATTTCCAGAAAGGTAGATGACACTAACATTATCACAATAAACCAAGGTAGCTTTCTCAATAGGACAAGGAAGTTCTAATAGAAGATTACGTAACCAACATGACTCGGAGACCACATTGGCTACCCCTCGATACTCAGCCTCTACACTCGAACAGGATAATGTTGACTGACGTTTTGCAAACCATGAGACCAAGTTATTCCCAAGAAACATACAATAGTAATACGTAGACCATCTGGTGTCAGGACAACCACCCCAATCAGCATCTGTATATGAGAAAGTGTAGATGTCGACGAAGGATATAAATACAGGCCATAATCAAGCGTCCCATGGATGTACCTAATAATGCGTTTGAGCGCATTCATGTGCTCAATCCTGGGATCATGCATAAACAAACACACATGTTGTACGACATATGTAATATCTGGTCGCGTGAACGTAAGATACTGAAGAGCCTCTGCAAGACTGCGATAGCGGGTCAGATTCTCATATGGGGAGCCAGCTGCAGCACCCAACTTGGGTTTAGTATCAACTGGAGTGGAAGTGGACTTACATGATGACATCCCAGCCCTCTCAATGATCTCAGCAGCATACTTCCTCTGTGATAAGAATAATCCACATGCATGACAAGTGACAGCAATCCCAAAAAATAACTCAAGGGTCTCAAGTCTTTCATATAAAATTCAGAACTGAGCATAATCATGATAGACTGGAGTAATGCATCATCTGAAGCAGTCAAGATAATATCATCCACATATAAGAGTATATAAGCCTATGACGAACCACGACGATATATGAATAACGAATTATCAGACCTGCTGTGAGGGAAACCAATAGTCGACACAAAATCTACAAACCTTTTTGTCACGACCCGACCTCGGGCCCGCGACTAGTGTCTTACCCCGGGCACCCTAGTGATACAACATCAGAGAAAATCAGCGGAAATAAAAACTCATAAAAGACAAACAGTGAAATAAGAAGACAGGCTAACCAAAACGGTTACCTTTCTGTATATATAAATAAAAGCTTGAACAGTTACATCCCTTACAAACCACACACAACGATTACTATGCACCTATAAGAATGTTATGACAACAACGACGGACAGGGCCGCCATACCCACGAATGTAAGTACCTACAACGACGGGGACTATACAAAGATAAGCCTCGAGAAAGCGGAGCTTCCTAAAATCTTTGGTGTGATCCTATGAGCGAGGATCAACAATTGTACCTACTGCGGCGTGAGCGCGGCCCCGAAGAGTCGATCTGCAGTACCAAGTATGTGGCGAAAATCAGTAAATGAAATCATAATAGTCTATATAAAATAGAAGACATATATGATAACCAATTTACGATACACATATGCGATCGTGTCAAGTTAGGGACTCACGCCCTTAAAGTCATCACTCAAATATAACCATAGGTCTCATGCCCACAATATCAATCATGCCCGTGGAATTCCTTCCCCACTGCCGGCAGTCCATGATATAAAAGCACCAAGGAATACACATGAACACCAGGTCCCACCTGTGTCATAATAAAACCGTACGGGTTAAGCACGAAGGCATAGCCGACTACTAGAACCCACCGTACCAACAATGCTATAAAACTGTATCACGAGGTCTTTCTAGACCGCCACATGATCGAAGCTGGGCCACTCGCCCTCAGTATCAATGTGCGCGTCTAATCCTGGAACTCACCGCAGCTCCGCATAGGCCACACATAGGCCCGCATGAGGTACTCCTCGCATCGGGGGTAGCTAACCCGCGACATCAACCTGGACCCCCGAAGTCCGCATAGCCACACATGGACCGCATGAGGTATTCCTCGCATCGGCGTAACACACCCGGAGTGATCATCCTGTCCTGGAACTCCCGCAGCTCCGCATAGGCCACACATGGACCTGCATGAGGTATTCCTCGCATCGAGGGTGGCAAATCCTCGGCATCATAACAAGTCAGGGGGGTATGTGATATAATACCAGTACAACGGGCTTATCGTTAAACAACGTAAGCACAACAAGAATAACCCCCTTACACAAACATCACAAGATACTAACACACGTAGCATCATAACATGTTCATTTTATCAAACCGACAAGAAAGTATTACAAGGCTATCACAGGCAAAACATAGGCAAGTTACTCACACAAGGTACTTTTATTTCATGTCAACAAATCCGGGTTTTTAACCCTAAAGTACTACATACATTAATTCTTTTAAAAAGTTCCATGTCTTTCACAAAAGTCACACGATACCCGTAGTATCAAAATATAGCAACTATCTTTTTAGGTAAACCAAATCAATTTCCATACCGTCTTTTTAAACCAACTTAAGACAAAAGCATGCCTTCCTTTTAAACGAAAACACTTCAAATTCTCAAGTCTTTCTTTTTTTTGTAAATCAAGTCCTTACTTTGTAATTTTAAGAAAATCAAAACTTGTTTATTAATGATCTTATTAAAGTAGCCATGATCTAGGAAATGTAATACAATTTTGTCTTATCTTAGCTTCTATGCAGATGGAAGATTCTACTTGTTTTAAGTTAATTGATAGTCATTACCTTTTCCTTTATTAACGCTGCATTGGCTTGTTCGATATTCTTTCCCCTTTTCGAAATCAATATGACATTATTATTTAAAAACCAAGTACTCATTACTCATGAATGAGGTTTCACAACTTTCTACACAATTCAAGTTAAATATAAGTCAATTCTCTTATCTTTTAAAATCAATAAACCATTCTTTTACCTACATAAAGTCGTTATAATTAACTTCCCATAAAGCCATTATAACACTTTATGTTTTAAACCGACCAAATTCGTTTAGCACACGTCGCTCACCGCACTACATAGTTCACAATAATCATGCTAGAAAGGATAGGAAGAGGTTCACATACCTCGCGACGATTATCGACAATTAGCAAAGCGCTCCAAATTACTCTAACGGCCCGCTTTTCCACCCTTCAAGTAGAATACGCTGCCGTAGTACTTCAACCTATAAAGGCCACAAAACGTCTATCAACCTCTAGATCTCATCGTAGAATAATTCTAAGTACAAGGTTCCTTATTCTACGAAAAAAAATCGGCAGCACCTCCCCCGCAACCACATAAATCTTCTCCTCTATCGAGGCCTGCTACCAAGCCAACAACTCCAAGGGGGGTTACACGTCTAACCGGACGTGTACAATACTGCCCCACAATAATACTACAAGTCTACTGTAAATACAGTTCAATTCTTATCCATATTCATTCTACATAAAGTATACTCAACTATACATTACTACAACATGTAATATCCAATTACAATAGGGGGACAAAGATCATTACCTCGATAAGCCCAAAATTATCCAAGATTAAAAAGTCGATCCTGAGCAACGCTTAGCTCCAATTCCTTACGCTCCAACCCGCTCCAAGCAACCCTTAGAAGTTTCTAAACAACTTCTCTTAACACTTCATCTAAGCTATGAAGATTTTTCTAGGGCTTCATTTGCGACTATTGGAATAAAGTAGTATTTCCGGCTCTTAGTATTGAAATAACTTTGGAATACTACTAGGAATACTACTAGGAATACTAGGCTAAGGTATTTGGGATAATAACAACACTTGAAGGATTTTTCTACACAAAGGGGGGGGGGGGGTTGGACGAGAACAACTTAAGGGAAGGAGGGAGAATTTGCCTTGGAAAGATATTTCAAGTGTGGATGAAATTAAGTCTTGCAACAAAGGGGTATTTATAGATAAATCAATGGCTAGGATTAAAGCAAATGTAAGGTGAGGATGGGGTACATGTGTGTGGGTAGTTTGCCAACCATTTGTTCACCACAAAAAATGGGACTCAATAAAAACGTCCAAGTGCCCTCACTTTCGGCCATAGGGCCACACGGGGTGACACGTGTCGCCCCCTACTCGTCCAAAATATTTCATCTTCCGAAAATATCCATAATGCCAAAAATCCAAAAATAAAGTGGGCCCCACAAAACCGTAAATTCTCCCGTGGGCCCCACGTGACCAATTTCGGAAATAAAATTCCATAATTCTCAAATATTCCAAAAAGTCCGAATACCAAATCTGGGAATCCAATTCCCTTTAACGAACCTTTTTCCTTCTCAAAATTCGGAAACTTTTCCGTCGAAAAATCACATCTTTCTTCATTTTAATTTAAATGTCGTATTCTCGCACGTACGTCCTCATATACATACTCTGGAACTACGGGGTGTAACATTCTTCCCCCCTTAGAAACATTCATCCCGAATGTTCCTTCTAAGCCTCCAAACATACCTGTCGGTATAGTCTTCCCTATTATGCTTACGAAACCAATTATGCCACACATGGCCATAATACAACATACGCGCAAAACTCACATCCGAGTCAATGAAGAATCACCTCTAACGTGTATAACAACACCATAAGCTCCCACCCAAGGTCTAAAGGATACTCCCTTCGCATCTTCACTTCACAACAAAATGATCACTTCCATCTCTTAGCACATCTTAGCCTCTTTTCTTACTCGTCGTACCTTCCTCGTACACTCGAACTCTTCCTACTATACGTACCACATTTCTGTCATTGCTTCAGTTTCCAAAATCTCGGGGTTACTATCTCTAACTTGGTCATCATTAACTGGGAACACTCTGGATGGATCTCCGATACTCTTCCGAAATATAGCAACATGGGAGACCGGACGTACTGTCTCCTAAGTCGGACGGCAGTGCTAACTTATAGGCAACCTGGCCTATTCTACAACGATCTGAAAATGCTCAAAGTACCTCGGGCTAAGTTTCCCCTGCTTTCCAAATCTCGTCACACCCTTCCGGAGTGGTACCTTCAAGAAGACCCACCGTCAACCTGAACTCCAAGTGTCGACGCCGATTATCCACACGACTCCTGTTGACTCTGAGCTGCTAATAACTTCTTCTGGATAAGCTTCACCTTATCCACATCCTGCTGAAACAAGTAGGGACCAACTATCTGAACCTTGCCAATATCAAACCAATCGACCGGCAACCTACACTTCCGCCCATACAAGGCTTCATAAGGCACCATCCGAATACTGAAATGGTAGCTAGCATAATACTCACTCAACAAGAGGCAAATAATCCTCACAGCTACCCCTGAAATCAAAACACCGGCCCGTAACCTATCCTCAATGTCTGGATAAAACGCGATGTTCGTCCGTCGGCCCGAGGGTGAATGCAATACTGAGACTCACCTGAGTTCCTAACCCTGCCTGGTAAAACCTCCAGAAACAAAAGAAATAGCCGGAAACCGGGCTCTACTGCCTGCCATAAGGAGTAGGAACCCCGTACAGCCTTACAACCTCTCTGATATACAACATCTCGCATAACCCTCCGCCGAGTAAACAGTCCTGACTAAAAGATAAGATGGGCTGACCTCGTCGGCCCGACTACTGGTCGAACGCATCTACGAACTCGTACGACGATTAACTAAACTTGGGCCTTGCATCCTCGAGACCCTATCACATAGCGGGACCACTACCAACTGACATCACTGTTATACCCGTGGTTCGTGCGGACGCGTCGGGTTCTCGGCCGCAGCGCGAGCGCGCGGCGCCAAAGCGAGATTGTAGCGCGCGCGGAAGAGCATGCGCCGGAAGATCCGAGGTCGGTGAAGTTTCAGCGCCAGCCGCGGGAAGCAGGGTGCCGCGAAAGTCCAGAGTCCGCAGGCGCGCGGCGCCGCCAGCAGGCCGCGCGCCGAGGCGGAAATCGCGGAAAAACTTAGGAAAATCTGATCTTTTCTTTTAAAAGGGCATGGGTGGGTGACAAGTGTCCCCCCCCATCTGATTTCTGCATGCATTATATTGACCAAGTCTTAAAGACTTGGTCATCTTTCATCTCTCTCTTAGAAAAGCTCCTCCTTCTCTCTTAAATATTTTTCAAGCTCCTCCTTCTCTCTAAAACTCTAAGAGACATTCTAGCCTTAGGAAAAATCTGAAAAGTAAAAGGCAAGAAGGAAGCTTGTGGCTAGCTTGTGAAGGTTGTTGTGGTGGTGTTCTTGGAATAGAAGCTAGCAAATTGTTGGATAAATTTGGCTAAAGCTCTAAGGTAAAGATTCTTCCTCTATTATTAGTTTTTAGTGTTGCATGTTAAGAAGAAAGTACTTGTGGTAGTAAATAATGCTATTAGAGTCATTGCATGCAAGAAATGTGGGTTGGGTATGAAGGATTTGGCTAAAGAGATATTATGAGCATGTTGTAGCCTACAAACTACTTTAGAATTGTTAAGTGTATTATTATACTTTGTGGGGCAGAATTTTACACACCCAAGATTAGGTGTGTAATCCCCTTTGTGTTGGTTTGGATGTTGGGCCTTAATGAGGCGTTTGAGTGTTGAAAATCGGCCTTTGAAAAAGGTGGCAAAGTGGGTAGAAACAAAGGAAATGCTGCCCAATTTTCCTTAGGAATTGGTAACTTGAATTTGGAATTTCTACATTGAAATTAGAGGTTAATAAACACACTATGGTTATTATAGGTTGACATATTACTTGCGGTAGTTGGACTTAGCAAGTGGATTGACCAAAGAGGTATGTAGAGCTTTCCTATCTCTTGAGCATGAATAGTTGTATCTATGTAGTACGGTAGACGTACAAGATTTGATAGTCTACACTTGTTTTAAAGTATATGATACTTGTTTCATTTCAAAAGTATAAGTCCCTTGGATTGAGGAAAAATGTATTTGACAAAGGAATAACGCTAATATAATGACTTTATGGGAAGTTGGTTATATTAGTTTTGAAAGGTTCACAAAGAATGGTTTACTCTAATTAAAACAAGTACGGGTAAAGGATTTGAAACTATGGAAGGTGGATTGATTTTAGGCATTGGTTGCCTAAGGTTTTAAAGGAAATGAAGTCACTTGATTTAGAAGCCTATTATATTTTCTAAAAGGAAATGTGACTTGTTTTGAAAAGAAATTGTAACTTGATACTATGGCGATTAGTATCTTGGAATCTTTGTATAAAAAGAGTTTTCTTAAAAAAATCAGAAGTACATGGTACTTGGGTTGAGTTCCCGGATTTTCTATTAAAAGACATGTTAGTGCCTTAGGATACTAAAATGAGAGGATATATTAATAATGTTAATAAGAAGTTAGGGGATTACTTAACTTGCTTATGTTATGATAAGCCGGTAGTGCTTATGTATGATACGATAGGCCGGTAGTGCTTATGTTGTGATACGATAGGCCGGTAGTGCTTATGTTATGTATGATAGCCGGATGAGCCATGTTATATATTTGTATTATTACGGGGTAAACCCCGGGTTATTATCTATGCCATGGATTTGCTACCCATGATGCGAGTGCGACGCTTGTACTCATGCGGATCCGGACCACAGGATCCATGCGGGTGAAATAGTCCCATGACGAGGCGGATGACCTCATGCGGGTCCACAGAACCCATGCGGGTGAAATAGTCCAAGGAGTAGGATTGCTTAATGATACTACGGGCGAGGTACCCTGTTTTGATCATGAGCCTCCTATTTTTATGCCATAAAATTTATACATGTTACTCTCATTGTTAGTAAGGCACAATGCAAGGAAATTGATTTTTATCTATGACTCCAGCTTATTTTGACTTATGATATTACTCTGATATTTTCGCTTTACATACTTGATACGTTGTGTCGACCCCGCCTGGGCTGCGTTAAATCTGCGGTAAGGGAAGCGGTGGTAGATCCTCATTCCTAGGATCTTTTACTCAGGTGTCAGGAGCTTCATTTCTTCGGAGGCTCGACTTTTGGTATGGTTCTCCCTGGTGTGGTTGATATTTTGTACATTCAGGGGCATGACGGGGCCCTGTCCCGTCATAGTGTTACTCCTTCTTAGAGGCCTGTAGTCTTGTCATAACTTGGTTGTTTAGGGATGTAACTGTTCGGTTTTATGTACTTTGGGGTAGCCATTTTGGGCTAGACTATTTATATCATTATGGTTGTTTATTTTGAGTTTATGTTCCGCTGGTTTTCTCTGATGTTGTGTCACAAGGGTGCCCGGGTTAAGGCACCGGTCACGGACCCGGGGTCGGGTCGTGACAAAAGTGGTATCAGAGCAGTTAATCCTCGGAAAAGGTCTACAGGCCGTATCTAGTAGAGTCTTGATTATCGGTGTGTTGTGCACCACATCTATAATCAGGAGGCTGCAGGATATTTAGGATTGGTTTCCATTCTTTCACTCTAAGATCGTGCAATAGAGCTGTGTTATAGGTTGAATTTCCTCTGACGTATTTTCATGTGACGCTTATGCCTCCACGCAGCGACGCGGCCCGGAAGGGCAAGCGGAGGGAACTACTAGTAGGGCACCGGGTTACCACGCACGAGCCCGATCCTTACCGGATGAGGTGTTTTGGACGGCGAGTTCTACCACGTCGCCAACCCCAAAGAAGTCCGAGGCGGCAGCTCATCGAGACCGCGGTACGAGCCTCTAGTCCAAAGAATGGCGAGAGGATATGGGCTACAAGGAGATGGCCCGATTACTAGCCGTGATCGTGGCGAACATGAGATAGCCGAAGGCGGCGATTCATTTGTACCGTAGTTCAAAGACTGCTAGCTTGAGGCGAGGACTTTTGAGTTGCGCCCACGAGTTTTATGGGTCGAGGCACGAGGATGATCCTCGGGAGTTTATCCGATTCTGCGGATCGTAGGGTGATCGGGCTTCGAGACCGAGTCGGTGGTACTAGGTTCGCATCGGTGCGGGACACCGCGATTGGCGGTATGATTCATAGGAACCGTCCCGGGGAGCATGCGCTTCCAGCTGTTTGGGACGAGTTCTCAGAGGCGTTACTTGGCCATTTCTTGCCTCCGCAGATGAGGAGGGCTCGGGCCGATAGATTTTTGACGCTGAGACAGAATGGGCGGACGGTCCGGGAATACAACGTGGAGTTTGATTCATTGGCTAGGTATGTGCCCGCTTTGGTAGCAGACATGGAGGACAGGGTGCACCGCTATGTCACAGGACTCGATGATCACTTGGCTGAGAGTTGCACGGGGGTGGCTCTTCACCGCATGGACATTGCCGCGTGCGAGCACATGCACTTGGGTGTGAGCGCGAGGCCGACGGATCGGCGAGTATCGCGAGAAGAGGCGGGGCAGCAGGTCCTCTCTGGTAGTTTTAGGGCTAGACAACCCCAGCAGCAAACCAGATTTGCACCACAGCCGGTCCAGAGCGCTCCTCCACCATCTTCGGGACGTACATAGTATTCGAGGAGCGGGGCGGGGTTCCGTGGCTTCGGTTTCGGAGGACGAGTTCGGTCGGATGAGGCCCCCTATGCCTCGGTGTGGTCGATGTGGTGATTGTCATTATGGGGGGTGTCGTGTTCTTCCAGGAGCTTGTTACTCTTGTAGCGGCAGGCCATTTGAAGAGAGATTGTCCGTCCAGAGGCGGCGGGAGTGCCATGGCTCGGTAAGCGAGTTGATTCTTTGGGTCTTCATCTTGATGGTTGGCGCCCGGGCGGGGTGTTCACGGGCGGCAGCGCGGCGGTCGTGGCGGGGTTCGATTCAGCGATCCTCAGAACCGCATTTATGCTATGTCCAGCCGCCAGGACCAGGAGGCGTCACCTGATGTCGTCACAGGTACATTGTTGGTCTCTTGATGTGATGTTTATGCTTTGATAGATCCAGGTTCTACCTTGTCCTATATATCTCCTCATATTGTTGGTAGAATAGGGATAGAGCCCGAGTCCATAGAATCCTTTGAGGTCGCTACGCCGGTAGGTGCTTCGGTGGGAGCTGAGCGGGTATATAAGGCTTGCCCAGTGACTATAGATGGTCGTCAGACTCTAGCTGACTTGATAGAGTTGGATATGGCGAACCGATGTGATTATGGGTATGGATTGGCTAGCGTCTTGCTATGCCAATGTGGACCGAGAGAGAGGTTAGTTCGGTTCCGGTTTCTGGTGGCCAGGTTGCTCAGTGGAAGGTGAATACTACATCGACGAGGGTTAGGTTTATTTCTTACCTCAAGGCTAGGAAGATGGTACGGAAGGGGTATATTTACCATTTGGTTCGGGTATTAAATCGAGGTGAGATCTGGACCTTGATCGGTTCGGTTGTTAGAGAGTTTCGCACGTATTCCCAGACGAGCTTAGGGTATCCTCCCGAGAGGAGATTGAGTTTTGCATCGATTTGGCGCGGACACTCGGCCGATATCTATTCGCCATACGGATGCTTTGCCGAGTTGAAGGAATTGAAGGACCGATTGAAAGATTTCTTTGGAGAAAGGCTTTATCAGGCCAAGTGTTTCTCCACAGGAGCGTCGGTGTTATTTGTAAAGAAGAAGGATGGGGCCTGCGTATGTGTATTGATTACGACGGTGAACAAGGTAACTATCAAGAACAGATATCCCTCCCGGGATTGATGATTTGTTTGACGATTGCGAGTGCGAGATGTTTTTCCAAGATAGATCTGCGTTACGGTTATCATCAGTCAGTGCGAGTTAGAAGCGAGATATCCGAAGCGCATTCGGGACCGGTATGGGCACTATGAGTTGAGTGATGTCTTTCGGATTGACCAACGCTCGTGGTATTCATGGATTTGATGAATAGGGTGTTGAGCCATTCTTGGATATGTTCGTTATAGTGTTTATTGATGATATCTTGGTGTATTCGCGCCAGAGCGAGGAGCATCTGGTCATTTGAGGACGGTATTGGGAGTCCTCGGGGCCGCGATTGTATGCCAAGTTCTCGAAATGCGAGTTTTGGTAGCCGGTGGCTTTCTTGGGGCATGTTATCGGGCCGATGGTATTCGGGTTGTCTGACTAAGATTGAGGCGATCAAGACTTGGCCTAGACCACTACAAACAAAGGTGCGCGACTTTGGGCCTTGCAGGTTATTATCGGAGGTTTGTAGAGAAATTTGCTTCTATCTCATCACCTTTGACTAAGCTGACTCAGAAGGCAACTATGTTCCGGTGGACGGATACTTTTGAGGAAAGTTTCCAGTTGCTAAAGGAGAAGTTGACGACCGCCCCAGTTCTTACTCTTCCAGAGGGTTTAGATGGATATGTGGTTTATTGTGACGCGTCAGGTGTCGGTCTTGGGTGCGTGTTGATGCAGCACGGCAGAGTTATAGCTTACGCATCTAGACAGCTTAGGAAGCATGAGAAGAACTATCCCACACATGACTTGGAGTTGGCAGCAGTGATTCATGCCTTGAAGATCTGGAGACATTATTTATATGGAGTTCATGTGGACATTTACACAGACCACAAGAGTCTCCAGTACATCTTCAGCCAGAGGGAGCTGAACTTGCGGCAGAGACGGTGGTTGGAACTACTTAAGGATTACGATGTTGATATTCTATACCACACAGGGAAGGCCAATGTAGTTGCAGATGCCCTTAGTCGTAGATCGATGGGTAGTGCATGCGATGTTCACCCGCAGAAGAGGGATATGGTCCGAGAGTTACATCGATTAGCGAGCCTTGGGGTTCGTTTGGTTGATTCCGATAGTGACGAATTGGGTTCAAGAGGTTGCGAGTCTTCCATCGTCGAGGAGGTGAAGAGGCGATATGAGGATCTGATTTTGGTACGATGCGAAGCGACTCTCCGAAGGAGAAGAGTCTATTTGGTAGCACTGATAGTGCTAAGATTCGAGTCGGTTGTGTGTTCCGATGTGACAGGAGTTCGTCAAGAGATTGCAGGGAGGCACGGTGCTCGTTATTCTATTCATCCGGTCGACTAAGATGTATCATGACCTCGAATGCGTGTATTGGTGGGATGGCCTAAAGAGGGGCGTTGCGGAGTTCGTGGCACGGTGCGAATTGTCGTGAGTTAATATTGAGCACGAAGCCGGTGGGCTATTGCGAGCTATTGATATTCGACTTGGAAGTGGGAGGTGATAAATATGGATTTTATTACGGGGCTACCTACCACTCGGAGGAAGCATGATTCCATTTGGGTGATTGTCGGCGGTGTGAAATCAGCCCATTTTCTTCCGATCGGGACGACGTTCTCGGTGAGGACTATGCGGATTATATATTAGAGATTGTGAGGCGCACGAGTCCCAAAGTGTCGATTATATCGAGATAGAGAGCCCGGTTCTCGGCTAACTTCGGAGGTCTTTTCGGAAGGATTAGGGACACAGTGAGTCTCGATCTTGCATTTCACCCTCGCAGCCGGACGGCCGAGCACACTATCCGACAACGTGGATATCTTTGCGGGCGTGTGTTATTGATTTCAGGGGTAGCTGGGAGGATCATTTGCCTCTTGTAGAGTTTGCTTACAACAACAGCTACCATTCCAGTATTCAGATGGCGCCTTATGAGGCCTTATACGGGAGGAAGTGCAGGTCACCTATAGGCTGGTTCGAGGTGGGAGAAGTTCAGTTAGTCGGGCCAGACTTAGTTCACAGTGACGATGGATAAGGTGAAGCTTATCCGAAGCTGTTGGCAGCTCAGAGTCGGCAAAAGTCGTATGCAGACCATCGGCGTCGACACTTGGAATTTGAGATAGATGATTGGGTTTTTCTAAAGGTATCGCCCATGAAGGGCGTGATGAGATTTGGAAAGAAGGGGAAGCTTAGCCCAAGGTACATTGGGCCTTACCAGATCGTCCGGAGGGTAGGCAAGGTTGCTTATGAGTTGGATCTGCCGTCCGATCTAGAGGCAGTACATCTAGTGTTTCATGTGTCTATGTTGCGGAAATGTATTGGAGACCCATCTAGAGTACATCCGATTCATGAGGTTCAGGTAACAGAGGAGTTATCGTATGAGGAGAGTCCCATAGCGATACTCGATCGTCAGGTTAGGCGATTACGGACAAATAATGTGGGTTCCGTCAAGGTCTTATGGCGGAACGAGAACAGAGAGGAGATGACGTGGGAAGCAGAGAATGACATGATGAAGAAATATCCTCACTTATTCCCTATACCTCCAGGTAACCCACGTTCTAAATTGTTGGTCTTTAAATTTAGTATTTATGCTTGAGTTTTGTTGTGGCCGTGTGGAGCGTCTTTATTTGAGTCTATGCCGATGTTGTGATTGAGTAAGCCTAGAAGGAACATTCGGGACGAATGTTTCTAAGGGGGGGAGAATGTTATACCCCGTGGTTCGGTGCCGACCGATCGGGTCTCAGCGCCGCGGCTGAGCGAACGCAGCGCCAAGCGGGGATTAGGGCGCGCCGGAGAAGACAAGCGCGGCGCCGGAAGATCGAGGGTCGCTGGTTTCAGCCATGGCCGGAAGCAGGGCGCCGCGAAAGTCCCGAGTCCGCAGAGTTGCGCGCCAGGCGAAATCTGGCGGAAAAACTTAGGAAAATCTGATCTTTTCTTTTAAAAGGGCATGGGTGGGTGACAAGTGTCCCCCCCCATCTGATTTCTGCATGCATTATATTGACCAAGTCTTAAAGACTTGGTCATCTTTCATCTCTCTCTTAGAAAAGCTCCTCCTTCTCTCTTAAATATTTTTCAAGCTCCTCCTTCTCTCTAAAACTCTAAGAGACATTCTAGCCTTAGGAAAAATCTGAAAAGTAAAAGGCAAGAAGGAAGCTTGTGGCTAGCTTGTGAAGGTTGTTGTGGTGGTGTTCTTGGAATAGAAGCTAGCAAATTGTTGGATAAATTTGGCTAAAGCTCTAAGGTAAAGATTCTTCCTCTATTATTAGTTTTTAGTGTTGCATGTTAAGAAGAAAGTACTTGTGGTAGTAAATAATGCTATTAGAGTCATTGCATGCAAGAAATGTGGGTTGGGTATGAAGGATTTGGCTAAAGAGATATTATGAGCATGTTGTAGCCTACAAACTACTTTAGAATTGTTAAGTGTATTATTATACTTTGTGGGGCAGAATTTTACACACCCAAGATTAGGTGTGTAATCCCCTTTGTGTTGGTTTGGATGTTGGGCCTTAATGAGGCGTTTGAGTGTTGACAATCGGCCTGTGACCAAGGTGGCAAAGTGGGTAGAAACAAAGGAAATGCTGCCCAATTTTCCTTCGAATTGGTAACTTGAATTTGGAATTTCTACATTGAAATTAGAGGTTAATAAACACACTATGGTTATTATAGGTTGACATATTACTTGCGGTAGTTGGACTTAGCAAGTGGATTGACCAAAGAGGTATGTAGAGCTTTCCTATCTCTTGAGCATGAATAGTTGTATCTATGTAGTACGGTAGACGTACAAGATTTGATAGTCTACACTTGTTTTAAAGTATATGATACTTGTTTCATTTCAAAAGTATAAGTCCCTTGGATTGAGGGAAAAATGTATTTGACAAAGGAATAACGCTAATATAATGACTTTATGGGAAGTTGGTTATATTAGTTTTTGAAAGGTTCACAAAGAATGGTTTACTCTAATTAAAACAAGTACGGGTAAAGGATTTGAAACTATGGAAGGTGGATTGATTTTAGGCATTGGTTGCCTAAGGTTTTAAAGGAAATGAAGTCACTTGATTTAGAAGCCTATTATATTTTCTAAAAGGAAATGTGACTTGTTTTGAAAAGAAATTGTAACTTGATACTATGGCGATTAGTATCTTGGAATCTTTGTATAAAAAGAGTTTTCTTAAAAAAATCAGAAGTACATGGTACTTGGGTTGAGTTCCCGGATTTTCTATTAAAAGACATGTTAGTGCCTTAGGATACTAAAATGAGAGGATATATTAATAATTTTAATAAGAAGTTAGGGGATTACTTAACTTACTTATGTTATGATAAGTCGGTAGTGCTTATGTATGATACGATAGGCCGGTAGTGCTTATGTTGTGATACGATAGGCCGGTAGTGCATATGTTATGTATGATAGCCGGATGAGCCATGTTATATATTTGTATTATTACGGGGTAAACCCCGGGTTATTATCTATGCCATGGATTTGCTACCCATGATGCGAGTGCGACGCTTGTACTCATGCGGATCCGGACCACAGGATCCATGCGGGTGAAATAGTCCCATGCGGGTGAAATAGTCCCATGACGAGGCGGATGACCTCATGCGGGTCCACAGGACCCATGCGGGTGAAATAGTCCAAGGAGTAGGATTGCTTAATGATACTACGGGCGAGGTACCCTGTTTTGATCATGAGCCTCCTATTTTTATGCCATAAAATTTATACCTGTTACTCTCATTGTTAGTAAGGCACAATGCAAGGAAATTGATTTTTATCTATGACTCCAGCTTATTTTGACTTATGATATTACTACAGTATTTTTCCAGTTTTACATACTTGGTACGTTGTGTCTCGACCCTTCCGGGGATGCGTTACATCTGCAGTAAGGGAAAGCAGGTGGTAGATCCTCATTCCTAGGATCTTTTACTCAGGTGTCAGGAGCTCAATTTCTTCGGAGGCTCAACTTTTGGTATGGGGTGTGGTTGATATTTTGTACATTCAGGGGCATGACGGGGCCCTGTCCCGTCATAGTGTTACTCTTTCTTAGAGGCCTGTAGTCTTGTCATAACTTGGTTGTTTAGGGATGTAACTGTTCGGTTTTATGTACTTTGGGGTAGCCATTTTGGGCTAGACTATTTATATCATTATGGTTGTTTATTTTGAGTTTATGTTCCGCTGGTTTTCTCTGATGTTGTGTCACAAGGGTGCTCGGGTTAAGGCACCGGTCACGGACCCGGGGTCGGGTCGTGACAATCACCCCATTCCATACTATCGGTTGACCCGAAATGAGTCCAAAACCCGACCCACTTCGTACCAAACTCTTATTCCCGGTCCGGAACCACCTCACTAATCAAGTCATGAGAACCTAGTGGTCTTCTAAGCCCAACTACCCCTTTCCTTTCACGCCACTCAAGGACTTATCACCTGAATATACTCCACGTATCCAACGTACCCCGACAACGATCAAACGTACAATCTTTTACTTAAGACGACCTGGCATCTAAGGTCTCCACGTGTAGTATTCTAAGGCTCACACCTACCACGTCCCCAGACTTACCCTTTTCAACTACCCATGTTTTCTAATCCACACCTAACACAATGCTATCCGTACATAGTACTCCACATGTATCTACCATAACGACCTAAATAAGTCTCTTAAGGGCTGAAGATATCTCTGTAACTCTTTCACTTTCCCTTTGTCGCTCTAATCAAATCCCTGCTCTGTGGCATAACTATAGAAGGTGAGATGAACCAGCCACTGATCCCGAAGGCTGAGTCGTAACCTCCGCGCCACCTCTGGTTGGACAATTTCTCGCAAAATGGCCCTGCTGGCCGCAAGCATAACAAGCTATCGAAGTAGTACGACACTCCCTATAAGAACACCTACCACAACGGCCATACCGAGGTGGGGGTGGCCTCTCAGCTAACACCCTTCTCTCCGAACCATCGAATCCATGGCGACACAGTAGGTGAGTCCTCCCCGACATCCCTCCTACCAGATAATCGTCAAGTCCTGTGACATAACGGTGCACTCTATCCTCCATGTCTGCCACTAAAACGGGGACATAACGAGCCAATGAGTCAAACTCGATACTGTATTCCCGAACCGTCCGCCCGTTCTGCCTCAACATCAAAAATCTAACTGCCCGAGCTCTCCTCATCTGCGAGGGCAAGAAACGTGTAAGAAATGCCTATGAGGTCTTGATCCCTTTTATGATCCACTGCAACTGTCGAATAAACTCCTGAGGATCTTCCTCAGTTCTCAATTCATAGAACTCGGGTGGACTGCAACTCAAGAAGTCCTGAAATCTCAACTATCGGATCTAGGGTGAACTACTGGTACTGCCGGAACCACCGGCTCCCGTCCGTCCCCATTCCCCAGCCACCAGACTAGCTAGTAACTGGGCCGTCTCATTGTAACTCATATCCTCGGCTCCTGGTCGTGGGCGGAGACTTCGTATCGTGGTCTCTGTAGCTCTTGCCGCTTCTAAACTCTCCCGGGCTAGCGGCGTCATAAAACTCGTCGTCAAGTACTATCTCGTGTAATGACCGGCGTGTGCCCTCGTAACCCTCGTGCTCTACTCGCGGCTCCTCTCGCCTTGCCGCCAGGCTCTGGTTGCCTTGCGTAGAGGCATAACGGGTGAAAAGAATACGCCAGAGGGAGTCCAACTTATAACACAACTCAAAGGCACGATCTCAGAGTGAGAAGAATGGAAACCAATCCTAAATATCCTGTAGCCTCCTGATTATAGATGTGGTGCACAACACACCGATAATCAAGACTCTACTAGACACGGTCTGTAGACACTTTCCGAGGATTAACTGCTCTGATACCACTTTTGTCACGACCCGACCTCGGGCCCGCGACTGGTGCCTTACCCCGGGCACCCTAGTGATACAACATCAGAGAAAATCAGCGGAAATAAAAACTCATAAAAGACAAACAGTGAAATAAGAAGACAGGCTAACCAAAACGGTTACCTTTCTGTATATATAAATAAAAGCTTGAACAGTTACATCCCTTACAAACCCTGCCCACAACAGTACTACAGACCTCTAAGAATGATATGACAACAACGACGGGACAGGGCCCCGCCATACCCCTGAATGTAAGTACCTACAACGGCGGACTATACGAAGATAAGCCTCGGAGAAACGGAGCTTCCCAAAACGCTGAACCGTGATCCTATGAGCGAGGATCAACAATCGTGTACCTACTGCGGCATGAACGCAGCCCCAAGGAGGTCGATCTAACAGTACCAAGTATGTGGCCCGAAAATCGTAAATGAAATCATAATAGTCTATATAAAATGTAAGACATATATGATAACCAATTTACGATACACATATATGCGATCATGTCAAGTCAGGGACTCACGCCCTCAAAGTCATCACTCAAATATAACCATGGGTCTCATGCCCACAATATCAATCATGCCCGTGGAATTCCTTCCTCACTGCCGGCAGTCCATGATATAAAAACACCAAGGAATACACATGAACACCAGGTCCCACCTGTGTCATAATAAAACCGTACGGGGTAAGTACGAAGGCATAGCCGACTACTAGAACCCACCGTACCAACAATGCTATAAAACTGTATCACGAGGTCTTTCTAGACCGCCACATGATCGAAGCGGGCCACTCGCCCTCAGTATCAATGTGCGCGTCTAACCCTGGAACTCACCGCAGCTCCGCATAGGCCACATAGGCCCGCATGAGGTACTCCTCGCATCGGGGGTAGCTAACCCGCGGCATCAACCTGGACCCCCGAAGTCCGCATAGCCACACATGGACCGCATGAGGTATTCCTCGCATCGGCGTAACACACCCGGAGTGATCATCCTGTCCTGGAACTCCCGCAGCTCCGCATAGGCCACACATGGACCTGCATGAGGTATTCCTCGCATCGAGGGTGGCAAATCCTCGGCATCATAACAAGTCAGGGGGGTATGTGATATAATACCAGTACAACGGGCTTATCGTTAAACAACGTAAGCACAACAAGAATAACCCCCTTCCACAAACATCACAAGATACTAACACACGTAGCATCATAACATGTTCACTTTATCAAACCGACAAGAAAGTATTACAAGGCTATCACAGGCAAAACATAGGCAAGTTACTCACACAAAGTACTTTTATTTCATGTCAACAAATCCGGGGTTTTAACCCTAAAGTACTACATACATTAATTCTTTTAAAAAGTTTCATGTCTTTCACAAAAGTCACACGATACCCGTAGTATCAAAATATAGCAACTATCTTTTTAGGTAAACCAAAATAATTTCCATACCGTCTTTTTAAACCAACTTAAGACAAAAGCATGCCTTCCTTTTAAACGAAAACACTTCAAATTCTCAAGTCTTTCTTTTTTTTGTAAATCAAGTCCTTACTTTGTAATTTTAAGAAAATCAAAACTTGTTTATTAATGATCTTATTAAAGTAGCCATGATCTAGGAAATGTAATACAATTTTGTCTTATCTTAGCTTCTATGCAGATGGAAGATTCTACTTGTTTTAAGTTAATTGATAGTCATTACCTTTTCCTTTATTAACGCTGCATTGGCTTGTTCGATATTCTTTCCCCTTTTCGAAATCAATATGACATTATTATTTAAAAACCAAGTACTCATTACTCATGAATGAGGTTTCACAACTTTCTACACAATTCAAGTTAAATATAAGTCAATTCTCTTATCTTTTAAAATCAATAAACCATTCTTTTACCTACATAAAGTCGTTATAATTAACTTCCCATAAAGCCATTATAACACTTTATGTTTTAAACCGACCAAATTCGTTTAGCACACGTACGTCTACCGTACTACATAGTTCACAATAATCATGCTAGAAAGGATAGGAAGAGGTTCACATACCTCGCGACGATTATCGACAATTAGCAAAACGCTCCAAAGTACTCTAACCTGGCCCGCCTTTTCCACCCTTCAAGTAGAATACGCTACCCGTAGTACTTCAACCTATAAAGGCCACAAAACGTCTATCAACCTCTAGATCTCATCGTAGAATAATTCTAAGTACAAGGTTCCTTATTCTACGAAAAAAAATCGGCAGCACCTCCCCCGCAACCACATAAATCTTCTCCTCTATCGAGGCCTGCTACCAAGCCAACAACTCCAAGGGGGGTTACACGTCTAACCGGACGTGTACAACACTGCCCCACAATAATACTACAAGTCTACTGTAAATACAGTCCAATGTAAATACAGTTCAATTCTTATCCATATTCATTCTACATAAAGTATACTCAACTATACATTACTACAACATGTAATATCCAATTACAATAGGGGGACAAAGATCATTACCTCGATAAGCCCAAAATTATCCAAGATTAAAAAGTCGATCCTGAGCAACGCTTAGCTCCAATTCCTTACGCTCCAACCCGCTCCAAGCAACCCTTAGAAGTTTCTAAACAACTTCTCTTAACACTTCATCTAAGCTATGAAGATTTTTCTAGGGCTTCATTTGCGACTATTGGAATAAAGTAGTATTTCCGGCTCTTAGTATTGAAATAACTTTGGAATACTACTAGGAATACTAGGCTAAGGTATTTGGGATAATAACAACACTTGAAGGATTTTTCTACACGAAGGGGGGGGGTTGGACGAGAACAACTTAAGGGAGGGAGGGAGAATTTGCCTTGGAAAGATATTTCAAGTGTGGATGAAATTAAGTCTTGCAACAAAGGGGTATTTATAGATAAATCAATGGCTAGGATTAAAGAAAATGTAAGGTGAGGATGGGGTACATGTGTGTGGGTAGTTTGCCAACCATTTGTTCACCACAAAAAATGGGAAAAGTGGCTTGCCACTTGTCCCTCAAGAAAAACGTCCAAGTGCCCTCACTTTCGGCCATAGGGCCACACGGGGGTGACACGTGTCGCCCCCGTACTCGTCCAAAATATTTCATCTTCCGAAAATGTTATACCCCGTATTTCCGGAGTATGTACGTGAGGGCGTACGTACGAAAGTTTGGCCTTAAAAGTTTAAGCCTTGGACGTTTTTTTTTTGTGCACAACTCACTAAAAGAATCGTTTTCCGACGAAACGTTTCCACAGCTTTCGTAGGGAAAATTCCGGCTATGTCATTTAGTATTTTTGCGGATTTTTCCGAGAGACAAAACATTTTGGACCAACGGGAGGGCGACACTTGGCACCCTCCAATTGGTGGACTTGAAATCGTCCATTGGACGAATTGGACTAGGATTTGCACGTTTTTTGTGCCTTTGCACAAGTCAAGGAGTTGGTAGGATATTTTGTGTGCAAGTTGGCTAAGGACACTTGCCCAAATCTTGACCTTACACTTGCCTTGCACTTGGCATAATCTTGGCCATTGGTTGGCCATCCCTTGACCTATAAATACCCCTCTTGTGATGAAGAGTTCTTCATCCACAAACAAGCTTTCCAAGTCTTGAAATCCTCTCCTCTCCCTTGAGCCTTTTCGTCCAACACACACCCCCCTTTGAGTGAGTTTGGCCGAGGGCCTACCCCCCCCTAGCCTAGCCGAAATCTACCCCCCCTCCCTTGGTAGAAAAGTTGCCTTCTAGTATTGTTATAATGCCCAAAATACCCTAGCCCAAATCCCTTAGTACTTAGTAGAAGTTGTGAAGAACTTCTAAAGGTTTCTCGAGCTATCTGAGCGCATAACTTAGGAGCTAAGCCTGCTCCTGATCGACTTTTATCTAGGATATTATTGGGCTTACCGAGGTAAATAATCCTAACCTCTTTTGTATTAGAGAATGCATCGTAGAAGTATAAGTATTAAATACTTAGAAGAATATTACAGAATAGAATTGAACTTATCACAGAAGGGTTTAAAAGAAGAATAATTGAATCAGACTCACATAGACTGCTTTCAATGAGACTTATATAGCTCACCGGTAGGGTTGTGCTGCCCGACTTTCCGTAGAATTGTGAACCCTCTGCTTAGAATGACCTTCGAGTAGTCTAGACTTTGATAGATGCTGTGACTATTATAGTCGATTCTCTCCGCGCGACATATTCAACTTGGCGGAGGTTTTCACGGTAAGGTATGTGATTCTTCCTAAGCATGATATTTTAACATATATATAGTACGGTAGACGCATACGTGTTAACTGAATAATAACTACGCAATGTCGTTTGACTTAAGCCCGAATAATAACTACGCAATGTCTTTTGACTTAAGCTGAATAATAAGAACTCATGCATTTCAAAAGAACTACAGATCATTTTTAATGAAGATAAATATTTGGTTTTTAAAACAAAAGCTTAAGAGTTATACTAGCTTTAGGGGAAGTTAGGTATAACAACTTAAGAAAGATAAAAAGGAACCGTTTACTTGTTTGTTTATAAAAGCCTTGTATTGATTTCTAAGTATAGTAAGATTGTTTGATAAGTAGACATATTATGATGCTACCGTTAGTGTCTTGTAATGTGTAAGGATCATTCTTGTTGTGCTTACGTTGCTAAACGGTAAGTCTGTAATCGTTATTATATCACCTACCCTCGACTTATTATACCGAGGGCTTGCCACCCTGACGCGGGTCTATACGGCCTATGCGGTCGGTGAGACTACGCGAGCAACGGTATGCTCCGAGATTGATCATTCCGGTGTTTAGCCCGACGCGGGATTCTATGCGGTCCACGGGACTACGCGGTCTATCGAGACTATGCGGATCGCGGAGTCCAGCGGGTACCGGGTTGGCTACCCCGACGCGAGGAATACCTACGCGGTCTGCGGTGTGACTATGCGGATCGCGAAGTCCGTGACTAGGCACGCAGAATGATACTATGGGCGATTGGCCTTGCTTTCGATCGCTCGCGCCTAGAATAGACTCGCTACGCTTTTCCTATTACTTTTGTTGTTTGTGATGTGGCACTATGTGCAATTGAACTGATTGTATTTGTGAAAAGTTTTAAAATACTTTGATTTCATTTAAGTACTTTATAGTTTCACATACTTGGTACTGTTGATCACCTCCTTCGGGCCGAAGTTCATGCCGCAGTAAAGGCAAGCAGTGCTAGATCCGCATCCTTAGGATCTTTTGCGTTGGTGTCGTGAGCTCCATCTTCTCCGAGGCTCTACTTTGGGTATGATCTCCCTGTAGATAGTTTTGTCTGATCAGGTATGGCGGGCCCCGCCCCGCCATAGTTGTATATTTCCTTAGAGGTCTCAGAGTCATGTTGTACGCTTTGGGATGTAAATCGCTAAACCATGTTTATATATATATGCCGAAAGGCGACCTTTTCTCACATAAACCGTGGTCTCATTTTACAACTATTTCATGTCTTGTTTTTATATTCCGACACTCGATGTATGACTACTGGGTGCCCTTGAAGGCACGATCACTGCCCCGAACGGGTCGTGACAAAAGTGATATCAGAGCGATTAATCCTGGAAAGTGTCTACAGCACCGTATCTAGTAGTCTTGATTATCTGTGTTGTGCACCACACCAATAATCGTGAGGCTATCGGATATTTAGGATTGGTTTCCATTCTTCTCATTCTGAGATCGTGCGTTAGAGCTGTGGTATAGGTTGGACCCCTCTAACGTAGTCCTTTCCTGTAACAGTGATGCCTCCATGTAAGGCAACCCGCCCGTATGGCAAGGCAAAGCGGAGTCGCTAGCGAGACACCCAGTCACGAGGGCTCGTGCCCGCCTATATCCGAGACGGCGAGTTCCATGACGCCGCCGCCCCAAAGAGAGACCGCAGCATCTGCACTCCGCCCCACACCGAGCAGAGGAGATGGGCATGCAGAGATGGCCCGATTATTTGCTCGGATTGCGGGCTGACACGAGGACAGCCGACGCAGTTAGCCTGGCCCAAAGAAGACTGTAGTGCACCCGAGGCGCATACTGAGGCTACGGATTTCCTTAGTTGTAGCCCGCCGAGTTTTACGGGTCGAGGCCGAGGATGATCCGCAGAGTTCATCCGTCGATTGGGCAGAGATCACGCGTGATCAAGGCTTGAGATCGAGTGCGTGACATTCGGTTCGCGACGGCCGCGCGTGATACCGCAATCGATTGGTTTGATTCACGGAGCTTTCGAGGAGAGCATGCACTCCAAAGACATTATGGGATGAGTTTTGAGGCTTTTCTCACACACTTTGCCTCCGCATGAGAGGGCACGAGCCGATAGATTCTTGTTGCCGAGACAGGAGGACGCATGCCAGGGAGTACAATGTCGAGTTTGATTCTTTGGCTCGATATGTCCTCGCGACCGTAGCAGATATGGAGGACCGAGTGCATCTCTATGTCACTGGACTAGATGATTACATGGCCGAGTCTTGTGCGGGTGTGTCCCTTAAGCCAGGCATGGACATTACCCGTATGCAGGCTCATGCACTAGGATGCGAGGAGCGTAGAGACCGCCGGGTAGAGCGATATCAGCAGCAGAAGGCCAAGACGGTTCTTTTGGTGGTTCTCAGGGTGGGCGGCATCAGCAGAAGTCCAGATTTGCACCACGGCCGTAGAGCGCCCTACATCATTTTCGCAGCCCAGAGCGATCGGGGCGGTCGTGGCCCCAGACTTGGATTTCCGCGTAGCAGGATGCTAACCGCTCGAGGTCCGCCAGTGCCCGTTGTGGTAGATACCATTCGAGTCAGACTCGGGAGCTTGCTATACTTGTGGCCAGGGTCATTTCGCGAGTTTGTCCGACCGGGGCGGCGGTGTGGTAGGCTCACCAGTGTCTGCTGCCGCTTCTTCATCCTCGACAGCTACTCGCCCGAGGCAAGGTACTCATGGACCAGCGGTCGCGCAGAGGTCGTGGCGCAGTCCAGCTTCTAGCGGTCCTCGTAACCGCATTTATGCTTTGTCCACCGACAGATCGTGAGGCCTCACCGATGTCGCCACGGTACCTTATCGGGCGGGTTTGATGTATGCTTTGATAGATCCGGTTCTACTGGCCCCATATATCTCCCTTGTTGCTAGTAGGATGAGGATAGAGCACGAGTCCATAGACCACTTTCGAGGTAGCTACGCCGATGGTGATTCGGTGGTAGCTCGGCGGGTATATAGAGCTTGTCCTGTGACCATTTACGTCGCCGACCCAGCCGACTTGATAGAGTTGGAGATGATTGACTTCGACGTGATCATGGGGATGGATTGGCTAGCTTGCTACGCCAATGTAGACCGCAGAGAGAGTAGTACGTTCCAGCTTTCTGAGGAGCCGGTTGTTGAGTGGGAGGAGCACCAGACGCCGGGGTAGGTTTATTTCCTACCTCAAGGCTAGGAAGATGGTGCGAAAGGGTATATCTACCATCTCGTTTGGGTGTTTGATCTCGAGGTCGCGGTACCAGATTTTCGTGCGCCGGTGGTCGAAGAGTTCCCGACGTGTTTCAGACGACCTCCGTATCCTCCCGAGAGGAGATCGATTTTTGTATAGATGTCTTTGCGGACACTCGGCCTATTTCCATTCCGCCATACGTAATGGCACCTGCCGAGTTGAGAGAGTCAAGGACCACCGAGAGATTTCTGGAGAAGGGCTTCATCAGCCTAGTGTTTCTCCCGGGAGCGCCGGATTGTTCGTGAAGAAGAAGGACGACGCCGCGCGTGTGTTGATTACAGTGAACAACAAGGTGACCATTAAGAATGATACCCCTTCCTGTGGTTGATGATTTGTTCGACCGCCATGTGGCGCGAGATGTTTCTCCAAGATTGATCTGCGTCGCTATCATCGTGCACGAGTCGAGAGGTGGATGTCCCAGATCAGCATTCCGGACCGCAGACGCATTATGAGTTCGTGGTCATGTCTTTTGGGTTGACCAATGCTCCGCGGTATTCATGGATTTGATGAACCGAGTGTTCAAACCATTTTTGGACACGCTTGTGATAGTGTTCATTGATGATATCTTGGTTTATTCTCGCCAGAGCAGAGCGTCGCGAGCATTTGGCGATCAGGCCGATAGCTTCTCGGGACCAGCGATTATACGCCAAGTTTTCCAAATGTGAGTTTTGGTTAGCCGTGGCTTTTCTTGGGCATATTGTCGGGCCGATGGCATTCAGTGGATACGCCAAGATCGGCGATCGAGGACTTGCCTAGACCTACTACTCCGACAGAGGTTCGCAGCTCGGGCCTTGCAGATATTATCGGCGTTCAAAGAAGTTTGCTTTATCTCTCGCATCGACTAGGGCCGACTCGTAAGGCGCCAAGTTTGATGCCGATCGACGTGCGTGAGCGAGTTTCACCGCTAAAGGAGATCGACGACCGCCCCCGTTCTTACTCTTCCGGAGGTCCGGATGGTTACGTGGTGTATTGTGATCGCGGGCATCGGGTTGGGATGTGTGTTGATGCAGCAGGGCAGAGTTATAGCATACGCATCCCGACAGCTTAAGATACACGAGAGGAACTACCCCACCCATGATTTGGAGTTGGCAGCGGTGATTCACGCTTTGAAGATCTGGAGGCACTATTTGTATGGGGTTCACGTGGATATTTATACAGACCACAAGAGCCTCCAAGATATCTTCACCGGAGGAGTGAACTTACGGCGAGACGGTGGTTAGAGTTGCTAAGGATTACGATGTTGATATCCTGTACCACCCGGGAAGGCCAATGTTGTGGCGTATGCTCTTAGTAGGTCGATGGGGAGCCTATCGGATGTGCGGCTAGAGAGGAGGGCATGGTTCGTGATTTGCATCGATTAGCGAGCCTTGGTGTCCGCTTGATTGATTCCGATAGCAGGGGTTCGAGTTCGTGAGGTTGCCGAGTCTTCCATCGTCGGCGAAGTGAAGAGGCAACAGCTCGAGGATCCGCTTTGACACGTTATCGTGATCTGACTCTTCGTGAGGGCAAGGGTCCTTTGAGGTAGCACCATGGGGTGCTAAGGTTTGAGGGCGTTGTGTGTTCCGGATGTTTCGTGACTTGGCAGAGGTTCTTGGGAAGCACACGCACAAGCGTTACTCATCCATCCGTGGTCGACCAAGATGTACCACGACCTTAGATCCGTGTATTGGTGGGATGGCTTGAAGAGGACGTTGCGAGTTCGTAGCTCGGTGCGTGTTGTCGCAGTAAAGGTAGAGCACCGCAGGCCCGTGGTTTGTTACAGACGATAGAGATCCCGACCTGGAAGTGGGAGGTGATCAACATGGACTTCATCACATGATTACCTCGCACTCAGAGGAGACATGATTCTATATGGGTTATCGTCGACAGGCTGACTAAATCAGCCCACTTTCTTCCCGTTAGGGCGACTTTCTACCGAGGATTATGCCGCACTTTACATCCGAGAGATCGCCGATCGCATGAGTCCCTATTTCGATCATATCGCATGCAGGAGCCATTTCGGCTAACTTGGAGGTCCTTCCAGAGGGGTTTAGGACGCAGTGAGCACGAGCATCGCATTTCATCCACGCAGACGGACAGCAGAGCGCACTATCCGCACTCTTGAGGATATCCGCGAGCCCGTGTTATTGACTTCAGTGGTAGTTGGGAGGATCATTTGCCTCTAGTTGAGTTCGCATATAATAATAGCTACCACTCCAGTATTCAGATGGCGCCTTATGAGGCCTTGTATGGGAGGAAGTGCAGATCGCCTATAGGCTGGTTCGATGTGGGCGAGGTGCGATTAGTAGGACCAGATTTGGTGCGCAGCGATGGATAAGGTGAAGCTTATCCAGGAGAGGTTGCTGACAGCTCAGAGTCGACAGAAGTCATATGCAGATCACCGTCGTCGGCATCTGGAGTTCGAGGTTCATGATTGGGTTTTCCTAAAGGTGTCACCCATGAAGGGTGTGATGAGATTCGGGAAGAAGGGGAAACTCAGCCCAAGGTACATTGGGCCATCGATTGTCGCGAGGTAGGCAAGGTTGCCTATGAGTTGGATCTGCCGTCCGATCTGGAGGCAGTGCATCCGGTGTTCCATGTTTCTATGCTGAGGAGATGTATCGGGGATCCATCTAGGGTGCATCCGATTGACGATGTCCAGGTGACCGAGGGGTTATCGTATGAGGAGATTCCCATAGCGATAGTCGATCGTCAGGTTAGGCGTCTGCGGACCAAGGACGTGGCTTCCGTCAAAGTCTTGTGGCGGAACGAGCTTAGGGAGGAGATGTCGTGGGAAGCTGAGGAGGACATGAGGCGGAGGTATCCTCACTTATTCCCCACACCTCCAGGTAACTTACTTTCCTGCTTGCTGGTTTAATTTTCGTAAATTGTTAAGTGTTATATTGTGGCCATGTGTGGCACTTGCAAACTGTTTAAGCTTTTACCGTTAACTGTCTTGGGAAGGAACATTCGGGACGAATGTTTCTAAGGAGGGGAGAATGTTATACCCCGTATTTCCGGAGTATGTACGTGAGGGCGTACGTACGAAAGTTTGGCCTTAAAAGTTTAAGCCTTGGACGTTTTTTTTTTGTGCACAACTCACTAAAAGAATCGTTTTCCGACGAAACGTTTCCACAGCTTTCGTAGGGAAAATTCCGGCTATGTCATTTAGTATTTTTGCGGATTTTTCCGAGAGACGAAACATTTTGGACCAACGGGAGGGCGACACTTGGCACCCTCCAATTGGTGGACTTGAAATCGTCCATTGGACGAATTGGACTAGGAGTTGCACGTTTTTTGTGCCTTTGCACAAGTCAAGGAGTTGGTAGGATATTTTGTGTGCAAGTTGGCTAAGGAAACTTGCCCAAATCTTGACCTTACACTTGCCTTGCACTTGGCATAATCTTGGCCATTGGTTGGCCATCCCTTGACCTATAAATACCCCTCTTGTGATGAAGAGTTCTTCATCCACAAACAAGTTTTCCAAGTCTTGAAATCCTCTCCTCTCCCTTGAGCCTTTTCGTCCAACACACCCCCCCCCCCCTTGAGTGAGTTTGGCCGAGGGCCTACCCCCCCTAGCCTAGCCGAAATCTACCCCCCTCCCTTAGTAGAAAAGTTGCCTTCTAGTATTGTTATAATGCCCAAAATACCCTAGCCCAAATCCCTTAGTACTTAGTAGAAGTTGTGAAGAACTTCTAAGGTTTCTCGAGCTATCTGAGCGCATAACTTAGAGCTAAGCCTTGCTCCTGATCGACTTTTATCTAGGATATTATTGGGCTTACCGAGGTAAATAATCCTAACCCTCTTTTGTATTAGAGAATGCATCTCGTAGAAGTATAAGAATAAGTATTAAATACTTAGAAGAATATTACGTAATAGAATTGAATGTTATCACAGTAGAAGGGTTTAAAAGAAGAATAATTGAATCAGACTCACATAGACTGTTTTCACAATGAGACTTATATAGCTCACTTGGTAGGGTTGTGCGCCCGACTTTCCGTAGAATTGTGAACCCTCTGCTTAGAATGACCTTGAGTAGTCTAGACTTTGATAGATGTCGTGACTATTATAGGTTGATTCTCTTACGCGACATATTCAACTTCGGGAGGTTTTCAGAAGGTATGTGATTCTTCCTAAGCATGATATTTTAACATATATATAGTACAGACGCGTACGTGTTAATCGAATAATAACTACGGCAATGTCGTTTGACTTAAGCTTTGAATAATAACTACGCAATGTCTTTTGAATTAAGCTTTGAATAATAAGAATCTCGATGCATTTCAAAAGAACTATCGATCATTTTTAACAGAAGATAAATATTTGGTTTTTAAAACAAAAGCTTAAGAGTTATACTAGCTTTATGGGAAGTTAGGTATAACAACTTAAGAAAGATAAAAAGGAACTGTTTACTTGTTTGTTTATAAAAGCCTTGTATTGATTTCTGTTAAGTATAGTAAGATTGTTTGATAAGTAGACATATTATGATGCTACCTGTGTTAGTTTCTTGTAATGCTGTGTAAGGATCATTCTCGCTGCTTACGTTGCTAAGCGGTAAGTCTTGTATCGTTATTATATCACCTACCCTCAATTATTATACCGGGCTTGCCACCCTGATGCTTGGTCTATACGGCCATGCGGTCGTGAGACTATGCGGAGCAGCGGTATGCTCCGAGATTGATCATTCCGGTGTTTAGCCCGACGCGGATTCCTATGCGGTCCATGGACTACGCGGTCTATTGAGACTATGCGGATCGCGGAGTCAGCGGTACCGGGGTTAGCTACCCCGATGCGAGAATACCTACGCGGTCCGCGTGTGACCTATGCGGATCGCGGAAGTCCGTGACTAGGCACGCAGAATGATACTATGGGCGATTGGCCTTGCCGATCGTTCGCGCCTAGAATAGACACATTACGCTTTTCCTATTATCGTTGTTGTTTGTGATGTGGCACTATGTGCAATTGAACCGATTGTATTTGTGAAAAGGTTTTAAATACTTTGATTTCGTTTAAGTACTTTATAGTTTCACATACTTGGTACTGTTATCGACCTCCTTCGGGCCGCGTTCATGCCGCAGTAAAGGCAAGCAGTGCTAGATCCGCATCCTTAGGATCTTTTGCGTTGGTGTCGTGAGCTCCATCTTCTCCGAGGCTCTACTTGGGTATGATCTCCCCTGTTGTAGATAGTTTTGTCTGATCAGGTATGGCGGGGCCCTGTCCCGCCATAGTTGTATATTTCCTTAGAGGTCTGTAGTCATGTTGTACAGTATGGGATGTAACTGCTAAACCATGTTTATATATATAAGCCGAAAGGCGATATTTTCTCGCATAAACTGTGTCTCATTTTACAACTATTTCATGTCTTGTTTTTATATTCCGCTGATTACTCTGATGTATGACTACTTGGGTGCCCCGGTAAGGCACCAGTCACGGGCCCCGGAACGGGTCGTGACAGAAAATATCCGTAATGCTTAAAATCCGAAAATAAAGTGGGCCCAACAAAACCGTAAATTCTCCCGTGGGCCCCACGTGACCAATTTCGGAAATAAAATTCCATAATTCTCAAATATTCCAAAAAGTCCGAATACCAAATCTGGGAATCCAATTCCCTTTAACGAACCTTTTTCCTTCTCAAAATTCGGAAACTTTTCCGTCGAAAAATCACATCTTTCTTCCTTTTAATTTAAATGTCGTATTCTCGCACGTACGTCCTCATATACATACTCTGGAACTACGGGGTGTAACACTTTTATACTAAGACCTCGGGGAATACTTAAACACATATAAGGACTTCTTCAATAAACAAACATGATGAGGATATTTGGGATCCCTAAACCCCAAAGGTTGATGCATATAGATTGTCTCCTTGAGATCACCATGTAAGAAAGCATTTTTCACATCTAGCTGCTAAATGGGCCATGCTTTTGAAAGAGCCAAGCTGAGCACAGTGTGAATGTGTCACGACCCGACCTCGGGCCCGCGACTTCAACCTATAATGACAATTTACATTTCTATCAATCTTCATGCTTTCAAGTGTAATTTAAATACCAAGTAATAGTCCTCTTTATTCTACGTAAATTTGGGCAGCACTTCCCCGTTTCTACGTACTTTTCCACCTTTTCCAAGGCCCGGATACAACAACAAAAAGCCACATCTTTAAGGCACAATTTAAGGCAACAACCAAATGGGATTACACGTTCTCAAGACGTGTAAAATTCTGCCCCACAACGATATAAAACAGTTCTATAAACAGTCCATAATATACCAACATTTTAGGGCCATTCTCGGACAACACATCCATAAATCCAAAGCCTTTTTAATCGTCATTCTAATTTTCACAAGTTCAATCATATGATACTACAACACGTAATCTTCCATAACAATAAGAGGACAATGATCCTTACCTCAATATAGCCCAAAATAATCCAAGTTTAAAGTCGATACTTAGAGATAGTCTTCACTCGAAATCCTTACATTCCAATCCGCAATATGCGACCTTTAGAAGCTTGTAACCAACTCCTTTTCTTGATCTAACACCAAAAGTTGAAGATCAAGTTAGGGTTTTCAAGACCCCATTCTCGCCCAAGGTGTTCTAAGGGATTAGGGGTGTTTAATCTTGGCTAATACTTGGTTAGCAATCTTCACCTTGTCTATGTGAACAACACTTGGAAGATTTACTAATCTTGTTCTTGATTTCTTGGAGAAAATCGAGATAGAGGGAGAGATATATAGAACTTGTGTTGTGTGAAAATAGGTTAAGTGTTGGATGTCTTCAAAGGCTCTCTATATAGATGTATATCTTTGTGTGCAAGACAAGTGGAGTGGGACCCATGGTCCGCTTGTCCTCATCTCTAACAAATATCTAATGTCAAAGTCCAAGTCAAGGTCAACTGGGGGTGACACATGTCACCCTCCTGTTGGCCCAAAATATTTCTTCCTCCCAAAATATCCATAATTGGCCAAAATATCTCAACCTTGTGGGCCCCACAAATTCGTAAAATTTTCCTGTGGGCCCCACATGACCAAATCTGAGACTTAAAAATCCAAAACTCCAGAATATTCTTTGAATCCCAAATACCAAATTTGAGAATCAAATTACAACTAACAAACCTTTTTCCTTCACGAGGTTCCGAAATATTTCCTTAAGAAAATAGTTATACAATCTTCCAATGTTCAAGTCTTACCTACGTTCTCAAATACATGTCTTGGGATTACGGGGTGTAACATTCTCCCCCTCTTTAGAAACATTCGTCCCGAATGTTCATACTAGGCTCAATCTAAACAGATATCGACGTAGTCCCCTTTAACTATACCCAACACAATCAAATATGCCACACATGGCCACATTGTAACACACACGCATATACGTCAATCAAAGTATGCAAGTAGGGAATCGAATTACCTGTAGGTGTATGGAACAAGTGAGGATATTTCTTCATCATGTCCTCTTCTGCTTCCCAAGTCATCTCCTCTCTATTATCATTCCGCCACAAGACCTTGACAGAAGCCACATCCTTAGTCCGTAACCGTCTGACCTGGCGATCAAGTATAGCTATAGGACTCTTATCATACGATAACCCCTCTGTCATCTGGACATCATCCACCGGGAAAACTCTGAATGGATCTCCGATACACTTCCGTAACATAGAAACATGGAAGACCGGATGTACCGCTTCCAACTCGGATGGTAGATCTAACTAATAGGCAACCATGCCTACCCTGTGAACAATCTGGTAAGGCCCACTGTACCTCGGCTAAGTTTCTCCTTCTTACCAAACCTCATCACACCCTTCATGGGTGATACCTTCAAGAAAACCCAATCGTCAAGCTGAAACTCCAAGTGTCAACGTCGATTATCTGCATACAACTTTTGTCAACTCTGGGCCGCTAATAACCTCTCCTGGATAAGCTTCACCTTATCCACATCCTGCTGAATCAAATCTGGGCCAACTAACTGAACCTCGCCAACATCAAACCAACCAATCGACGACCTACACTTCCTTCCATATAAAGCCTCATACGGGGCCATCTGAATACTGGAATGGTAGTTGTTGTTATATGCAAACTCAACAAGAGGCAAATGATCCTCCCAACTACCCCTGAAATCAATAATACAGGCCCGCAGCATATATTCAAGTGTGCGGATAGTGCGCTCGCCCGCCCGCTTGGCCCGAGGGTGAAATGCGATCGAGACTCACTTGTGTCCCTAAACCCTTCTGGAAAGACCTCCAGAAGTTAGCCATAAACTGAACCCCTCTGTCTGATATAATAGATATAGGAACCCCGTGCAGTCTCACAATCTCCCTGATATAAAGTGTAGCATAATCCTTAGCCGAGTAAGTAGTCCTGACCGGAAGAAAATGGGTTGATTTCGTCAGTCTGTCTACTATTACCCAAATGGAGTCACACTTCCTCTGAGTACGAGGTAACCCTGTAACAAAATTTATGTTAATCACCTCCCACTTCCAAGTCGGGATCTCAATCGTCTGTAATAACCCACCAGGCTTCTGGTGCTTAACCTTGACCTGCTGACAATTCGGACACTGAGGAACGAACCCTGCTACGTCCCTTTTCAGGCCATCCCACCAATATACACATCTGAGGTCATGGTACATCTTTGTCGACCCCGGATGAATAGAATATCGAGCATTGTGTGCCTCCCCTAGATCCTGCTGACGAAGTCCTGCAACATCGGGTACACACAATCTACCTTCATATCTTAACACCCCATCAGGTGCTACCTCAAATAGACTCTTCTCCCCTCGAAGAGCCGCATCTCTGTATCGTACCAGAACCGGATCCTCATACTGTCGCCTCTTCACCTCCTCTACGATGGAATACTCGACAACCTCTCGAACCCGAACTCCGCTGTCTCCGGAATCAATCAACCGGATCCCAAGGCTCGCTAACTGATGAATCTCACGAACCATGTCCCTTCTATCTGGCTGCATGTCGGTCAGACTACCCATAGATCTACGACTAGGAGCATCTGCAACCACATTAGCTTTCCCCGGGTGGTATAGGATATCAACATCGTAGTCCTTAAGTAATTCTAACCACCGTATCTGACGCAAGTTCAGCTCCTTATGTCTGAAGATATAATGGAGGCTCTTGTGGTCTGTATAAATATCCATATGAACTCCATATAAGTAATGCCTCTAAATCTTTAAAGCATGTATCACTGCCGCTAACTCCAAATCATGAGTAGGGTAGTTCTTCTCATGCTTCTTGAGCTGTCGGTACGCGTAAGCTATAACCTTACCATGCTGCATCAACACACAACCTAGTCTGACACCCGAAGCATCACAATAAACAACATATCCCTCTAATCCCTCTGGAAGAGTAAGAGATGGAGTCGTCGTCAACTTCTCCTTCAATAACTGGAAGCTCTTCTCACAAGCATCCGTCCATTGAAACTTAGCCGCTTTCTGAGTCAGCCTAGTCAAAGGCGTTGAGATCGAAGCAAACTTTTCCACAAATCTCCGGTAATATCCCGCAAGCCCCAAAAAGTTGTGAACCTCAGTCGGTGTAGTAGGTCTAGGCCACGTCTTCGCCGCCTCAATCTTCTCTGTATCAACCTAAATACCGTCGTCCCCAACAATGTGCCCCAAGAATTCCACTGAGGCCAACCAGAACTGTCACGACCCGAACCCGGGCCCGTGACTGGTGCCTTACCCCGGGCACCCTAGTGATACAACATCAGAGTAATCAGCGGAATATAAACAATAACATGAAATAACAAGAAGTATAAAACAATAATCTGTGAAAACTTGCCTTTCGGCATATTTAAACAATCTTTTAAAGCGAACAGTTTAATCCTTTTTACAACCCTGCCCACATCAGTACTACAGACCTCTACGAATGAAATGACAACAACGACGGGACAGGGCCCCGTCATACCCCTGAATGTAAGCACCTACAACAACAGGGGACTATACCAAGATAAGCCTCCGGAGAAACGGAGCTTTCCCAAACGCTGAACTGTGACCCTAAGAGCGAGGATCAACGATCGCGTACCTTTACTGCGGATGAACGCATCCCAAGGAGGTCGATAACAGTACCAAGTATGTGAAACCGAAAATACTGTAAATGAAATCATAGTAGTCTATACAAAGCAGGAGACATGTATGATAACCAAACTACAGTTTACAATAAATAAGCAGTCATGTCAAGTCAGGGACTCACGCCCTCACGTCATCACTCAACATAACAATGGGTCTCACGCCCACAACATCAATCGTGCCCGTGGAGCACATTCCTCACTGCCGGCAGTCTATGATATGAAAGCACCAAGAAACACACATGAACACCAGGTCCCACCTGTGTTATAATAAAACCATACGGGGTAAGTACAAAGGCATAGCCGACTACTAAAAACCCCCAGTACCAACAAGGTCATAAACTGTATCATGAGATCTGTCTAGACCGTCACATGATCAAAGCTGGCCACTCGCCCGCAGTATCTAATGTGCGCGTCTAGCCATGGAACTCCTCGCAGCTCCGCATAGGCCAATCTCATAGGCCCGCATGAGGTATAACCCCGCATCGAGGGTAGCTACTCCCGTCCGCTGGACTCGTAGTCCGTATGGCCACATAGACCGCATGCCCATAAAGGACGCATACTAACCTGGAACTCTCGTAGCTCCGCATAGGCCCCTGGGACCCGCATGAGGTATCCTCGAATCATAGGTCCCACAGACCCGCCTGAGTTTACCCCGCATCGGAGGGCAGCTTAACCTCCGGAAACAAGTCAAGGTGAGTGGTATAATACCAACATATCGGCTGATAGTGAAACAATTTAAGCGCAATCGAGGGGAAGCCCCTTTTCACAAACATCACAAGATACTAACACACGTAGCATCCTAGCATGTTTACTTAACAAATCAACAAGAAAGTATTACAAGGCTATCACAACCCAACACAATCAAGTTATACACACAAGGCACTTTCTACTATATGATTAACAAGATCGGGTTTTTATCCCCAAAGTACTTCATACATTAACTCTTTAAAAGATACGTTACTTCACAAAAACCACACAATACCCGTAGTATATGAAAATAGAGTGATTATCTTTTGAAGTAAATCAAAACACTTACCTTTGTAAAATCAAGTAACAACATTATTTTCCAATGTTCAAGTTTGCCTAATTTCCAATGTTCAAGTTTGCCTAATTTCCAATGTTCAAGTTTCTCATTTTTCGAAAGGGTTTCGTAGTTCATAGTATTAATCACTTAAGAATATAATTCTCTTTTAAACCATCTGAGAAACATAAGCCTTATATGTGAGTAGGATATTCTTGTTTATAATAATCTTATTACAGCAGCCATGATCTAGGAAATATCATTTTGTCTCATCTTAGCTTCTATGCAGATGGAAGTTTCTACTGATTTTAATAATACTTAATCTGTCAAAACATTTCCTTTTATTAACGCTGCAGTGGTTTGCCGATACATTCTCGATTCAAATCAAGAAACATTCTTAAGCCGTTATACCTAACTTCCCATAAAGCTAGTATAACTCTTAAGTTTTCAAAAACCAAGTATTACTTCTTCTTTCAAAATGATTCCAAATCTTTTGAAATACTTCAAGTTCTTTATTAACACATAACAAGCCAGTTATAGTTCAAATCAGTTACCTTTTAAAAATCACAAGTATTTTCTTACCAACATAAAGCTGTTATAACCGACTTCCCAATAAGCCGTTATATCACTTTATGTTTTAAACCAATCAAATCGTTTAACATACGTCGCTCACCGTACTACATAGTTCACACATATCATGCTAGAAGAGATAGGAAGAGGTTCACATACCTCGCGACGAGTATCGACTATAGCAAACGCTCCAAGTACCACCAACCGTCGGCTACTCCTTAAACCAAGTAGATCGCGCCATACGTAGTACTTCAACCTATAAGGCCACCAGGCGCTTATTAACATTTAGGTCTAATCGTAGAACATTCTACGTAAAAATTCAAAGACCTCCCCGCAACAGCGTAAATCTCCTCCTCTATCGGGGCCGGCTACCAAGCCAACCAGGGGGGGTTATACGTTTAATCCGGACGTGCACAATTCTACCTCACAGAAAAGCTACACAAGTCTACTGTAATACAGTCCTATGTAAAAACAGTTCAGTACTCTTCTTTCGAAAAGGTTTCTTATTATTCAGGCTTAAGTCAAAAGACATTGCCGACAACAACGTTCAGTTCTATATATAGTATACTTCAACTATATAGTCTAACAATCATGTAATTTCCAATTACAATAGAGGGACAAGATATTTACCTCGATAAGCCCATAATTATCCGAGTTTAAATGTCGATCCTGAGCAAGGTTTAGCTCCTACTCCGTGCGCTCCGACCCGCTCCAAACAACCCTTAGAAGTTCTAACCAACTTCTACTTATTACTCCAACTAACTATGGAGATTTTCCTTAGGGTTTCGGTTTTGTGACTGACGGGAAGTATAATAGTATTTCTGGGCTTTTCGTATAGGTATAACCTTAGAATACTACAAGGTATACGGCTAAGGTAATTTGGGCATTATAACAATACTTTTGAGAGTATTTCTACCAAGAGGGGGGGTATTATACGAAAACAACTAGGCTGTGGGGTACCACGCTAGCACCCCAAGGAGGGGAGGGCTCTCGCCAAGGGGAGGAAGCTCGGCGAACTCAACACAAGGGGAGGGAGGAGGATTTAACACTTAGAAATATTTTAGGAATGGATGAAGAAGTCATCAAAGAGGGGGGTATTTATAGGTCTAGCAAAGGCCAACCAATGGCCAAGATCTTGCCAAGTGCAAGGCAAGTGTAGGGCCAAGATCTTGCCAAGTGCACCTTATCCATCTACCACAAAATATCCTACCTACTACTTGACAAAATAGTCACCATTTCGTCCAAGCCAACCGCCCACAACGTGCTCCAATGAGAGGGTGACAAGTGTCGCCCTCTCGTTGGTCCAAAATGTTCCGTCTCTCGGAAAAATCCGCAAAAATTAAAAATGACATAGCCGTAATTTACCCTACGAAAGCTGTGGAAACGTTTCGTCGAAAAACGACTCTAAACGGGTGTTGTGAACAAAATAATTAGGCCAAGCCACTTTAAACTTCAAAATTTTCTACGTACGTCCTTACGTACATACTCTGGAAATACGGGGTATAACAAGAACTCACACCTAGAGAACTTGGCATACAACTGTCGGCTCCGGAGGACTCCAATTACCGTCCTCAAATGATCCGCATGCTCATGCTCCATGTGAGAATAAACCAGGATGTCATCAATGAATACTATAACAAACGTATCCTGAAATGGCTTGGACACCCGGTTCATCAAATCCATGAACACCGTTGGAGAATTAGTCAACCCGAAAGACATCACCCTGAACTCATAATGCCCATACCGGGTCCTGAATGCAGTCTTCGAGATATTTGCCTCTCTAACTCGTACCTGATGATAACCGGATCACATGTCTATCTTGGAGAAACACTTCGCACCCTGCAACTGATCAAACAAATCATCAATCCTGGGGAGGGGATACCTATTCTTGATGGTTACCTTGTTCAGCTGCCTGTAGTCAATACACATACGCAGTGTCCCATCCTTCTTCTTCACAAACAATATCGGCGCTCCCCAAGGAGAAGTACTAGGCTTAATAAAGCCTTTCTCCGGCAAGTCTCTCAGCTGGTCCTTCAACTCCCTTAACTCAGCAGGTGTCATTCTGTATGGAGGAATATATATCGTTCGAGTATCTGGAAGAACATCAATACAGAACTCTATCTCCCGCTCTGGAGGAATACCTGGGAGATCATCAGGGAAAATATTCGGGAATTCACTAACAACCGGAACCGACTGAAGAGCTGGTACCTCAGCCTCTGTGTCGAACACCCGAATCAGATGGTAGATACACCCCTTCTGAACCATCTTCCTGGCCTTGAGATAAGAAATAAACCTACCCCTCGGCGACGCAGTATTCCCTTTCCACTCAATAACTGGCTCACCGAGAAACTGGAATCGAACCAATCTCTCCCTACAGTCAATATTGGCATAACAAGAAGCCAACCAGTCCATACCCATAATGACATCAAAATCTGTCATATCCAACTCTATCAAATCTGCTAGGGTCTGACGACTGTATATAATCACCCGGCAATTCTTATATACCCGCTCCGCTACCACCGAATCACCTACCGGTGTAGCTACCTCGAAAGGTTTTATCGACACAGGTTATATTCCTATTCTACCAGCAATAAGAGGAGATATATAGGACAAGGTAGAACCCGAATCTATCAAAGCATAAGCGTCACAGCATGAGATCAATAAGATACCTGTGACGACATCCGGCGAAGCCTCCTGATCGTGTCGACTGGCCAAGACATAAATGCGGTTCGGAGGACCGCTAGAACTAGGACCTCTGCCACGATCTCTGTCGCGGCCTGCTGGCCCGTGAACACCCTGCCCTCCGGGGCGCATAACCACAGAAGATGATGACCCGACAACTGACCCTGTAGGCTGAGCCATACTACCCGTGCCACTTCTGTACGAACACTCTTTCTTCAAATGGACCTGATGGCCGCAAGAGAAACAGGCTCCCGAAGCAATATGACACTCTCCAAGATGGGACCTACCGCATCGAACACACCGAGGTAAAGGTGGCCTCGATCGCTAGGACCGCTTTCCTCGAAACTCAAGCCTCGAGCCACGACTGCTCCCGAATAACCCGAATGGTCAAACCTACTGCCAGAAGACTGTGGAGGAGCACTCTATCCTGGCTGAGATGCATACCTAGCCTGCTGCCGAGGCTGTCCGCCTCTAAAGTCCACTGAAAACCCTGATGTCCTGGCCCTCTTGGGCTGATCTCTATCAAGCCATCGACCTCTATGTCGATCCTCGACTCCCTGTGTGTACGCCTGAATACGGGTAATGTCCATGCCCGGCTGAAGAGCTACATCCATGCACCCATCAATAAGATATCACATAGCGGTGCACTCTATCCGCCATGTCTGCCACTATAGTGAGCGCATACCGAGCCAACGAGTCAAAATTCTAGGCTATACTCTCTGATGGTCCTCCCACCCTGCCTCAATGTCAAGAACTTGTCAACCCGGGCTCTCCTCATCTCAGGAGGCAAGAAGTGGTCTAGAAAGGCCTCCGTGAACTCATACCAAATAGCTGGAGGAGCACCCTCGCCCCTGGACAGTTCCCACGACTCAAACCGGGCCACTGCGACGCTCAGAACCGCAGAAGAAGCTAATACAACCGACTCGGCCTCCGAGGCCTTAATCACCCTCGTCGTCCGCTAGATCTGGCGAATGAACTCCGGAGGATCATCCTCAGGTCTCGACCCATAAAACTCCGGCGGATTGCAACTCAAGAAATCCCGAACCCTCAAACTGTCTGCCCTGGGGTTAACTATCGGCTCCTGCCTATATGTCTGTCCTGCTACTATCACGGCGAATCGATCAGTATCTGTAGTCCCTATCCTCGGCCCCTGGCGAGGAACCGAGGCTCGCGACGGGGCCTCGAGCCGCTCTACGCTTCCATCGTATCGGTGTAATCAACTTCTTGGCCCGGACCTCAACCTCAGGCATCGACTGGGCTTGTGCCCTAGTAACTCTCTGCGCCCTACTAGTAGCTCCTACTGCTGACTTGCCCTTCTGGGCCTCTGTTGCCTTCTGTTGAGGCTTAACTGATACACAAGAATACGTCAGAGAGGAATCAACCTAATAACACAGCTCTACTGCACGATCTCAGAATGAGAATAATGGAAACCAATCCTAAATATCTTGTAGCCTCCTTGTTTTGGGTGTGGTGCACAACACACCGATAATCAAGACTCTACTAGACACGGTCTGTAGACACTTTCCGAGGACTAACTGCTCTGATACCACTTTTATCACGACCCGACCCCGGGCCCGCGACTGGTGCCCTACTTGGGCACCCCTATAGGTATACATCAGATACAACCAACAAAAGCTAAATAATCTCATAGACATGCGTCAACAGGAAGTAAGAAATAGACTAGCCGACAGAGCCGCCTCTATATACATATATACATGATCCAAAAGATCTACATCTTTTTTTTCTTTACAAGTCCAACCCACAACATGACTACAAACCTGTCACACGACCGACCTAAGCGCGACGGTGCCACTACCTGGCACCCTTTCGGTATACATCGAGAATAGAATGAACATATAAAACTCATAAATACTTAAACAAGAAATATCAACAAAGTTAGCCGATAAGGCCACCTTCCGTAAAATATACAAGAACCAAAATAAAATAAACCAAGACATTTACGTTCTTAAAAACCCAATCCACAATGTGACTACGCACTTAAGAATAACAATCGTGATTCGGACGGGGCCCCGCCATACCCCTGAATATACAACAACCGACCATACCAGGGATCTGAACTAGGGATAAGCCTCCGGAGTAATGGAGTTTCCCAACAGCTGAACAATGATCCTAAAAGTGAGGATCAAGAACTCAGTATACTCTACTCATGCGGCATGAACGCAGCCCAAGGAGGTCGATAACATGTACCAAATATGTGAAATCAGCATCAGAATGAAATCATAAGTCTGAATAAAACTGGAGGCATGTATGATAACTCAATTAACAGTACACTGTGCCTTACTAACAATGAGAGTAAATAAGAGTATACTTTACTGCATAAAAATAGGAGGCTCGTGACCAAAGTACGGCCACCCGCCCGTATGTCATTAAGAAATCCTACTCCTGGGACTATTTCACCCGGATAGGTCCTGTGGACCCGCAATGAGGTAACTTCCTCGCATAGGCTGTATCCGCCCGCATAGGTCGTGTGGACCCGCATGAGGTATTCCTCGCATAGGACTATTTCACCCGCACATGACTATTTCACCCGCTTAGGCCCGGTGGGCCCGCAATGAGTACAAACTCCGCACTAGCATCATGGGTAGCAAATCCATGGAATTAGTAGTAACTCGGGGCTTTACCCCGTAAGAATAACATAAACTAGCACAACCGTCTATCATACATAACATAAGCACTACCGGCTTATCATACATAACATAAGCACTACCGGCTTATCATACATAACATAAGCAAGTTAAGAAATCCCCCTAACTTCTTATTAGCCTTATTTATAAACACTCTCATTTTAGTTTACTTAAGGCACTAACATGTCATTATAAAATCCGGGAATTTAACCCAAAGTACTACATACTTCTACTCTTTTAAAATGTCTTTTTTCGTATAAAACTACCAAGATACTAATAACCGTAGTATCAAGTCACATCTATTTTTCAAGACAAGTCACAATACCTTTTAGAAATACATTTATAGGTTTCTAAATCAAGTGACTTCTTTCTTTTAAAACCTTAAGCAATTGATGCCTTAAAATCAATTTGCCTTTCATTATTTCAAGTCATTTATCATACTTATATTACTTAGAGTAAACCACTCTTTTTAACTTTCCATAAAGCTATTATAACCAACTTCCCATAAAGCCGTTATACTAGTTTTATACCTTAGACAATTACATTCTTCCTTATATCCAAGGGACTTAGACTTTTAAAACGAAACAAGTATCATATACTTTTAAAATACTTCAAGTCCCTTAACTTTTAGAAACTAAAGATATCCTTAATATTTTTAAACAAGTGAGTTAATTCCCTAACTCAACCAACTTGGACATTCTTAAAATAAGCCAAGGATATCAAATGGACTAGATTGTCGAAATATCGTACGTCTACCGTACTATAAATTTACAACTATTCATGCTCAAGAGATAAGAAAGTTCCACATACCTCTTCGGTTCAATCCCACTTGCCAAGTCCAATATGCCGTACGTAGTATGTCAACCTATAATGACCATAATACGTCTATTAACTTCTTACTTCAAACGTAGAATATTCTAAGAGCAAAGTCACTAAATTCTACGGAAACTCGAATAACACTTCCTTTGTTTCTACATACTTTTCCACCCTTTTCAAGGCCCAAATTCAATAACCAAACACGCCACATTTAAGGCTCAACAATGTAGTTATCAATAGGGGATTACACGCCTAAAAGACGTGTAAAATTCCGCCCCACAAATTAATATCAAACTAGTCCAACATACAAAGTCCTTCTCTGCCAAAGGTGTAAGAACATATCAACCTTTCCAATTCCTTTTCAATTCAAGTTGTTTAGTATAACATGTTATCAAGCCGCAATCGATTACAACTACTACAATCTTCAAGTAGGTAACATGCGACGATTCTAATTATCGACCAAAATTGTATTTCAATTTCAAATGGCTAAACATGTCATTTCGGATTTTAGGCTTCCAATATCCATAACACTTATCAATCTTATAAACATATACTTCATGCTAGTTAGAATGTAAGGCTACAACAATAAGTAATCTTATACCATTAAGAGAACAAGATTGTTACCTTAGTGAGCCTTAATCCACTTCAAGATCCGAAGTCGCTCCCTAGAAACTTAAAGCCTCTCCTTGACACTCCAATCCGCCACTTTAAGCCCTTAGAAGATTACAAACAACTTTCCTTCAACTTCCAATCCAAACCTAGGAAAGTGACTAGGTTTTCACCTTGCGACTAATACGAAAACGCCACTTTTCCGGGATCTTTCTATTGAGATACCCTTACAATACCCTTAGGAACCTTGGTTTAAAGTATGGGGATTATTGGACAACAAACAAAAAAATTTCTCTCCAAATGGATGCCTAACCCGAGAGCAAGCTTATGAGGTCTTCAAGTTTCTTGAAATTTTTTCTAAGTATGGAATCCTTGTCTTGCTACTAGTATGTATATATAACACTATGGAGGGCCAATATTAGAACAAATGGGTGGCTTGGATGAGTTTCACAAGGATCAAGCCCAAGTGGCCCTTGGACTAAGTCAACAATATCAAGTTCTAGCCCTTAGCAAGACTTGGTCATCTCTTTAATGGTCAAATGACCATTTTGGCCATGTCCAAATCGTCCAAGACCACTAAGGGGGGTGACACGTGTCGCCCTCCCGTTCGTCGCAATATTTCGTTTCCCGACAATTCCATAATTTCGATAAATTTTTACTAGTCTCAAATCTTAACATTTTTTAGTTCTTACGTAGGTTCTTATAAACATATCCTGAAATTCCGGGGTGTAACATTCTTCCCCCCTTAGAAACATTTGTTCCCGAATGTTCTTTTGGGAGTCAAACTTAAAGATAACGACATAGTCTCCTTTTACAACCCCTACATACCAATAATGCCACACGTGACCACATAACCATACTTATACCAGAACGTCAACCTGAACTCCAAGTGTCGACGTCGGTTAACTGCATAAAGCTTATATCGACTCTGAGCTTACTAATAATCTTTCCTGGATAAGCTTCACCTTATCCACACTCACGAATCAAGTGCGCACTAATCTTCGCCACGTCGAAACAACCAATCGACGACCTACACTTCCGCCCATACAAAACCTCATATGGCGTCATCTGAATGCAAGAATCGTAGTTGTTATTATAAGCAACCTCAACAAGAGGCAAATGATCCTCCCAACTACCCCTGAAATCATATACACAGGCCCGCAACATATCCTCAAGTGTCTGGATAGTATGCTCTTCCTGTCCGTCGGTCTGAGGGTGTAATGCAACACTGAGACTCATCTGTGTCCCTAATACCTTCTGGAAAACCTCCAGAAGTCAGCCGTAAACTGAGCTCATCTATCTGACATCATAAATGTAGGAATCCCGTGCAGTCTCACAATCTTCCTGCTATATAAGCTAGCATAATCCTCAGCCGAGTAAGTGGTCCTAACCGGAAGAACATGGCTGGTTTCGCCAGCCTATTTATCATGACCCCCAGGGAGTCGCACTTCCTCTGAGTACGATGCCACCCTGTAACAAGTTCCACATTAATCACCTCTTATATCTAAGTCGGGATCTAAATCGCCTGTAATAGCCCACTGGGCTTCTGGTGTTCAACCTTGACCTGCTACTAATTCGGACATTAAGCAACAACTCTGTTACGTCCCTATTCAGGATATCTTACCAATACATCCATCTGAGTTCGCGACACAACTTAGTCGACCCCGAACAATTAGAGCAATAAGCACTGCGTTCCTCCCCTAAAACTTGCTGACAAGTCCTGCAGCACCGGGTACACACAATCTATCCTCATATCATAGCACCCCATCCGGTGCTACTTAAACATGCTCTTCTCTTCTCGGAGAGCCGTATCTCGATACCGTATCATAATTGGATCCTCATACTGTCGCCTTTTTACCTCCCCAACGGCGGAAGACTCAGCAACCTCTCGGATCTAAACTTCATTAACCTTGGAAACAAATAATCGAACCCCTCGGCTCGGTAGCTGATGAATCATACGGACCACGTCCTGTCTATCTGGCTGCCCATCTGACAGACTACCCATAGATCCATGGCTAGGAGCATTTGTAACCGTCCCGGCTTTCCCCGGGTGGTATAGGATATCAATATCACAATCCTTGAGTAACTCTAACCACCGTCTCTGTCGCAGATTCAGTTGCCTCTGTCTGAAGATATACCGGAGGCTCTTGTGGTCTGCACAAATATCCACATGAAGTCTATATAAGGAATGCCTCCAAATCTTCAAGATACGATTAACTGCCACCGACTCTAAATCGTGAGTAGCGTAATTCCTTTCATGTTTCCCTAACCGCCGGGAAAACATAGGCTCTAACCTTATCGTGTTGCGTCAGCACACAGCCTCAACACCCAACGTGTTACAATAACAACCTAACCCTCTAGTCTCTCAGGAGGGGTTAGAACTGTAGTCGTGGTCAACTTATCTTCCAATAACTGGAAACCTTTCTCACTCTGCGGAATATTCAGGTGTCCTTAATCTCAATTATGGTTCCTGTTTCCCTTTCTCTGTTGCAACAAAACTTGGTCACTAACTTAGATTTGATTCATTTGCTTGCCTCATGGCTAAGACTTCCTGTCAATCACAATTTAGGGGGAGACTTCCTTGATCTCGTCAAGTAGCAATCCTATTATTCTCTCCCAGCTCGTAGAGATAATAGTCAGGTGTTCAACCTCAATTCATGGTATTACATAATCCAATGACTTGTCAAAATTTCTTATCGCTCGAGTGTCTACTCGTATTTCCTTTATAAGTTATTTCGAGTTGTCCTGGGGTCCCTTACCCCTCCGTATTTTCTTACTATCTTTCTCGTCAGTACAGATGCTACCATATTTCCTCGAGGTGTTTTTACTGCCCATCATTTACTAATGGTCTTTACACTAGTCTGGGGTAATCATATCTTGTGCAACTTACATCACCATAGTTATATTCTCTTTATCATTCTGGTCATAACCTTACCTTATGCTTATTATTAGCAAAAGTATTTCTATCTTGATCCATAATCGTACAGTTTCATACATGCGTACTACCTGCATTTATGTCCTTACGACACTTCCTCGACCATTTCGTAACGTCGTTCACAATTACCCCAACACAAAACTTTTCCCACGGTTATCTAAAACTGTAACCTATAGTATGACGATACTGAAGACCTTACCCGTCTCCTATCCTTCGTCTAACAACATGGGTACACGTAACCCCATAATACGTAAAACTATCCTTTACGTGGGGGAGAGAACTTATCTCCCTTACAAAATCTAAATCATCAAGCGCCCCCTTATAATCGTATAGATTTTCAAAACCTACCAACGATGTCTTCTGTTTTCTATAGGAAGCACTCGTACTTATCTTATTCTTGCTTTGTACATTTTCCTGAAATTATCCGGAAGGTCGTGGCCCTTACCGCCACACCAAACCAACTCCAAGTACCTCCAAGGGCACTCAACATAAACTCCTTCAAATTCGAGTATTACTTACTTTCTGCCTCAATTCACCTCAAATGAACAAGTCACACAGACTTATTATAAACAATGATGTCAAAGAAGGAAGGATAATTCACTGGTTACCACCACTTCTCTCCCTTTCCACTCGATAATCGGCTTACCGGGAAACCGGAATCGAGCCAAACTCTCTCTGCAGTCAACGTTGGCATAACAAGAGGCCAACTAGCCCGTACTCCTAATGACCTCAACGTCTGTCATAACAGCTCTTCTAGGGTGACTGTATCGTTACCGGTAATTACTATCTACCCGCTCCGTTACCACCCAACACTCACGGGTATAGTCACCTCGAAGGGTTCTCGTGGATTCAGGCTCTATTACTTTACACTTGGTTGCTCTCTTTTTCACTGGTCGTATGCTTTCCGTACTTCCAACTTATACTAACATACGTACAACTTCCATACTAAATCTGGCCTCCAATCTTTGGAGTTACTAAATTAAACAATATAAGGCCATTTTCAGCTCTCACAACCTGGTTCCGATGGAATGCGTCCACGAACCCGTAACACGATTAACTAGACTTGGGCCTTGCACCGTGACTCGCCACGCGGACTACTACCAACTGATCCCATTCCATTACAGGCTATGGGGCGACCCTTAATAGGTCCTCAACCCGACTCGGCATCTTAACTCTTATCCTTGGTCTGACTTAACTTTTTACTATCCGAGGAGGCCTTATATACCTAAGGTCTCGGCGGTTATCAATATTCTTAGGCTCGCAATTCCCATGCTCCAAGCCTACCTTATCAGTCCTCCCGTAAACGGGTACAAAAACTTTTCGTAATACCCTAATCGTGTTGTCTTGGTCACAACAACCATACTTACTCCATACGGATCTCACCCGTACCATTCTATTAATCATACCACGTAGCTTAAGTTACTAACATAGTCTTCCATTAAGTCCCTTAATTATAACTTCTTAAGGGTCCATTACCTTCTCAGACAACTCATCATCTCCTAATTATCTCAAATTACGTAAAACCTTGATGAGAGTTCATTAAACTGTTTCATACCTTCCCGGTATTTATTTAGTCCTTACCAATTCCTGGCAATCTAAAACCATTCTAGGCAACACATATGTGACCCTCATACATAAATCCGTATAGCTGTATGTCAATATACCCACTATACTACAAATATTACCAACCTGGACACGCAATCCACATAATCTTTCCTGGTCATCACGCTTTCTCGTATGCAATCAACATAACTTGTTAGGAGAGACGACCTAACAACACAAATTTCTATCGCACGATCTCGAGTGAGAAGAATGGAAATCAATCCTAAATGTCCTCGCACCTCATCGGTTATATATGCGCATAACACACCGATAACCAAGACTTACTAGACACCTGTAGACACTTTCCGAGGACTAATCGCTCGATACCACTTTTGTCACGACCACCAAGCTCACGATCGTGCCCTACACGCACCTCTTTCACTATATATCGTAGAATAGCAAAGAAACATATAAAAATCATAAATACTTAAACAATAAATATCAACAGGTTAGCCGATAAGGCCACCTTCCGTAAAATATACATGAACCAAAATAAAATAAACCAGTACATTTCTGTTCTTAAAACCCCAATCCACAATGTGACTACAGAACTCTAAGAATAACAACTGTGACGGGACAGGGCCCCGCCATACCACGAATATACAACAACCGACCATACCGGGGATCTCAACTGGATAAGCCTCCGAGTAATGGAGTTTCCAACAGTGAACAGTGATCCTAAAAGTGAGGATCAACAACTCAGATACTCTACCGCGGCATGAACGCAGCTCGGCGAGGTCAAGACAATATGTACCAAATATGTGAAATCAGAAATCAGAATGAAATCATGAGTCTGAATAAAACTGGAGGCAGGTATGATAACTCAATTAACAGTACATTGTGCCTTACTAACAATGAGAGTAAATAAGAGTATACTTTACTGCATAAAAATAGGAGGCTCATGACCAAAGTAGGGCCACCCGCCCGTATGTCATTAAGAAATCCTACTCCTGGGACTATTTCACCCGCATAGGTCCTGTGGACCCGCAATGAGGTAACTTCCTCGCATAGGCTGTATCCGCCCGCATAGGTCGTGTGGACCCGCATGAGGTATTCCTCGCATAGGACTATTTCACCCGCACAGGACTATTTCACCCGCTTAGGCCCGGTGGGCCCGCAGTGAGTACAAACGCCGCACTAGCATCATGGGTAGCAAATCCATGGAATTAGTAGTAACCCGGGGCTTTACCCCGTAAGAATAACATAAACTAGCACAACCGACTATCATACATAACACAAGCACTACCGGCTTATCATACATAACATAAGCACTACCGGTTTATCATACATAACATAAGCAAGTTAAGAAATCCCCCTAACTTCTTATTAGCCTTATTTATATACACTCTCATTTTAGTTTACTTAAGGCACTAACATGTCATTATAAAATCCGGAAATTTAACCCAAAGTACTACGTACTTCTACTCTTTTAAAATGTCTCTTTTTCATATAAAACCTCCAAGATACTAATAACTGTAGTATCAAGTCACATCTATTTTTCAAGACAAGTCACAATACCTTTTAGAAATACATTTATAGGTTTCTAAATCAAGTGACTTCTTTCTTTTAAAACCTTAAGCAATTGATGCCTTAAAATCAATTTGTCTTTCATTATTTCAAGTCATTTATCATACTTATATTACGTAGAGTAAACCACTCTTTTTAACTTTCCATAAAGCTATTATAACCAACTTCCCATAAAGCCGTTATAATAGCTTTATACCTTAGACAATTACATTCTTCCTTATATCCAAGGGACTTATACTTTTAAAACGAAACAAGTATCATATACTTTTAAAATACTTCAAGTCCCTTAACTTTTAGAAACTAAGATATCCTTAATATTTTTAAACAAGTGAGTTAATTCCCTAACTCAACCAACTTGGACATTCTTAAAATAAGCCAAGGATATCAAATGGACTAGATTGTCGAAATCTCGTATGTCTACCGTACTATAAATTTACAACTATTCATGCTCAAGAGATAAGAAAGTTCCACATACCTCTTCGGTTCAATCCCACTTGCCAAGTCCAATATGCCGTACGTAGTATGTCAACCTATAATGACCATAATACGTCTATTAACTTCTTACTTCAAACGTAGAATATTCTAAGTGCAAAGTCACTAAATTCTACGGAAACTCGGACATCACTTCCTTTGTTTCTACATACTTTTCCACCTTTTTCAAGGCCCAAATTCAATAACCAAACACGCCACATTTAAGGCTCAACAATGTAGTTATCAATAGGGGATTACACGCCTACAAGACGTGTAAAATTCCGCCCCACAAATTAATATCAAACTAGTCCAACATACAAAGTCATTCTCGGTCAAAGGTGTAAGAACATATCAACCTTTCCAATTCCTTTTCAATTCAAGTTGTTTAGTATAACATGTTATCAAGCCACAATCGATTACAACTACTACAATCTTCAAGTAGGTAACATGCGACGATTCTAATTATCGACCAAAATTATATTTCAATTTCAAATGGCTAAACATGTCATTTCGGATTTTAGGCTTCCAATATCCATAACACTTATCAATCTTATAAACATATACTTCATGCTGGTTAGAATGTAAGGCTACAACAATATGTAATCTTATACAATTAAGAGAACAAAATTGTTACCTTAGTGAGCCTTAATCCACTTCAAGATCCGAAGTCGCTCCCTAGCAACTTAAAGCCTCTCCTTGACACTCCAATCCGCCACTTGAATCCCTTAGAAGATTACAAACAACTTTCCTTCAACTTCCAATCCAAACCTAGGAAAGTGACTAGGTTTTCACCTTGCGACTAATACGAAAACGCCACTTTTCCGGGATCTTTCTATTGAGATACCCTTACAATACCCTTAGGAACCTTGGTTTAAAGTATGGGGATTATTGGACAACAAACAAAAAAAATTCTCTCCAAATGGATGCCTAACCCGAGAGCAAGCTTATGAGGTCTTCAAGTTTCTTGAAATTTTTTCTAAGTATGGAAGCCTTGTCTTGCTACTAGTATGTATATATAACACTATAGAGGGCCAAAATTAGAACAAATACGTGGCTTGGATGAATTTCACAAGGATCAAGCCCAAGTGGCCCTTGGACTAAGTCAACAATATTAAGCTCTAGCCTTTAGCAAGACTTGGTCATCTCTTTAATGGTCAAATGACCATTTTGGCCATGTCCAAATCGTCCAAGACCACTAAGGGGGGTGACACGTGTCGCCCTCCCGTTCGTCGCAATATTTCGTTTCCCGACAATTCCATAATTTCGATAAATTTTTACTAGTCTCAAATATTAACATTTTTGAGTTCTTACGTACGTTCTTATAAACATTTCCTAGAATTCCGGGGTGTAACAAGACCTCTAAGAGTTTTAAACAGTACAAAGACGGGACAGGGCCCCGCCGTACCCCTGAATGTACTTACACCAAAACACAAGGCCTGTACCTATATATCAAACTCCGGAACAAATGGAGCTATCACAAAAGCTGAGTGGAGATCCTAAGCTCTCGGATCACTAACCTGAGTATCTATCCCTGTGTCACATAACGCACTTCAGGAAAGCGGGTCGATTGAAAGATGTACCAAGTATGTGAAACTGTAAGTATTGTAAATGAGATCATACAGTCCAAATATAAAGCATGAGACAAGTATGATAATCAAAATAACAGTACAACTGTGCCTTATCAACAATGAGAGTAATATGTACTGTGTTAACATAAGAAGGTCATGATTAATTTAGGGCCACCCGCCCGTAGTATCATTATGCAATCCTATTCATGGGACCGTTTCACCCGCATAGGTCTAGTGGACCCGTATTGGACAATTTTCCCCGTATAGGACTATTTCACCCGCATAGGACTATTTCACCCGCATAGGCCCTGCGGACCCGCAATGAGCATATACGCAATACTCGCATCGTGGAGAGAAAATCCACGGAATGTACAATGTCCCAGGGGTTGACCTCGTAATAAATAATATAACACTTGCACTAATGGCTATCATGAACCATCATTTTATTAGACTCAAGGCACTATCATGTCGTGTAAAATTCGGGAATTTAACACAAAGTACTATGTACATCTATTCCTATAAAAGGAATCACATCATGCAATATAGGGGAGTTGAACCCCATAGCACCATGTACGTCCGCCGTACATTCTTTCTTTTATAAAATTCTAAGACACTAACACCCGTAGTATCAAGACACTTCTACTTTTACAATCAAGTCAAATGTACCCATCTCATTCAAGTAACTTAGTCTTTAAACATCAAGTCACATATACTATTTAGGGTCGATACCATGGCAAGAAAACACCACCCCGCCCCCTAACTAATCCTCGGCACTTCAGCGGGCGGCGCCACGACCGCACTATGGCGCCATGCGCGAACCTGCGCTTCGAGTTTCGAGCCACGACCGCAACTTGGCGCCGCCCCAACCCGACTGCAGCTGCATTTTTTCTAAGCCTCCTTTCAATCAAGTAACCTCCCTTATATACTACCAGGAATTCGAGTTCATTTAAAACATGTACGTTCATCGTACGCTCATTTTTATAAAGTCATGCTCAAAGGAGATAGAAGAAGTTCCACATACCTCTTCGGTTAATCCACGCGCCACGTAGAACACGTCACGAATATTACTTCAACATATAATGACAATTTACATTTCTATCAATCTTCATGCTTTCAAGTGTAAGTTAAATACCAAGTAATGGTCCTCTTTATTCTACGTAAATTTGGCCAGCACTTCCCCCGTTTCTACGTACTTTTCCACCTTTTCCAAGGCCCGAATACAACAACAAAAAGCCACATCTTTAAGGCATAGTTTAAGGCAACAACCAAATGGGATTACACGTTCTCAAGACGTGTAAAATTCTGCCTCACAACGATATAAAACAGTTCTATAAACAGTCCATAATATACCAAAATTTTAGGGCCATTCTCGGCCAACACATCCATAAATCCAAAGCCTTTTTAATCTTCATTCTAATTTTCACAAGTTCAATCATATGATACTACAACACATAATCTTCCATAACAATAAGAGGACAATGATCCTTACCTCAATATAGCCCAAAATAATCCAAGTTTAAAGTCGATCCTTAGATATAGTCTTCACTCGAAATCCTTACGTTCCAATCCGCAATATGCGACCTTTAGAAGCTTGTAACCAACTCCTCTTCTTGATCTAACACCAAAAGTTGAAGATCAAGTTAGGGTTTTCAAGACCCCATTCTCGCCCAAGGTGTTCTAAGGGATTAGGGGTGTTTAATCTTCGCTAATACTTGGTTAGGAATCTTCACCTTGTGTATGTGAACAACACTTGGAAGATTTACTAATCTTGTTCTTGATTTCTTGGAGAAAATCGAGATAGAGGGAGAGAGATATAGAACTTGTGGTGTGTGAAAATATGTTAAGTGTTGGAAGTCTTCTAAGGCTCTCTATATAGATGTATATCTTTGTGTGCAAGACAAGTGGAGTGGGACCCATGATCCACTTGTCCTCATCTCTAACAAATATCTAATGTCAAAGTTCAAGTCAAGGTCAAGTGGGGGTGACACGTGTTACCCTCCTGTTGGCCCTAAATATTTCTTCCTCCCAAAATATCCATAATTGGCCAAAATATCTCAAAACCTTGTGGGCCCCACAAATTCGTAAAATTTTCCTGTGGGCCCCACATGACCAAATCTGAGACTTGAAAATCCAAAACTCCAGAATATTCTTTTGAATCCCAAATACCAAATTTGAGAATCAAATTCCAAATAACAAACCTTTTTCCTTCACGAGGTTCCAAAATATTTTCTTAAGAAAATAGTTATACAATCTTCCAACGTTCAAGTCTTACCTACGTTCTCAAATACATGTCTTGGGATTATGGGGTGTAACAGAATGGTAGGCTTAACCCCCAGGCTAAATGTCTCACCACAATCTACACCAACCTGATGAGTCTTACCATCACCTACAAGATGAGCCTTATGCCTCGCAAAAGAACCGTCAGAATTATCTTTGTGAGCAAAAATCCACATAGACCGAATAATATTAACACCAGATAGACGGGGCACTAACTCCCACGTCTTATTATCAATGAGAGCATTGTATTCATCGGTCATAGCAATTTTCCAATTCGGGGCATTCATAGCAGATACATGATTACGGGGTAGTGACGATTTAAGAACATTAGAATTTAAATTAAAATGTATTTTTGGTTTAAAAATACCCCGTTGACTTCGGGTGACAGGACCGTGGCTCAAGGCAGAATTGGGTGAATTTTGGGAATTTCCGAGACACGGACGGTCTTTGGCCCAGTGACCGCCCGTGAATCGACACGATACGCCAGTAGTTGGGCGGAAAAGCCACCGAAACCTAAGAATTAATCGCCGAGTGGTGGGAAGATGGCTTGTCTTTGGACCCAGTGACAACGGTAAGGTAGGATCAACGAGCAGTGGGCCCGCTAGCAAATTCGGGGTGCGGGAAGTATCCGATAAATGGTAAATAATATACGAGGATATATCATCATCCTAAAAATTATACGAACTAGGCACAAAATTATTTACCTTAGCAAACGTAAATTGGAATTAATCAAAAATAACATGACGACTAATGATGATTTTATTAGATGATATATCAAAATATTTGTAACCACGATGATTTGACGGATAACCCAAAAACAAAAGGGGTAGAACGGGCCTGAAGTTTGTTAATTGTGGTGGACGGAAAAAGTGGATAACACAAACACCCAAAGACCCTAAGATGTAGAGAGAATTTTGCGGAAGCAAGGAGAAGAACCTAGACTTTGATATCATGAAAGAAATAATCTCTTGATTATTCTTATTAATGAATGTGGTATATATACAAGTTACATATAGAAAAATCATTTTCCTACTATACATCTAAATTCCTATTCTATTTGGATACTAACTATACAATTATGGAAAGACTACAAGACTAATTCTACTATAATACATAATTGTACATATTCTTGGATTTGGCAAGTCATGATACATATTCTCGAATTGGGCCTCAAATTCTCGGATTGGGCCTCAGGCTAGTGGGCTTCGATCATGACATTGTAATATACATACAATATATAAGTAATGACCACAAATATTAACAATAATAATATTTGTGGTCTGTATCCTTTGCATAAAGTAATGACTGTACCTTTTCTTTTTCCTTGGACTATACTGATTTGCATCATTAGTCAGTCCATGGTACAAGGCAAATGTTCAATGAGAATTAGGGGTGAACACAGGTACAGGGTATCCAAATATCCGACCGGAATAGACACTAACGGGTAGGTTCCGGGTAGATATATTATAATAACGGATAGGGTCCGGGTAGTAAAATTAGAAACCGATAAATGTCGTGTCCGGTTCCGATTCCGACAAATAGAGACAGAATACCCAGACCCGAAATCGATACCCGAAACCTATGAAATATTAGTCGATTTAGATATGTTCATTGGCCTGCGACTGATCTCATCGTCCGTTTTTCCTCTCTTTCACATCCTCTCCATCCGCTTTCCAAGTGAAGGAGTTGTCCCTCAGAGATCTAGTGGGGAAAAGATCTTGCTGCGTAATCACCGTACCCTTAACACTTGTCCTCAGACAAAGAGAAAGGAAAGGTGGGTTTGGGTGGCATATCCCGTTGCATAACCCCCCCCCCCCCCCCCCCCATTTTTTATCCATTTTTTTAGTCTGTAGGGAGCCAAAGCTTGACTTTACTAAACTAATAAATAATTCTTTGAAGATCGAGGAACGTAGTGTCGGACAATTATGCCATTCGGAAGAAGTCTTCTACATATTAGTTAATTAAAACAAAAGGCAAAGAGGAAGTGCAATATAGGCATGAATATGATATCAAAATCAGTTTAGTTACTATTGCAACATTTTTTTCCATTGAAGCTTTAAAATATTTAGAGGAAGTACGACGAAAAGGGTATGAAATAGGTTGCTTGTAGCGATCGCGATTGCTTATTTGGTTGGGATTATCAGCCTGACCAAAGAATAAGATAAAAAGAAAGGTTTCCGCCTGCAAAGAGGCAGTTCAAATTTGTAATAACTTACATTTCTCATAAATTCCATGTTATGACCTCTACTGTCTAGTTTCGTAACATAAATCACAAATCCTCTGTTAATTCAAGGGTCAATTGACAATAAATTTTGTTTCCAGAGAGCTGCTAGAAACAAACGTGTGCAAAAATCATGTGTTGTACCCTGAAGCCAGAACTTGATAGTCGAAGATGTTTAGTATTTCCCTACGGTCTAAATATGAATTAATTTGGTCACTGCAATGAATGCCAAGTGAATTTGCATGTTATGCCAGTTTACAGGGTATTCGGGAACCGTAGGGTCCGAGTAGGTTTCGGGTAATGATTGCTACGGATAGTTTCCGAGTAGTAAATTTAGGAATCGATTTTTTACTGGGTAAAGTTCAGATAATTCAAAAAAGTTAGGGTACCCGGACCCACTCACGGAATAAAAGATACTAAAAAGTAGACATTTGGTGGCCGACATACCTTTAGACATTTGTCACCTGTTGATTAGATTTTTTAAGAAAAGATACTTGAATAGATAAAGCTCCAACTTTCATTGACTTTTCAAAAATATCAAATAATCTTTACGCTCATATACTCACTTTGTCCCATATTACTTTTCATATTTCATTTTCCTGGAGTTAAATTAAATTAATTTTGATTGATATTTTAACATATAATTTTTCACCATATTAATGAAGGATTGTAATTTAAAGTGTTTTTATATAATTTTTTAATATTTTAAAAATATTAAATTAATTTAATTCGGAAGATTAATTAAATATATGGAATTGTGATTGCAGATTTGGATTAATGTTTTATAAAGTGGAGACGGAGAGCCAATTTTCACAAGTTTCTCTGCATCTTCTAGCTAAGAGCAATTAGTAGGAGTTGGTATTTACCCACATCGACTCGACTCCGTGTTCATCTGAAATCTCCCAAGAAGTTGATTATTCATGGCGAATCTCTTCTTCCTCTTCTTCTTCTTGATCAATGCTCCACTTTCTTCTTATTCTCACTTGATAAAACATGATGCATCGCGGGAATATTCGGAAATTACTGGTCCATTACCCTTCTCTAACCTCACTCCTTCCTGCACTCTTCCCATCCTCAACCACAACTTTGGAAATACTATCGGTCTTCCACCTGTCTCCATCTCTTACGCTCCTCCGTCCAACTGCTCTTGGACCCATGTGTCTCTTCAATTCAATGCGTCTTGCAAAGGTGTACAGTATGACCGTATCTCTGCCGTTTGGCTTGACGGTGCCGAGCTCTTCCGTACCAGCACCGTCGAGCCTACTGATAACGGCGTTTTCTGGACTGTTACTAAGGACGTTACCAGGTACTCCTCCCTCCTCCTCAAGAAGAATATTTCTCTTTCTGTTATGCTGGAAAATTTGGTCAACTATGTTTATACAGGTGTTTATCATGTTAATGTTACTTTCCTGTACTATGATATTGACAACATGATCAATGTTCCTTTATCAACTAGTACTAATCGCAAAGTAGATGATGTGTTTGTGGATAAACCAGCAGATTTGATAATTCCAATTTCGGGTAATGGAGTTAAAGGATTTTGGTTCCGAATTGAAAGCGATTCGGAGTTGCACGGGAAGAGTGTTATCATACCCAACAACACGTACAAAGCTGTGATGGAAATTTACCTATCATCTCACGGGTACGATGAGTTTTGGTACTCAAATCCTCCAGATTCTTACATACGAATAAATAATCTGAGTAGCCAGAGAGGCCACGGAGCGTACAGGGAAGTTTTGTTGAATATAGACGAGAATTTGGTAGGATCCGTGGTTCCGTTCCCTGTGATTTCCCCAGGTGGAATTAATCCCCAGTACTGGGATCCAATTGTTTCAATTGGGGCATTTGATCATCCTTCTTATGACATCGAGTTAACTCCATTTTTGGAGTTTTTACTTGACGGTAAATCCCATTTTCTGCGGCTTGGGGTGGTGGATAGTCTCCCTTTCTGGCTTGTGGATGCCAATTTGCACCTTTGGGTAGATACAAAATGCACATGTGATTGTGAAGTGCAGGCTAAAGTTCTTGATTTTGGAACTCCAGAGTTCGAGATGGAGCGGTCTTCAGACTTTGAGGGGCTTGATGGATCATATGAGATCGAGATGAAGAGGAAGAGAAAGTATTCTGGGTGGGTGAAGTCATCAGCAGGCAAATTGACGACTACAGTTTCGCGAGAAGTAAAGTTCAAGAACGAGATAAAGTTTCATGAGAACGGAAATGAAAAAAAGGTAAAGCAGAAAGTGAAAGAAGAGATTGAAATTGAAGTAGAGTCGGAAACTGGTACCAATATTTTTCATACTCAAGTGAAGAGGAAATTTCCGCTAACTATAACCACCAAGACGAAGTCATCAAGAGAGGATGGTACAAACTTGATGCTTTCGGAATTAGAACATGAATGGAAGGAAAAGAAGAAGTGGAGTGCTAGAGATTCAGATTCTTTTTCAAGCAGTTTGAAAAATGAACAAAAATGCAAAGGATGGATGGTTGTTCAAGATCACATTGTTCTACAAGGTGGAGCAACAACTAAACAGAGTTATTCTTATAAGGGTGAAGCTAGTAGCTATTCTCGAGAGATTACAGCTGTCAATGGCAAGCTTATGAATGACACTGCAAACTGCATCAAGTTTGCTTCATTTTCTGCTATGTAACAGTTTTTTGAAGTATCCTTTCCTTTAAATAATGCACCATTCTCCCAACCCATTTTGGTCCTACAAGGATCTCTCTATGAGTACTGTGTAGCATTAGAACAGACTTCCATGTTTTTTTCTGTGTTTTGTATGTATATAGCTAATAATTAGCCAAACATGTTACAGAGGTTGTAGAGCATTTGAGCTCTCCGGTAGGTAATCATTATATACTTACCAAGTTACTATTTCAGTAGTAGTTTCTAAAATGACTGCCCACTGCTTCATTTGTAAACATTGAAGGAACTTAATCTTGGATTTGCCCAAAAAAATCTTCCCAACTCCTTTTGCTAAAAGATCCGCGGCTCTGCTCCCTGATGGTGTGTTTGACCACTGGCGACCTGCATTCAGTTACAATGATTTCATAAGTAAGATATCAATTTTAAAGCATTTTGATTACAGGTGTAGTCTATTGCTACTTCCATTGAGGACAACAATTTTTAGTCCCTGTATTAGTGCTAACAACACTACCATGTTATTAGCAGAATGTGGAATGCCTTTCATGAAGCATATGACTCAATTCCCTCTCTACTTATTAGTCCATCCTAAGGTTACCTAATGCAAAACGATCAGTGTTCAATTTGAAAACTTCTAATATCCGGAGGTTCCCATTTCACAGTGATGGTTATGTTTTCAGGTACAGGTTGTTGTTTTTACCAACTAGGTGGTTGAATTCTTCGGCCTTAGCAATATGCTTGCAGACTCAAATTAAAATACTAGAATAGCAGATTTGATATTAATGTTTGTTTGTGTAAGACATACTAGTCATGACTGAAATGAGTGATACAACTGATAAGATCAAAAAGATAAGTAGATATATATAGGGTAAAATTTGTATCGTACATGTGGACGAATTATGTCATGACATGTGGCAAAAGGAGGTGAGTCAAATTCAAGTCAGGTTTTAGTGTCTCCGGAGGTATTGACATCAAACCAGGGACTAAGGAGTCATAAGTACTAATGAAGACCCGTAGATCGGTTCAAATCCCAACGGGCAGCCGTTACTAATATGACTTTATATCTTTCAAAAAGCATTAAAGGCATTTATGAACATACTAATCGTCTTATTATTACAGCATTTATGTATTGGTATTACTAGGGGCACAATTCGTGAAATGTGTACCCATGAGTCCAAATATAAATAAGACCAGTCACTTCATTGTAAGAACATCATATTCAAAGAATATAATACTCATTTAGTGCTTTCACTATTCTCTAAGTTATTGTCTCAATCTAATATTTCAACATTTTTTTTTTTTTTTTTTTGATAATCCAGGTCTCGCAAGTCTAAGTACCCATATCGCTAAGACTGCGCAAAGATCGCACTAGGCTCCTGGAGGCGAATAGAACGCGTTCTTAGCCGCCACCGCCAGGTAAATCGCGGGATGTGCGCCCCGCATTCAGTGTCTGATCGCCACCAACGGATCAATGCTACAAGGTCCAACCCCCCAACAGGGCTTGTCTGAGGGAGTATCAAACCCACACTGCAACATGCCCGCGCGGTTAAGCTATCAGACTTTAATACGAGGCATATGCCCCGGAGAACGTATCCGGAGGGAATCGAACTTGCAACCTTTCGGTCACAAGTTCGATCGCTTACCGCCTGAGCTGGCCCCTCTAGATAATATTTCAACATTATTGGTAGCAACAAACCCAGAAGTCACGACATAAAGCTTCTTGTAGGCTCAAACTAATTTGATCTTAACCTTTTCTTTTAGATTCAATTTTTATTAGATTTATTTGCTAATCATCTTGCTAACTTGGTCACTTGAAATTCACATATCCTGTACGTGTATAAATTTAACTATTTACTAAATATTTCATGTTAGTTTAATACACGTATCCTGTACTTCATGTTAATTTACTAAATAAATTTAACTATTTACTAAATACGTCATGTTATTTCACATATCCTGTACGTGTATTAATATTCCAACTCTATTCATCTATTGAATTGGACAATAAACCCCTAAATCATGAATCAACGACCGAGCTTAACTTTGACCATTACATGTAATTTTAAAATATCAAAAATGACCTTCAATTATGCATTTTCTAAAAAATAAATAATAACTAAAAGTACCCAATATATTGCATAGAAATTAGTACTTTCATTTAATTTATCTAAAATATTTTGAGTAAATAATATATCATCCATCATTTACATGAAACAAAAATCATTTAAATTAATATTTTAGGTGATCTCAAATTTTGAAATAACATATCATTTGTTTAGCCTAAAATTCCAAAAAATCATACAAATTAAGATTTTAGGCGATCTCAAATTTTGAAATAACATATCATTTGTTTAGCCTAAAATCTGTTTATTAGATAAACCAGTTGAATTTATTTGAAAGTGGTCTATAGCAACGCAATTAATCCAACTATTTACTAAATACTTCATGTTAGTTTAATGTTGGGGTGGCCAACGGGCCGAGTCAGCCCGATCCCGACCCGGTTCCGCCCTGATCCCGATATTAAAAATAATTACGGTATCGGGACTCTAACCGGGACGGGACATGGTCTCGTCCCGCTCGCACCTGGCCCGCCCCCGCCCCGATCCCGCCCGACCCCCTCCCTTTGCACAAAATAGTCGTTGCACCAACGACCATTTATATTTTGGTTGTTGTGCAACGACCATTTTTGGCTACCCCTCCCCCAACCCCCCTTAATATTTATTTTTAATCCCTAAGTTATTATATTTACACTTTAACTCAATTTCTCAACTATAAATACCTCATTTCTCTTCATCTTTCTACAATCTCTCAATCTATCTTCTACAAATCTATATTGTCTACTAAATATTTAATTTTATTTATTTATTTGGGAGTGAAGTTCGGAACTAGCTTGAGGATCTTCCATCAAACAAAGTTTCAATTTTCAACCTCTCGATTACACGTCGATGTTATGTCGACGTTTGGTACATTCGTTTCTTTATTAAATTATTATTGTGTCTTTATTTTATTTAGCGCACTTAATTTCATTATCTTTAACTATTTATTAGCACAATTAAAATGAAAGAAATTAGAGGTATGTTTGGTAAGGGTCGGGCTTCTTCTAGTAGGGGTAACAAGGGCAGGGGTACTTCTTCTAGTATTTCTAGTCCTACTCCTAGACAGGATGATTTTGTTGATACTGAATATTTTCCCGAAATACCATATGATTTAGACGAGCAGATATTTTCTTAAACTTAACAAGACTTTAATTTAGAAGATGCTCTAGATGACACACCCCCTAGTGAACTTCCAACTGGAACGCCTCCTATTCCCCATAGTATGAGACAAGGTCCAGCAAAACGACCATTAAAATTAGATGTATGGATTTTTTTGATAGGGACGTAGAGAATCAAGTAGCTATATGTAATAATTGTAAAACTAGAAAAGTCAGGGTGGGACAGGGGTTTAATGAGACACATTTCAATTGCTCACCCAACTAGGTATTCCCAATACGAGGCTGAAAAAGATGGTGCGCAAGCGCCCTCTCCATCGGGACAAGGTTCACATTAAAAGTATATTTATGTCCTAGAGACAATCTGTATTAGGACAAATGTACTTTATACACATTTATATTTATATTAATGGAGATTAATGTTATGACATTTGCAATTATTGAATTATTAGTTGATTGTTTATAATATTCTATAAATGCATCCCTAGATGTTACATGATTATTAATAATGTGAGATATTAATATTATAGCGTAACTCTTAAAATAACCTCGACTAATGATCATCGAAATAGGGATATCGATGATATGTGCTAAGTCTCATGTGGTATGCATCATATCCTTAGAGGATGTAGTATGTCTCACCTGATACGAGTTATGGTAACATGATGGACACATGAATACTTGAGAAGTATTGGTATACCCTGTTGATGTACTGTTTGTTATAATATCTAAAGTATGATCAGCATGTGGGAGATATAATTCTTTATACTTGAGGTCGATACACGCCTTATTTACAGAGTAATGTACTTTGATCATGTCCTAAGCTCAAATGCCTTGTAGGTTGAGACACGACTTGAATTGAGTATATTGAGACGTAGATTAAAGGTGGTAGTTGAGCCAAGATTAAGATTCATTCCTCAAATTTATCTTCGAGAGAACTCTCAGATTCTCATATGGTATTAGGTTGACTAATTCATTGGACAATGCAGTAGACATATCTATGATATGGTCTTGTTGTCAACTAATATAAATGAGATATAATGATTAAGCCATTTGGATAGACACTTCGAAGATCCTAAGTTTGATCGAGTGTGTCGTGAATGAAATGATTTTATCTTTCCACATAGAAGTTCAGTTTACAGGTTTCGTGTAACTATACTTCACATATTGAGTTCGTCTTCCAGCGCCATCTAGGAGTTCCATGTAGACCCTAATTTAATTAGTGTCGATATGTGAAGGCCTGTAGGGTAACACTAAGTCAATTGTTTCATTGATTCAAAGATGTAATAAGAGAGAATATAAATGCTCAATTTATGATCGAGATATTTGAATAAACAACGATAATTTAATTAAATCGAGATTGGATTTTGGATTTAATTAAAATAGAAACGAGGCATAATTGGACTAGGACCGCGACTCAAGGGACCAAGGGCCGCGACGTGTCTAGTGGATCCGAATGACCCACTCTGCTTCAGTTTCTGGGCATGACCCACATGGGAACCCTAACTAATTTTTTAGCTATAAATACATGGTTCAATCATTATTTTAATACACCCAGTTTATAAGAATTATTCTATGCTAAAATTCTGTCGGATTTCCTAGCTTTCTGAAAGAGTAATTGCATCACAGTTCTTGGAACTTGCAATCGAAGGAATAGTTGTGTGCTCACCCTCGGATTACACTCGAAGATTCCAGATTGCAATACCGTAAGTATTCTACCGATGCATTACGGTTAACAATGTGTTTGTTTGTTTTATCATTACATAACCATCCTGCAGTTCGTCCGTCTTGTTGGATTTGAAACACAAATTTTCAAATTTTGCTGCGTACACGACCCCGACAAAACCCTACAGTGGTATCAGAGTCTGGGCTATTTTGTTTGATTATGTATTGATTATTAATGATAATAAGGGTTAGAATTTGTTTAAATCTAATTTTATGTCGTTAAGAAGCTTTAAAACCTTAAACCTTAAGAACGCATAATCCTTGTCTCTTAAACTATTGAACAATGATGTAATCGAGGAAGTCATTCCGATCTAACCCTTCTAAGTTGATGTGTGTTACCGGTTCGTTTCGAACATGTGCATTGAGACGAAGAACGAGAAGGGATTGAATGATAGTCGATGAACGTGTTGTTTGATGGTGAAGGGGTGGTTGAATCTGCAAATCTGACCCTGAACTAGTTTTAGGTTTTGGAATTGCAGAATCTTGCGGTTCTGGGGCAGAGGCATCGCGGCGCCTGCTAGGGTTTTGACGGAAGCGACGCGGCTCCACGATGGAGCGTCACGGCACTGCCTGGGTTTGTTAGAAGCGTCGCGGCGCCACCCACTAGAGTCGCGGCGCCGACAGTAATTTTATTTTATTTTTTTAATTTTCTTTTTGTTTTCGGAATCAGAAACTGAAGTTTTAAATATTTTAGATTTTGATTCTGAAATTTAAAAGGTTTCAAAATCTGAAATTAAAACTTTTTAATAGACAGATTTGGTCCTTTCGGGCAATTCTGTAATTAAATGAAGTCTCTAAAAATCAGATTTTTAAACTCTGGAAATTGCAGGCAGGTCCCTGAAACTTAAAAATATTTTCTAAAAGTTAAAATTGAATTTCTTAATGTAGAGGGGTTCAAATTGAATTTTAAATTCTTGAAGGACTAAACTGTAAATTCTGAAAGTTTACAAAGATTTCCTGAAAATCAGAATTATAAAATCAAAAAATATTTAGGGACTGTTTGACATAGACATAGATTTTAGAGTTTAGACAAATTACCCATGATTATCATTAATTGTATATTATTGAATAATATACGAGTGTTCTAAGTGTTTTTAAATGCAAGCATTTAATTGTTAGCATAGTGTCCTCTATAAATGTCTGGGTAGGAGACGCCCAGTAATTGATTTATATAATGACCGCTATAACTGTCTGGGTAGGCGGCGCCCAGTAGTTGATTAAAACCATATTTTATCATGCCTATTGGGTTGATGGTTTCCCTTCTAAATGTGTTTTAGAACTTGCATGATAGGATGTCGTATTGGATATGACATGTATGTTGATCTTGGTTGAAATCTCGAAACTTAAAATGTTTCCCAAACTTTAAATACAAGTCTAAATTAAAACGCGTCGTCCATTATAATTGTTAGAGTGCAAATTCTTTTTCGGCGATACGAGTATTTATGTCAAAACATTTTTTCTAAGTCTACAAGGACTCAGACTCTTTCATAGATGTGTTAAATGTAAAAGTAGATGAGAAACTTTTGTGGGTATTTACAACAAAGTGTTTGCTCACAAATGCCAAGTTTACTTAGATACATAAACGCAGTCGTGTAATGAGATTGACTTGCTTAGATAAATCTTGGCGCCAAAGTGTCGGAGTAATCTAAGGACGCAAGATTAAAATAAATATATTTAATCAACCAAGAGTTGCAAATAGGTTTTGCAATTGATTTAGAACCTACAAAATGTGCTATTGAAGTTATGAGCCAAAGCAAACGCGAATATAGCATAGTTTTGAATCTTGGCCCATTATGACCTTAAATATATCTAGGTCAGTATTCTACCATGGGGTAGTAGAAGTATGCTAAAATAGTGGGAGCTAATTAAACAAAAGTCCATGTTAAATTAGCCATAAATGAATGTGTATAATAAGAAATAATTTTTGATTGTATTTTCCTGTCTATCTAATTCTTCAGATCTTCAGAATGTCGAGTATATCACTAAAGATGTTAATTGAAATGAATAAACTCACCGGACTAAATTATCTAGATTGGCTTAGGAATATAAGGATTGTCCTAAGGCAAGAGAAAATTGAATATGTATTGGACAAGGTTTTCCCCACAGTGCCTGCTGAGGACTCTGCTGAGTATGTTGCATTTGATAAGGTGGCCTATCAAAAATATCTAGATGATGCCACATATGCACAATGTGTTATGTTGTCTTCCATGTCAATAGAACTACAGAGACAGCATGAGAACATGGGCCCCAACGAGATGCTAGAACAATTGAAGATCCTCTATGACTCTCAGTCCCAGACAATGGAATATGAGTTGTTAATAGAGTTTTTTAAGTGTAAGCTGACTGAAGGGAACTAAGTGTCTCAGCACATGCTGAAGATGATTGGGGTAATAGAGAGGCTGGCCTCAATTGGAATAATGCTACACAATAGAGTTGCTTTCATGCTCATCCTGAACTCGTGTCAAGCCCCGAACCCCGGGCCCGCGACTGGTGCCCTACCTGAGCACCCTTCTATTCATACAACATACATAACTTTCGGAAGATAAATAACACTCTTTTTTTTCTTTAAACAAAGGCAAAGCCGATAAGGCTGCCACAATATAAGTCACCCGTGTACAAGATCATAACTGTACAAAAGAATGACAGGGGCAAGTATGAAAATCAAATACCAGATCCTACCGTGTCATATAACAATCAGAGTCAATCAGACTTATATCATCAGATCACTATAACACCGCACCACTTTCACCTATGAAAGCCATGTCAAAATCGTGACACCGCCTTAGCATATAATATCACAGAAGCATGCTCGTGGAATACAACATCACTGCCAGCATGTAACAAGTATAATATACAACCATCATCAGATAAGCATGCCCGTGGAATTCCAACATCACCGTCGGCATGTAAAAAGTATAATACTCAATTATCAGTACACTGTGCCTTTTTAAAAACTAGAGTAAACTTTACCGCTTTAAAATAGGAAGCTTATGATCAATCTAGGGCCACCCGCCCGTCGTATCATTATGCAATCCTACTCTTGAGACTATCTCACCCGCATAGGTCACGTGGACCCGCATGAGGTAATTTCCTCGCATAGGACTATTTCACCCGCATAGGTTACGTGGACCCGCACGATGTAATTTCCTCGCATAGGAATATTTCACCCGCATAGGTCACGTGGACCCGCATGAGGTAATTTCCCCGCATAGGACTATTTCACCCGCATGAGCCCTACGGATTCGCATGAGCATAAACGCCATACTCGTATCGTGGGGAGCAAATCCACGGAATATGTATAATGTCTTGGGGGTTTACCCTGCAATTATACTCATAACACTAGCACTAATGGCTGTCATGAACAACATATGCAAGTTAAGTAATCTTTAACTCTTATTAGACAAAATGAAGGCACCGTCTTTTTGAACAACCAAGGCAATACCCTGCCTTCCTTTTTAAAACAAACAAGACAATACCATGTCTTTCTTTCTAAAATAACCAAGACAATACCATGCCTTCCTTTTTAAAACAAACAAGACAATATCACGTCTTCCTTTCTAAAATAATCAAGACAATACCATGCCTTTCTTTCTGAAACAAACAAGACACTAACAAGTATTTCATTTTATAACACCAAGGCACTATCACACCTTGCATCACTAAGGATTAAAGTCCATTACAACAATGTATGTGAGCCGTACATTCACTTTATAAACTAAATTTCCATTTAGAAAAGCCCAAGTACTTCATATATCACTAGGAAGTAGAATCCAACACATGTATCATTTTGAAACCATCATCAAGACACTTATCATACCAAGTATCTTTCTAAGACATGGTTTGACAAATCGGGGCAATAGACATCACGTATTACTTTAAAACATCTTTGAAAATCAAAGTGCCACATATCACGTACTTTATTAAGGACTTAACCATGGACATTCTCACATGATTTCCTTACAACATTTTCAACCATCTCTTGAATTTCCACAAACCTTGTTATAACAAACTTCCCATAAAGCCGTTATAACACTTTCATTTTAGAAAACTAAAGCACAACCATATCATGTATGAGATTTGAACCCAAAGTAATATGTACGTCTATTATTTACAAAAGAATCATTTCATGCAATATTTAGGGAGTTGAACCCAAACGCACTTTCACTATTAAAATCAAGTAACTTATGTCTTTAAATCAAGTTACTTCTACTCTTTAGCTTAAGTAACATATACTTTTCAAATCAAGTTACTTATTCTCTTTGAATCAAGTAACGTATACTTTTCAAATCAAGTTACTACACCTTTTTCAAAACTCAAGTCATTTATACTTTCAAAATCCAAGTCTCGTGTACTTTCAAAATTAATACTTTTTATGAGCTGTGAATATGTTATACTCGGTTATAATGATCTTGTTAAATCAGCCATGATCTAGAAAATATAATACAATTTTGTCTTATCTTAGTTTCTATGCAGATGGAGAATTCTACTCATTTCAATATAATTGATTGTCGATACATTTTTATTAACGCTGCAATGGCTTGTTCGACACCTATTCTCATTAGTGTAGTAAATTAGCAAGGTCAACTCGACTCCAATACTTCCTAACGACTCTTACCAACATCCCCCATAAGACTTTGGTAAGAACTTAGGAATATTTTAGACATGCCTTTTGCATAAAATCAATAACATTAATACTTCCTAATGACAAGGCAAGTACTTCAAGAAAACAAGTCACGTATACTCCAAATAACAAGGCAAGTATACCACAAGGATAATCATGTCGATAGAAGAAAGAAGTTTACATACCTCGTGACGACTAACCCAAACGACAAGTAGCAATACGCTCCAAAGTACTTCAACTTTATTAGTTATTCCACCCTCCAAGTAGAATATGCTACACGTAGTACTTCAACCTATATGACGATAGGACTTCTATCAATATCATACTTTCTAGTATAAAACTTATACTAAATAATACCCTCTAATTCTATGGAAATTTGGGCAGCACTTCCTCTGTTTCTACGCACGTTTCCACCTTTTCCAAGGCCCAATTCAATAACCAATAAGCCACATTTATGGCGCAGTCAACAATTAATCAAAAGGGGATTACACACCAACTAGACGTGTAAAATTCTGTCCCATAATTCACATAAACAGTCCAATAAAATCAGTCCACAATAACCCTTAAAAACTGTCCAATATACCTAGCAATTTAATGTCATTTCCTGCCATAACAATTCATCAACATAACTCATTTCAATTCCTTAATATCCAAGTTGTTATTCCAAAGTTTATACATAATACATATCAATAGTTACCCGACTAAATTTCCTTCAACGTATAACACATATATCGTGAAGACACCTTCAATATAACCCAATGATATAAAAAGGCCCAAATCGACCAAACATGCAAATATCCATATATGTTATTTGTTTCCGTTTTTCTTGTTACACATCCTTCCCTTAACTATATCAATACACGACATGTAATTATATCGAAGGGAGGAAGAGATCTTACCACAATATAGCCCAAAATAATCCGCTTAAAGTCGATCTTTAGAGGTAGTCTTAGCTCCAAATCCTTACGTTCTAATCCGCAATACTCGACCCTTAGAAGCTTATAATCAACTTCTCTTCTTTGTTGATCTTCCAAAAGTTCATATAAAATTTTAGGGTTTTGGAAGAGAAGGTGAGCTCAAAATGGTGAGCCTCAAGTCTATGGATAATGATCACTTGGCTTATTACTTCATTAGGGATCTTGATCTTGGATTAAAAATTAAACTTGGAAGATGTAATAATCTTGTTCTTGCTTTCTTAAGAGAAAAAGTGAGTAAAATGTGCATTTGGATGAAGTCTTGCAACAATGGCTAAGTCTTTCAAGACTTAGCCAATATATTAGGCTCTACTTGTTCCACAAGTTGGGAGGGACACTTGTCACCCTTCCTGTCACGACCCGTTCCGGGGCCCGTGACTGGTGCCTTACCCGGGCACCCAAGTAATCATACATCAGAGAAAATCAGCGGAACATAACACAACAACATAGCATAACAAGAAGTGTACAACAGTTATCTTTAGAAAACTTGCCTTTCGGCATATATATAAATAACAACTCTTTCAAAATGAACAGTTTAATCCTTTTTTTTACAAACCCTGCCCACAACAGTACTACAGACCTCTACGAATGATATGACAACAACGACGGAGGCGAGTCATCACGACCGTTCGGGGCGTGGATCGTGCCTTACCCGCACCCAGTAGTCATACATCGAGAAATCAGCGGAAAATAAAACAACAAGATATGAAACAGTATAAATAAGACACGCTTTAGGAAAAAGTTGCCTTTCGGCATAATGTATATAAATAACCCAAAATGAGCGATTCATCCCAACCTTACAACAGTCTGCACCTAAGAGTTTAAAACAACAATGGCGGGGCGGGGCCGCCATACCCTGAATGCAAATATCTACAACGACAGGACCATACCAAATGCTAAGCCTCGAGAAACGGAGCTTTTCCGACACAAAGCGGTGATCCTAAGAACTGGTTCAACGGTAGGAGTACCTTTACTGCGGCATGAACGCAGCCCAGAAGGAGGCCAGATAACAGTACCAAGTATGTGGCGAAAATCAGAAATGAAATCATAGTAGTCTATATAAAGGCGGGGAGACATGTATGATAAGCCAAAACTACGATTCACAATAAATAGCGATCATGTCAAGTCGGGACTCACGCCTCAAAGTCATCATAAAAACCGTGCGGGGTAAGTGCGAAGGCATAGCCGAACTAAAAACCCCGGTACAAACAAGGTAAATAGCGTATCATGAGATCTGTCTGCATCGTCACATGATCAAAGCCGCCACTCGCGCATGATATCTAATGTGCGTGTCTAGCCACGAACTTCCCATAGCTCGCGTGGGCCATTCTAATGGCCCGCGTGAGGTATTCCTCGCATCGGTAGCTACTCTCCGGCAGCGTCACCGACTCGCGTCGCGTAGCCACAAGGACCGCGTGACCACAAGGCGCATACTAACACCGGAACTCCGTAGCTCGCATAGGCCATACTGCACTGCATAAGGTATTCTCGAATCATAGGTCACTAGACCCTTTGAGTCTACCCGCGTGGGGCGACAACCTGAGTTATGAATGATATGATATCAACATAACCGCTTATCGCTAAACAACATAAGCACAACAAGGGAAAACCCCTCTACACAAACATCACAAGACACTAACTCACGTAGCATCCTAACATGCTTACTTATCAAGTCAACAAGAAAGTATTTACAAGACTATCACAAATCAATACAATCAAGTTATTCACACAAGGTACTTTCTATATTATGATAACAAGTTCGGGTTTTTAGCCCCAAAGTACTTCATGTATTACTCCTTAAAAGGATCCGTTTCTTTCACAAAAGTCATACAATACCCGAAGTATAAAAATAGAGTAATTTCCTTTTGAAGTAAATCAAAACACTTCTCTTTGTAAAAACAAGTAACAACATTCTTTTCCTAACGTTCAAGTTTGCCTAGTTTCAATTACTCAAGTTTCTCATTCTCGAAAGGTTCCGTAGTTCATAGTTTTAATCCTTTAAGACAATTTGAGAAACATATACCTTATGTGAGAGTAGGTTATTTTTGTTCATAACAAACTTATTACAGCAGCCATGATCTAGGAAATGTAATATCATTTTGTCTCATCTTAGCTCTGTCACGGATGGAAGTTTCTCGGTTTTAATAATACATTAATAGTCAAAACATTTCTTTTTATTAGCGCTGCTGTGGTTTGTTCGACATTCATTCTGATTGGTAAAACATCATTCTTTTTATCACTCTTAAGCCGTTATACCTAACTTCCCATAAAGCTAGTATAACTCTTAAGCTTTTAAAACCAAGTGTTACTCTTCTTTCAAAAAGGTTTCTTAATTCTTTTGAACTACTTCAGATTCTTTTTATTCAGGCTTAAGTCAAAAGACATTGCCGTACTTATTATTCAGGCTTAAGTCCGAAGACATTGCCGTAATTATTATTCGATTAACACACGACGTCTGCGTACTATATACATATTCTTTAAAATATCATGCTCAAGAGGATAGGAAGAATCACATACCTTCTCGGCGAAAATCCACCTGCCAAGTTGAATATGTTGCGCGCAGAGAATCGACCTATAACAGTCAAATACGTCTATCAACGTCTAGACTGTACTGTATAAAGCTCTAAACAGAGGGTTCGCTATTCTATGGACATTTGGGCAGCACTTCCCTACCCGGTGAGCTACTCAAGTCTACTGTGAAAAACAGTCCTATGTAAGTACAGTTCTATTATTTTTCTTTTAAGCCCTTCTACTGTGATAACAGTTCAATTCTATTCTGCAATATCCTTCTAAGTATTTAATACTATTCCTATACTTCTACAGTATATATACTCTAATTACAAAAGGAAGATAAGGTTATTTACCTCGGTAAGCCCAATAATATCCTAGATAAAAGTCGCGCCTGAGCAAGGTTTAGCTCCTAAGTTGTATGCGCTCAGAGTGGCTCGAGGAAACCTTAGAAGTTCTTCAACTTCTACTAAGTATAAGAGATTTGGGCTAGGGTAATTTGGGCATTATAACAATACTAGAAGGCAACATTTCTACCAAGGGAGGGTAGTGTTTCGGCTAGGCTAGAGAGGGGTTGCTCTGGCCAGAGCTTCAAAGGGGAGGTGTGTTTGGACGAAAACAACAAGAGGGAGAGGGAGGATTTGAGACTTAGAAAGATTGCTCAATTTAGGATGAAATAACTCTTCAACAAGGGGGTATTTATAGGTCGAGGATGGCCAACCAATGGCCAAGATTATGCCAAGTGCAAGGCAAGTGTAGGGTGAGGATTTAGGCAAGTGTCCTTGGCCAACTTGCACACAAAATATCCTACCAACTCCAAGACAAAATAAGCCAACCCAATCGCCTATTGCCGCTGTGACATCCATCAATGAGGTGACAAGTGTGTCGCCTCTCGTTGTCCAACGTGTTGCGTCTCGGAAAAATTCGCAAAAATTAGAAATGATATAGCCTAATTTATCCTACGCGAGTTGTGTAAAACGTTTCGTCGAAAACGACTCTAAACGGTGTTGTGTACAAAGTGGAATTCGCCCAAGCCAACTGGGGGTGACACGTGTCGCCTCCTACTCGCCCAAAATATTTCATCTTCCGAAAATATCCACAATGGCCAAAATCTCAAAACAAAGTGGGCCCCACAAAATCAGAATTTCTCCGTGGGCCCCACGTGACCATTTCCAAAAATAAAATTCCATAATTCTCTAATATTCCAAGAAGTCCGAATACCAAATCTGGGAATCCAATTCCCATTAACGAACCTTTTTCCTTCACAAAAACCGGAAACTTTTCCGTGGAAAAATCACCTCTTTTTTCCTTTCCAATTTCAATGTCGTATTCTCGTACGTACGTCCTCGTATACATACCCTGAAACTACGGTGTTACACCCCGTAAATTCAAGGAGTTAGATAAGAACATACCAAGGAATTTAAGATGTAAAAAGTTGATAGATAAGTTGACAACATGTGTTGGACGGATTTTGAGTTTGCCTTGGAGTGTTGTACCCCAGTTGTTAAGAATTTCGAGGTGTTTAAAAGGCCTAATGTGTAGTCCGTTAAATCTAGATCCCAACGCAACAAACCGTTCGTCGTTTGGACATCGGAGTCAAAAGTTATGGAAGTTTCAAGTTTGGCGCAGTGACAGCAGCTTTGGTTGAAGTACAGCGCGCACGGACGCGGGGCGGCGCCGTTTGTTCTGGGGGTCCGCGGGGGTTGCAGCGCCGCGGCGCCGGAATGCAGGGCCGCGGCGCCGGATTGCTGGAACATTTTCTGGAAGTGGAGCGCTTGGCCGTGGCTGCGCGCGCGCGGTTTTTTCGCGATAAAAGGTCAAATCGGGAGATATTTTGTTAAAAACCTAAGGGAGGGTGACAAGTGTCCTCCCATCCCTTTGACCATATTAGGGCCTATTTTAGGGCCAAGTCTTGGAAGACTTGGCCATTTCATTTCAAAACCCTTCCATGGAAAACCCTCTCCCTTCTCTCTAGTTTTGGAAGAAAACCTAGCTTTAGAGAGATTGTTGGAGCGGAGGCAAGAAGAAAAAGTGTGGGTAAACTTGTGGTAACGCTGGTGGGCGATTTTGTGGAAGAGGAGGAAGAAAAAGGGGCTTTGTGGGCTATTCCTTAAGGTAAGAGTTTCCTTTCTCTTGGTTATGAGCCTAAGGTTTTATTTTAGTAGTATAGATGTGAGCTGAGGTCGTTTTATTTTAGTAGTTTAGAGTTGAGCCTAAGGCATTATATTGTAGTAGTATAGAATTGAGCCCGAGGCTGTTTTATGTTGTATAGATTTGGATCTTGTTGTCTTGTTAAAATCAAATGGCATGCTAGCCTTAAGATTGTAATTGTTGAAGATGTCTAGGGCTAGATATCATGTTAGACCTAAGGACTTGGATTGGAAAGTATTGAAAGGGATTTAAGAATTGGTTTATGGTTGGCCAAGAATGGGATGGAAAGTATTGGGTTATTTTGTATTGTTGTGGGGCGTTGAGTTATTGAATTCGACCTTAACAAAGGTGGCAAGTTAGTAGAAGCAAAGGAAGTGCCGTCCAAATTGTCGTAGAATTTAGGGACTTTGCACTTAGTTGATTCTACGTTCGCTAGAGTTTGATAGACGTTTCATGACCCTTATAGGATTGAAGTACTACGGTAGCATATTCTACTTAAGAGCGATAATACGTGGAGCATTTTGCTTATTATCGACAATCGTCATGAGGTATGTGATTCTTCCTATCCTCTTCAGCATGACTATTTGTAAAATATATAGTCGCAGACGCACGAGTGTTAAAGGAATTTGATTTCTTTTGTGCCTTGATTTGATATGAAGTGTTAAGGGCTTCATTGTGTGAAAATAGTAGTAAAGTCTTATCCGCTGGTAATACTTGGTGGTTAAAGAATGAGCCCTATTGGTCTCATAAATGTTTATAGTTGTAATTGGTTGGTTTAAAACATAAAGTGTTATAACGGCTTTATGGGAAGTTTGTTATAACCGCTTTATGTAGCTAAAAGAATGGTTTGTTGTTTTCAAAAGATAAGAGACGTGACTTGTAATTGACCTAAATGGTGTTGAAAAGTATAAAACCTAATTCGTGAGATATGAATACTTGGTTTTTAAAAGAATAACGTTACAATTTCGGAAATGGGAATAAGGATCGAACAAGCCAACGCAAATCGATAAAGGAAAGAAGTAATGACATTAATCATATTAAAACCAAGAGAAACCTCCATCGCATAAGCTAAGATAAGACAAAATGGCATTACATTTCCTAGATCATGGTCGCTCTAATGAGAATTATTGAAATCAAGTTTTGATCTTCTTAAAAATTCCAAAGTAAGGAATTCGATTTTCTAAAGGAAAAGAGACTTAAGAATTTGAAGTATTTTGGTTTAAAAGAAAGGCATGATTTTGTCTTGACTTGTTTTATTAATCATAAAGTGTTGCAATAGTTTTATGGGAGGTTAGTTATAACGACTTTATGAAAATAAAGAAATGGTTTCATTAATAGATTTAAAATGGTAACTTGATTTTGGGAAAAGAAGTAACTCGTTTTCAAATATTGAACTTCGTGATGGAAAACATAAGTGACTTGTTTATAAAAGGTAGGAGTATCTTGATCCTAAAGGGTTAAGTACTTGGGTTTTAAATGGTATACTTGACATTGTGTTAAGAAATATTTATAGTACCTTGAGTTGTGTGTAACGGGCCTATGCTTGTAGTGATAGCTTCTGTGTGCAAGTGTTGTATTTATGTGCTACCGCGCCTCTCGTTGGAGGGCCGGCTATCTGGTTGATTGATGGACATACCGACACGTTGGGTAGCCCACGGGTATGCTTCCATTATTGGTGTTGTTATTGTTATTTGATCGGACATACTGACACGTTGGGTAGCCCACGGGTATGCTTCCACGGTGAGTATTCTCTTGTTAGTTGTTTGGACATACCGACACGTTGGGTAGCCCACGGGTATGCTTCCACAAGGATTGTTATCTTGTTATCTCCTTTGGGCATACCGACACGTTGGATGGTCCACGGGTATGGGCCCACTAGACGGCTCGGGGCCGTGCTTACACCGAGGTGAGATCTTGCCGGCACGCGCCTTTGTGCGGTTAAATTCGGGTTGTATTTGAGTGATGATTTCACGCATGAGTCCCTATCTTGATATGATCGCTTTTAAGTTGTGGTGTTGTAATTTGGTTATCATACATGTCTCCCGCTTTATATAGACTATTATGATTTCATTTACGGATTTTACAGCCACATACTGTACTTGTCTTGACCTCTTCGGGGCCGCGTTCATGCCGCAGTTGAGGTACATAGCTTGCCGATCCACTCTCTTAGGATCGCTGTTCGGTTCTCGGAAAGCTCCATATCTCCTAAGCTTGTCACGTGGTACGGTTCTCAAGTAGTAGACTTTTGTATATTCAGGTCATGGCGGCCCCTGTCCGTCATTATGGTTTCAAAATTCTTAGAGGTGCAGAGTAATCTTGTGGGGCGAGTTTGTATGGGATGTAATCGCTCAAGTTTTAAATTATGTATAAAAAGGTAACCGTTTGGGTTAGCCTACTTTCTTATTTCACCGCTTTCACTCTTGAGTTTTTATTTCACCGGTTTTTCTCTCGATGTTGTATCACTAGGGTGCCCGGTAAGGCACGATCACGCCCGGTTCGGTCTTGACAAAGTGGTATCGAGCGATTAATCCTGAGAGTGTCTACGCATCGTATCCGATGAGTCTTGATTATCGGTGTGTTGTGCACCACATCTATAATCGAGGCTATAGGATATTTAGGATTGGTTTCCATTCTTCTCACTCGAGATCGTGCCTTAGAGCGGTGTTATAAGTTGGACTCCTCCGGCGTGTTCTTTGTATACCGGTGATGCCTCCACGCGAGGCAACGAGCCCGAAGCGGCAAGGCAGCAGAGGAGTCGCGAGTAAGCGGCGTCTCTCCCGAGACTACGGCACTGAGCCTCGATCCGCACCGCGTAGGAGATGGGTTACGCGAGATGGCCCGATTATTGGCCGTGATCGTGGCGCACGAGGATAGATCGACGCAGCGGCCCGAGAGCACCCATAGTTCACCCGAGGTCGAGATAGTTTGAGGCTACGGATTTTCTCGAGTCAGAGCCCACCCGAGTTCTACGGTCGAGGCACGAGGATGATCCGCGAGTTCATCCGGCAAACTACAATGATCGTGAGAGTGATCAAGGCTTCGGAGACCGAGTCGGTGGTTTTGGGTTCACATCGGCCGCGTGATCTGCGATCGGGTTTGATTCGCGAGCTGTCCCGGGGGAACATGCACTCCACTGGTCAGTGAGTTCTCCGAGGCTTTCCTTGGCCATTTCTTGCCTCCACGGATGGAGAGGGCACGGGCCGACAAATTTTTGATGCTAAGACAAAGAGGCGCCTGATTCGGGAGTACAATGTAGAGTTTGACTCATTGGCGGTATGTCCCGCTTTGGTGGCCAATATGGAGGATAGAGTGCACCGTTATGTCACGGACTCGATGATTATTTAGCGGAGGATGCACAATGTAGCTCTTCACGGCATGGACATTGCCCGCGTCCAGCCTATCGCGCGGCGGTGAGGAACGAGAGGTCGGCGAATAACCAAGATCGCGAAGAGGCGGGACGGTAGAGTCCTCTGGTGACCTTCGAGGCGTGCCTCGCAGCGAGCTAGTTATTTACCTCACCAAGATGCAGTGCTCCATCACGCCTTCGGACGTTAGGGAATTCGAGCAAGTCGGGGCTCCTGTGTTTCGAGTTTTTGGGAAGCGGGGCGTTAGTCAGATGGGACCACCCCTACCTCGTGGCTGTGGTAGGCTCGCATGGAGAGTTTCGTCTTTGGGATGGGGTTTGTTTTGTATCACGGCGACAGGCCATTTTGGAGGAATTGTCCAACCGTGAGATAGCGGATGTAGAGACTCGACCGGGATCAGTGGCTGATTCATCTCCTCCTTTTGTGCGCCGTGCAGGGAAGGAACATGAGTAGAACGGCAGAAAGAGAAAGTAAAGCAGTAGTTACAGGTATATTCTTAACCCTCTAGAGACTAGTATGCATTGATGTTATAGTGATGTGTTAAGTGCTTATGTTCGGATAACTTTGTGTTAAAAATGTGAATTAGAAGCCTGATTAGTGAAAAGGGTAAGTCTGAGGATGAGAAGATTTTGAACCTTAGAATTTATAACAATCGAGACCTTAGAGGTAAGGCCGGCTAGAGTAAAAGATTTTACAGTGATCCTTGTCGGAAGTACATAGTATGTGGGGAGTATTTTTTTCTAGTGATAAGTCCATGAGTGGCATAACTGATTCTTTCATGAGTGGAGTAGTGAAGACTATACCGGCGTCTGCGTTTTGGAGTCTTAGAAGGAACATTCGGGACGAATGTTTCTAAGGGGGGGAGAATGTTACACCCCGTAAATTCAAGGAGTTAGATAAGAACATACCAAGGAATTTAAGATGTAAAAAGTTGATAGATAAGTTGACAACATGTGTTGGACGGATTTTGAGTTTGCCTTGGAGTGTTGTACCCCAGTTGTTAAGAATTTCGAGGTGTTTAAAAGGCCTAATGTGTAGTCCGTTAAATCTAGATCCCAACGCAACAAACCGTTCGTCGTTTGGACATCGGAGTCAAAAGTTATGGAAGTTTCAAGTTTGGTGCGCAGGCAGCAGCGGTTCGAGTTGAGTGCAGCCGCGCCGACGCGAGGCGCGCGCCGTTTGTTCTGGGGTCCGGGGGTTGCAGCACCGCGCGGACGCGTGCCGCGCGCCGATTGCTGGAACATTTTCTGGAGTGGAAGCCGCGCTGGCGCCATGGCGCCAAGGCGGGTTTTTCGCGATAAAAGGTGAAATCGGAGATATTTTGTTAAAAACCTAAGGGAGGGTGACAAGTGTCCTCCCATCCCTTTGACCATATTAGGCCTATTTTAGGGCCAAGTCTTGGAAGACTTGGCCATTTCATTTCAAAACCCTTCCATGGAAAACCCTCTCCTTCTCTCTAGTTTTTGGAAGAAAACCTAGCTTTAGAGAGATTGTTGGGCGGCAAGAATAAAAGTGTGGGTAAACTTGTGGTAACGCTGGTGGGCGATTTTGTGGAAAGAGGAGGAAGAAAAAGGGCTTTTGGGCTATTCCTTAAGGTAAGAGTTTCCCTTTCTCTTGGTTATGAGCCTAAGGTCATTTTATTTTAGTAGTATAGATGTGAGCCTGAGGTTGTTTTATTTTAGTAGTTTAGAGTTGAGCCTAAGGTCATTATATTGTAGTAGTATAGAATTGAGCCTGAGGTTTGTTTTATGTTGTATAGATTTGGATCTTGTTGTCTTGTTAAAAGCGAAATGGGCATGCTAGCCTTAAGATTGTAATTGAAGATGTCTAGGGCTAGATATCATGTTAGAACTAAGGACTTGGATTGGAAAGTATTGAAAGGGATTTAAGAATTGGTTTATGGTTGTCCAAGAATGGGATGGAAAGTATTGGGTTATTTTGTATTGTTGTGGGGCGTTGAGTTATTGAATTCGACCTTAACAAAGGTGTGATTAGTAGAAGCAAAGGAAGTGCCGTCAAATTGTCGTATAATTTAGGGACTTTGCACTTAGTTGATTCTACGTCAAGCTAGAGTTTGATAGACGTTTCATGACCCTTATAGGATTGAAGTACTACGGTAGCATATTCTACTTAAGGGCGATAATACGGTGGAGCATTTTGCTTATTGTCGACAATCGTCGCGAGGTATGTGATTCTTCCTATCCTCTTGACATGACTATTTGTAAAATATATAGTGCGGTAGGCGCCGAGTGTTAAAGGAATTTGATTTCCCTTTTGTGCCTTGATTTGATATGAAGTGTTAAGGGCTTCATTGTGTGAAAATAGTAGTAAAGTCTTATCCGTTGGTAACGGGTACTCGGTGGTTAAAGAATGAGCCCTATTGGTCTCATAAATGTTTATAGTGGTAATTGGTTGGTTTAAAACATAAAGTGTTATAACGGCTTTATGGGAAGTTTGTTATAACCGCTTTATGTAGCTAAAAGAATGGTTTGTTGTTTTCAAAAGATAAGAGACGTGACTTGTAATTGACCTAAATGGTGTTGAAAAGTATAAAACCTAATTCGTGAGATATGAATACTTGGTTTTTAAAAGAATAACGTTACAATTTCGGAAATGGGAATAAGGATCGAACAAGCCAACGCAGTCGATAAAGGAAAGAAGTAATGACATTAATCATATTCAAACCGAGAAACCTCCATCCGCATAGAAGCTAAGATAAGACAAAATGGCATTACATTTCCTAGATCATGGTCATTCGAATGAGAATTATTGAAATCAAGTTTTGATCTTCTTAAAAATTCCAAAGTAAGGAATTCGATTTTCTAAAGGAAAAGAGACTTAAGAATTTGAAGTATTTTGGTTTAAAAGAAAGGCATGATTTTGTCTTGACTTGTTTTATTAATCATAAAGTGTTGCAATAGTTTTATGGGAGGTTAGTTATAACGACTTTATGAAAATAAAGAAATGGTTTCATTAATAGATTTAAAATGGTAACTTGATTTTGGGAAAAGGAAGTAACTCGTTTTCAAATATTGAACTTCTTGTGATGGAAAAACATAAGTGACTTGTTTATAAAAGGTAGGAGTATCTTGATCCTAAAGGGGTTAAGTACTTGGGTTTTAAATGGTATACTTGACATTGTGTTAAGAAATATTTATAGTACCTTGAGTTGTGTGTAACGCCTATGCTTGTAGTGATAGCTTCGTGTGCAAGTGTTGTATTTATGTGCTACCGCGCCTCGTTGGAGGGCCGCTATCCGTTGATTGATGGACATACCGACACGTTGGGTAGCCCACTGTGCTTCCATTAGGGTGTTGTTATTGTTATTTGATCGGACATACCGACACGTTAGGTAGCCGGGTATGCTTCCAGTGAGTATTCTCTTGTTAGTTGTTTGGACATACCGACACGTTGGGTAGCCCGGGTATGCTTCCACAAGGATTGTTATCTTGTTATCTCCTTTGGGCATACCGACACGTTGGATGGTCCACGAGTATGGGCCCACCAGACGGCTCAGGGCCGTCCTTACACCGGTGAGATCTTGCCGGCACGCGCCTTGCGGGTTAAATTCCGGTTGTATTTGAGTGATGATTTCACGGGCATGAGTCCCTATCTTGATATGACTGCTTTTAAGTTGTGGTGTTGTAATTTGGTTATCATACATGTCTCCTGCTTTATATAGACTATTATGATTCCATTTCTGATTTTCTGATTCACATACTTGGTACTGTTATCTTGACCTCTTCGGGCCGCGTTCATGCCGCAGTTGAGGTACATAACTTGTCGATCCACTCTCTTAGGATCGCTGTTCGGTTCTCGAAGCTCCATATCTCCTAAGCTTGTCACGTGGTACGGTTCCTGAAGTAGTAGACTTTTGTATATTCGGGGCATGGCGGGGCCTGTCCCGTCATTATGGTTTCAAAATTCTTAGAGGTGCAGTAATGGCCAAGGTGTTTGTATGGGATGTAACTGTTCAAGTTTTAAATTATGTATAAAAAAGGTAACCGTTTGGGTTAGCCTACTTTCTTATTTCACTGTTTTCACTCTTGAGTTTTTATTTCCGCTGGTTTTTCTCTGATGTTGTATCACTAGGGTGCCCGGGGTAAGGCACCAGTCACGGGCCCGGGTTCGGGTCGTGACATACGGGGTATAACATTCTCCCCTCCTTAGAAACATTCGTCCCGAATGTTCCTTCTAAGTCTCAAAACAAACAGGCGCCAGTATAGTCCTCACTGCTATACTTATGAAAACAACCATGCCACACCTGGTCACAACACAACAAGCGCACATACTTAACTCCAAGTCCACGAGGAATCACCTCTATCACAAAAACTCCTACTCGAGATCTAAAAAGATACTCCCTTCGCCCCTACTCTTTACAAACGAATGATCACACCTATGCTCGTAATACATGCTCGCTTCTTCCCTTACTCGTCGTGATACCACTTTTGTCACTTTGTCGCGAGCCTTGCTCCGACGACCCAACAAATGGTACCGGGCTGCTTGCGATCCCTGAGGATGTCGTACACTTCTTGTACACTCGAACTCTTACCACCTTTCTGTTACTGCTTCGGTTTCCAAATCTCGGGGTTACTATCTCTAACGTGGTCATCATTAACTGGGAACACTCTGGGTGGATTTCCGATACTTTCCCGAACATAACAATACGAAAGACCGGACGTACTGCCTCCTAAGTCGGACGGCAAATGCTAACATATAGGCAACCTGGCCTAATCTTCACATGAACTCAAAAAGGCCCAAAGTAACACGGCTAAGTTTCCTCTGTTTTCCAAAACTCGTCACACCCTATCCACAGTCTGCTGGAACAAACCTGAACCAACTATCTGAACCTTGCCAACATCGAACCAATCGATCGGCAACCTATACTTCCGCCCCTACAAGGCTTCCTAAGGCGACATCCGAATACTGAAAATGGTAGCTTAAACACTCCCTCCACAGGAGACAACAATCCCCACAACTACTCCTGAAATCCAAACACTGCCCGAGGGCGAATGCTATTCTGAGACTTACCTGAGTTCTTAACCCTGCCTGGTAAAACTTCCAAAAAAAAAGAAACAGCCGTACCCTGGGCTCCACTGTCTGTCATAAGGTGAAGGTAGGCACCCCGTGCAGCCTTACAACCTTTCTGATATAATCACCCCTACTGAGTACACGGTCTTTGCTAGAAGACAAGACGGCCGACCTCGCCGGCGACCATCGGTCGAATGCATCCACGAACTCGTACGTTGGTTAACTGAACTTGGGCCTAACACCCTAGTGACCCTACCACCCGGCGGGACCACCGCAACTGACCCCACCACCATACAGGCCACGGGTCGACCCGCCACATGGCCTCAACCCAACCCGGCAACGCGCAAACACTAGCTCCCTGATTCGGAACAATCTCACCAATCACGTTACGAAAACCTAGCGGTCTTCTACCCTCTTTCATTTCACATCACTCAGGGATTCATCCCACAAAAATATCTCACGTATACTATGCACCTCGATAAGGGTCAAACACGAAATAATTCTTTTACCAAAGATGGCCTCGCCTCTAAGGTCTCTACGTATACATTCTAAGGCTCCCACTTTCTCTATCCCCCAATCTTTCCCGATTAACTAATCATGATTCCCAATCACAGTTAACACAATGTTATCTGAAAATAATACTTAAGATATTCGCTACACATATAAATCTCTAAAGGGTTAAGGATATACCTGTATCTACGCGGCACTTCCCTTAGGTCGTTCTAATCAAACCCGCCCTGCTGGGCGCATAGCTGGGGAAGGTGATGAACTATCCACTGATCCTGAAGGCCGAGTCTCTACATCCGCACCACCCTTGGTCGGACAATTCCTCGCAAATGGCGGTGGCGCAAAATAACAAGCCGACGAAGCCACGACACTCACGATGACATCGACCGCAACGCCACACCGTGGGGTGGCCTCTCAGCTAACACCCTCCTCTCCGAACCACTGCACCCACAACTGGTCTAGTAGGCTGAGTCCTCCTACTTGCATCCTTCCTCATAGAACATTCCCTCGTCATATGGCCCTGACGGCCGCAAGAAAAACAAGCACCAGTAAAAAGACGGCATTTCCGATGGCGCTGCCACACCGTGAACACCGAGGAAAATCGAACTCGTAGAGGACACTCAGACCGGGCGGAGGCGCATGTCTAATTCGCGAGGCGGTTCGCCGAGAGTTACCAAATGATTACGCCAATCGGGCCTCTTCGCCGCTCTCGGTTACTCGCCGATCTACGTCTCTCACCACGCACATAACCCTGAACGCAAGCCTGGCTCATTCCTGACTGAATAGCTACTTCTTCACAACCCTTCTTTAGATAATCATCAATATCCTTGGTATACCGGTACATAAAATACTCCCTGGCTGCCAAGTCCCTTGCTAGTAACAGGGCCGTCTCCTTCCAATCCATATTTTCAGCTCCAAGCCGTGAGGCGAGTCGATGTCATGGCCGCAGAGAATCGCTGCCACTGTAAACTCTGCTTGCTTGGCGGCGTCTCGAGAACTCCTCGCGTAAGCATCACCAGTGATGATTGGGCTGTGCCTTCTAAATCTCTGACTTACTCGCGGCCTTCGCCGCCTTGCCCTTCAGGCCCGAGTTACTGGCGCGAGGCATCACCGTAAAGGAAAGGAATACGTTAGAGGTCCAACTTATAACACGACTCTAAAGCACGATCTCAGAGTGAGAAGAATGGAAACCAATCCTAAATATCCTATAGCCTCCTGATTATTGGTGTGGTGCACAACACACCGATAATCAAGACTCTACTAGATACGGTCTGTAGACACTTTCCGAGGATTAACTGCTCTGATACCACTTTTGTCACGACCCGTTCCGGGGCCCGTGACTGGTGCCTTACCCGGGCACCCAAGTAGTCATACATCAGAGAAATCAGCGGAAAATAAAACAACCAAGATATGAAACAGTATAAATAAGACACAGTTTCTGGGAAAAAGTTGCCTTTCGGCATAATGTATATAAATAACCCAAAATGAGCGATATCCCGACCTTACAACAGTCTACGGACCTCTAAGAGTTTAAAACAACAATGGCGGACGGGGCCCCGCCGTACCTGAATGCAAATATCTACAACGACAGGGGACCATACCAAAATGCTAAGCCTCCGGAGAAACGGAGCTTTTCCGACGCTGAAACGGTGATCCTAAGAACGGGGATCAACAGTAGGAGTACCTTTACCTGCGGCATGAACGCAGCCCCCCGAAGGAGGTCAGTACAACAGGTACCAAGTATGTGAAACTGAAAATACTGTAAATGAAATCATAGTAGTCTATATAAGGCAGGAGACATGTATGATAAGCCAAAACTACAGTTCACAATAAATAAGCAGTCATGTCAAGTCAGGGACTCACGCCCTCAAAGTCATCATAAAAACCGTACGGGGTAAGTACGAAGGCATAGCCGACTACTAAAAACCCCCAGTACAAACAAGGTCGTAACTGTATCATGAGATCTGTCTAGACCGTCACATGATCAAAGCTGGCCACTCGCCCGCAGTATCTAATGTGCGCGTCTAGCCCTGGAACTTCCCATAGCTCCGCATGGGCCATTCTAATGGCCCGCATGAGGTATTCCTCGCATCGAGGGTAGCTACTCCGGCGTCACGGACTCGCGTCCGCATGGCCACAAGGACCGCATGACCACAAGCGGCCGCATACTAACGGAACTCCGTAGCTCGCGTAGGCCATACTGACTGCATAAGGTATTCTCGAATCATAGTCACTAGACCCGCTGAGTCTACCCGCGTCGGAGGGCGCTTAACCGGAGTTATGAATGATATGATATCAACATAACCTTATCGCTAAACAACATAAGCACAACAAGGAAAACCCTCTACACAAACATTACAAGACACTAACTCACGTAGCATCCTAACATGCTTACTTATCAAGTCAAGAAAGTATTTACAAGACTATCACAAATCAATACAATCAAGTTATTCACACAAGGTACTTTCTATATTATGATAACAAGTTCGGGTTTTTAGCCCCAAAGTACTTCATGTATTACTCCTTAAAAGGATCTGTTTCTTTCACAAAAGTCATACAATACCCGAAGTATAAAAATAGAGTAATTTCCTTTTGAAGTAAATCAAAACACTTCTCTTTGTAAAAACAAGTAACAACACTCTTTTCCTAACGTTCAAGTTTGCCTAGTTTCAATTACTCAAGTTTCTCATTCTCGAAAGGTTCCGTAGTTCATAGTTTTAATCCTTTAAGACAATTTGAGAAACATATACCTTATGTGAGAGTAGGTTATTTTTGTTCATAACAAACTTATTACAATGACCGTGATCTAGGAAATGTAATATCATTTTGTCTCATCTTAGCTCACTGCAGATGGAAGTTTCTACCGGTTTTAATAATACATTAATAGTCAAAACATTTCTTTTTATTAGCCACGTGGTTTGTTCGACATTCATTACGATTGGTAAAACATCATTCTTTTTATCACTCTTGCCGTTATACCTAACTTCCCATAAAGCTAGTATAACTCTTAAGCTTTTAAAACCAAGTGTTACTCTTCTTTCAAAAAGGTTTCTTAATTCTTTTGAACTACTTCAGATTCTTTTTATTCAGGCTTAAGTCAAAAGACATTGCCGTACTTATTATTCAGGCTTAAGTCCGAAGACATTACCGTAATTATTATTCAGTTAACACACGTACGTCTACCGTACTATATACATATTCTTTAAAATATCATGCTCAAGAGGATAGGAAGAATCACATACCTTCTCGGCGAAAATCCACCTGCCAAGTTGAATATGTTGCGCGCAGAGAATCGACCTATAATATCAACACGTCTATCAGCGTCTAGATCAGATCAGTATAAAGCTCTAAACAGAGGGTTCGCTATTCTATGGACATTTGGGCAGCACTTCCCTACCCTGAGCTACTCGAGTCTCATGTGAAAACAAATTCTATGTAAATCTGATTCTATTATTTTTCTTTTAAGCCCTTCTACTGTGATAACAGTTCAATTCTATTCTGCAATATCCTTCTAAGTATTTAATACTATTCCTATACTTCTACAATATATATACTCTAATTACAAAAGGAAGATAAGGCTATTTACCTCGGTAAGCCCAATAATATCCTAGATAAAAGTCGCGCCTGAGCAAGGTTTAGCTCCTAAGTTGTACGCTCCGGTAGCTCCAAGGAAACCTTAGAAGTTCTTCACAACTTCTACTAAGTACTTAAGAGATTTGGGCTAGGGTAATTTGGGCATTATAACAATACTAGAAGGCAACATTTCTACCAAGGGAGGGTAGTGTTTCGGCTAGGCTAGGGGTTGCTCTGCCAGAGCTTCTCAAAGGGGAGGTGTGTTTGGACGAACACAACAAGAGGGAGAGGGAGGGATTTGAGACTTAGAAAGATTGCTCAATTTAGGATGAAATAACTCTTCAACAAGGGGGGTATTTATAGGTCAAGGGATGGCCAACCAATGGCCAAGATTATGCCAAGTGCAAGGCAAGTGTAGGGTGAGGATTTAGGCAAGTGTCCTTGGCCAACTTGCACACAAAATATCCTACCAACTCTAAGACAAAATAAGCCAACCCAATCGGCCCTATTAGTGTGACATCCATCAATGAGAGGGTGACAAGTGTCGCCTCTCGTTGATCCAACGTGTTGCGTCTCTCGGAAAAATTCGCAAAAATTAGAAATGATATAGCCGAATTTATCCTCGCGAGTTGTGTAAAACGTTTAAAAAACGACTCTAAACGGTGTTGTACAAAGTGGAATTCGTCCAAGCCAACTAGGGGTGACACGTGTCGCCTCCTACTCGTCCAAAATATTTCATCTTAGAAAATATCCACAATGGCCAAAATCTCAAAACAAAGTGGGCCCACAAAACCAGAATTTCTCCCGTGGGCCCCACGTGACCATTTCCGAAAATAAAATTCCATAATTCTCTAATATTCCAAGAAGTCCGAATACCAAATCTGGGAATCCAGTTCCCATTAACGAACCTTTTTCCTTCACAAAAACCGGAAACTTTTCCGTGGAAAAATCACCTCTTTCTTCCTTTCCAATTTCAATGTCGTATTCTCGTACGTACGTCCTCGTATACATACCCTGAAACTACGGGGTATAACAAGGGCCCCGTCATACCCCTGAATGTAAGCACTTACAACAACAGGGGACTATACCAAGATAAGCCTCCGGAGAAACGGAGCTTTCCCAAACACTGAACTGTGACCCTAAGAGCGAGGATCAACGACTGGTGTACCTTTACCTGAGGCATGAACGCAGCCCACGAAGGAGGTCGATAACAGTCACAGTATGTGAAATCAAAATAAATCAGTAAATGAAATCATAGTAGTCTATATAAAGCAGGAGACATGTATGATAACCAAACTACAGTTCACAATAAATAAGCAGTCATGTCAAGTCAGGGACTCACGCCCTCAAGTCATCACTCAAATATAACTATGGGTCTCATGCCCACAATATCAATCATGCCCGTGGAATACCTTCCTCACTGCCGGCAGTCTATGATATAAAAGCACCAAGGAATACACATGAACACCAGGTCCCACCTGTGTCCTAATAGAACCGTACAGGGTAAGTACGAAGGCATAGCCGACTACTAAAAACCCACAGTACCAACAAGGTCATAAACTGTATCATGAGATCTGTCTAGACCGTCACATGATCAAAGCCGCCACTGCCGCAATGTATCTAATGTGCGCGTCTAGCCTCGAACTCTCCGCACTCGCATAGGCCAAACTCATAGGCCCGCATGAGGTATAACCCTCGCATCGAGGGTAGCTACTCCCGCGTCCGCTGGACTCGCGATCGCGTAGGCCACATAGACCGCATGACCATAAAGGCCGCACACTAACACGAACTCTCGTAGCTCCGATAGGCCACCGGACCCGCATGAGGTATTCTCGAATCATAGGTCACCTGACACTTTGAGTCTACCCCGTCGGAGGCCAACCTCCGGAAACAAGTCAAGGTGAGTGGTACAATACCAACATATCGGCTGATAGTGAAACAATTTTAAGCGCAATCGAGGGGAAACCCTTTTACACAAACATCACAAGATACTAACACACGTAGCATCCTAGCATGTTTACTTAACAAATCAACAAGAAAGTATTACAAGGCTATCACAACCCAACACAATCAAGTTATACACACAAGGCACTTTCTACTATATGTTTAACAAGATCGGGATTTTATCCCCAAAGTACTTCATACATTAACTCTTTTAAAAGATACGTTACTTTCACAAAAGTCACACAATACCCGTAGTATATGAAAATAGAGTGATTATCTTTTGAAGTAAATCAAAACACTTCTCTTTGTAAAATCAAGTAACAACATTCTTTTCCAAACGTTTCAAGTTTGCCTAATTTCAATTACTCAAGTTTCTCATTTTCGAAAGGTTTCGTAGTTCATAGTCTTATTCATTTAAGAATATAATTCTCTTTTAAACAATCTGAGAAACATATGTCTTATATGTGAGTAGGTTATTCTTGTTCATAATCAATCTTATTAAGCAGCCATGATCTAGGAAATGTAATATCATTTTGTCTCATCTTAGCTTCTATGCAGATGGAGGTTTCTACTAGTTTTAATAATACTTCATTATTCAGTACATTTCCTTTTATTAGCGCTGCAATAGTTTGTCGATACCCATTCTGATTTCCGAAATCAGTAAAACATTATTCTCTTTAAAAACCAAGTACTCATTCCTCACGAATGAGGTTTCACACAAAATTCATATTAATTAATTAAGTCAAGTCTCTTATCTTTTAAGATCAAGTCTCTTAACTTCTAAAATCAATAAATCATTCATTTTATCTTTCTTAAGCCGTTATACCTAACTTCCCATAAAGCTAGTATAACTCTTAAGCTTTTAAAACCAAGAATTACTCTTCTTTCAAAAACAGTTCTTAAGTCTCTTGAATTACTTCAAGATTCTTATTATTCGGGCTTAAGTCAAAGAGACATTGCCGTATAACTACGTTCAATTAGCACGCGTACGTCTACCGTACTATATATATATTCTTTAAAATATCATGCTCAAGAGGATAGGAAGAATCACATACCTCGCGACGATTATCGACTATTAGCAAATCGCTCCACGGCTATAACCCGGCTAGCCTGGTCCACCTTCTCAAGTAGCACATGCTACTCGCAGAACATTCAACCTATACAGGTTATACAAGTCTATCAAAGTCTAGACTACTCGGTAGAATAAACCTAGATACAAGATTCTACGGAAAATTGGGCAGCCCTTCCCTACCCGTCAAACTACACAAGTTCATCAGAATACACCCATGTAAATGCACCCAATTCTCTTCTTTAAATTCAGGCTTAAGTCCAAAGACATTGCCGCAAAACTATGTTCAGTTCTATATATAGTATACTTCAACTATATATTCCTACAACATGTATTTTCCAATTACAATAGGGGGACAAGATAATTACCTCGATAAGCCCATAATTATCCAAGTATAGATGTCGATCCTTAGCAACGCTTAGCTCCTACTCCGGGTGCTCCAACCCGCTCCAAACAACCCTTAGAAGTTCTACGCAAATTCTACTTAATACTCCAACCAACTATGAAGATTTTCCTTAGGGTTTCGGTTTGAGACAAAAAGGACATACGGTAGTATTTCCGGGCTCTACGTTTAGAGGGATCTTTGGAATACTACAAGGTATACGGCTAAGGTAATTTGGGTATAGTAACAATACTATGGAGAGTATTTCTACCAAGAGGGGGGTATTTATACGAGACAACATCACAAGGGGGAGGTGTATACCCCTCGGCCAACCCCACTAGGGGTACTCTGCCATGGGGTTCTCGCCAAGGACCTCACCAAGGGGGGGGAGGGACGAGAACACAACAAGAGAGGGGGGGAAGGATTTTAGACTTAGGAAATTATTTGGATGAAGAAGTCTTCAAAGGGAGAGGGTATTTATAGGCCAAGCAAAGGCCAACCAATGGCCAAGATCTAACCAAGTGCTATGCAAGTGTAGGGCCAAGATATGCCCAAGTGCCCCCCTAGTCCCTACTCCTTAAATCCCTCACAAATATCCTACCAACTCCAAGACAAAAAGGCCACCCCAATCGTCCCACATTGCCGCCCAACGTCCCCAATGAGAGGGTGACAAGTGTCGCCCTCTCGTTGGTCCAAAATGTTTCGTCACTCGGAAAAATCCGCAAAAATTAGAAATGACATAGCCGGAATTTTCCCTTCGCAAGTTATGTAAAACGTTTCGTCGAAAAACGACTCTAACCGGGTGTTGTGCACAAAGTAAAATCGGCCAAGCCACTTTTAAAGTCCAAACTTTTCTACGTACGTCCTTGCGTACATACACTGGAAATACGGGGTATAACACTCCCATAGGTTCTTCACACAAATATCTTCTTAGACTTAGCCAATTTTCGCAATTTTCGCAAATTCGCCTTGCAGCCCAAAGACCGTGGCGCTGAAACTTCAGAGGACTTCAGGAGCCACGGCCCTGAAATACGGCGCCGTGGTGCCTGACTGAAACCTTTTTCCTCCTCTTCTGTCAGCTGAACTTGTAACGTCCATAATTTTCTACTCCTATGTCCTATCGACAAGCGGTTTATTTCATTGGAAACTAAACTCGACGAACTTCATCTTAGGCTTTTGAAACACCTAAAAACGTCTAATATACTAGGAGATATACCTCTCCAAAGTTGACTAAAAATCTGTCCAAAAACATTATGCCAACTTTTTTCCCAAATTCAAATCTTATTTCCTTTCGTACGTTATCATCTCATTCTCTTGGAATTACGGGGTATAACATTCTCCCCCTCTTAGAAACATTCATCCCTAACGTTCCTTCTAAGTCTCCAACTACACCTGCACTGGTATAGTCTTCTCTACTATACTTACGTAACCCATTTTGCCACATATGGCCACAATATATCACACATGCATGTACATAAGTCAAAGCCAAATGAGGAATCAAATCTAAGGTGAGTATCACCACTATTAACTCCCATTTATGGCCTAAAAGGATTCTCCTTTCGTACTTTCATTAGTCATAACTATAAACACTTCAATTCTTTTAACACGTGTTCGCTTCTTTTCTTACTTGTCGTACTCTTCTCGTACTTCCAAACTTATTCTAGTATACATAAATAATCTCGCATATCACTTCTGTTTTCCAATCCTTGGAGTTACTACATCCACCGGTTTAAGGCCATTCCCGACCCTCATGAATCGGTTCCGGTGGAACGCGTCTACGAACTCATACAATGATTGACTAGACTTAGACCTTGCACCCTTGTGACCCTATCACATAGCGGGAACATCTCCAACTGACCACACTCCATTCCAGGCTACGGGTTGACCCATAATCAGCCCACAACCCGACCCATTGTCGCACTAAATTCTTACTCTTGGTATGAAATAAATCTTACTACCCGAGAAGGCCTTGTACATCTAAAGTCTCAACGGTTATCAATATTCTAAGGTTCACAATTTTTCTATGCCCCAAGCCTACATTATCAGTCCCCACATACGAAAAATGTAGCTTCTTTGTAACGCCCCGAACCCGGGCCCGTTACTGGTGCCTTACCCCGGGCACCCTAGTGATACAACATCAGAGAAAACCAGCGGAAAATAAAACACGAGTCATGAAACAAGAGATATAATAAATAAACAGGCCAACCAAAGCGATTGCCTTCGATATACATAAAAACCCGAGCAGTTATCCTTTTACAAACCCCGCCTACAACAAAGGGCACTTAAGATTTACAACAACTATGACGGACAGGGGCCTCGCCATACCTCGAATGTACAAGAACCTACAACTCAGGAAACATACCAAAGATAAGCCTCAAGGAACGGAGCTTTCCAACACGCCAAATGAGATCCTAAGAGCGGGATCCACGATCGATGTACTCTACCGCGGCATGAACGCAGCCTCGGGCGAGGTCGATAACAGTACCAAGTATGTGAAATCACAACATCAGAATGAAATCATAATAGCTTAAAAAGGTGAGACATGTATGATAACCAAAATACAAGACGCAACATAAAAGTAGCCAAGTCGTGACTCACGCCTCAAAGTCACCACTCAAATATAACTACGGGTCTCACGCCCACAACATCCGTCATGTTCGCATCATGGCCGCGTGCCCCGAATCTCGTGACGGTGTAGACATGTCCATGATGCAACAATAATAACAAGGCCGCATGGCCGCATGCCCCCGGAATCGCGACGGTGTAGACATGCCCATGTAACCTCAATAACAATATATTGGGTGGTCAACCCCGCCGCACGCCACATGCCCCTGAATATCGCGACGGTGTAGACACGCCCATGTTGCGAATAACCATATATCGGTAATCAACCCGCCGCATGGCCGCATGCCCCTGAATCGTGACGGTGTAGACATGTCCATGTGACATCAACAACAAGACAGTAATCAAAATGGAAACATACCCGTGGAATTCTCCATCACTGCCAGCACGTCCAAGTAAGTTCTCAACAAGTCAACCGGCCCTCTATCGAGAGACGCCAGAATACGTAAATACCACACTTGCACAACAAAGGCTATCATCACAAGCATAGGCAAGTTTCACAACAACAAACATAGGCAAGTTTCACAACAACAAGCATAGGCAAGTTTCACAACAACAAGCATAGGCAAGTTTCACAACAACTCAAAGTACTACATACGTTAAGTTCTTTTAAAAGAGATCCATTACTTTTATAAAAGTCACCCGATACCCGTAGTATTAGAATGACCAACCCACATTCCTTTTCAAAATCAAGTAACAACATTCTTTTCCTAAGTTCCAGTTTGCCTAGTTTCAATTACTCAAGCTTCTCATTTTCAAATGGTTTCATAGTTCCCAAACTTAATCACTTGATTCCTTTTTAGAACAATTGAGTAATATATGTCTCACGTGAGAGTAGGTTATTCTTGTTTACAACATTCTTATTACAGCAGCCATGATCTAGAAAATGTATATCATTTTGTCTCATCTTAGTTTCTATGCAGATGGAGGTTTCTACTGGTTTTAATACAATTCATCATTATTCAATACATTTTCCTTTATTAACGCTGCAGTGGTCTGTCGATACACATTCTGATTTCCAAAATCAGTAAAACATTATCCCTTTAAATAAAACCAAGTACTCATTACTCACGAATGAGGTTTCACACAAACATTCACTTTAAAACAAATAAGTTAAGTCTCTTATCTTATAAGATCAAGTCTCTTAACTTCTAACATCAGTAAACCATTTTCTTTACCTCTCTTAAGACATTATACCTAACTCCCCATAAAGCTAGTATAACTCTTTTTAAAACCTTTTAAAACCAAGTGTTACTCTCCCTTCCAAAACGATTTATAAAACTTTTGAAATACAGCAAGTTCTTTATTATAACTAGCCAGTTATAATTCACATCAGTTACCTTTTAAAACCACAAAGTATTTTCTTACCTACATAAAGCTGTTATAACCAACTTCCCATAAAGCCGTTATAACACTTTATGTTTTAAGAACAATCAAACACAGTTAACACATGTACGTCTACCGTACTACACATATCATGCTAGAAGAGATAGGAAGAGGTTCACATACCTCGCGACGATTATCGACAATAAGCAAAAAGCTCCAAGTACTACAACCTTGCTAGCCCTTTCCACTCCTCGAGTAGAATACGCTACTCTTAGTACTTTCACCTATAAAGGTCACAAACGTCTATTAACCCCAAAACACAAGTTTCTATCTTTCTACGTAAAATTCAAGAACATTCCCCGCAACAACAGCGTAAATCTCCTCCTTTATCGAGGTGGCTACCAAGCCAACCAGGGGTTAACACGCCTAACCTGACGCGCATAATTCTACTACACAAGAATGTTACAAAAGTCTCATAATACAATTTCTAGGTAATTACATCGATTCTTCTCTTTATTATCCTTCTATGTGATTACTGTTCAATTCTTTATTCTTCAGGCTTAAGTCAAAAGACATTGCCACAATACTAAGTTCAGTTCTATATATAGTATACAACAACTATATATTCAACACTTATGTAATTTCCAATTACAATAGAATGACAGTAGTGTTTACCTCGATAAGCCCAAAATTATCCAAGTATAAAGTCGATCCTTAGCAACGATTAGCTCCTACTCCGAGCGCCCAAACAACCCTTGAAGTTCTAACCAACTTCTACTTACAACTTCAACAACGGGTGAAGATTTCCTTAGGGTTTCGTTTTTGTGGCTAAAGGAAGTATAATCGTATTTTCTGGGCTTTGTATAAGTGTAACCTTGGGAATACTACAAGGTATTTGGGCCAAGGTATATTGGGCATTATAACAATACTAGGAGAGTATTTCTATACCACAACTAGGGGTATTATACGAAAACAACTAGGCTAGGGGGGGGGGTACCCCACGGCTAGACACCACAAAGGGGAAGAGGGAGGGTTTCGGCCAAGGCCAATTTTAAGGGGAGAGGGCTCTTGGACGAGAGTCAACAAGAGGGAGGAGGGGTTTCAAGACTGGAAGATTTTTGGATGAATGAAGTCTTCAAGAGAGGTATTTATAGAGCCAAAGGCCAACCAATGGCCAAGATCAAGCCATGTGCAAGGCAAGTGTATGGCCTTGATCGCCAAGTACACCCTAACCCTACTCCACAAAACATTGCACCAAACAAGCCACAAACAAGGCACAAAACAAGGAACCACCGCGTGCAAGGCCAACGTCCCTCTTGGGCGCCCAAATCGCCCAATGCACCACTTGCTTTCCAATGCAGGGTGACACATGTCACCCTCCCGTTGGTCCAAAATGTTTCGCCACCAAAAATCCGCAAAAATTAAAAATGACATAGCCGGAATTTTCCTACGAAAGTCGTGAAAACGCTTTCAAAAAACGACTCAAATCGGCACTTGTGCTCAAAATGAATTCGCCAAGCCTAATGAAGTTCGAAAATTTCTACGCACGCCCCCACGCATACATACCGGAAATACGGGTATAACATTCTCCCTCCTTAGAAACATTCGTCCGAATGTTCCTTCTAAGTCTCAAAACAAACGTCGCCAAGATAGTCTTCACTACTATACTTACGAGAATCAAACATGCCACACCGCCACAAAATAACATGCGCAAGAAACCCAAATCCACGCCAACGAGGAACCACCTCGCTTAGCACAAAAGTCCCCACCAAGGTCTAAAATATACTCCCTTCGCACCTACATTTCACAAAAACGATCACACTCGCTCACTTCTCCCTATCTCGTGCACTTTCTCGAACACTCGAGCTCTTTCTAGTATCCGCACCACACTTCAGTCAATGCTTCTGTTTCCAACCCTTGGAGTCACTACCTCCAAACTTGGTCATCTTACTAACCTCGATTTCCTCTAAGGCCATTCTCGGCCTTCACGAACTGATTCTGGTCGAACGTATCCACGAACTCATACGATGGTCCTCTAAACTGGGCCTAGCACCTCGTGACCGCCACCCGGCGGACCACCCGAGCTGACCTTCCTCGAACGGACGCGGGTTGGCCCGCAACATGGCCCCAACCCGACCCATCAGAGCGCCAACTTCCGCCTCCGACACGGAACACATCATGGAAGCTACCACTTCCATCTCACACTAACCAGATTTTTAAATCACACTATAGCACAAAGCTATCCGAACATAACACTTAACACATCATTAACATCAATACATACAAGTATCTACAGGGTTAAGGATATACTCAAACTAGGCGTTCAAGGACCGCTAAAATCGAACTTCCACCGCGACTCTACCGTGGCCCGCAATCGCCTAGTAGTTCAGGCTATCCTACCACACTCGCCTGACGGTCTCTCGCCATATGGCCCTGTTGGCCGCAAGAATAACAAGCTCCTTGGTACTACGACACTTCCCAAATGCGGTCTACTACATCGACCACACCGAGGTAGGTGATCGATCCGCCAACACCCTACTCCCGAACATTCAAACACAGGAGCCCCGACCGCTTCCCGAATATCCTGCGGTCCCGGCTGCGGAGGACCACTCGCAATGGCGGAGGTACATAACTAGTCTGCCGAGGCGGTCCGCCTCGAAAGTCGCTAAAATATCCGCCGTCTTGGCCTTCTTCTCGGAAAGCGGTCCACCTGCTGATCTGCGCCTCGCACCCAAGCGCATGAGCTCACGCGGGCAATGTCCATGCCCGTGAAGAGAAACACCAACAACTCTCTGCTAGGTAATCATCGAGCCCTATAACATATCGGCACTCGATCCTCCATACTAGCTACTAATGCGGAACATACCGCCAATGAGTCGAACTCCACATTGTACTCCCGACAGGCGCCTCTCGCCTCAAGAATAAAAATTTGTTTACGGCCCTCCTCATCTGCGGAGGCAAGAAGTGCGTGAGAAAAGCCCGAAAACTCATCCCATACGCTGAGGTGCATGCTCTCCCGAAAGCTCCCACGAATCATACCAATCGATCGCGGTATCACGCACCGATGCGAACCGGCGTCACAGACTCGGTCTCAAGCCTTGATCACCCGTGACGATCCTTCAGAATCGACGGATGAACTCCTGCGGATCATCCTCGTGCCTCGACCCATAAAACTCGGGCGGCTACAACTCGTAAAGTCCCGTAGCCTCAAACTATTCGCTCTGGGTGCACCACACGCCGCTGAACCGAATCGCCAGATCCACTGCTCATATCGCCACAACCTCGCCAATAATCGCCATCTCTCAGACCCATCTCCCCGCCTGCATCGTGGACCGAGGCTCAGTCTCAGAGTCTCAGCAGCCATCGCCGCGCTCTAAACTCACAGGCCGGGCGGCCGCAAAACTCGCCGTCAAGCACTACTCGTCTCGACCGCTCGCGCTCGCATTCTCCTCAATCCCACTAGCGCCTCCTCGCCGCTTTGCCCTTCTCGGGCCTCGGTTTTCGCAGAGGCATAATCGTAAAACGAAACACGCCGGAGGGTCCAACTTATAACACACTTCTAAGGCACGATCTCGTAATGAGAAGAATGGAAACCAATCCTAAATGTCCTATAGCCTCCGATTATAGATGTGCACAACACACCGATAATCAAGACTTACTAGACACGGTGCAGTAGACACTTTCCGAGGACTAATCGCTCGATACCACTTTGTAACGCCCAACCTCGGCTCGCATCGTGCCTTACCCCGGCACCCTAGTGATACAACATCGAGAAAACCAACGGAAAATAAAACACGAGTCATGAAACAAGAGATATAATAAATAAACAAAGCAACCAAAACAATGCCTTCAAGATATACATAAAAACCCGAACAGCTTATCCTTTTACAAACCCCGCCACAACAAAGGCATGCACTTAAGATTTACAACAACTATGACTTGACAGGCTCGCCATACCCCGAATGTACAAGAACCTACAACTCTGGAAACATACCAAAGATAAGCCTCCAAGGAACGGAGCTTTCCAACACGCCAAATGAGATCCTAAGAGCGGATCCACGATCGATGTACCTCTACTGCAGATGAACGCACTCAAGGAGGTCAAGATAACAGTACTAAGTATGTGAAATCACAACATCAGAATGAAATCATAATAGCTTAAAAAGCGTGAGACATGTATGATAACCAAAATACAAGACGCAACATAAAGCGGTCAAGTCGTGGACTCACGCCTCAAAGTCACCACTCAAATATAACTATGGGTCTCACGCCCACAACATCCGTCATGTTCGCGTCATGGCCGTATGCCCGAATCTCAGACGGTGTAGACATGTCCATGATGCAACAATAATAACAAGGCCGCACGGCGCGTACGCCGAGAATCGTGACGGTGTAGACATGCCCATGTAACCTCAATAACAATATATCGGGTGGTCAACCCCGCCGCGTGGCCACATGCCCCGAATCTCGTGACGGTAGACACGCCCATGTTGCGCATAACCATATATCGGTAATCAACCCGGCCGCACGCCGCGATGCCCCTAATCTCAGATCGGTAGACATGTCCATGTGACATCAACAACAAGACAGTAATCAAAATGGAAACATACCCGTGGAATTCTCCATCACTGCCAGCACGTCCAAGTAAGTTCTCAACAAGTCAACCTACTCTATCGAGACGCGAATACGTAAATACCACACTTGCACAACAAAGGCTATCATCACAAGCATAGGCAAGTTTCACAACAACAAACATAGGCAAGTTTCACAACAACAAGCATAGGCAAGTTTCACAACAACAAGCATAGGCAAGTTTCACAACAACTCAAAGTACTACATACGTTAAGTTCTTTTAAAAGAGATCCATTACTTTTATAAAAGTCACCCGATACCCGTAGTATTAGAATGACCAACCCACATTCCTTTTCAAAATCAAGTAACAACATTCTTTTCCTAAGTTCCAGTTTGCCTAGTTTCAATTACTCAAGCTTCTCATTTTCAAATGGTTTCATAGTTCCCAAACTTAATCACTTGATTCCTTTTTAGAACAATTGAGTAATATATGTTTCACGTGAGAGTAGGTTATTCTTGTTTACAACATTCTTATTACAGCAGCCATGATCTAGAAAATGTATATCATTTTGTCTCATCTTAGTTTCTATGCAGATGGAGGTTTCTACTGGTTTTAATACAATTCATCATTATTCAATACATTTTCCTTTATTAACGCAGCAGTGGTGCAGTCGATACACATTCCGATTTCCAAAATCAAGAAACATTATCCCTTTAAATAAAACCAAGTACTCATTACTCACGAATGAGGTTTCACACAAACATTCACTTTAAAACAAATAAGTTAAGTCTCTTATCTTATAAGATAAAGTCTCTTAACTTCTAACATCAGTAAACCATTTTCTTTACCTCTCTTAAGACATTATACCTAACTCCCCATAAAGCTAGTATAACTCTTTTTAAAACCTTTTAAAACCAAGTGTTACTCTCCCTTCCAAAACGATTTATAAAACTTTTGAAATATAGCAAGTTCTTTATTATAACTAGCCAGTTATAATTCACATCAGTTACCTTTTAAAACCACAAAGTATTTTCTTACCTACATAAAGCTGTTATAACCAACTTCCCATAAAGCCGTTATAACACTTTATGTTTTAAGAACAATCAAACACGATTAACACATACGCTCACCGTACTACACATATCATGCTAGAAGAGATAGGAAGAGGTTCACATACCTCGCGACGATTATCGACAATAAGCAAAAAACTCCAAGTACTACAACCTTGCTAGCCCTTTCCACTCCTCGAGTAGAATACGCTACTCTTAGTACTTTCACCTATAAAGGTCACAAACGTCTATTAACCCCAAAACACAAGTTTCTATCTTTCTACAAAAAATTCGCAAAGACCTCCCCGCAACAAACAGCGTAAATCTCCTCCTTTATCGAGGTCGGCTACCAAGCCAACCAGGGGGGGGTTAACACGTCTAACCGGACGCGTACAATTCTACTACACAGTAATGTTACAAAAGTCTACTGTAATACAGCCCTAGGTAATTACAGTTCAGTTCTTCTCTTTATTATCCTTCTATGTGATTACTGTTCAATTCTTTATTCTTCAGGCTTAAGTCAAAAGACATTGCCACAATACTAAGTTCAGTTCTATATATAGTATACAACAACTATATATTCAACACTTATGTAATTTCCAATTACAATAGAAGGACAGTAGTGTTTACCTCGATAAGCCCAAAATTATCCAAGTATAAAGTCGATCCTGAGCAACGCTTAGCTCCTACTCCGAGCGCTCCAAACAACCCTTAGAAGTTCTAACCAACTTCTACTTACAACTTCAACAACGGGTGAAGATTTCCTTAGGGTTTCGTTTTTGTGGCTAAAGGAAGTATAATCGTATTTTCTGGGCTTTGTATAAGTGTAACCTTGGGAATACTACAAGGTATTTGGGCCAAGGTATATTGGGCATTATAACAATACTAGGAGAGTATTTCTATACCACAACTAGGGGTATTATACGAAAACAACTAGGCTAGGGGGGGGTACCCCACGGCTAGACACCACAAAGGGGAAGAGGGAGGGTTTCGGCCAAGGCCAATTTTTAAGGGGGAGAGGGGCTCTTGGACGAGAGTCAACAAGAGGGAGGGGAGGGGTTTCCAAGACTTGGAAGATTTTTGGATGAATGAAGTCTTCAAGAGAGGGGGGTATTTATAGGAAAGCCAAAGGCCAACCAATGGCCAAGATCAAGCCATGTGCAAGGCAAGTGTATGGCCTTGATCAAGCCAAGTACACCCTAACCCTACTCCACAAAACATTGCACCAAACAAGCCACAAAACAAGGCACAAAACAAGGAACCAATTGTGCAAGGCCAAACGTCCCTCTTGGACGCCCAAATCGTCCAATGCACCCCACTTGCTTCCAATGTGAGGGTGACACATGTCACCCTCCCGTTGGTCCAAAATGTTTCGTCACTCGGAAAAATCCGCAAAAATTAAAAATGACATAGCCGGAATTTTCCCTACGAAAGCTGTGAAAACGTTTCGTCGAAAAACGACTCAAATCGGCACTTGTGCCCAAAATGAATTCGGCCAAGCCTAATGAAGTTCGAAAATTTCTACGTACGTCCCCCACGTACATACTCTGGAAATACGGGGTATAACATTCTTAATATCTCATAATCATGTTGTCTTACTCACAACAACTCTAATTACTCCATACCATTATTATTCACATAATCACTTAAGCGTAAAACACAATTTAATCTAACAACATGGTATGCTCTCAAATCAATTAAACATGATCTCTTTTAAGAGTCTATCACAATCTCAGACCGCTCATTACCTTCTGACTATTCTAAGTCAGTACATATATAAAGCCTAGGTGTGGATTCAATAAACTGTTTCACACCTTCCAAGTATTTGTCAAGACTTTACCAACTTATGGTAACTCATAGTCATTCTAGGCAACACACATATTGTTACACCCCGAAAATTTCAGGATATGTTTATAAGAACGTTCGTAAGAACAAAAAGATGTTAAGATTAGAGACGAGTAAAAATTTATCGGAATTTTGGAATTTTGTCGGAAAACGAAATATTGCGACGATTGAGAGGGAGACACGTGTAACCCCCCCTTATGGTCATGGACGAAATTGTCATGGTTAGAATGGTCATTTGACCATAATTTAAATGACCAAGTCTTGCTAGTCTTGAAGCTTGACAAAGTTGACTAAGTCAAAGGCCACCTAGACTTGATCCATGTGAAACCCATCTAGGCCAACCATTTGTGTAGATATTAACCCTCCATGCTCCTTTATATAACTACTAGTAGCAAGAGAGAGCCAACACTTAGCCATTTTTTTTCACAAAAATTAGAAGACCACACTAGAGAGCTCTCGGCTAGAGGGAGGATTTCAAGAAAAAAATTTCAATTGTTGTCCAATAATTCCCCCACTTTAAACCAAGGTACCTAAGGGTATTGTAAGTGTTTCTCAATAGAAAGATCCCGGAAAAATGGTGTTTTCGTATTAGTCGCAAGGCGAAAACCTAAAGGGTTATTCAACTTTGAAGTTGAAACTTGAAGATGAGTCTTTTATAAGCTTCTAAGGGTTGCTTGGTGTGGATTGGAACGTCGAAAGGAGGAGCTAAAGTTGCTAAGAAGCGACTTGTGATCTTGGATCATAATTGGGCTAATTGAGGTATAATCTTCGTTTTACTTTTGTAATTGAAGATTTCATGTTATGATAAGTTATAAGTGATCATGTGATTTGTGTTATGAAGTTTGATAAGTGACATGGATTGTAGAAGCCTAGAACCGAAAAGGACATGATTAGCCTTTTGAAATTGAAATACAATTTTGGTCGTTAATTAGAATCGTCGCATGTTTACCTACTTGAGGATTGTAGTAGTTGTAATCGATTGCGGCTTGATATCATGTTATACTAAACCACTTGGATTAAAAAGGAATTGGAAACGTTTTGTATTGTTGCCTAATTGCCGAATTGACATTATAGTTTAGACTAGTTTGTTATCGTTTGTGGTGAGCCAATTGGGGCTGTTTGGTTATTCATTTGTATTGAACTACCTTATAAATTGTGGTGAGCCAATTGGGGCTGTTTGGTTATTGTATTCGCCTTGAAAAAGGTGGCAAAGTTAGTAAAAACAAAGGAAGTGCTGTCCGATTTTCCGTAGAATTTAGTGACTTGCACTTGGAATATTCTACGTTTGAATCTAGAAGTTAATAGACGTACTATGGTCATTATAGGTTGACATACTACGCATTTACGATTGGACTTAGCAAGTGGATTAAACCGAAGAGGTATGTGGAACTTTCTTATCTCTTGAGCATGATTAAGTTGTAAATGTATAGTACGGTAGACGTACAAGATTTTTGACAAATCTAGTCTATTTGATATCCTTGGCTTATTTTAAGAATGCCCAAGTTGTTTGAGTTAGGGAATTAACTCACTTGATTAAATATTAAGGATATCTTGATTTTCAAAAGTTAAGAGACTTTAAGTATGTTGAAAGTATTTTAATACTTGTTTGTTGGAAAGTTTAAGTCTCTTGGTTATAAGGAAAAATGTAAATTGCTAATGTATAAGGCTAGTATAACAGCTTTATGGGGAGTTGGTTATAATAGCTTTATGGAAAGTTTAAAGAGTGGTTTACTCTAAGTAATTTAAGCATGTTAAGGGACTTGAAGAGTTTTAAAGAATGTGATACTTGTTTCGTCTTAAACGTATAAGTCCCTTGGATAGGAAATTGTACTTGACTTAGGTATAAAGTGAATATAACGACTTTATGGGGAGTTGGTTATATTGGCTTTATGGAAAGATAAATGGCTTGATTTATTGAAAGGCAATTTGATTTAAAGGCATCAATTGCCTAAGGCTTTTACGAGAAAAGAAGTCACTTGATTTAGAAGCCTAATTTTATTTCTAAAAGTATTGTGACTTGTCTTGAAAAGAAATGGTAACTTGATACTACGGTTATTAGTATCTTGGAAGTTTTATAATGAAATGAGTCATTTTAAAAGAATAGAAGTACGTAGTACTTTGGGTTAAATTCCCGGATTTTTATAAAGAACCTGTTAGTGCCTTAAGTAAACTAAAATGAGAGTGTATATGAAATGTAATAAGAAGTTAGGGATTGCTTAACTTGCTTATATATTGTATGATAAGCGGTAGTGCTTATGTTATGTGTGATAGCCGGATTTGTGCTAGTAGTTCAGTAATAATTGCGGGGTCATTCCCCGGGTTTGTGGCATTGCATATTTCCGTGGATTTGCTACCCACGATGCGAGGAATACCTCATGCGAGTCCGTAGGGCTTATGCGGGTGAAATAGTCCCACGCGGCGTCCAACCTATGCGAGGAATACCTCACGCGAGTCCGTAGTGGCTTATGCGGTGAAATAGTCCCATGCGAGGAATACCTCATGCGGGTCCACACCTATGTGGGTGAAATAGTCCGTGAATAGGATTGCTTAATGATCTGCGGGCGGTGGTTCTGCTTTGATCGTGAGCTTCCTACTTTATATTGTAAGTATACACCTATTTACTCTCATGTTAGTAAGGCACGATTATCGTTAATTGAGTTATCATACATGTCTCCGCTTTATTATTAGACTTATGATTTCATTCTGATGCTGATTTCACATATTTGGTACATGTTGTCTTGACCTCGCCGGCTGCGTTCATCCGCAGTAGAGTCTGAGTTGCTGATCCTCGCCTTAGGATCACTGTTCATTTGTTGAAGCTCCTCATTTCGGAGGCTTATCCTCGGTATTGTCGGTTGTTGTACATTCGGGGTATGGCGGGGCCACTGTCAGGTTGTTATTCTTAGAGTGCAGAGTCACATTGTGGATTGGGTTGTAAAGAAAAAAACAATGTACTATTTTATTGGTATAAGTTACGGAAGGTGGCCTTATCGGCTAACTTTGTTGTTATTTTATGTTTAAGTATTTTATCGATTGTGTATGTTCCTTTGCTATTCTCGATGTATGCGAAAGGGTGCCCAGGTAGGGCACGATCGCGAGCAGTGGTCGTGACAAAAGTGGTATCGAGCGATTAGTCCTCGGAAAGTGTCTACAGAGGTCTGCAGTAGAGTCTTGATTATCGGTGTGTTGTGCACCACATCCATAATCAGGAGGCTGCGGGACATTTAGGATTGGTTTCCATTCTTCTCACGCTAAGATCGTGCGATAGAGCTGTATGGTTAGGGTCGTCTCTCCCTAACAAGTTATGATTGTTTGCAGCTACGAGGAAGGCAGCAGTGACCTATGAAGGATTACGTGGGTTGCGTATCCAGGTTGGTAATGGTTGTAGTTGGTATTGTGACATACAACTATGCGGAATTATGTATGGGGGTCACCTATGTGTTGCCTAGGATGATTTTAGATTACCCGGATTTGGTAAGGACTAAATAAATACCGGGCAGGTATGAAACAGTTTAATGAATTCTCATCAAGGTTTTACGTACTAATTTGAGATAATTAGGAAATGATGAGTATGCGAGAAGAAATGGACCCTTAAGAGGTTATTATTCAGGGAATAAATGGAAGACTATGTTAATAGATTGAGCTACGTAGTAGGATTTCGAGAATGGTACGGGTGAGATCCGTATGGAGTAAGTACGGTTGTTGGGGACAAGACAACCCGATTATAGTATATTGCGAAGTTTTTGTACCCGGTTACGGGGGGCTGGTAAGATAGGCTTGGAGCATGGAAATTGCGAGCCTGAGAATGTGATAACCGTCGATACTGCGCCCGAACCGGGCAGTTCACAGTGCCTTACCACGGGCACCCTAGTGATACAACATCAGAGAAAACCAGCGGAAAATAAAACACGAGTCATGAGACAAGAGATATAATAAATAAACAGCCAACCAAGCGGTTGCCTTCAGGTATATACATAAAAACCGAGCAGTTATCCTTTTTACAAACCACGCCACAACGATTACTCTGCACTCTAAGATTTACAACAACTATGACGGGACGGGGCCGCCATACCCCGAATGTACAAGAACCTACAACTCGTGGAAACATGCAAAGATAAGCCTCAGAAGAACGGAGCTTTCAACACGTGAAATGAGATCCTAGGCGGGGATCCACGGCCGATGTACCTCTACCTGCGGCATGAACGCAGCCCCCCGAAGGAGGTCAGTACAACAGGTACCAAGTATGTGAAACTGTAAAAATACTGTAAATGAAATTATACTAGTCTATAAAAGCCGGAGACATGTATGATAACCAAACTTACAGTTCACAACATAAAAACAGTCATGTCAAGTCAGGGACTCACGCCCTCAAAGTCACCACTCAAATATAACTATGGGTCTCACGCCCACAACATCCATCATGTTCGCATCATGGCGCGTGCCGGAATCTTGCGCCGGTGTAGACATGTCCATGATGCAACAATAATAACAAGGCGCGTGGCCACATGCCCCTGAATCTTTGCGCCGGTGTAGACATGCCCGTGTAACCTCAATAACAATATCTTTGGGTGGTCAACCCCGCGCGTAGCCACATGTCCCGAATCTTGCGACGGTGTAGAACCGTCCATGTTGCGGTAATAACCATATATCGGGTAATCAACCCGACGCGTGGCGCGTACCGAATCGCGACGGTGTAGACATGTCCATGTGATATCAACAACAAGACAAGAATCAAAATGGAAACATACGTGGAATTCTCCATCACGCCAAGACGCGTCAAGTAAGTTCTCAACAAGTCAACCGCCTCTATCGAGAGACGCGGTAGACGTAAATACCACACTTGCACAACAAAGGCTATCATCACAAGCATAGGCAAGTTTCACAACAACAAGCATAGGCAAGTTTCACAACAACAAGCATAGGCAAGTTTCACAACAACTCAAAGTACTTTCATTTTATGCCAAAGTCGGGTTTTTAACCCCAAAGTACTACATACGTTAAGTTCTTTTAAAGAGATCCATTACTTTTATAAAAGTCACCCGATACGTAGTATTAGAATGACCAACCCATTCCTTTTCAAAATCAAGTATGACATTCTTTTCCTAAGTTCCGGTTTGCCTAGTTTCAATTACTCAAGCTCTCATCTTCAAATGGTTTCATAGTTCCCAAACTTAATCACTTGATTCCTTTTAGAACAATTGAGTAATATATGTCTCACGTGAGAGTAGGTTATTCTTCTTTACAACATTCTCATTACAGCAGCCATGATCTAGAAAATGTATATCATTTTGTCTCATCGTAGTTTCTATGCAGATGGAGGTTTCTACTGGTTTTAATACAATTCATCATTTTTCAATACATTTTCCTTTATTAACGCTGCGGTGGTGCATCGATACACATTCTGATTTCCGAAATCAGTAAAACATTATCCCTTTAAATAAAACCAAGTACTCATTACTCACGAATGAGGTTTCACACAAACATTCACATTAAAACAAATAAGTTAAGTCTCTTATCTTATAAGATCAAGTCTCTTAACTTCTAACATCAGTAAACCATTTTCTTTACCTCTCTTAAGACATTATACCTAACTCCCCATAAAGCTTAGTATAACTCTTTTTAAAACCTTTTAAAACCAAGTGTTACTCTCCCTTCAATACGATTTATCAAGCTTTTGAACTACGTCAAGTCGTTTATTATAACAAGCGCTTATAATTCACATGATTACCTTTTTAAAACCACAAAGTATTTTCTTACCTACACAAAGCTGTTATACCCACCGTCCCATAAAGCCGTTATAACACTTTATGTTTTAAGAACAATCAAACACAGTTAACACATGTACGTCTACCGTACTTACATAGTTCACACATATCATGCTAGAAGAGATAGGAAGAGGTTCACATACCTCGCGACGATTATCGACAATAAGCAAAAAGCTCCAAGTACTACAACCTTGCTAGCCCTTTCCACTCTCGAGTAGAATACGGTAATATTAGTACTTTCACCTATAAAGGTCACAAACGTCTATTAACCCCAAAACCCACGTTTCTATCTTTATACATAAAATTCGAAGACTCCCCAACATGGCGTAAATCTCCTCCTCTATCGGTAGCTACCAAGCCAACCGGGGTTTACACGCCTAACCTGACGCGTACAATTCTACTACACAAGATGCAAGTCTTTATGTCTGATCCTATGTAATTACAGTTGATTCGGTCAGATTCTTCAGGCTTAAGTCAAAAGACATTGCCAACTAACTACGTTCAGTACTATATATAGTATACTTCAACTATATAATCAACAACATGTAATTTCCAATCACAATAGAAGGACAATAGTGTTTACCTCGATAAGCCCAAAATTATCCAAGTATAAAGTCGATCCCGAGCAACGCAGCTCCTACTCGAGTGCTCGATCCGCTCCAAACAACCCTTAGAAGTTCTAACTAACTTCTACTCCAAAACTTCAACCAACAATGAAGATTTTCCTTAGGGTTTCGGTTTGAGACTAAAAAGGACAAAAGGTAGTATTTCCGTACTCTACGCAAAGAGGTAACTTTTGGAATACTACAAGGTATAAGGCTAAGGTATTTTGGGCATTATAACAATACTAGGAGAGTATTTCTATACCACAACAAGGGGTATTATACGAAAGTAACTAGGCTAGGGGTACCCAGGCTAGACACCATGAGGGAGGGAGACTCTCGGCCAAAGGCCACTAGGAGGAGGGAGAGGCTTAGGGCGAGAGCCACAAGAGGGAGGAGGATTTCAAGACTTGGAAACATTTGTGGATGAATGAAGTCTTCACAAAGGGGGTATTTATAGCAAAACCAAAGGCCAACCAATAGCCAAGATCTAGCCAAGTGCAAGGCAAGTGTAAGGCAAGATCAAGCCAAGTGCACCCTAACCCTACTCCACAAAACACTCCACAAAACAAGCCACAAAGCAAGGCACAAAAGAGGAGCCAATCGGCAAGGCCAGCAAGGCTCTTGGGCGCCCAAATCGTCGAGCCAATCCATTTGCTTCAATGTGAGGTGACACATGTCACCTCCGTTGGTCCAAAATGTTTCGTCACTCGGAAAAATCCGCCAAAAATTATAAATGACATAGCGGAATTTTCTCTCGAAAGGTGGAAACGTTTCGTCGAACGACTCTAATCGGCACTTGTGCCCAAATTTCGAATCCAATGCCTATCTTGCTCAAATTTCGTGCGTGCGTCCATACGTACATACTGCGGAAAAAGCGGGTATAACATTCTCCCCTTAGAAACATTCGTCCGAATGTTCCTTCTAGGTCTCAAAACAAACAGTGCAATATAGTCTTCACCGCCACTTACGAAAACAATCATGCCATAATCGCCACAAAAACACACTCACTTCTCCTTTTCTCGTAGTACTCGTCTCGAACACCGAACTCGTTCTAGTATCCGTACCACACTGCCAACGCTCGCTTTCCCCTTGGAATCACTACCTCGAACTTGGTCATCTCACTAATCTCGATTTCCCTAAGGCCATTCGGCCTTCACGAATCGATTCGAGCGTATCCACGAACTCATACGATGGTCATCTAAACTTGGGCCTAGCACCTCGTGACTCGCACCTGGCGGGACCACCCAGTGACCGCTTCCTCGAACGGGGCGGGTTGGCCGCATGGCCCCAACCCGACCCACCGTAGCGCCAACTTCGCTCGCCGACACGGAACACATCATGGACTACCACTTCCATCTCACAATAACCAGATTTTTAAATAACACTATAGCACAAATCTATCCGAACATAAAACTTAACACATCATTAACATAAATACATACAATTATCTACGAGTTAAGGATATACAAACTAGGCGGTTCAAGGCGCTAAAGCTGAACTTCCACCGCGACCTCTACCGTGGCCGCATCGCTCTAGTAGTCTGTGCTATCCTACCGCTACCCACAGTCGGACAGTCTCTCGTCATATGGCCTGTTGGCGCAAGAATAACAAGCTCCATTGGTACTACGACACTCCCAGAAATGCGGTCTACCACATCGACCACACCGATGTAGGGGTGATCCGCCAACACCCTACTCGCGAACATCAAACACAGGAGCCCCGACCGCTCTGAATATCCCGAGGTCCCGGCTGCGGAGGACCACTTTGCAATGGCGGAGGTACATAACTAGTCTGCTCTTGGCGGTCCGCCTCGAAAAGTCGCCAAAATATCCGGCCGTCTTGGCCTTCTGTGGCGGTCCGCTGCGTCGATCTGCGCTCGCCGCTTTGGTCATGAGCACGAATGCGGGCAATGTCCATGCCCTGGTGAAACACCAACAACTCTGCGCTAGGTAATCATCGAGCGGTGGCGTAGCGATGCACTATCTTCCATATCTGCAACTAGTGCGAGGACATATCGAGCCAAAGAATCGAACTCGACATTGTACTCCGACGGTCGCCTCTCTGCCTCAAGAACAAAAATTTGTCGGCGTGCCCTCCTCATCTGCGGAGGCAAGAAGTGCGTGAAAAGCCCGAAAACTCATCCCATACGGCTGAGTGCATGCTCTCCCGGAAAGCTCCACGAATCAAACTAATCGATCGCGGTATCACGCGACCGATGCGAACCGAAGTCACGCACTCGGTCTCTGAAGCCTTGATCACCGCGTGATCCTGAATCGACGGATGAACTCCTGCGGATCATCCTCGAGCCTCGACCCATAAAACTCTGGCGGGCTACAACTCGAAAGTCCCGTAGCCTCAAACTATCGCTCTCGGGTGCACCACGTGCTGGAACTGAATCGCGTCGGCTGTCGCCATATCGCCACAACGGCCAATAATCGGGCCATCTCTCGTGACCCATCTCCACTGCTCGGTGTGGGGTGGAGGCTCAGTCTTGTAGTCTCATCGCCCACGGCCGCGGCTCTAAACCTGCTGGTCTTTGGCGGCGTCGCGAAACTCGCCGTCGGGCTTATCTCAGTCTTGATCGACTGCGCCTCGTACTCCTCTGATCTCACTAGCTCCTCGGCTTTGCCCACTCTGGGCGGTCGCTGCGGAGGCATAACGGTAGCGAAAGGAATACGTCGGAGGATCCAACTCATAACTCGGCTCTAAGGCACGATCTCGTAATGAGAAGAATAGAAACCAATCCTAAATGTCCTATAGCCTCACGATTATAGATGTGGTGCACAACACATCGATAATCAAGACTCTACTAGACACGGTCGTAGACACTTTCCGAGGACTAATCGCTCGATACCACTTTGTAACGCCCGAACCGGGCGTTCGTGCCTTACCCGGGCACCCTAGTGATACAACATCGAGAAAACCAGCGGAAAAATAAAACACGAGTCATGAGACAAGAGATATAATAAATAAACAGCCAACCAGCGGTTGCCTTGGTATATACATAAAAACCCGAGCAGTTATCCTTTTTACAAACCACGCCTACAATTCTCTGCACTCTAAGATTTACAACTATGACGGACAGTGGCTTCGCCCACACGAATGTACAAGAACCTACAACTCGAGAAACATACCAAAGATAAGCCTCCAAGGAACGAGCTTTCAACACGCCAAATGAGATCCTAAGAGCGGGGATCCACGACCGATGTACCTCTACTGCGGCATGACGCAGCCCGAAGGAGGTCGATAACAGTACCAAGTATGTGAAAGCGTAAAAATCAGTAAATGAAATTATACTAGTCTATAAAAGCGGAGACATGTATGATAACCAAACTTACGATTCACAACATAAAAACAATCGTGTCAAGTCGTGACTCACGCCTCAAAGTCACCACTCAAATATAACTATGGGTCTCACGCCCAACATCCATCATGTTCGTGATCGCGGCGCATGCCGGAATCTGCAGTCGGTGTAGACATGTCCATGATGCAACAATAATAACAAGGCCGCGTGGCCACGTACCGGAATCTGCGTGGTGTAGACATGCCCATGTAACCTCAATAACAATATCTTGGGTGGTCAACCTGCGCGTGGCCACATGTCCCGGAATCAGCGTGGTGTAGACACGCCCATGTTGCGGTAATAACCATATATCGGGTAATCAACGCCGCGTGGCCGCGTGCCTAATCGCGACGGTGTAGACATGTCCATGTGATATCAACAACAAGACAAGAATCAAAATGGAAACATACGTGGAATTCTCCATCATCGCCAAAGACGCGTCCAAGTAAGTTCTCAACAAGTCAACCTACCTATCGAGAGACGCGGTAACGTAAATACCACACATGCACAACAAAGGCTATCATCACAAGCATAGGCAAGTTTCACAACAACAAGCATAGGCAAGTTTCACAACAACAAGCATAGGCAAGTTTCACAACAACTCAAAGTACTTTCATTTTATGCCAAAGTCCGGGTTTTTTAACCCCAAAGTACTACATACGTTAAGTTCTTTTAAAAGAGATCCATTACTTTTATAAAAGTCACCCGATACACATAGTATTAGAATGACCAACCCACATTCCTTTTCAAAATCAAGTAACAGCATTCTTTTCCTAAGTTCCAGTTTGCCTAGTTTCAATTACTCAAGCTTCTCATCTTCAAATGGTTTCATAGTTCCCAAACTTAATCACTTGATTCCTTTTTAGAACAATTGAGTAATATATGTCTCACGTGAGAGTAGGTTATTCTTGTTTACAACATTCTTATTACATGACCATGATCTAGAAAATGTATATCATTTTGTCTCATCTTAGTTTCTATGCAGATGGAGGTTTCTCGGTTTTAATACAATTCATCATTATTCAATACATTTTCCTTTATTAACGCTGCAGTGGTCTGTCGATACACATTCTGATTTCCGAAATCAGTAAAACATTATCCCTTTAAATAAAACCAAGTACTCATTACTCACGAATGAGGTTTCACACAAACATTCACATTAAAACAAATAAGTTAAGTCTCTTATCTTATAAGATCAAGTCTCTTAACTTCTAACATCAGTAAACCATTTTCTTTACCTCTCTTAAGACATTATACCTAACTCCCATAAAGCTTAGTATAACTCTTTTTAAAACCTTTTAAAACCAAGTGTTACTCTCCTTCAAAACGATTTATAAATCTTTTGAAATACATCAAGTCCTTTATTATAACAAGCGCTTATAATTCACATCGATTACCTTTTAAAACCACAAAGTATTTTCTTACCTACATAAAGTCGTTATAACTAACTTCCCATAAAGCGTTATAACACTTTATGTTTTAAGAACAATCAAACACGATTAACACGTATGCGTCACCGCATTTACATAGTTCACACATATCATGCTAGAAGAGATAGGAAGAGGTTCACATACCTCGCGACGATTATCGACAATAAGCAAAAAGCTCCAAGTACTACAACGCACTAGCCCTTTCCACTCGCCGAGTAGAATACGCTACTCTTAGTACTTTCACCTATAAAGGTCACAAACGTCTATTAACCCCCAAAACACAAGTTTCTATCTTTCTCTGAGAAAATTCTAAGACTCTCCCCGCACAGCGTAAATCTCCTCTCTATCGAGGCTGGCCAAGCCAACCAGGGGGTTTACACGCCTAACTGACGCGTACAATTCTACTACACAAGATGCAAGTCTCTGTCAGATACCCTATGTAATTACGATTCGATTCGATTCAGATTCTTCAGCTTAAGTCAAAAGACATTGCCAACTAACTACGTTCAGAGACTATATATAGTATACTTCAACTATATAATCAACAACATGTAATTTCCAATCACAATAGAAGGGCGATGAGTGTTTACCTCGATAAGCCCAAAATTATCCAAGTATAAAGTCGATCCCGAGCAACGCTTAGCTCCTACTCCGAGTGCTCCAATCGCTCCAAACAACCCTTAGAAGTTCTAACTAACTTCTACTCCAAAACTTCAACCAACAATGAAGATTTTCCTTAGGGTTTCGGTTTGAGACTAAAAAGGACAAAAGGTAGTATTTCGCACTCACGCAGAGGTAACTTTTGGAATAATAAAAGGTATAAGGCTAAGGTATTTTGGGCATTATAACAATAATAGGAGAGTATTTCTATACCACAAAAATGTTTATTATACTAAAGTAACTAGGCTAGGGGTACCCTGGCTAGACACCACAAGGGGAGGGAGACCTCTACCAAAGGCCACTAGGAGAGGAGGGGAGGCTTAGGACGAGAGCCACAAGAGGGAGGAGGATTTCAAGACTTGGAAACATTTGTGGATGAATGAAGTCTTCACAAAGGGGTATTTATAGCAAAACCAAAGGCCAACCAATGGCAAGATCTAGCCAAGTGCAAGGCAAGTGTAAGGCCAAGATCAAGCCAAGTGCACCTAACCCTACTCCACAAAACACTCCACAAACAAGCCACAAAGCAAGGCACAAAAGAGGAGCCAATCGGCAAGGCCAACGAGGCTCTTGGGCGCCCAATCGTCAAGCCAATCCATGTGCTTCCAATGTGAGGGTGACACATGTCACCCTCCCGTTGGTCCACAATGTTTCGTCTCTCGGAACAATCCGCAAACATTATCAAGGACATAGCAGGAATTTTCTCACGAAAGTCAGGAAACGTTTACGTAAACGACTCTAATCGGCACTTGTGCCCAAATTTCGAATCCAATGCCTATCTTAAGGCTCAAATTTCGTACGTACGTCCATACGTACATACTCTGGAAAAACGGGGTATAACAATACCTTAGGTATATAAGGCCTTCTCGGGTAGTAAAGGGTTAAGACGGACCAAGGAAAGAGTTAATTATGACGCCGAGTCGGGTTGGGGATCTATTAAGGGTCGCCTCATAGCTTGAAATGAAATGGGATCAGTTGGTAGTAGTCCCGCTACGTGACAGGGTCACGAGGGTGCAAGGCCCAAGTTTAGTTAGTCATTTTACGGGTTCGTGGACGTGTTCCACCGGAACAGATGTGAGCCGAATGGGCCTTGTATTGTTTAATTTAGTAACTCCGCAGATTAGAGGCTCGAATCGCATGAAGGCTATGTCGCACGCTAGAATAAGTTTGGGAGTGCGGGAAAATACGACCGATGGAAAAAAAGAGAGCAACCAAGTGTAAAGAAATGGAACTGAATTCGAGGACCTTTCAAGGTGATCACACCCGTGAGTGATGGGTGGTAGTGGCGAGTAGATAATAATTACGGATAACGTCGATCGTTGGACCTTAGCGAACCTAGCGAGTCAGTTATGCACGTTGAGGTCATTATGAGTCTGGACTAGTTGGCCTCTTGTGATGCCAACGTGGACTACTGAGAGAGATTGATTTGGTACGGTTCACCGATAAGCGGTTATCGAGTGGAAAGGAAGAGAAGTGGTGGTAACCGATGAATTATTCTTCCTTCTTTGACATAATTGTTTTTAATAAGTGCGTGATTTGTTCATTGAGGTGGATTGAGGCGCAGTAAGTAATAATTGAATTTGAAGGAATTTATGTTAAATGCCCTCGAGGTACTTGAGTTGGTTTGGTGTGGCGGTCGGCCACGACCTTCCGGATAATTTCAGAAAATGTGCAAGGCATGAATAAATAAGTACGAATCTTTGCCGTGGAAAGTCGAGGGCAACTTTGGTAGGTTTTAAAAATCTACATGACTTTAAGGCGGTGCGTGATGATTAGATAATTCCGGCGCGAGAGGACCACTGTGATTGGGGTTGTGGCCAGAAAGTTTAAGAAAGGGGAGATAAGTTTTCTCCCCCACATAAAAGGACAGTTTTACGTATTATGGGGTTGCGTGTACCCATGTTGTTAGACGAAGGATATAAGACAGGTAAGGTCTTCGGTATCGTCATGCCATAGGTTACAGTTGTAGATAACCATGGGAAAAGTGTTGTGTTGGGGTAATTAAGAACGACGTACGAATTGGTCGAGGAAGTATCGTAAAGATATTAATGTAAGTTGCACGGGTCATGATTACCCCAGACGAGTGTAAAGACCATTAGTAGATAATGGGCAGTAAGAACATTTCGAGAAAATGTGGTAACACCTAGTTATAGGCTCTACAACTGGGAAAGGAGAAACCGGGTTACTACTTGACGAGATCAAGGAAAAACCTCCCCCCCCCCTAAATTGTGATTGACGGTAAGTCTTAGCCATGAGGCAAGCAAAGGAATTAAGTCTAGGTTAGTGACCAAGTTTGGTTGCAACAAAAAGGGAATCAGGAACCATAAGTGAGATTAAGGATACCCGAATACTTCGCAGGAATGAGAAAGGCTTTCAGTTATTGGAAGATAAGTTGACCACGACTACAGTTCTAACCCCTCCTGTGAGACTAGAGGGTTAGGTTATATTGATAACACGTTGGGTGTTGGGCTAGGTTGTGTGCTGACGCAACCCGAGAAGGATAGAGCCTATGTTTTCCCGGTAGTTAGGGAAGCAGGAAAGGAAATTGCGCCACTCACGATTTAGAGCTGGCGGCAGTTAAATCATGCCTTGAAGATTTGGGGGCAGGACGTATATACAGACTTCATGTGGATATTTGTGCAGACCACAAAAGCCTCCGGTATATCTCGCGGTGGCGGTAGAATTTGCGACAGCGATGGTGGCTAGAGTTACTCAGGGATTGTGATATTGATATCCTATACCATCCTGGGAAAGCCAAGACGATTCTGTATACTCCTTGTCGCGGACACGAGGGTAGTCCGCGGTGGGCAGCGGATAGACGGGGCGTGGTCCGTGAGATTCTTCGCCATTCACGAGCCTAGGGGTTCGATTAATTGCTTCAAGATTAAGGAAGTTTAGATCCGAGAGGTTGCGAGTCTTCCGTCGTTGAGGAGGTAAAGAGGCGACAATATGAGGATCCAGATTATGATATGATGCAGAGATACGGCTCTCAGAAGAGAAGAGCTGTTTGAGTAGCACCGGATGAGTCTTTGTGAGATGAGGATAGATTGCGTGTACCGTCTTTGCAGGACTAGTCAGCAGGTCTTAGGGGAGGCACGCCGTGCTATTGTTCTAAATTGTACAGGGTCGACTAAGTCGTGTCGTGACCTCAGATGTATGTATGGGTAAGATGACCGGAAAAGGGACATAGCGGAGTTTACTGCTTAAGTGTCCGGGTTAGTAGCAGGTCATGGTTGAGCACCAGAAGCCCAGTGGGCTATTACAGGCGATTGAAATCCCAACCTAGTTATGAGGAGTATTTTATGGATCTTGTTCTGAGGTGGCATCGTACTCAGAGGAAGTGCGACCCCCTGGGGGTCATGGTAATTAGGCTGGCGAAACCAGTCGTGTTCTTTCAGATTGGGACCACTTACTCGGCTGAGGATTAGGCTTGCTTGTATAGCAGAAAGATTGTGAGACTGCACGGGGTTCCTACGTTTATGATGACAGACAGATGAGCTCGGTTGCGGATAACTTCTGGAGGTTTTTCAGAAGGGATTAGGGGCACAGGTGAGTCTCAGTATTGCATTACACCCTCAGACCGACGGACAGGCAGAGCGTACTATCCAGGCATTTAGGGATAGGTAGCGGGCCTATGTTTTTGATTCCAGGGGTAGCTGGGAAGGTTATTTGCCTCTTGTTGTGTTACGTACGATAACAGATACCCTTCCAGTATTCGGATGGCCCTGTATGAGGTCTAGTATGTAAGAAAGTGTAGATCGCCGGTTGGTGGGTTCGACATAGGCGAGGTTCGGTTAATTGGTCCAGACTTGATTCGTGGCCGTGGATAAAGCGAAGCTTATCCGGGAAAGATTATTTAGTAAAGCTTAGAGTCAGCAGAAGCTTTATGCAGATAACCGACATTGACACAGGGGGTTCAGCTTGACATTTTAGTATGAGTATTGTTATGTGGCCTCGTGTGGTATTATTGGTATGTAGGGGTTGTAAAAGAAGACTATGTCGCTATCTTTAAGTTTGACTCCCAAAAGAACATTCGGGGACGAATGTTTCTAAGGGGGGAAGAATCTTACACCCCGGAAATTTCAGGATATGTTTATAAGAACGTTCGTAAGAACAAAAAGATGTTAAGATTAGAGACGAGTAAAAATTTATCGGAATTTTGGAATTTTGTCGGAAAACGAAATATTGCGACGATTGAGAGGGAGACACGTGTCACCCCCCCTTATGGTCATGGACGAAATTGTCATGGTTAGAATGGTCATTTGACCATAATTTAAATGACCAAGTCTTGCTAGTCTTGAAGCTTGACAAAGTTGACTAAGTCAAAGGCCACCTAGACTTGATCCATGTGAAACCCATCTAGGCCAACCATTTGTGTAGATCTTAACCCTCCATGCTCCTTTATATAACTACTAGTAGCAAGAGAGAGCCAACACTTAGCCATTTTTTTTCACAAAAATTAGAAGACCACACTAGAGAGCTCTCGGCTAGAGGGAGGGTTTCAAGAAAAAAAATTCAATTGTTGTCCAATAATTCCCCCACTTTAAACCAAGGTACCTAAGGGTATTGTAAGTGTTTCTCAATAGAAAGATCCCGGAAAAATGGTGTTTTCGTATTAGTCGCAAGGCGAAAACCTAAAGGGTTATTCAACTTTGAAGTTGAAACTTGAAGATGAGTCTTTTATAAGCTTCTAAGGGTTGCTTGGTGTGGATTGGAACGTCGAAAGGAGGAGCTAAAGTTGCTAAGAAGCGACTTGTGATCTTGGATCATAATTGGGCTAATTGAGGTATAATCTTCGTTTTACTTTTGTAATTGAAGATTTCATGTTATGATAAGTTATAAGTGATCATGTGATTTGTGTTATGAAGTTTGATAAGTGACATGGATTGTAGAAGCCTAGAACCGAAAAGGACATGATTAGCCTTTTGAAATTGAAATACAATTTTGGTCGTTAATTAGAATCGTCGCATGTTTACCTACTTGAGGATTGTAGTAGTTGTAATCGATTGCGGCTTGATATCATGTTATACTAAACCACTTGGATTAAAAAGGAATTGGAAACGTTTTGTATTGTTGCCTAATTGCCGAATTGACATTATAGTTTAGACTAGTTTGTTATCGTTTGTGGTGAGCCAATTGGGGCTGTTTGGTTATTCATTTGTATTGAACTACCTTATAGATTGTGGTGAGCCAATTGGGGCTGTTTGGTTATTGTATTCGGCCTTGAAAAAGGTGGCAAAGTTAGTAAAAACAAAGGAAGTGCTGTCCGATTTTCCGTAGAATTTAGTGACTTGCACTTGGAATATTCTACGTTTGAATCTAGAAGTTAATAGACGTACTATGGTCATTATAGGTTGACATACTACGTACGGAGATTGGACTTAGCAAGTGGATTAAACCGAAGAGGTATGTGGAACTTTCTTATCTCTTGAGCATGATTAAGTTGTAAATGTATAGTACGGTAGACGTACAAGATTTTTGACAAATCTAGTCTATTTGATATCCTTGGCTTATTTTAAGAATGCCCAAGTTGTTTGAGTTAGGGAATTAACTCACTTGATTAAATATTAAGGATATCTTGATTTTCAAAAGTTAAGAGACTTTAAGTATGTTGAAAGTATTTTAATACTTGTTTGTTAGAAAGTTTAAGTCTCTTGGTTATAAGGAAAAATGTAAATTGCTAATGTATAAGGCTAGTATAACAGCTTTATGGGGAGTTTGTTATAATAGCTTTATGGAAAGTTTAAAGAGTGGTTTACTCTAAGTAATTTAAGCATGTTAAGGGACTTGAAGAGTTTTAAAGAATGTGATACTTGTTTCGTCTTAAACGTATAAGTCCCTTGGATAGGAAATTGTACTTGACTTAGGTATAAAGTGAATATAACGACTTTATGGGGAGTTGGTTATATTGGCTTTATGGAAAGATAAATGGCTTGATTTATTGAAAGACAATTTGATTTAAAGACATCAATTGCCTAAGGCTTTTACGAGAAAAGAAGTCACTTGATTTAGAAGCCTAATTTTATTTCTAAAAGTATTGTGACTTGTCTTGAAAAGAAATGGTAACTTGATACTACGGTTATTAGTATCTTGGAAGTTTTATAATGAAATGAGTCATTTTAAAAGAATAGAAGTACGTAGTACTTTGGGTTAAATTCCCGGATTTTTATAAAGAACCTGTTAGTGCCTTAAGTAAACTAAAATGAGAGTGTATATGAAACAGAATAATAAGAAGTTAGGGGATTGCTTAACTTGCTTATATATTGTATGATAAGCCGGTAGTGCTTAGGTTATGGGTGATAAGCGGTTGTGCTAGTAGTTCAAGAATAATTGCGGTCATTCCGGGTTTGTGGCATTGCATATTTCGTGGATTTGCTACCCACGATGCGAGGAATACCTCATGCGAGTCCGTAGGGCTTATGCGGGTGAAATAGTCCCACGCGGCGGGTCCAACCTATCACGAGGAATACCTCATGCGAGTCCGTAAGGGCTTATGCGGGTGAAATAGTCCCATGCGAGGAATACCTCATGCGGGTCCACACAATCTATGTGGGTGAAATAGTCCCAGGAATAGGATTGCTTAATGATACTGCGGGCGGGTGGTTCTGTTTTGATCGTGAGCTTCCTACTTTATATTGTAAGTATACACCTATTTACTCTCATTGTTAGTAAGGCACGTTGTACTGTTAATTGAGTTATCATACATGTCTCCAGTTTTATTATTAGACTTATGATTTCATTACGCTTTGATTTCACATATTTGGTACATGTTGTCGACCTCCTTGAGTGCGTTCACGCCGCAGTAAGTAAAGTTCTTGATCCTCGCTCTTAGGATCAACTGTTGGTGTTGAGAAGCTCCTCATTTGAGGCTTATCCACGGTATTGTCGGTTGTTGTACATTCGGGGTATGGCGGGGCCTGTCACTTGAGTTATTCTTAGAGTGCAGAGTCACATTGTGGATTGGGTTGTAAAGAAAAAAACAATGTCTTGCTTTATTGGTATAAGTTACGGAAGGTGGCCTTATCGGCCAGCTTGTTGTTATTTTATGTTTAAGTATTTTATCGGTTGTGTATGTTCATTGCTATTCTCGATGTATGCGAAAGGGTGCCTGTGTAGGGCACGATGTGAGCGAGCGGGGTGGTCGTGACACATATGACCCCGAGTAAATACGCTCGTACAGATATACATCATCATAATACCATCTATACGATAGTTTACCAATCCTGGATACGCAATTCATATAATCCTTTCTGGGCCACTGTTTTCTTTCTCATAGTTGCAACCACAATAACACGTTAGGGAGAGATTACCCTAACAACACAGCTCTATCGCATGATCTCAAAGTGAGAAAAAGGGAAACCAATCCTAAATGTACTATAGCCTCCTGTTTATAGATGTGGTGCACAACACATCGATAAACAAGACTCTACTATACACGGTGTTACACCCCGTAATTCCAAAAGGATGATATGAGAACGTACGAAAGGAAATAAGATTCGAAGTTGGAAAGAGAAAAAAAGAAAAAAATTGGCAGAATATTTTTGGACAGTTTTTCAGTCAACTTGGGAGCAGTATATCTCCTAGTATAATTGGGGTTTTTAGGTGTTTCAAAAGCCTAATATGAAGTTCATTGAGTCTAGTTTCCAACGCAACAAACCGCTCATCGATGGACATCAGAGTAGAAAGTTATGGACGTTACAAGATCGGCTGACAGAGCAGTCGGTAGCGCTGGCCACAGCGCAGGCAGCTGGCGCCAAAGGCTGAAATTGTGCAAATTGCAGCTGCGGCTGAGCGGATTTTTGCGGAAATAGTGTAAAAATAGAAGATATTTGTTGTAGAGGACCCCTGGGTGGGTGATAAGTGTCCCCCCAACTTGTGGATCAAGATAGAGGCTATATTATGACCAAGTCTTGCAAGACTTGGTCATTTGCAAGAATTCCTCCATAGAAATTTTCCTTATCTTTCTCTAAAAGTTTATGAAACCCTAAGCCTAAATGAGATTTTTAGAAAGGCAACAAGAAGGAAATACGTTGGCAAGCTTGTAGGGGGTTCGTAGAGATGATATTTGCGGGAAGAAGAATTTCGGAAAGAGGGCTAAAGTGGGCAAGATTGTTGGACTATTTTAGGCTTATCAAGGTAACCACTTTTTCCTCTTAAGTGATTGAAGATTTCTTATTGTTGTAGTGATACATTTTATCAAGCATGAGATATATGTATTGGTGATTAATAAGTGTTATAGATATTAGAAGCCTAAAAACCGAAATGACCTTGTTAGCCATTTGAAGTTGAAATACAAGTTGGTCGATAATTAGAATCGTCATATGTTATCTAATTGAAGATTGTGGTTGTTATAATCAATTGTGGCTATATAACATGTTAGACTAAACAACTGGGATGGAAAAAGGAATTGGAAAAGACTTTACATTGTTGTTGCATTGTAGCCATTTGGCATTGAAATGTTGGACTATTTGGATATTTATTGTGGGGCGGAATTTTACACGTCTTGTTAAGCGTGTAATCCCCTATTGTTAACTACTTTGTTGAGCCTTAAATGTGGCGTGTTTGGTTATTGAATTCGGCCTTGAAAAAGGTGGCAAAGTATGTAGAAACAAAGGAAGTGCTGTCCGATTTTCCGTAGAATTTAGTGACCTTGCACTTAGAATATTCTACGTTTGAAGCTAGAGGTTTAATGGACGTATTATGGCCATTATAGGTTGAAGTACTAAGTATAGCGTATTCTACTTGAAGGATGGAATAGCTATCAAGGTTGAAGTACTTCGGAGCATTTTGCTATTTGTCGATAATCGTCGCGAGGTATGTGAACCTCTTCCTTCTTTTGACATGATTCTATGTATGGAATATACATGTAGTACTATTTCATGATTCCTTCTACTCTTAGAAGTTAAGAGGTATGTATGTTGATTTACTCTACGTAAAGGTTATGTCTAAGTTATCCTAAGTTCTTACCAAGTCTTATGGGGGATGTTGGTAAGAGTCGTTAGGAGGTATTTGGAGCCAAGTTGACTTGGCTAAGTTACGACACAAATGAGAATAAGTATCGAACAAGCCACTGCAACGTTAATAAAGGAAAATGTAATGACAATCAATTAAGTTAAAATGAGTAGAATTCTCCATCTGCATAGAAGCTAAGATAAGACAAAATTGTATTACATTTCCTAGATCATGGCTACTTGATTAAGATCGTTATAAATAAGTATAACATATTCACAACGCACCAAGGTATATGTTACTTAATTTATAAGAATTTACGTATGAAGTTTTAAGACTATGAACCTCAAATTTTTAAAAGGTTAAGAGACTTTATTTTTCAAGTTATGGGACTTGATTCTTAAAGGAAGAAATGAATTGATTTACAAGTATAGAATACTTGATTTGGAAAGACTTGATTTCTAAAGTTAAGAAGCTTGATATTCTAAGTTAAGAAACTGGTTTTCTTAAAAGTTAAGAGACTTGAAGTATTTTGAAAGCTATGTAATTCGATTTGAAAGTATAAGTCTCTTGGTTATAAAAGGAATCAATTTGTCTAAAACATAAAGAGTTATAACGGCTTTATGGGAAGTTGGTTATAACAACTTTATGGAATGTTAAAAGAATGGTTTTCTTCAGTAATGTAAGCAAAGAAATGATTTGAAATAAAGAAGGGCAAATTGTTTTAAAGGTACCAATTGCTTAAGGTTTTAAAGAAAGAAAAGTCACTTGATTTAGAAGCCTATAAATGTATTTCTAAAAGGTATTGTGACTTGTCTTGAAAAGTAGATATGACTTGATACTACGGTTATTAGTATCTTGGAAGTTTTATTTGAAAGAGAATCATTTTAAAGGAGTAGAGACACGTAGTACGTTGGGTTAAATTCCCGGATTTTATAATGACATGTTAGTGCCTTAAGTAAACAAAAATGAGAGTGTATATGAACAATCTAATAAGAAGTTAGGGGATTTCTTAACTTGCTTGTAATGTATGATAAGCCGGTGATGCTTATGTTATGTATGGTAAGCCGGTGGTGCTTATGTTATGTATGATAAGTCGGTAGTGCTTATGTTATATATGATAAGCCGGTAGGGCTTATGTTATGTATGATGGCCGGTTGAGTTAGGGTAAGAGTATAAATGAGGGGTAAACCCCCAAGACGTTTTACCACCTTCTCCAGGATAAGAGTATAAATGAGGGGTAAACCCCCAAGACGTTATACCACCTGCTTCAGGGTAAAAGTATAAATGAGGGATAAACTCCCAAGACGTTATACCACCTGTTCCATGGATTTGCTACCCATGATGCGAGGAATACCTCATGCGAGTCCTTATGGGCTTATGCGGGTGAAATAGTCCCATGCGGGCGGGTACAGCCTATGCGAGGAATACCTCATGCGGGTCCAAATGACCTATGCGGGTGAAATAGTCCCAGGAGTAGGATTACTTATCGATACTACGGGCGAGGGACCCTGCTTTGATCACGAGCCTCCTATTTTTATGCAGTATACCTTTATGGGCAGACTTATGTGATTTTATCGCATCCCAGATTGGGCCGGACAGTATACCTTTATGGGCAGACTTATGTGACTCTATCGCGTCCCAGATTGGGCCGACAGTATAGGCGTTCCTCCATAAAGGGACGTATTAGGTTATGCAAGATACGTAAGTTATATGTTTATGAACTTGATGAGTTTTCTTAAGTATGTACGTAAGAATTTGACTATACTCTTATTGAAAAATGGGAAAAGATAATAAGGTACGATTAAGTTCACGAGATGGAAATGACACGGTAGGATCTGGTATTTACCCTTTCTTTATACTTGTCATTCTTTTGTACGATTATGATTTGTTCTGTACCTTATTTTTCGTTCCATATTCTGAAATTTTTGTTATGCGGCCGCGTTCATGTCCGCAGTTTAGGTACGATTGTGGATCCGAGCTTAGGATCTGGTTCAAGATTTTGAGATGGCTCCAATGTTAGGAGCTTGTGCGTCATGGTTATGTATATTCGTGCGGCGGGGCCTTATCCCGTCATAGCGATGGTCCAAATCTTAGAGTGCAGATTCATCCGTGGTGGGTGACTAGAGTTGTTTTTACATTGTTAAACAGTGTAGACCCTTTCAGGAAATTTTTATGTTATGGCAGCCTTATCGGCTTGGCCTTAGTTTTTTTAAAAAAGTGTTATTTATCTTCCGCAGTTTGTTATGTTGTATGATTAGAAGGGTGCCCAGGTAGGGCACCAGTCGCGGCCCGGGGTCGGGTCGTGACACACGGTCTGTAGACATTCCGAGGACTAACTGCTCTGATATCACTTGTTATACCCCGTAATTCCATAGTATGTATGCGAGGACGTATGTACGATTATTCAAGCCCTCATTAGGTTAAGAATGAACTTGTGAACTTTCGACGGAAAGATTCCGAACCTTGTGAAGGAAATTCTACGTTTTTAATATTTTAACCGATTACGGATTTTTCCGAGAGACGAAATATTTGGACCAATAGGACGGCGACATGTGTCACCCTTAGTTGGCATGGGTTGGACGAAATGGTGGCCTAGTGGACAAGTCAAATGGTCAAGTCTTGCAAAGATATTTTTTTAGGTTAGTGGGGGTAGGTATAGTGGACAGTTTTCTTGAGCAAGTGGGAGGCCACATGACTCATTGTTGTGGGGGACATATGTCCCAATGTTGTGGTGGACATATGTCCCAAGGTTGTGGTGGACACTTGGTGGAAGACTCCACTCACACAAGCTAGCTAATCTTCACCCTCCATTTGTGTTAATCTTGGCCATTGAAGGCTCTATAAATACCCCCCCTCTTGTGCAAGACTTCTTCATCCACTAAACATTTTCCAAGTCTCAAAATCCTTCCCTCTAGTAGTGTTCTTGTCCAAGTCCTCTCCTCCCCCCTTGCCTGGTGTTTCGTCTGAAACACCCCTCTTCCACTTCGTAGTTTCGTCCCAACCCCTTGGTAGAAAAATATTCTCCAAGTATTGTTACTATCCCAAAATACCTTAGCCAAATACCTTGTAGTATTCCAAAGTCACCTCTATACTAAGATCCCAGAAATACTACCTTATATCCATTAGTCACTAAACGAAACCCTAGGAAAATCTTCATGGTTGGTTGAAGTATTTAAGTAGAAGTTGTGTAGAACTTCTAAGGGTTTCTTAGCTATCAGCATGCAAATTAGGAGCTAAACCTTGCTCAGGAGCGACATTTAAACTTGGATAATTTTGGGCTTATCGAGGTAAATACTCTTGTCCTTCTATTGTAATTGGAGATTACATATAAGAGTAGTTTAGATTTGAGTATAAGATATAGAAGGATATTAAAGAATAGAATTGAACTATAATCACATTAGAAGGATATTAAAGAAGGGAATTGAACTGTACTTACATAGGACTGTATTCTGATGAACTGAGTAGTTTGTGGTAGGGAAATCTTGCCCAATTTTCCGTAGAATTAAGAACATACTTAGAATTTTCTGAGAATAGTCTAGACGTTGATAGACGTATTTGACTATTATAGGTTGATACTCTGCGCGCGACATATTCGACTTGGCAGGTGGATTTCGCCGAGGAGGTATGTGATTCTTCCTATCCTCTTGAGCATGATATTTTAAAATATATATATATAGTACGGTAGACGTACGTGTGTTAACTGAACATGGTTTTACTTGACGTCTTTTGACTTGAGTCTAAATAATAAGAATCTTGAAGTATTTCAAAAGAATTATGAATCATTTTTGAAAGAAGAGTAATACTTGGTTTTTAAACAAAAAGCTTAAGAGTTATACTAGCTTTATGGGAAGTTAGGTATAACGACTTAAGAAAGATAAAATGGACGGTTTACTTATGTGTTTATGAAAGACTTGTATTGATTTCTGGAAAGTATAGTAAGATGGTTCGATGAGTAGACATGTTATGATGTTATGTGTGTTAGTGTCTTGTAATGTTTGTATAAAGAGGTTATTCTTATTGTGCTTATGTTGTTTAACGATAAGCCGTTATGTTAGTATTATACCACTCACCTCTTGACATGTTATACCGGGGGTTAAGCTGCTCCCCGATGCGAGGGATGCCTCATGCGGGTGCAGGGGACCTATGCGGAGCTACGAGAGTTCCAGGTTAGTGTGCGAGGAATACCTCATACGGTCTATGTGGCCATGTGGACTACGAGAGTCCAGGACGATGCCGAGGAGTAGCTACCCCCGATGCGAGGAATACCTCATGCGGTGCAAGGACCTATGCGGATCGGGAAGTCGAGATTAGGTACGCATAATGATACTATGGGCGATTGGCCTTGCTTGATCATTAGCGGCCTAGAAAAGTCGATTACATTATATCTATTTTGCTCTTGTTTATGTTGTGGCACTATGCGATTGAACGTTGTATTTGTAAATGGTTTTAAACACTTTGATTTCACTTGATGCTACAGTTTCACATACTTGGTACTGTTATCGACCTCCTTGGGGCTGCGTTCATGCCGCAGGTAAAGGGAAGCAGGTAGCGGATCCTCAGTTTTAGGATCTTTACTCTGGTGTCAGGAGCTTCATTTCTCCGGAGGCTCGACTTTTGGGTATGATCTCCCTGTGTTGTAGAATTTTTGTACATTCAGGGTATGGCGGGGTCTGTCGCCATAGTTGTTTACTTCCTTAAGTGCAGTAGTCCTATTGTAAAGTTGGGATGTAACTGCCAGACTTGGTACATATATATATGCCGAAAGGAAACTTTTCTCAGATAAACTGTTTCTCATTTCATAGTGTTCATGTCTTGTTTTTATATTCCCGATTACTCGATGTATGACTACTTGGGTGCGGGTAAGGCACGATCCACGTGCCAAGCAGGTCGTGACAAAAGTGGTATCGAGCGATTAATCCTCGGAAAGTGTCTGAGACCGTATCTAGTAGAGTCTTGATTATCGGTGTGTTGTGCACCACACCAATAATCAGGAGGCTATAGGATATTTAGGATTGGTTTCCATTCTTCTCACTCTGAGATCGTGCCTTAGAGCTGTGTTATAAGTTGGGCCCCTCTAACGTATTTCCTTTCTTTAACAATTATGCCTCCACGCAAGGCAACCCGCCCGAGCAAGGCAAAGCGTGGAGTCGCTAGTAGGACACGAGGGCCACGAGGCCTGTGCCCGATCTATACCCGAGGCGATACCTCGGGCGGCGAGTTCCACGACGCCGCCCGGCCCTGTAGGGTTTAGAGCGGCGGTGGTTGATGAGACCACGATGACTGCGCCTCCACCGGCTGGAGCGAGGAGATGGGTTCTGAGAGATGGCCCGATTCTTGCTTGATTGTGGCGAACGAGAGATAAATTTGGATCACGGCGATTCCGGCTCAGCAGCAGTGGTTCACCCGAGGTCGGATAGTTTGAGGCTACGGATTTTCGAGTTGTAGCCCGCCGAGTTCTACGGTCGAGGCACGAGGATGATCCATGCGAGTTCATCCGAAGCGATTCTGACGGATCATGAGAGTGATCAAGGCTTCGGAGACCGAGTCCGTGATCTTCGATTCGCATCGGCTGCGTGATACCGCAGTCGACTGGTTTGATTCGTGGGAGCTATCCCGGGGAGAGCATGCGCCTCCAGCAGTATGGGACGAGTTCTCTGAGGCATTTCTCACTCACTTCTTGCCTCCGCAGATGAGGAGGGTGTTATACCTCGTGGTTCGGGTCCGGACCATGATCGAGTATCGGCGCAGCTGGCGGATAATTGTAGGTCGCGCGCCGGAAGGCGGGGCATGCCGAAGATCTGAGGGGTCGAAGTTTCAGCGCGCCGGAAGAGAAGGGCGGCGCCGATCGCAGGCTGCGACACCGAGGCGGGAAATCTGGCGGAAAAACTTAGGAAAATCTGATCTTTTCTTTTAAAAGGGCATGGGTGGGTGACAAGTGTCCCCCCCATCTGATTTCTGCATGAATTATATTGACCAAGTCTTAAAGATTTGGTCATCTTTCATCTCTCTCTTAGAAAAGCTCCTCGTTCTCTCTTAAATTATTTCAAGCTCCTCCTTCTCTCTAAAACTCCAAGAGATATTCTAGCCTTAGGAAAAATCTGAAAAGTAAAAGGCAAGAAGGAAGCTTGTGGCTAGCTTGTGAAGGTTGTTGTAGTGGTGTTCTTGGAATAGAAGCTAGCAAATTGTTGGATAAATTTGGCTAAAGCTCTAAGGTAATGATTCTTCCTCTATTATTAGTTTTTAGTGTTGCATGTTAAGAAAAAAGTACTTGTGGTAGTAAATAATGCTATTACAGTCATTGCATGCACGAAATGTGGGTTGGGTATGAAGGATTTGGCTAAAGAGATATTATGAGCATGTTGTAGCCTACAAACTACTTTAGAATTGTTAAGTGTATTATTATAACTTATGGGGCAGAATTTTACACACCCAAGATTAGGTGTGTAATCCCCTTTGTGTTGGTTTGGATGTTGGGCCTTAATGAGGCGTTTGAGTGTTGAAAATCGGCCTTTGAAAAAGGTGGCAAAGTGAGTAGAAACAAAGGAAATGCTGCCCAATTTTCCTTAGGAATTGGTAACTTGAATTTGGAATTTCTACATTGAAATTAGAGGTTAATAAACGCACTATGGTTATTATAGGTTGACATATTACTTGCGGTAGTTGGACTTAGCAAGTGGATTGACCGAAGAGGTATGTAGAGCTTTCCTATCTCTTGAGCATGAATAGTTGTATCTATGTAGTACGGTATCGTCAAGATTTGATAATCTACACTTGTTTTAAAGTATATGATACTTGTTTCATTTCAAAAGTATAAGTCCCTTGGATTGAGGGAAAAATGTATTTGACAAAGGGATAACGCTAATATAATGACTTTATGGGAAGTTGGTTATATTAGTTTTCTTGAAAGGTTCACAAAGAAAGATTTACTCTAATTAAAACAAGTACGGGTAAAGGATTTGAAACTAAGAAAGGTGAATTGATTTTTAGGCATTGGTTGCCTAAGGTTTTAAAGGAAATGAAGTCACTTGATTTAGAAGCCTATTATATCTCTAAAAAGGAAATGTGACTTGTCTTGAAAAGAAATCGTAACTTGATGCTATGGTGAATAGTATCTTGGAATCTTTGTATAAAAAGAGTTTTACTTAAAAAGTTAGAAGTACATGGTACTTGGGTTAAATTCCCGGATTTTCTATATTAAGACATGTTAGTGCCTTAGGATACTAAAATGAGAGGATATATTAATAATGTTAATAAGAAGTTAGGGGATTTCTTAACTTGCTTATGTTATGATAAGCCGGTAGTGCTTATGTATGATATGATAGGCCGGTAGTGCTTATGTTGTGATATGATAGGCCGGTAGTGCTTATGTATGATATGATAGGCCGGTAGTGCTTATGTTATGTATGATAGCCGGATGAGCTATGTTATATATTTGTATTATTACGGGGTAAACCCCGGGTTATTATCTATGCCATGGATTTGCTACCCATGATGCGAGTGCGGCGTTTGCACTCATGCGGATCCGGACCACAGGATCCATGCGGGTGAAATAGTCCCATGCGAGTACGGCGATGGTACTCATGCGGGTCCACAGGATCCATGCGGGTGAAATAGTCCCATGCGGGTGAAATAGTCCCGTAGCGAGGCGGTTGACCTCATGCGGGTCCACAGGACCCATGCGGGTGAAATAGTCCCAGGAGTAGGATTGTTTAATGATACTACGGGCGAGGTACCCTGTTTTGATCGTGAGCCTCCTATTTTTATGCTATAAGTTTTAGGCTTGTTACTCTCATTGTTAGTAAGGCACAATGCAAGGAAATTGATTTTATCTATGACTCCAGTTTATTTTTGACTTATGATATTACTACAGTATTTTCCAGTTTTACATACTTGGTACGTTGTGTACTGACCCCCTTCCTCGGGGGCTGCGTTCATGCGCGGTAAGGAAGCGGTGGTAGATCCTCATTCCTAGGATCTTTTACTCGATTGTCGAAGCTCCATTCCTCGGAAGCTTGTTTTGAGTACGGATATTCCACGATGCTATAGGTATTTTGTACATTCGGGGTATGGCGGGGCCCTGTCCCACGATTATTATCTTTAAGTGCAGTGGTCACATATATGTTTTGGGCTATAAGAACCAGTTGTACTACTATACTTTGTTTAAGTATGTTTTATGGAAGGCAACCTTATCGGCTGGCCAGTGATGTTCACCCTTTTATAAGTTATGTGTTATGTATGTTCATTGCTATTCTCGACATATACTGACAGGTACCGGTAAGTACGATCGCGGCCGAGGTTGGGTCGTGACAAAAGTGGTATCGAGCGATTAGTCCTCGGAAAGTGTCCACGGCAGTGTCAGTAGAGTCTTGATTATCGGTGTGTCGTTCACCACATCTATAATCAGGAGGCTGCAGGATAGTTAGTATTGGTTTCCATTCTTTCACTCTAAGATCGTGCAATAGAGCTGAGTTATAGGTTGAACATCCTCTGATGTTTTCCTTTATGTATCGATTATGCCTCCAAAGGCAACCGCGCCCGGAAGGGCAAAGCGAGAGAACTACTAGAAGGGCACCGAGGGTTACCAGGGCACATTCCCAGTCCTTATCGGATGAGGTGTTTCGGACGATGAGTTCTACAACGACGCCAACCCCAAAGATGCGAAGCGGCAGCCATCGAGACCGCGGTACTGAGCCTCCATCCAGCGGCCGAGCGAGAGGATATGAGATACAAGGAGATGGCGATTACTAGCCGGGATCGTGGCGAACGTGAGGATAGGTGAGACGGCAATTCATTTGTACCGTAGTTCGACCAGCTGCTAGCTTGAGAGGCAGAGGACTTTTGAGTTGCGGCCCACGAGTTTTATGGGTGAGGCACGAGGATGATCCTCGAGTTTATCCGAAGCGATTCTGTGGATCGTGAGGGTGATCGGGGCTTGGAGACCGAGTCGGTGGTACTAGGTTCGCATCGGTGCGGGACCAGCTGCGATTGGCCGTATGACTCATGGGAAGCGTCGGGGAGCATGCGCTTCCAGCTGTTTGGGACGAGTTCTCAGAGGCGTTACTTGGCCATTTCTTGCCTCCGCAGATGAAGAGGGCTCGGGCCGATAGATTTTTGACACTGAGACAGAGTGGGCGGACGGTTCGGGAGTACAATGTGGAGTTTGACTCATTGGCTCGGTATGTGCCCGCTTTGGTAGCAGACATGGAGGGCGGTGTTCACGGGCCGCGAGCGCGGCGAGGTCGTGGCGGGGTTCTAGTTCCAACGTCCTCGAAACGCATCTATGCTATGTCGATCGTCGAGAGCGAGGCGTCACCGATGTCCGCAGTACATTATTGGTTTCTTCTTTGTGATGTATATGCTTTGATAGATCCGTGTTCTACCTTGTCCTATATATCTCCTCATATTCTTTGGTAGAATAGGGATATGGCCGAGTCCATAGAATCTTTTGAGGTGGCTACGCCGTAGGTGCTTGATGGTAGCCGAGCGGGTATATAAGGCTTGCCCGGTGACTATAGATGGTCGCCGACTCTGGCGACTTGATAGAGTTGGATATGGCGGACCGATGTGATTATGGGTATGGATTGGCTAGCGTCTTGCTATGCCAATGTGGACCGCAGAGAGGTTAGTTCGGTTCCGGTTTCTGGTGAGCGGTTATCGAGTGGAAGGGAATCTTGCATCGCCGAGGGTAGGTTTATTTCTTACCTCAAGGCTAGAAAGATGGTACGTAAGGGTATATTTACCATTTGGTTCGGGTATTCGACATCGAGAGGTGAGATAGGACCTTCATCGATTCCGGTTGTTAGAGAATTTCGGATGTATTCCCGCACGAAGCTTAGGTATCCTCCCGAGAGGAGATTGAGTTTTGCATCGATTTGGCGCGGACACTCGACCGATATCTATTCCGCCATACGAGGATGGCACTGCCGAGTTGAGGGAATTGAAGGACCAGTGAAAGATTTCTTTGGAAAGGCTTTATCAGGCAGTGTTTCTCCCGGGAGCGCCGGTGTTATTTGTAAAGAAGAAGGGCGGGGCAGCTGCGTATGTGTATTGATTACTGACGGTGAACAAGGTAACTATCAAGAAACGGTATCCCTCCCGGGATTGACGATTTGTTTGACCATTGCGGGGTGCAAAGTGTTTTCAAGATAGACTGCGGTGCAGTTATCATCAGTGCGAGTTAGAGATATAGATATCCCAAAGAGCGCATTCGGGACCGGTATGGGCACTATGAGTTCAGGTGATGTCTTTCGGGTTGACAACGCCCAGCGGTATTCATGGATTTGATGAATAGGGTGTTCGTGCCATTCTTGGATATGTTCGTTATAGTGTTTATTGTTGATATCTTGGTGTATTCGCGCACGAGCGAGCATCTGAATCATTTGAGGGCGGTATTGGGAGTCCTCGAGGCCGCGATTGTATGCCAAGTTCTCGAAGTCACGAGTTAGTTGGCGTCGATGGCTTTCTTAGGACATGTTATCGGGGCGATGGTATTCGGGTTGATCTGGCGAAGATTGAAGCGATCAAGACTTGGCCTAAACCAGCTACACCGACAGTGCGCAACTTTTGGGCCTTGCGTGCTATTATCGGAGGTTTGTAGAAAAGTTTGCTTATTTCAAAGACTTTGACTAAGCGACTCAAAAGGCGACTATGTTACAGTGGACGGATACTTGTGAGAAAGTTTCCGGTTGCTAAAGGAGAAGTTGACGACCGCCCAGCTTCTTACTCTTCCGAGGGCTTAGATGGATATGTGGTTTATTATGTGGCCGTCAGTGTCGGGCTTGGGTGCGTCTTGATGCGGCCGCGGCAAAGTTATAGCTTATGCATCTTGACAACTTATGAAACATGAGAAGAACGATCCCACACATGACTTGGAGTTGGCAGCAGTGATTCATGCTTTGAAGATCTGGAGACATTATCTATATGGAGTTCATGTGGACATTTACACAGACCACAAGAGTCTCCAATACATCTTCAGCCAGAAGGAGCTGAACTTGCGGCAGAGACGATGGTTGGAGCTACTTAAGGATTACGATGTTGATATTCTATACCACCCAGGGAAGGCCAATGTAGTTGCAGACGTCCTTAGTCGCAGATTGATGGGTAGTCTGTCTGATGTTCAGCCAGAGAAGAGGTATATGGTCCGAGAGTTATATCAGCTAGCGAGCCTTGGGGTTCGTTTGGTTGATTTTGATAGTGACGGAATTCGGATTCGAGAGGTTGCCGAGTCTTCCATCGTCGAGGAGGTGAAGAGGCGACAGTATGAGGATCCGATTTTGATGCATACAAGATGCGCCTCTCGAAGGAGAAGAGTCTATTTGAGGTAGCGCTGATGGGGTGCTAAGATTCGGCGGTTGTGTGTTCCGATGTAGCGAGGACTTCGTCGGCGGTGCAGGAGGCACACAGTGCTCGTTATTCCATTCATCCGGGGTCGACTAAGATGTATCATGACCTCAGATGTGTGTATTGGTGGGATGGCCTAAAGAGGGACGTTGCGGAGTTCGTGGCACGATGCGAATTGTCGCGAGTTAAGATTGAGCACGAAGCGGGGTCATTGCGAGCTATTGATATTCGACTTGGAAGTGGGAGGTGATAAATATGGATTTTATTACGGGGCTACCTACCACTCGAGAAAGCATGATTCCATTTGGGTGATTGTCGACGGTGTGAAATCAGCCCATTTTCTTCCGGCCGAACGACGTTCTCGGTGAGGACTATGCGGATTATATATTAGGGAGATTGTGAGGCGCACGAGTCCTGTCGATTATATCGAATAGAGAGCCCGGTTCTCGGCTAACCGGAGGTCTTTTGAAGGGATTAGGGACAGTGAGTCTTAGTCTTGCATTTCACCCTCGGGCCATCGACGGACAAGCGAGCGCACTATCCGGACTTGAGGATATCTTTGCGGGCTTTTGTTATTGATTTCGAGGGTAGCCGGGAGGATCATTTGCCTCTTGTGGAGTTTGCTTACAACAACGGCTACCATTCCAAAGATTCGGATGGCGCGCCTTATGAGGCCTTATACGGGAGGAAGTGCAGTCACCGATAGGCTGGTTCGAGTGGGAGAAGTTCATTAGTCGGGCGGACTTAGTTCGTGACGGTGGATAAGGTGAAGCTTATCCAGAGCGGTTGTTAGCGGCTCAGTCGGCGAAGTCGTATGCGGTCGTCGGCGTCGACACTTGGAATTTGAGATAGATGATTGGGTTTTCTAAAGGTATCGCCCGTGAAGGCGTGATGAGATTTGGAAAGAAGGGAAGCTTAGCCCAAGGTACATTGGGCGTATCAGTTATCCGTAGGGTAGGCGGGGTTACATGAGTTAGATCTGCCGTCCGATTTGGGCGGTACATCGGCTTTCCATGTGTCCATGTTGCGGAAATGTATTGGAGATCCATCTAGAGTGCACCGGTTCATGATGTCCAAGTGGATCGAGGAGTTATCGTGAGGAGAGTTCCATAGCGATACTCGATCGACGAGTTAGGCGACTTCGGACGAAGGACGTGGCTTCCGAAGGTCTTATGGCGGAAGAGAACAGGAGGAAATGACGTGGGAAGCGGATGATGACATGATGAAGAAGTATCCTCACTTATTCCTACACCTCCGGGTAACCCACTTTCCCGCTTGTTAGTTTTGATTTAGCAATTGTGCTTAAGTATTGTTGTGGCCGTGGAGCGTCTTTATTTGCAAAAAGTAGTTAAGGCGTCTACGTCAATTTGTGATTCAAGTAAGCCTAGAAGGAACATTCGGGACGAATGTTTCTAAGGGAGAATGTTATACCGTGGTTCGTCCGACCGCGGTCGAGTATCAGCCGCGGCTGAGACGTAATTGTAGGGCGCGCGCCGAAGGCATGGCGGCGCGGAAGATCTGAAGTCGCTGAAGTTTCAGCGCTTGTGGCTGAAGCGCAGCGCCTTGCGGCGGAAATCACGGAAAAACTTAGGAAAATCGATCTTTTCTTTTAAAAGGGCATGGGTGGGTGACAAGTGTCCCCCCCATCTGATTTCTGCATGCATTATATTGACCAAGTCTTAAAGACTTGGTCATCTTTCATCTCTCTCTTAGAAAAGCTCCTCCTTCTCTCTTAAATTATTTCAAGCTCCTCCTTCTCTCTAAAACTCCAAGAGATATTCTAGCCTTAGGAAAAATCTGAAAAGTAAAAGGCAAGAAGGAAGCTTGTGGCTAGCTTGTGAAGGTTGTTGTGGTGGTGTTCTTGGAATAGAAGCTAGCAAATTGTTGGATAAATTTGGCTAAAGCTCTAAGGTAATGATTCTTCCTATATTATTAGTTTTTAGTGTTGCATGTTAAGAAGAAAGTACTTGTGGTAGTAAATAATGCTATTACAGTCATTGCATGCAAGAAATGTGGGTTGGGTATGAAGGATTTGGCTAAAGAGATATTATAAGCATGTTGTAGCCTACAAACTACTTTAGAATTGTTAAGTGTATTATTATAACTTATGGGGCAGAATTTTACACACCCAAGATTAGGTGTGTAATCCCCATTGTGTTGGTTTACACAAACTACAAGATTTGATAATCTACACTTGTTTTAAAGTATATGATACTTGTTTCATTTCAAAAGTATAAGTCCCTTGGATTGAGGGAAAAATGTATTTGACAAAGGGATAACGCTAATATAATGACTTTATGGGAAATTGGTTATATTAGTTTTCTTGAAAGGTTCACAAAGAAAGGTTTACTCTAATTAAAACAAGTACGGGTAAAGGATTTGAAACTAAGAAAGGTGAATTGATTTTTAGGCATTGATTGCCTAAGGTTTTAAAGGAAATGAAGTCACTTGATTTAGAAGCCTATTATATCTCTAAAAAGGAAATGTGACTTGTCTTGAAAAGAAATCGTAACTTGATGCTATGGTGAATAGTATCTTGGAATCTTTGTATAAAAAGAGTTTTACTTAAAAAGTTAGAAGTACATGGTACTTGGGTTAAATTCCCGAATTTTCTATATTAAGACATGTTAGTGCCTTAGGATACTAAAATGAGAGGATATATTAATAATGTTAATAAGAAGTTATGAGATTTCTTAACTTGCTTATGTTATGATAAGCCGGTAGTGCTTATGTATGATATGATAGGCCGGTAGTGCTTATGTTGTGATACGATAGGCCGGTAGTGCTTATGTATGATATGATAGGCCGGTAGTGCTTATGTTATGTATGATAGCCGGATGAGCTATGTTATATATTTGTATTATTACGGGGTAAACCCCGGGTTATTATCTATGCCATGGATTTGCTACCCATGATGCGAGTGCGGCGCTTACACTCATGCGGATCCGGACCACAGGATCCATGCGGGTGAAATAGTCCCATGCGAGTACGGCGATGGTACTCATGCGGGTCCACAGGATCCATGCGGGTGAAATAGTCCCATGCGGGTGAAATAGTCCCATGACGAGGCGGATGACCTCATGCGGGTCCACAGGACCCATGCGGGTGAAATAGTCCCAGGAGTAGGATTGCTTAATGATACTACGGGCGAGGTACCCTGTTTTGATCGTGAGCCTCCTATTTTTATGCTATAAGTTTTAGGCTTGTTACTCTCATTGTTAGTAAGGCACAATGCAAGGAAATTGATTTTATCTATGACTCCAGCTTATTTTTGACTTATGATATTACTACAGTATTTTCCAGTTTTACATACTTGGTACGTTGTGTACTGACCCCCTTCCTCGGGGGCTGCGTTCATGCCGCAGGTAAGGGAAAGCAGGTGGTAGATCCTCATTCCTAGGATCTTTTACTCAGGTGTCAGAAGCTCCATTCCTCCGGAAGCTTGTTTTTGGTACGGATATTCCCTGATGCTATAGGTATTTTGTACATTCAGGGGTATGGCGGGGCCCTGTCCCGCCACAGTTGTTATCTTTAGAGGTCTGTGGTCACATATATGTTTTGGGCTATAAGAACCAGTTGTACTACTATACTTTGTTTAAGTATGTTTTATGGAAGGCAGCCTTATCGGCTGGCCAGTGATGTTTACCCTTTTTATAAGTTATGTGTTATGTATGTTCATTGCTATTCTCGACATATACGGCAGGTACCCGGTAGGTACCGATCACGGCCGAGGTTGGGTCGTGACAGAGGGCACGGGCCGACAAGTTTTTGATCTTGGCGAGAGAAGCGCCTGATTCGGGAGTACAACGTGGAGTTCGACTCGTTGGCTCGATATGTCCCTGCGTTGGTAACAGATATGGAGGACAGGGTACACCGCTACGTCACCGGGCTAGATGATTATATTGTAGAGTCTTGCGCGGGTGTAGCTCTTCAGCCGGGCATGGACATTGCCCGCATGCAGGCTCATGCACTTGGATGCGAGGAGCGTAGAGGCGAGTTGTGATATCAGCGAAGAAGGCTAGACGGCAGCGGGATCTTTTGGTAGCTCTCGGGGTGGGCGGCACCGGCGGCGATCTAGATTTGCACCACGGCCCGGCTGAGCACTCCTACACCGTCTTGGGACGGCCGGTATTCGAGGCGGTCGGGGCCCAGACTTGGACTTCTAGGGTAGCGAGGTGCTAACCGACGAGACCACCCGCCGGTGTGGCCGTCGGTAGATCCCATTACGGAGTTGTGGTCCTACTTGAGTTTGTTATACTTGCGGCCAGCCGTCACTTTGCGAGCACTGTCAGGCGAGCGCGAGATGGTAGGAGTCGGCCGACAGGTCTTTTCGGTCTTCATCTCCTACTGATTACTCGCCGGGGCGGTACTCATGGACCAGCGGTCGCGGCAGGTCGTGGTGCGGGTCCGATTCTAGCGGTCCTCGAATCGCATTTATGCCTTGTCGGCCGGCGGGACAAAGGCCGTCACCGACGTCGTCGCAGTACTTTATCGATTTCTTGTTGTGGCGTGTATGCCTTGATAGATCGGGTTCTACTCTGTCCTATATATCTCCCCCTTATTGCTAGTAGGATAGGGATGAGGCGAGTCCATAGACCGCACGAGTAGCTACGCCCGATGGGTGATTCGGTGGTAGCTCGGCGGGTATATAGGGCTTGCCCGATGACTTTATGCGATCGTCGGACTGTTATACCGTATTTCCAGTATGCGTGAGGCGTGCGTCTGAAGTTTAAGCCTTAAAGTAGGCTAAGGGGCGAAATTTTGTGCACAATTAGCGAAAAGAATCATTTTTCGACGAAACGTTTTCCGGACTTTGCGAAGGAAAAATTCCGGCTATATCATTTATAATTTTTGCGGATTTTTCCGAGTGACGAAATATTTTGGACCAACGAGAGGGCGACACTTGTCACCCTCAAGTTGGCGGACCCATGGACGATTCAATGACACGTTTTTGCCTTCCATTTTTGTCAAGGAGTTGGTAGGATATTTTGTGTGGTAGATTGATAAGGTGGGACCCACACACACATGTCCAAATCCTCACCCTCCACTTGCCCCCCCACTTGGCTTCATCTTGGCTATTGATTGGCCTATAAATACCACTCTAATTCAAGACATTTCTTCATCCACACTTGTGAAAATCCAAGGCAAAAATCCCTCTCCCTCCCTCTCAAAGCTCTCGTCCCAATCCCCTCCCCTCGAGAAGGCCTCACGAACCCCTACCTAGTTGTTCTCGAAAATACTCCCCCTTGGTTGAGAAATACTTCTCCAAGTATTGTTATAATGCCAAAATACTCTAGCCCAACAACCTTTGTAGTATTTCCAAGTACCCTCTATACGAAAAGCCCGGGAAATACTACTATACTTTCTTTTAGCCACTAAACGAAACCCTATGGAAAAATCTCCATAATTGGTTGGAGTACTTAGTAGAAGTGTGTAGAACTTCTAAGGGTTTCTTGGAGCGAATTGGAGCGCACGGAGTAGGAGCTAAACCTTGCTCAGGATCGACATTAAACTTGGATAATTTTGGGCTTATCGAGGTAAATAAACTTGTCCCCCTATTGTAATTGGAAATTACATGTTGTAGTAATATATAGTTGAAGTATACTATATATTGAATGATTATTGAAAAGAATTGAACTATAATCACATCAGAAGAATATTAAAGAAGAAAAGCAATCAGTACTTACATAGAATTTGTATTTCTGATGAACTTGTGTAGTTTGGCGGGTAGGGAAGTGCTGCCCAATTTTCCGTGAATAAAGGAATCTGTATCTAGAATTATTTTACAGAGTAGTCTAGACATTGATAGACTTATATGACCATTATAGGTTGAAGTACTGCGAGTAGCGTATTCTACTCGGAGAAGTGGAAAAGGCTAGCAGGATTACAATACTTTGGAGCTATTTGCTAATAGTCGATAATCGTCGCGAGGTATGTGATTCTTCCTGTTATACCCCGTATTTCGGTATATGCGTGGGGCGTGCGTGAAAATTTGAACTTGTGATTTAGGCTTGGCGAAATTTATTTGTTCACAACACGATTAGAGTCGTTTTTGAAACGTTTTCCACTTTCGTAGGGAATTTCCGACTATGCCATTTTTAATTTTTTGCGGATTTTTCCGAGAGACGTAACATTTTGGACCAACAAGAGAGCGCCACTTGGCACCCTCTCATTGGAACACCTTGGGCGGTTTGCTTGGCCGAAAGTGGGACGTTTTGGCTAGCTTTCTTGGCCTTGTTTTGTGCCTTGTTTTGTGCCTTGTTTTGTGCCATGTTTTGTGGAGTAGAGATAGGGTGCACTTGGCTTGATCCTAGTCCTACACTTGCCTAACACATGGATTGATCTTGGCCATTGGTTGGCCAAGGCTTGTGCTATAAATACCCATCCCTTTGATGAACTTCTTCATCCATTCCAAAAATAATTCTAAGTGTTAAATCCTCCTCCTCCCTTGTGTTGAGTTCGGCCAGGGCCTCCCCTAGTGGCGAGAGCACCCCCTAGGGGTGCTAGCCGAGAGTAGTGCCCCCCCCCCTCCTAGTAGTGTGGCCGTGGGGTACCCCCCCCCTAGCCTAGTCGTTTTCGTATAAATACCCTCTCTTGATAGAAATACTCTCAAAAGTATTGTTATAATGCCCAAATTATCTTAGCCATATACCTTGTGTATTCTAAGGTTATACCTATACGAAAAACCCAGAAATACTATTATACTTCCCGTCAGTCACAAAACCGAAACCCTAGGAAAATCTCCATAGTCCGTTAGATCGTGTGTTGGTTAGAACTTCTAAGGGTGGTTTAGAGCGGGTTGGGCGCCGGAGTTGGAGCTAAACGATTGCCCAGGATCGACTTTAAGCTAGGATAATTATGGGCTTATCGAGGTAAATATCTTGTCCCCCTATTGTAATTGGAAATTACATGTTGTTAGATATTATAGTTGAAGTATACTATATATAGTATTGAACGTAGTTATCGGCAATGTCTTGCGACTTAAGCCTGAAATTAAAGAAGAATACTGAACTGTAATTACATGGGGCTGTATTACAGTAGACTTGTGTAGTAGTACCGTGGAGTAGAATTGTACCCGTTTGGGTTAGATGTATAACCCCCCCCCCCCCTGGTTGGCTTGGTAGCCGGCCTCGATAGAGGAGGAGATTTCTGGGGAGGTCTTGAATTTTACGTAGAATGTTCTACGATAAGATCTAGATGTTAATAAGCGCCTTGTGGCCTTATAGGTTGAAGTACTACGTGTGGCGCGATCTACTTGGCTTAAGGAGTAGCCGACGTTTGGAAGTACTTGGAGCGTTTTGCTATTAGTCGATACTCGTCGCGATGTATGTGAACCTCTTCCTATCTCTTCTAGCATGATATGTGTGAACTATGTAGTGCGGTGAGCGTACATGTGCTAAATGTATTTGATTGGTTTAAAACATGTGTTATAACGGCTTATGGGAAGTTGGTTATAACACTTTATGTTGTTAAGAAAATACTTGTGGTTTTAAAAGGTAAGATTTGAACTATAAGCGGCTTGTTATATGTTAATAAAGAACTTGAAGTATTTCAAAGATTTTTGAATCATTTTGAAAGAAGTAGCAATATTTGGTTTTGAAAACTTAAGAGTTATACTAGCTTTATGGGAAGTTAGGTATAACGGCTTAAGAATGTTTCTCGATTTGAAATCGAATGTGTATCGACAAACCAGCGTTAATAAAAGGAAATGTTTTGAGTAATTAAGTATTATTAAAACGAAACTTCCATCTGCATGAAGCTAAGATGAGACAAAATGATATTTCCTAGATCAGTAATAAGATTGTTATAAAGAAGATATCCTACTCACATATAAGGCTTATGTTTCTCGGATAGTTTAAAGGAGAATTATATTCTTAAATGAATAAGACTATGAACTACGAATCCTTTCTAAAAAAATGAGAAACTTGAACATTGGAAATTAGGCAAACTTAAACATTGGAAAGGAATGTTGCTACTTGATTTTACAAAGAGAAGTAATTGATTTACTTTAAAAGATGATCACTCTATTTTTATACTACGTATTATGTGACATTGTGAAAGTAACGCATCTTTTAAAAGAGTTAATGTATGAAGTTCTTTGGGGATAAAACCCCGAACTTATTGACATATAGTAGAAAGTACCTTGTGTGAACAACTTGATTGTATTGGTTTGTGATAGCCTTGTAATACTTTCTTGTTGCTTTGATAAGTAAACGTGTTAGAATGCTACGTGTGTTAGTATCTTGTGATGTTTGTGTAAAGGGGTTTCCTCGATTGTGCTTATTAACTATCTGTCGTTATGATAGTATTGTGGCATTCATCTCTTGTGATGATTAGGGGTTAAAGCGCCCTCCGTGCGGGGTAGACTTCGGCGGTCGATGGACCTATGATTCGAGATACCTCATGCAGTCCGGGCTATGCGGAGCTGCGAGAGTTCCAGTTAGGATGCGCCGTGGTCATGCGGTCCTTGTGGCCACGCGAGTCGGGAGTAGCTACCCTCGATGCGGGAATACCTCATGCGGGCGATGAGATTGGCCTATCGAGTCGCGGGAAGTTCGGGACTAGACGCGCGCATTAGATCTGCGCGCAAGTGGCAGCTTTGATCATGTGGCGGTCTAGACAGATCTCGTAATACGATTCATGACCTTGTTGGTGGTGTTAGTAGTCGGCTATGCCTTCAGATTACCGTGCGGTGTTATTATGGCACAGTGGGACACGGTGTTCATATGTGTTCCTTGGTGCTTTTATATCATAAAGCGGTGAGAATGTGTCCCAGCACGATTGATGTTGTGGCGTGAGACCCCATCGTTATGTTCTTTTGATGACTTGAGGCGTGAGTCCACGACTTGATATATCGCTTAGTTATGGTAAAGCGTAGTTTGGTTATCATACATGTCTCCGCTTTGTATAGACTACTATGATTTCATTTACTGATATTTATATTTTAGTTTCACATACTTTTTGTTATGCGACCTCCGTTCATGCCGCAGTTGAGGTACACCGATCGTTGATCCTAGCTCGTCACATTGGGAAGCTCCGTTTCTCGGAGGCTTATCGGTGGTATAGTCCTGCGTAGTAAGTGTTTACATTCGGGGTTTGGCGGGGCCCCATTGTTGTCGTATCATTCTTAGAGGTATCTTGTTGTGGGCGGGGTTTGTAAAAGGATTAAAGCTCATGTTTAAAGTTGTCATTTATATATATCGAAAGGCAAGTTCTTCTCATATTATTGTTTCATATTTCATAATATGTCTTGTATCGTTTATGTTCGTGATTACTCGATGTTGTGTCACTAGGGTGCGGTAAGGCACCATCCACGGGCGTCGTGACAAAAGTGGTATCGAGCGATTAATCCTCGGAAAGTGTCTGAGCCGTATCGATGAGTCTTGATTATCGGTGTGTTGTGCACCACGCAATAATCGAGGAGGCTATAGGGTATTTAGGATTGGTTTCTATTCTTCTCACTCTGAGATCGTTCCTTAGAGTCGTGTTGTAAGTTGGACCCTCGGCGAAATTATTTCCCTTATCGTTATGCCTCGCGTAGGCCGGGAGGGCGGAGGCTGCGAGTAGAGTTCGGAGGGTGGCGAGGCACAGCCCAATCATTACCTAGGGTAGTGCTTCGTTCGGGAGTTCTGCGACGTCACTAGCCCGAGAGTTTTAGCAGCGCTAGTTCTACTGCGCCATGATATTTGAACCTTCGCGGCCAGGGAGCAGAGAATATGGATTGCAAAGAGACAACCTGTTACTAACTATGGATTTGACTACGAGAGTATACCGATGTACGCGAGTCTTGATGACTATCAACGAGAAGGTTGCGCAAGAGTAGTTCTTGATTGGGCTTGAGCATGGCACGTGGTCGGGCTTATGCGCAGCCGAAGCGTAGCAATCGGCAGGTTAACCGAAGAGGGCGAGCGGCAAGTCGCTGGTAACTTTCGGCGAGTCGCCTCGCTAGGTTATGCGCATCCACGGTAAAGGTCCTCGCGGGGTTCGGGGCGTTCGGGGTATGCAGGAGTTGGTCGAGCTCGAGCTTAGGTTCCGATCACCACGAAGGTTCGGCCATCCGATTGATTTTCTCGGTGTTCGGTGTGGCGAGAGTCATCTCGGGGAATGTCGTCTTTTAGTTGGTACTTGTTGTACCTATGACCGTCAGGGTCTGATGTCGAGAGTGTCCTGGTAGGAGGACTCAGCCTTCAGAATCGGTGGGTAGTTTGTCATTTTCCTTAGCTATGCGCCTGCAGGCGAGTTTGATTAGAACGACTAAGGAGTGAAGCGATGGATATAGATATATCTTTAACCCTCTAGAGTTTTGTTTATGTGATAAGGTGAGTATACCTTAAGTGCTATGTTACGATAGCGGTGTGTTAGTTGTGATTAGAAATCATGGTGGGTTAGCAGAGTAAGATTTTGGGGATAGAGAAGGTGTGAGCCTTAGAGTTGTATACGTAGAGACCTTAGAGGTAAGGCCATCTCGAGTAAAAGATGTATTGTTTATGTTTGACCACTTATAGGAGTGCATAGTGCACGTGAGTTATGCTTGTGGGATTAGTCCACGAGTAGTGTGGAATGAAAGAGGGTAGTTGAGCTAAGAAGACCGCTAGGTTTTCGTAACGTGATTAGTGAGATTGTTCGGTTCGGGAGCTAGTATGGTGCGCGTTAGGGTCGGGTTGAGGCCACGTTGCGGGTCAACCAGCGGCTGTTTGGTGGTGGGGTCGGTTGTGGTGGTCCCGCTTGTGATAAGTCACGAGGGTGTTAGGCGAGTTTAGTTAACAGCGTCTGAGTTCGTGGATCGTTCGACCGGTGGTGGTCGATGGGGCAGCCCATCGTGTTCTTCGTCGGGACCGTTTTCTCGGCGAGAGGTTATGCGAGATGTTATATCGAAGGTTGTAAGGCTGCGAGGTGCCTACCTTCACCTTATGTCGGCGGTGAAGCCCGAGTTGTGGCTATTTTCGTTTTTGGAAGTTTTACCAGCGGGGTTAAGAACTTCGGTGAGTCTCGGAATCGCATTCGCCCCGGGCGTGTGTATTTGAGGGTAGTTGTGAAGATTGTTGTCTCGGTGGAGAGTGTTTAAGCTACCATTTCGGTGTTCGGATGTCGCCTTATTAAGCCTTGTAGGGGCGGAAGTGTAAGTTCTTGGTCGATTGGTTCGATGTTGGCAAGGTTCGCATTGGTTGAGCTTGTTCCGGTGTGGATAGTGAAGCTTGTCTAGAAGAAGTTACGGCAGCTCGAGGTATCGTGCGGATAATCGGCGGCGGCGCTTAGGGTTCGAGTTGACGGTCGGTCTTGAAGGTACCACCCGGTTAGGGTGGGGCGAGTTTTGGAAAACCAGAAACGTGGCGAGTTATTTTGGGCCTTTTGAGTTCATGTGAGAATAGGCGGGTTGCCTATATATTAGCATTTCTTAGTCCGACTTAGGAAGCGATGCGTCGATCTTCGTATTGTTAGGATCGGAAAGTATCGAAGATCCATCAGTGTTCCCGATTAATGATGACCACGTTAGAGATAGTAACCCGAGTCTTGGAACCGTGTCGAGAATGTGGTAAGAGTTAGTGTCCGACCTCGGGGATCACATGTAGTCCGGTACCGATTGTTGGGTCGCGGGTGACACTAGAACCTCGCGCAAAGTGACAAAAGTGGTATCGGGAAGAAGCGAGCATGTATGGCGAGCATAGATGTGATCATTTCTTTTGTAAGGAGAAGGTCTGAAGGAAGTATATTTTAGACCCGGAGAGAGGTGTTTGTGGTGATGATAGAGGTGATTCCTCGTGGACTTGGATGTAAGTTTTTATGTGCGCGGTGTTTTACGTGGCGGATGTGGCGGGGCGGTTCGTAAGTATAGTAGTGAAGACTATCTTGGCCACGTTTGTTTAGAGACTTAGAAGGAACATTCGGGACGAATGTTTCTAAGGAGGGAGAATGTTATACCCGTATTTCGGTATGCGTGGGGCGTGCGTAGAAAATTTGAACTTGTGATTTAGGCTTGGCGAAATTTATTTGTTCACAACACCGATTAGAGTCGTTTTTCGGCGAAGCGTTTTCCACGACTTTCGTGGGAATTTCCGACTATGCCATTTTTAATTTTTGCGGATTTTTAGAGGCGTAACATTTTGGACCAACAAGAGGCGCCACTGCACCTCTCATTGGAACACCTTGGGCGGTTTGCTTGGCGAAAGTGGGGCGTTTTGGCTAGCTTTCTTGGCCTTGTTTTGTGCCTTGTTTTGTGCCTTGTTTTGTGCCATGTTTTGTGGAGTAGAGATAGGGTGCACTTGGCGATCCTAGTCTACACTTGCCTAACACATGGATTGATCTTGGCCATTGGTTGGCCAAGGCTTGTGCTATAAATACCCGTCCCTTTGATGAACTTCTTCATCCATTCCAAAAATAATTCTAAGTGTTAAATCCTCCTCCTCCCTTGTGTTGAGTTCGGCCAAGGGCCTCCCTAGTGCCGTAGAGCACCCCTCTGGGGTGCTAGCCGAGTAGTGCCCCACTCCTAGTAGTGTGGCCGTGGGGTACCACTGCCTAGTCGTTTCGTATAAATACCTCCTCTTGATAGAAATACTCTCAAAAGTATTGTTATAATGCCCAAATTATCTTAGCCATATACCTTGTGTATTCTAAGGTTATACCTATCTGAAAAACCGAAATACTATTATACTTCCGTCAGTCACAAAACCGAAACCCTAGGAAAATCTCCATAGTCCGCGTGTAGAAGTTGGTTAGAACTTCTAAGGGTGGTTTAGAGCGGGTTGGGCGCTCGGAGTTGGAGCTAAGCGATTGCCCGGGATCGACTTTAAGCTAGGATAATTATGGGCTTATCGAGGTAAATATCTTGTCCCCTATTGTAATTGGAAATTACATGTTGTTAGATATTATAGTTGAAGTATACTATATATAGTATTGAGCGTAGTTATCGGCAATGTCTTGCGACTTAAGCTGAAATTAAAGAAGAATCGTAATTACATGGGGTGTATTACGAGTAGACTTGTGTAGTAGTGCAGTGGAGTAGAATTGTACCGCTAGGGTTAGATGTATAACCCCTGGTTGGCTTGGTAGGCCTCGATAGAGGAGGAGATTTCTGGCCGAATTTTACGTAGAATGTTCTACGATAAGATCTAGATGTTAATAAGCGCGCGTGGCCTTATAGGTTGAAGTACTACGTGTGGCGCGATCTACTTGGCAGGGAGTAGGCGTTTGGAAGTACTTGGGCGTTTTGCTATTAGTCGATACTCGTCGCGGTATGTGAACCTCTTCCTATCTCTTCTAGCATGATATGTGTGAACTATGTAGTGCGGTGACGTCATGTGCTAAATGTATTTGATTGGTTTAAAACATAAAGTGTTATAACGGCTTATGGGAAGTTGGTTATAACGACTTTATGTTGTTAAGAAAATACTTGTGGTTTTAAAAGGTAATCGATTTGAACTATAAGCGGCTTGTTATATGTTAATAAAGAACTTGAAGTATTTCAAAAGATTTTTGAATCATTTTGAAAGAAGTAGCAATATTTGGTTTTGAAAACTTAAGAGTTATACTAGCTTTATGGGAAGTTAGGTATAACGGCTTAAGAATGTTTCTTGATTTCGAAATCGAATGTGTATCGACAAACCACGCGTTAATAAAGGAAATGTTTTGAGTAATTAAGTATTATTAAAACCGAGAAACTTCCATCTGCATAGAAGCTAAGATGAGACAAAATGATATTTCCTAGATCATGGTCATTGTAATAAGATTGTTATAAAGAAGATATCCTACTCACATATAAGGCTTATGTTTCTCGGATAGTTTAAAGGAGAATTATATTCTTAAATGAATAAGACTATGAACTACTAATCCTTTCTAAAAAAATGAAACTTGAACATTGGAAATTAGGCAAACTTAAACATTGGAAAGGAATGTTGCTACTTGATTTTACAAAGAGAAGTAATTGATTTACTTTAAAAGATGATCACTCTATTTTTATACTACGTATTATGTGACATTGTGAAATGCGTACCTTTTTAAAAGAGTTAATGTATGAAGTACTTTGGGGATAAAACCGAACTTATTGACATATAGTAGAAAGTACCTTGTGTGAACAACTTGATTGTATTGGTTTGTGATAGCCTTGTAATACTTTCTTGTTGCTTTGATAAGTAAACGTGTTAGAATGCTACGTGTGTTAGTATCTTGTGATGTTTGTGTAAAGGGTTTCTTGATTGTGCTTATTAACTATCTGTCGTTATGATAGTATTGTGGCATTCATCTCTTGTGATGATTCCGGGTTAAGCGCCCTCCGTCGGGGTAGACTTCGGGCGGGTCGATGGACCTATGATTCGAGATACCTATGCAGTCGGGCCTATGCGGAGCTGCGAGTTCGTTAGATGCGGCCCTTGTGGTCATGCGGTCGCGTGGCCGTGCGGGCCGAGTCGGGGCGATGGAGTAGCTACCTCGATGCGGGAATACCTCATGCGGGCGATGAGATTGGCCTATGCGAGCGGGAAGTTCGAGGACTAGACGCGCATTAGATCTGCAAGTGGCGCCTTTGATCATGTGACGGGATCTCGATTCATGACCTTGTTGGTACGGTGTTAGTAGTCGGCTATGCCTTCGTACTTACCGTGCGGTGTTATTATGGCAGTGGGACACGGTGTTCATATGTGTTCCTTGGTGCTTTTATATCATAAAGCAATGTGTCCCACCTGCACGATTGATGTTGTGGCGTGAGACCCACCGTTATGTTCTTTTGTGATGACTTGAGGCGTGAGTCACGACTTGATATATTTGCTAGTTATGGTAAAACCGTAGTTTGTTATCATACATGTCTCATGCTTTGTATAGACTACTATGATTTCATTTCTGATTTATATTTTAGTTTCACATACTCGGTTTGTTATGCGACCTCGGCTGCGTTCATGCGCGTTGAGGTACACCGATCGTTGATCCTAGCTCTCGTGGTCACTGGGAAGCTCCGTTTCTCCGAGGCTTATCACGGTATAGTCCCCGTAGTGTTTACATTCGGGGTTTTCCGCCATTGTTGTCGTATCATTCTTAGAGTGGTTTGTAAAAAGGATTAAACCGCTCATGTTTAAAGTTGTCATTTATATATATGCCGAAAGGCAAGTTCTTCTCATATTATTGTTTCATATTTCATAATATGTCTTGTATCGTTTTATGTTCCGCTGATTACTCTGATGTTGTGTCACTAGGGTGCCCGGGGTAAGGCACCAGTCACGGGCCCAGTTTCGGGTCGTGACACTTCCTATACTCTTGAGCATGATATTTTAAAAGAATATATATATAGTACGGTAGACGTACGTGTGGTAACTGAACGTAGTTTTACGGCAATGTCTTTTGACTTAAGCCTAAATAATAAGAATCTTGAAGTATTTCAAAAGAATTAAGAACCGTTTTCGAAAGAAGAGTAATACTTGGTTTTGAAAGCTTAAGTTATACTAGCTTTATGGGAAGTTAGGTATAACGACTTAAGAGTGATAAAAGGAACGGTTGACTTAATTGAGTTAAGATGAATTTTGTTAAAAAAAAGTGTGAAACCTCATTCGTGAGTAATGAGTACTTGGTTTTTAAAAGAATAATGTTTTACTGATTTCGGAAATGAGAATAAGTATCGAACAAACCACGCTAATGCTAATAAAGAAGTGTATTGACTAATAAAGTATTATTAAAACCAGTAGAAACCTCCATCTGCATAGAAGCTAAGATGAGACAAAATGATATTACATTTCCTAGATCATGGCTGCTTTAATAAGATTGATTATGAACAAGAATAACCTACTCACACATAAGGCATATGTTGCTCAAATTGTTTTAAAAGAGAATTACGTTATTAAATGATTAAGACTATGAACGATGAAATCTTTCGAAAATAAGACACGGAAATGTTGAAATTAGGCAAACTTGAACTTTGGAAAAGAATGTTGTAACTTGATTTTAAAAGGAGAAGTGTTTTGGTTTAATAAAGGAAAGTATGGAAATTGTTTTGGTTTACTTAAAAAATGTTAGTCACTCTATTTTTATACGGGGATCGGGTGACCTTTGTAAAAGAAATGGATCTTTTAAAAAGAATTTAACGTTCGTAGTACTTTGGGGTTAAAACCTGGACTTTGGCATAAAATGAAAGTACCTTGAGTTGGGTGTAACTTGCATGTGTTTTCGTGTGATAGCCTTGTCGTGCTAGTATTGTATTTCTATACCACCGCGTCTCTCAATGGAGGGCCGGCTGATTTGTTATGATCTTCTTCGGGACGTCTGGCGATGTGGAGGATTCCACGGATGCGCTCAGTTGATAGTGTTATTCCATGGACTAGCTCTCCATGAGGTTTCACCGATTCGGCCTTGGTATCCGTGGTTGGCTTTCGCCTGCCCCGTCGTGGTGATTCGGCCTTGGTATCGGTAGTTAGCCTTCGCGACTTGCCCGTTCGGTGTAGTGGCGAAGTCTCGTGATACGCTTGGTATCCGTAGTTAGCCCTCGTACTTGCCGGTCACCGCGTGACACGGCTTTGGTATCCGTAGTTGGCTTTCGACTTGCCGTGACGAACCGTGGTTTGGATGTTGAGTGGCGAAGTCTCGTGATACGGCCTTGGTATCTGGTAGTTAGCCTCAGTCTTGCCCGATCATACGTGACACGCGGCTTTGGTATCTCGTAGTTGGCTTTCGTACTTGCCCCGTATCAGCTTCGTGGTTTGGTTGTATAGTGTTGTTAGTACGGCCTTAGTGTTATTATATCATAGACTGCCGGCAGTGAGGAAGGTATTCCACGGGCATGATTGATGTTGTGGGCGTGAGACCCATAGTTATATTTGAGTGATGACTTTGAGGGCGTGAGTCCCTGACTTGACATGACTGCTTATTTACTGTGGAATGTAGTTTGCTTATCATACATGTCTCCTGCTTTATATAGACTGCTATGATTTCATTTACAGTATTTTCAGTTTCACATACTTGGTACCTGTTGTACTGACCTCCTTCGGGGGGCTGCGTTCATGCCGCAGGTAGAGGTACACCAGTTGTTGATCCTCGCTCATAGGATCACCGTTCAGCGTATTGGGAAGCTACGTTTCTCCGGAAGCTTATCTTTTGGTATAGTCCCCTGTCATTGTAGGTACTTGTACATTCAGGGGTATGGCGGGGCCCTGTCCCATCATGTTGTATAAAAACTCTTAGAGGTCTGTAGTACTGTTGTGGGCAGGGTTTGTAAGGATGTAACTGTTCTAACTTTGTATTTATATATATGCCGAAAGGCGACTTTCTCTCAGATAAAATGTGCCTCATTTTTACATTTGTTTCATGTATTGTTTTTATGTTCTGCTGATTACTCTGATGTATGACTACTTGGGTGCCCGGGTAAGCCACCAGTCACGGGCCCGGGTTCGGGTCGTGACAAGACCCTAGCCGACTTGATAGAGTTGGACATGACTGATTTCGATGTGATCATGGGTATGGATTGGCTAGCTTCCTGCTACGCCAATGTAGACTGCAGGGAGAGAGTGGTACGGTTCCAGTTCTGAGGCCGGTTATTGAGTGGGAGGGGAACACTGTGTCGCCGAGGGGTAGGTTTATTTCCTACCTCAAGGCCAGGAAAATGGTGCAGAAGGGGTATATCTACCATCTCATTCGGGTGTTTGATCGAGGTGCGGTACCAGATTTTCATCGATTCAAGAGTCGAGAGTTCCCGGATGTGTTTCGACGACCTCCGGGTATCCCTCCCGAGAGGAGATAGAGTTTTGTGTCGATGTCTTTGCGGACACTCGGCTATTTCCATTCCGCCATACGTAATGGCACCGCCGAGTTGAGAGAGTTGAAGGACCAGTGAGAGATTTCTTTGGAGAAGGGCTTCATCAGACCTAGTGTTTCTCCCTGGGGAGCGCCGGTATTGTTCGTGAAGAAGAAGGACGGGACGCTGCGCATGTGTGTTGATTACAGGCAGCTGAACAAGGTGACTATTAAGAACAGATACCCCCTTCCTGTGATTGATGATTTGTTCGACCGATTTGCGAGTGCGAGATGTTTCTCCAAGATTGATCTGCGATCGGGCTATCATCAGGTGCGAGTTAGAGAGGCGGATGTCCCTAGGACTGCATTTCGGACCCGGTACGGGCACTATGAGTTTAGGGTTATGTCTTTCGGTTTGACCAATGCTCCGGTGGTATTTATGGATTTGATGAACCGAGTGTTCAAGCTATTTTTGGATACGTTTGTGATAGTATTCATTGATGACATCTTGGTTTATTCCTTTCGAGCGAGGAGCATGCGAGCATTTGAGGATCTTTGAGAGTTCTCCAGGACCAGCAGTTATACGCCAAATTTTCCAAATGTGAGTTTTGGTTGGCTTCGGTGGCTTTTCTTGGGCACATTGTAGGGGCTGATGGTATTCGGGTGGATACGGCCAAGATCGAGGCAGTCAGGAGTTGGCCTAGACCTACTACTCCGATAGAGGTGCGCAGCTTTCTGGGCCTTGCAGGTTACTATCGGAGGTTCGTGGAGAAGTTTGCTTCTATTTCAGCACCTTTGACTAAGCTGACTCAGAAGGGAGGTAAGTTTGGTGGGTGATGCTTGTGGCGTGGTTTCCGATTCTTGAAGGAGAGGTCGACGACCTTGATTCTTACTTTCCTGAGGGTCTAGACGGCTATGTGGTATATTGTGATGCGTCGAACCGCTTGGATGTGTGTTGATGCAGCGGGGCAAGGTTATAGCATACGCATCCCGGCTTAAGAAGCATGAGAGGAACTACCCCACCCATGATTTGGAGTTGGCGCGGTGATTCACGCCAAGATCCGAGGCACTATTTGTATGGGGTTCATGTGGATATTTATACGCACCACAAGAGCCTCCAGATATCTTCACCCGGAGGAGTGAACTTACGCGTAGATGGTGGTTAGAGTTACTCAAGGATTATGATGTCGATATCCCGTACCACCCGGGAAGGCCAATGCTGTGGCGTATGCTCTTAGTCGTAGGTCGATGGGAGTCTATCGATGTGCAGCCGAGAGGAGGGCATGGTCCGCGAGTTACATCGATTAGCGAGCCTTGGAGTCCGATTGATTGGTTACGATAGCGGTGGGGTTCGACCGAGAGGTTGCCGAGTCTTCCATCGTCGAGGAGGTGAAGAGGCAACAGTTTGAGGATTCGGTTTTGACGCGGTATCGTGATACGGCTCTTCGTGAGGGTAAGGGTCCTTTTGAGGTAGCACCTGATGGGGTGCTAAAGTTTGAGGGCAGGTTATGTGTTCCAGATATTACAGGGCTTCGGCAGCAGGTTCTAGGGGAAGCACACAGCGCGCGTTACTCTATCCATCCGGGGTCAACCAAGATGTACCATGACCTCAGATCTGTGTATTGGTGGGATGGCTTGAAGAGGGACGTTGCGAGTTTGTGGCTCGGTGCGTGTTGTCGCAGTGAAGGTAGAGCATCAGAGGCCTGGTGGATTATTGCAGACGATAGAGATCCCGACCTGGAAGTGGGAGGTGATCAACATGGACTTTATCACAGGATTACCTCGCACTCAGAGGAAGCATGATTCTATCCGGTTATCGTCGACAGTGATTGAAATCAGCCCACTTTCTTCCAATCGGGGCGACCTTTTCGTAGGGATTATGCCGCACTTTACATCCGAGAGATCGTGAGATCGCATGGGGTCCTATTTCTATCATATCGCATGCAGGAGCCCGGTTCTGGCTAACTCGGAGGTCTTTCGTAAGGGTTTAGGGGCCTTGGTGAGCACAGTCGCATTCCATCCTCGAGCACGGACGAGCGTAACGCACTATCCGCATTCTTTAGGATATCCGCGAGCTGTGTTATTGACTTCAGGGTAGTGGAGGATCATTTGCCTCTAGTAGAGTTTGCGTATAATAATAGCTACCACTCCGATTCGGATGGCGCCTTATGAGGCTTTGTATGGGAGGAAGTGCGGATCGCCGATAGGCTGGTTTAGCGATGGCGAGGTTGATTGGTTAGGCGCATTGATAAAGACGATGGATAAGGTGAAGCTTATCCAGGCGGCTATTAATGACTCGAGTCGGCAGTCGTATGCAGATCATCGTCGTCGGCATCTGGAGTTTGAGGTTGAAGATTGGGTTTTCCTGAAGGTGTCACCCATGAAGGGTGTGATGAGGTTTGGGAAGAAAGGGAAGCTCAGCCCAAGGTACATTGGGCCTTATAAGATTGTCCGCAGGGTAGGCGAGGTTGCCTAAGAGTTGGATCTGCCGTCCGATCTGGAGGCAGTGCATCCGGTTTTCCATGTTTCTATGCTGAGGAGATGTATCGGGGATCCATCTAGAGTGCACCCGCTTGACGACGTCCAGGTGACCGAGGGGTTATCGTATGAGGAGATTCCCATAGCAATACTTGATCGTCAGGTTAGGCGTCTGCGGACGAAGGATGTGGCTTCCGTCAAGGTCTTATGTCGGAACGAGCACAGAGAGGAGATGACGTGGGAATCAGAGGAGGACATGAGGCAGAAGTATCCTCACTTATTCCCCACACCTCCAGGTAACTTACTTTCCTACTTGTTGATTTCAATTACCATATGTACTTAAGTGTTGTATTGTGGCCATGTGTGGCATTTGCAAACTGTTTACATTATGAGGGACTTTATCGTTAACTGTCTTAAGAAGGAACATTCGGGACGAATATTTCTAAGGAGGGGAGAATGTTATACCCCGTACTTCCAGAGTATGTATGCGAGGACGTCCGTACGATTATTCAAGCCCTCATTAGGTTAAGAATGAACTTGTGAACTTTCGACGGAAAATATTCCGAACCTTGTGAAGGAAATTCTACGTTTTTAATATTTTAACCGATTACGGATTTTTCCGAGAGACGAAATATTTGGACCAATAGGAGGGCGACATGTGTCACCCTTAGTTGGCATGGGTTGGACGAAATGGTGGCCTAGTGGACAAGTCAAATGGTCAAGTCTTGCAAAGATATTTTTTTGGGTTAGTGGGGGTAGGTATAGTGGACGGTTTTCTTGAGCAAGTGGGAGGCCACATGGCTCATTGTTGTGGGGGACATATGTCCCAATGTTGTGGTGGACATATGTCCCAAGGTTGTGGTGGACACTTGGTGGAAGACTCCACTCACACAAGCTAGCTAATCTTCACCCTCTATTTGTGTTAATCTTGGCCATTGAAGGCTCTATAAATACCCCCCCTCTTGTGCAAGACTTCTTCATCCACTAAACATTTTCCAAGTCTCAAAATCCTTCCCTCTAGTAGTGTTCTTGTCCAAGTCCTCTCCTCCCCCCCTTGCCTAGTGTTTCGTCCGAAACACCCCCCTTCCCCCCTTCCTTGTAGTTTCGTCCCAACCCTCCCCCCCCCTTGGTAGAAAAATATTCTCCAAGTATTGTTACTATCCCAAAATACCTTAGCCAAATACCTTGTAGTATTCCAAAGTCACCTCTATACTAAGATCCCAAAAATACTACCTTATATCCATTAGTCACTAAACGAAACCCTAGGAAAATCTTCATGGTTGGTTGAAGTATTTAAGTAGAAGTTGTGTAGAACTTCTAAGGGTTTCTTGGAGCTATCGGAGCATGCAAATTAGGAGCTAAACCTTGCTCAGGAGCGACATTTAAACTTGGATAATTTTGGGCTTATCGAGGTAAATACTCTTGTCCTTCTATTGTAATTGGAGATTACATATAAGAGTAGTTTAGATTTGAGTATAAGATATAGAAGGATATTAAAGAATAGAATTGAACTATAATCACATTAGAAGGATATTAAAGAAGGGAATTGAACTGTACTTACATAGGACTGTATTTACAGTAGACCTGAGTAGTTTGACGGGTAGGGAAATGCTGCCCAATTTTCCGTAGAATTAAGAACCTTCTGCTTAGAATTTTCTACAGAATAGTCTAGACGTTGATAGACGTATTTGACTATTATAGGTTGATACTCTGCGCGCGACATATTCGACTTGGCAGGTGGATTTCACGGGAGGTATGTGATTCTTCCTATCCTCTTGAGCATGATATTTTAAAATATATATATATAGTACGGTAGACGTACGTGTGTTAACTGAACATGGTTTTACTTGACGTCTTTTGACTTTAGTCTAAATAATAAGAATCTTGAAGTATTTCAAAAGAATTATGAATCATTTTTGAAAGAAGAGTAATACTTGGTTTTTAAACAAAAAGCTTAAGAGTTATACTAGCTTTATGGGAAGTTAGGTATAACGACTTAAGAAAGATAAAATGGACGATTTACTTATGTGTTTATGAAAGACTTGTATTGATTTCTGGAAAGTATAGTAAGATGGTTCGATGAGTAGACATGTTATGATGCTATGTGTGTTAGTGTCTTGTAATGTTTGTATAAAGAGGTTATTCTTATTGTGCTTATGTTGTTTAACGATAAGCCGTTATGTTAGTATTATACCACTCACCTCTTGACATGTTATACCGGGGGTTAAGCTGCCCCCCGATGCGAGGGATGCCTCATGCGGGTCCAGGGGACCTATACGGAGCTACGAGAGTTCCAGGTTAGTGTGCGAGGAATACCTCATGCGGTCTATGTGGCCATGCGGACTCACGAGTCGGGGCGATGCCGAGGAGTAGCTACCGATGCGAGGAATACCTCATGCGGTGCATGGGACCTATGCGATGCGGGAAGTCGAGGATTAGGTACGCATAATGATACTATGGGCGATTGGCCTTGCCCGATCATTAGCGGCCTAGAAAAGACCGGTTACATTATATCTATTTTGCTCTTGTTTATGTTGTGGCACTATGTGCGCTTAGGCTAGTTGTATTTGTAAATGGTTTTAAACACTTTGATTTCACTTGATGCTACGATTTCACATACTTGGTACTGTTGTCGACCTCCTTGGGCTGCGTTCATGCCGCGAGTAAAGGGAAGCAGTAGCGGATCCTCGTTTAGGATCTTTACTGCAGTGTCGAGCTCCATTTCTCGGAGGCTCGACTTTTGGGTATGATCTCCGTGTTGTAGATATTTTTGTACATTCAGGTATGGCGGGCCTGTCCGCCATAGTTGTTTACTTCCTTAGAGGTCTGTAGTCCTATTGTAAAGTTGGGATGTAACTGCCAGACTTGGTACATATATATATGCCGAAAGACAACTTTTCTCAGATAAACTGTTTCTCATTTCATATTATTCATGTCTTGTTTTTATATTCCGCTGATTACTCTGATGTATGACTACTTGGGTGCCCGGGTAAGGCACCAGTCACAGGCCCCGGAACGGGTCGTGACATCACTTTTGTCACGCCCCGAACCCTGGGCCCGTGACTGGTGCCCTACCTTAGCACCCTTCTATTCGTACAACATACGTAACTTGCGGAAGATAAATAACACTCTTTTTTTTCTTTAAACAAAGGCAAAGCCGATAAGGCTGCCACAATATAAGTCACCCGAAAGGGTCTACATTGTTCAACAATGTAAATACAACTCTATCCAGTCCAGCCCACATATAAATACAAACCTCTAAGATTTTGGACACATACTATGACGGGGACAAGGCCCCGCCGTACCTCTGAATATACCTATCCATAATGACAAGCTCCGGAACATTGGAGCTATCCCATAAAGATGAACAAGGATCCTAAGCTCGCAGATCCACAACGGAGTACCTAGACCTGCGGACATGAACGCAACCTCCCGAAGGGGGTCAATGTCACACCCCGAACCCCAGGCCCGTGACTGGTGCCCTACCTGGGCACCCTTCTACCCGACTGACACAAGTAAATCGCGGAACTTAAATAACACCTTTTTTTTTTAAACCAACGTACGTACAAGGGCAAAGTTGACAAGGCTGTCATATAATATACATAATCAAAAGACGTTACACTGTATACGAGTCCAATCCCACATATGAATACAGACCTCTAAGAGTTATACTGAACTATGACGGGACAAGGCCCCGCCGTACCCATATCTGTACAAAAGCCTGTACTGAAGGAACTATACCAAAATGATAAACTCCTGAACAGATGGAGCTATCCAAAAACTCAGAGCAGGGTCCTACACCTGCAGATCACCAAACTGCGTACCTAAACCTGCGACATGAACGCATCCCCCCGAAGGAGGTCAGTACGAAGAATGTACCAAGTATGTGAACTGAAAAATACTGTAATAAAATCATAAAAGTCTATACAAAACAGGAGACATGTATGATAGCCCAACTACAGTACACAATACATAAGCAGTCACATCAAGTCAGGGACGCATGCCCTCAAAGTCATTACTCAAATATAACCATGGGTCTCACGCCCATAATATCAATCATGCCCGTGGAATCCTTCCTCACCGCGATCTATGATATAATATAACACGTATAAGCATACATGAACACCAAGTCCCACCTGTGTCCTAAAAGCATGCGGGCAGTAGGAAAAGCGAACCACGGATCCATCTGCATCATAAAGCGGCCAGGGCAAGTACGAAGCCAACTACCAGATCCGGCTGCGTCGTCAATCCGGGCAAGTAAAGCTAACTACCAGATCCATCCTGTCGTCACGAGATATGACCGGGGCAAGTGCGAAAGCTATCCACCGGAGCCTACCGTACCAAACTGTTCCACTTTAAGTCATAAACATACTGCACCCTTTCATTAATGAAATCACAACAGTTTCAAAACATGAAGGCCGTGCCAATTCCAGGGTCAACCACCCTCTGTGTTATAATGCAACCTATCATAGGACTATTTCACCCGCAAGAGACTATTTCACCCGCTTAGGTCATGAGGACCCGCAATGAGTCATCGGTACACGATACTCGCATCACGAATAGCTAATCCATGGCTTATATTGTTATACCCCGTATTTCCAGAGTATGTACGTGAGGGCGTACGTACAAAAGTTTAGCCTTAGTTAGGCACTTTGGACGAAAAATATTTGTGCACAACTCACTAAAAGAATCGTTTTCCGACGAAACGTTTTACAAAACTTGCGTAGGGAAAATTACGGCTATGTCATTTATTATTTTTGTGGATTTTTCCGAGAGATGAAACATTTTGGACCAACGGAAGGGTGACACTTGTCACCCTCATATGGACGGCAATGGGCAAGGGTTGGACGATTTTGTGGCTTTGTTTTAGTCAAGTTTAGGTAGGATATTTTTGTGTAGTAGATGGATAAGGGACACTTGCCTAAATCTCCACCTTACACTTGCCTACCACTTGGCTTCATCTTGGCCCTTGAAAGCCCTATAAATACCCCCCTTGAGTTGATGAATTCTTCATCCACAAAATTATCTTCCAAGTCTCAAATTCCCTCCCCTCTCTTGTAGTGTTTCGTCCAACACTCCCCCTCCCCCTTGTGAAGGCCCTTGGCTGAGACATTTTCCCCCTCTAGCCTAGTAGCTCTAGCCGAAACCCCCCCCCCTTGGTAGAAAGTTGTCTTCCAAGTATAGTTACTATTCCTAAATACCCTAGCCCAAATCCCTTATAGTATTTAAGTAGAAGTTGTGTAGAACTTCTAAGGGCTTCTTGGAGCTATCGGAGCGTGCAAATTAGGAGCTAAACCTTGCTCAGGATCGACATTTAACTTGGATAATATTGGGCTTATCGAAGTAAATAATCTTATCCTTCTATTATAATTGGAGAATACATCATAGAAGTATATAAATAAGTATAAAACACATAGAAGGATATTAAAGAAGAAGATTGAATGTGCTTACATAGGGTGTATTTACGATGAACTTGTATAGTTTACCGGGTAGGGAAGTGCTGCCCAATTTTCCGTAGAATAGAGAACCCTCTGTTTAGAATGTCCTACAGAATAGTCTAGACGTTGATAGACGTATTTGACTATTATAGGTTGATACTCTGCGCGCGACATATTCGACTTGGCAGGTGGATTTCGCCAAGAAGGTATGTGATTCTTCCTATACTCTTGAGCATGATATTTTAAAATATATATATAGTACGGTGACGTGCGTATGTTAAGCGAGCGTAGTTTTACTGCAATGTCTTTTGACTTAAGCCTGAATAATAAGAATCTTGAAGTCTTTCAAAAGAATTATAAATCATTTTTGAAAGAAGAAGAATAATTGTTTTTAAAACAAAAAGCTTAAGAGTTATACTAGCTTTATGGGAAGTTAGGTATAACGACTTAAGAAAGATAAAAGGAACAGTTTACTTATGTGTTTATGAAAGACTTGTATTGATTCTGGAAAGTATAATAAGATGGTTTGTTGAGTAGATATATTGTGATGCTATGTGTGTTGTATCTTGTAAACGTTTGTGTAAAGAGGTTATTCTTATTTTGCTTATGTTGTTTAGCGATAAGCTGTTATGTTAGTATTATATCACTCACCTCTTGACATGATACCGGGGGTTAAGCTGCCCTCCGATGCGGGGTATAGCTCAGGCAGTCTGTGTGACTATGATTCGAGAATACCTCATGCGGGTCCCGGGGGCCTATGCGGAGCTACGAGAGTTCCAGGTTAGTGTGCGGTCCTTGTGGCCATGCGGTCTATGTGGCCATGCGGACTACGAGTCCAGGACGATGCCGAGGAGTAGCTACCCTCGATGCGGGGAATACCTCATGCGGGCCTACGTGAGTGGCCTATGCGTACTGCGGGAGTCCAGGATTAGGCATGCTTAATGATACTATGGGCGATTGGCCTTGCTTCGATCATTCACAGCCTAGAAAGGGCACATTACTGATTTACCTCTTATTGCTCTTGTTTGTGATGTGGCACTATGTGCGGTTACCTTGTTTGTTTCGTACATATTTGTAAAACTGGTTTTAAAATGATATGATTTCATTTAAGTACTTTACAGTTTCACATACTTGGTACCTGTTGTACTGACCTCCTTCGGGGGGCTGCGTTCATGCCGCAGGTAAAGGGAAGCAGGTAGCGGATCCTCAGTCTTAGGATCTTTTCTTTGGTGTCAGGAGCTCCATCTTCTCCGGAGGCTCGACTTTTGGGTATGATCTCCCTGTTGCTGTAGATAGTTTTGTACATTCAGGGTATGGCGGGGCCCTGTCCCGCCATAGTTGTTTACTTCCTTAGAGGTCTGTAGTCCTATTGTACAGTTGGGATGTAACTGCCAGATTTTGGTTATATATATATATGCCGAAAGGCGACCCTTTTTCAGAACAACTGTGTCTCATTTACAATTATTTCATGTCTTGTGTTTTTATATTCACGATTACTCGATGTATGACTACTTGGGTGCGGGTAAGGCACGATCCGAACCGGGCAGTCGTGACAAAAGTGGTATCGAGCGATTAATCTTCGGAAAGTGTCTACGCATCGTATCTAGTAGAGTCTTGATTATCGGTGTGTTGTGCACCACACCAATAATCGGAGGCTATAGGATATTTAGGATTGGTTTCCATTCTTCTCACTCTAAGATCGTGCCTTAGAGGCGTGTTATAAGTTGGACCCTCTAACGTATTCCTTTTACATGCGATTATGCCTCACGTAAGGCAACCCGGCCCTGAAGGGCAAAGCGGTAGAGGCTGCTAGTAGGACACCGAGTCACGAGGGCTCGTGCCCGATCTATACGAGGCAGCGAGTTCCACGACGCCGCCGGCTCAGCAGGTTTAGGGCGCAGCGGTGGGCGATGAGACCACGATACCGCACCTCCAGTCCACCGGGGGCGAGAGGAGTTAGGGTACAAGAGATGGCCCAATTGGCCATGATTGTGGCGAACACGAGGATAAGTGAATCCGGATTCAGTTCAGCCGATGCTGCGGTTCACCCGAGATCGACGGTTTGAGGCTACGATTTTTACGAGTTGTAGCGCGAGTTCTACGGTCGAGGCACGAGGATGATCCGCATGAGTTCATCCGTCATTCTGAGAGGATCATGCGAGTGATCAAGGCTTGAAGACCGAGTCCGTGATCTTGGTTCACATAGGCTGCGTGATACGCAATCGATTGGTTTGATTCGTGGGAGTTATCGGGAGAGCACGCGTCCCAGTACTTGGGACGAGTTCTCGAGGCTTTTCTCACTCACTTCTTGCCTCGCAGATGAGGAGAACGCGGACAAATTTTGTTCTTGAGGCAGAGAGGCGCCTGATTAGGGAGTACAACATTGAGTTCGATTCGTTGGCTCGATATGTCCCTGCATTGGTAGCAGATATGGAGGACAGGGTGCACCGCTACGTCACCGGGCTAGATGATTATATGGCCGAGTCTTGTGCGGGTGTAGCTCTCCCCGGCAGCATGGACATTACCGTATGCGAGCTCATGCACTGATGCGAGGCGTAGGCCGACGGGTTGTGACGTGCAGCGAAGAAGGCCGGGGCGGCGAGGTCTTTTGGTAGCTCTCGGGGTGGGCGGCCTCGTGGCGATCTAGATTTGCACTACGCCCGGCTCAGTACTCTGCACCGTCCTCGAGGACAAACCAGGGCCCCAGGACATCGGACGTCCAGGGTAGCAGAGGTGATAACCGATCGGGACCACCCCCCCAGTGTGGCCGATGCGGTAGATCCCATTCACGGGAATTGTGGTGCGCTCAGAGTTTATTCTGATTGCGGCGGTGGGTCACTGCGAGCACTGTCACGAGGCGCCGCAGGTAGGAGTCGACTCTGAGGTCTTTCGCGGGTCTTCATCTCCTCTGATTACTCGCCCGGGGCGGGGTTCTCGAGGACCAGCAGGTCGCGGCAGAGGTCGTGGCGCGGGTCCCAGTTCTAACGGTCCTCAGAACCGCATATATGCCTTTTCGGTAGCGGGACCGGAGGCCTCGCGATGTCGTCACAGGTACTTTATCAGTTTCGTGTTGTGACGTGTATGCCTTGATAGATCCGGGTTCTACTCTGTCCTATATATCTCCCCTTGTTGCTAGTAGGATAGGGATAGAGCCTGAGTCCATAGACCCTTTCGAGGTAGCTACGCCAGTGGGTGATTCGGTGGTAGCTCGGCGGGTATATAGGGCTTGTCCAGTGACCTTATGCAGTCGTCAGACCCTAGCCGACTTGATAGAGTTGGACATGACTGATTTCGATGTGATCATGGGCATGGATTGGTTAGCTTCTTGCTACGCCAATGTAGACTGCAGGGAGAGAGTGGTACGGTTCCAGTTTCCTGGGGAGCCGGTTATTGAGTGGGAGGGGAACACATGCGCCGAAGTAGGTTTATTTCCTACCTCAAGGCTAGGAAGATGGTGCAGAAGGGGTACATCTACCATCTCGTTCGGGTGTTTGATCGAGGCTGCGGTGCAGATTTTGATCGATTCGGTAGTCGAGAGTTCCCGGGCGTGTTTCGCGACCTCCGGGTATCCTCCGAGAGGAGATAGAGTTTTGTATCGATGTCTTTGCGGACACTCGGCCTATTTCCATTCCGCCATACGAATGGCACTGCCGAGTTGAGAGAGTTGAAGGACGGATGAGAGATTTCTTTGGAGAAGGGCTTCATCGTGCCTAGTGTTTCTCCACAGGGCGCCGGTATTGTTCGTGAAGAAGAAGGATGGGGCGCTGCGCATGTGTGTTGATTACGAGTGAACAAGGTGACTATTAAACAGATACCCTTCCCGGGATTGATGATTTGTTCGACCAGTGCGAGTGCGAGATGTTTCTCAAGATTGATCTGCGATAGGGCTATCATCAGTGCAGTCGAGAGGCGGATGTCCCTAGGATCGCATTCGGACGATGCGGGCATTATGAGTTCAGGCTCATGTCTTTCGGGTTGACCAATGCTCCGGCGGTATTCATGGATTTGATGAACCGAGTGTTCAAGCCATTTTTGGACACGTTTGTGATAGTGTTCATTGATGATATCTTGGTGTCACGACCCGAACCCGGGCCCGTGACTGGTGCCTTACCCCGGGCACCCTAGTGATACAATATCAGAGAAAACCAGCGGAAATAAAAACTTAAACATGCAAATAGACATGGATCAAGATGAAAGAAAATAGGCCAACCAAAACGGTTGCCTTTCGATATATATATACATAGGCATTTGAGCAGTTACAATCCTTACAACCTTGCCCAGCGGTTACGGACCTCTAAGATTTTACAACAACTATGACGGGACAGGGCCCCGCCATACCCCTGAATGTACAAGAACCTACAGACTCAGGGTAACATACCAAAGATAAGCCTCCGAAGGAACGGAGCTTCCCAATCTGCTGAAAGGTGATCCTATAAGCGGGGATCGACAACCGATGTACCTCACTGCGGCGTGACGCAGCCCCGAAGGAGTCGATCTGACAGTACCAAGTATGTGAAATTGTAAAGGCGTAAATGAAATCATAATGATCTATATAAAGCGGGAGACATGTATGATAACCAAACTACGATACACATATAACGCTTATATTAAGTCGAGTCTCACGCCTCCAAGTCATTACTTAAATATAATTAAGGGTCTCACGCCCACAACATCAATCATGCGTGGAATACCTTCCTCATCGCCGCGATCTATGATATGATAACACCAAGCGATACACGAACACCAAGTCCTACGATTCCAAAGCCGTACTAACAATACAATACAACAAACTACGAAGGCGACCGCAGGCAAGTCTGGCCGACTACGGATACCAAGGCGAGCGGTAAAACCTCATGGAGAGCTAGTATATGGAATAACAATCCCAATGGAACCATACGTGCGCTACGCATCGTGTCGGTATGTCGAAAGGAAACAACAAGACGAGAATCCCAATGGGACCGTACGTGCGCTACGCGTCGTGTCGATATGTCGAAAAGGCAACAAGACAAGAATCCCGATGGGACCCGTACGTGCGCTACACATCGTGTCGGTATGTCAAAGGAAACAACAAGACAGCAATCAAAATGGAACCAGACCCGTGCGCTACGCATCGTGTCAATATGTCCAAAGCGATTAGCAAAAATAACACTATCAACGGAGGCGTGCGGGTGGAATTTCTCGTCACTGCCGTGCGTCGATAAGTTCTCAACAAGTCAACCGACCATCCATCGAGAGGCGGTAGAATAGAAACACAATTCTTGCACAACAAAGGCTATCACAACAAGCATAGGCAAGTTTCACAACAACAAGCATAGGCAAGTTTCACAACAACAAGCATAGGCGAGTTATACACAACTCAAGTACTTTCATTTTATGTCAAAGTCGGGTTTTAACCCTAAAGTACTACGTCGTTAAATTCCTTTTAAAGAGATCCATTCCTTTTATAAAAGTCACCGATATTCGTAGTATAAAAATAGAGTGACTTACATCTTTTAAGTAAAGCAAAACAACTTCCATACTTTCCTTTTAAGACCGAATCAAAGCGATACCATGCATGCCTTCTTTTTAGACCAAAACACTTCTCTTTTTAAAGTCAAGTTACCACATTAAAACCAATGATAAAACCCTTTTTCATAAAGTCGTTATAACTCACTTCCCATAAAGCTGTTATAACACTTTATGTTTTAAACCAATTTAAGACAAAACAACGCCTTTCTTTTCCCTAAAGTTCCAGTTTGCCTAATTTCAATTACTCAAGTCTCTTTTTAGAACATAGGCCATATATGTGAGCAGTTTATTTTTTGTTTATAACCATTTATTAAAGCAGCCATGATCTAGAAAATATAATATCATTTCGTCTCATCTTAGCTTCTATGCAGATGGAGGTTTCTACTGGTTTTAATAATACTTCATTATTCATTACATTTTCCTTTATTAACGCTGCAGTGGTTTGTCGATACTCATTCTGATTTCCGAAATCAGTAAAACGTTATTCCTTTTAAAAACCAAGTACTCATTACTCACGAATGAGGCTTCACACAAAATTCATATTAATTCAATTAAGTTAAGTCTCTTATCTTTTAAGATCAAGTCTCTTAACTTCTAAAATCAGTAAACCATTCTTTTTATCTCTCTTAAGACGTTATACCTAACTCCCCATAAAGCTAGTATAACTCTTATGTTTTCAAACCAAGTACTCTTCTTTCAAAAAGGTTTATTAATTCTTTTGAAATACTTCAAGATTCTTATTATTCAGGCTTAAGTCAAAAGACATTGCCGTACAACTACGTTCTGTTAATACACGTACGTCTACCGTACTATATATATGTTCTTTTAAAATATCATGCTCAAGAGTATATGAAGAATCACATACCTCGCGACGATTATCGACTATAAGCAAAATGCTCCACGGCTATAACCCGGCTAGCCTTGTCCGCCTTCCAAGTAGTACACGCTACTCGCAGAACAGTCAACCAATAAAGGTTAAGTCTAATGTAAATACGGTCCTGCGTAAGTACAGTTTAATCTTCTACTATATTATTCATCTGATGTGATTTCAGTTCAAGTCTATACTGTAATATCCCTCTATTACAGTTCAATTCTCTTCTATGAATCTTATATTCATTTCTATACTACTACAATATTTAATTTCCAAATACACTAGAAGGATAGGATTATTTACCTCGATGAGCCCAAAAATTATCCAAGTTAAAGTCGATCCTGGGCAACGTTTAGCTCCTACTCCGAGAGCTCCAATCCGCTCCAATCCGCTCCAAACAACCCTTAGAAGTTCTACGCAACTTCTACTTAACACTTCAACCGACTATGAAGGTTTTCCTTAGGGTTTCGTTTAGTGGCTAAAGGAAGTATAATAGTATTTTCCGGGCTTCGTATAGAGGTAACTTTGGAAAGTACTATAAGGTATTTGGGCTAAAGTATTTAGGGCATTATAACAATACTTGGGGAGTATTTCTATACCACAAAGGGGGGTATTATACGAAAACAACTAGGCTGGGGGTTTCTCGTGAAGGCCTCTCAAAGGGAGGGGGTGTGGCGGTAAACTGAGAGGGAGGAGTAGTTTGAGACTTAGAAACATGGCTCAAGTTGGGATGAAATAACTCTTCAACAAGGGGGGTATTTATAGGTCAAGAAATGGCCAACCAATGGCCAAGATTCATCCAAGTGTAAGGCAAGTGTAGGGCTAGATTTAAACCATGTGTACCTTATCCATCTACCACAACAACTTGCACAAAATATCCTACCAACTCCCTTGACCCCTTTCGTCCATCTTGCCGCCCCAAGCCCTTCCAATGTGAGGGTGACACATGTCACCCTCCCGTTGGTCCAAAATGTTTCGTCTCTCGGAAAAATCCGCAAAAATAAGAAATGACATAGCCGGAATTTTCCCTTCGCAAGTTTAGTAAAACGTTTCGTCGAAAAATGATTCTTTTCGGCACTTGTGCCCAAATTTCGAACTTAGCCTAACTTTAAGGCTTAAATTATATACGTACGCCCTCACGTACATACTCTGGAAATACGGGGTATAACATTCTCCCCTCCTTAGAAACATTCGTCCCGAATGTTCCTTCTCAAGACGGATAATGATAAAGTTCCTCTAACAAGTTGTCAACGCCACACTTGGCCACAAAATAACACACGTTCTCTTCCTTCCTTACTCGTCGTGCCCTTCTCGAACACTTGAACTCTTCTAGTAAACGTACCACACTTCAGTTCACGCTTCAGTTTCCAAAACTTTGGAGTCACCACCTCCAAACTTGGTCATCTTACTAGCCTCAATCTTCCTTAAGGCCACTCCCGGCCTTCACGATCCGCTTCTGGTCGAACATAGTCACGAACTCATACGATGGTCATCTAAACTTGGGCCTAGCACCCTCGTGACCCTATCACCTGGCGGGACCACCGAGCTGACCCCACCGAAAGCAGGCGCGGGTTGGCGCAACATGGCTGACCCGACCCACTTAACGCATCAAGCTCTTGTTTCCCGATCCGGAACAATCTCACCCATACAGGTCATGGAAGCTACCACTTCTATTTCACACTACCCAGGGACTTATCACACGATTACTCCACGTATACATATACATTCTGACAAAGATCACCCGCAAAAATCTTGTACTCAAGACGACCTTACATCTAAGGTCTCAACGGTAATATTCTAAGATTCATCATTTTCTCACCCCCAGGCTTACCCTTTTCACTAACCAGGTTCTAAATCACATTTTAGCACAAAGCTATCCGAACATAATACTTACCACATTATCATATCATCAATACATATAAGTCTCTAGAGGGTTAAGGATATACCTGAAAATAGGCGGTTCAAAGGACCGCTAAAACTGGGAACTTCCACCGCGACCTCTGCGTGGCTGCCGGTGTATGAACATCACTGCCTAGTGGAAGGTGAAGAACCATGGCATCGATCTCGTAGTGTGCTATCCTACCCGGTGCTACCCACAGTGGACAGTTTCTCCCAAAATGGCCTGTGTCGCATGTAAAACAAACTCCCGAACTAGCACGACACTCCCCACTATGGAGTCTACCACAGCGGCCACAACGAGGTAGGGGTGGCTTCAGCTGGCTAACACCCCTGCTCTCCCGAAAATCTGAACCCTCGGAGCCCTGACCTGCTCCTGAATATCCCGAAGGTTGTGGAGGACCACTCTGTACTGGCGGAGGTACATAACTAGTCTGCTGCTGAGGCGGTCCGCCTCGAAAGTCACCAAAGGACCCTGCTGTTCTGGCCCTCTTCTGCTGACCTTGGTCATTCCGTCGATTTCTCCGCTCCTCACCCCCAAGTGCATAAGCCTGCATGCGGGCAATGTCCATGCCCGGCTGAAGAGCTACACCCGAACAACTCTGCTAGGTAATCATCGAGCCACCTATAACATATCGGTGCACTCGATCCTCCATACTAGCTACTAATGCGGGACATACCGCCAATGAGTCGAACTCACATTGTACTCTGAAATGCGCGGATTACGCGCAACACCAAAAATCTGTCGGCCCGAGCCCTCCTCATCTGTGGAGGCAAGAAATGTGCAAGAAATGCCCTTGAGAACTCGTCCCAAATAGCTGGAAGTGCATTCTCTCCCCGGGACAGCTCCCATGAATCAAACCAGTCGACTGCGGTATCACGCAGCCGATGCGAACCTAGGACCACTGACTCGGTCTCCGATGCCTTGATCACTCTCATGATCCGCTGTAACTGCCGGATGAACTCCTGCGGATCATCCTCAGGCCTCGACCCATAAAACTCTGGCGGGTTACATCTCAGAAAATCCCGTAGCCTCAAACTATCTGATCTAGGGTGAACCACTGGTGCTCTTCGGGCTGCTGCGTCGGCCTATCCTCAAGTCAGCCTGACCACGGCCATTAATCGGGCCTCCTTGTAACCCATCTCCTCGCTGCTCCGGTGCGGGATGGAGGCTCGGTGTGTGGTCTCTGTAGAGGCTGCATTGCTCTACTCGCGTCTCCTCTGCCTTGCGCCTTCGGGCGGGTTGCCTTGCGCGGAGGCATAACTGGTAAAAACGAGATGCGTCAGAGGGGTCCAACTTACAACACAGCTCTAAGGCACGATCTCAGAATGAGAAGAAGGGAAACCAATCCTAAATGTCCTATAGCCTCCTGATTATAGATGTGGTGCACAACACATCGATAATCAAGACTCTACTAGACACGGTCTGTAGACACTTTCCGAGGACTAAGCGCTCGATACCACTTTTGTCACGACCGAACTTCGGGCGTGGTCGTGCCTTACCCCGGGCACCCTAGTGATACAATATCAGAGAAAACCAGCGGAAATAAAAACTTAAACATGCAAATAGACATGGATCAAGATGAAAGAAAATAGGCCAACCAAAACGGTTGCCTTTCAGCATATATATATACATAGGCATTTGAACAGTTACAATCCTTACAACCTTGCCCACAACAGTGCTACAGACCTCTAAGATTTTACAACAACTATGACGGGACAGGGCCCCGCCATACCCCTGAATGTACAAGAACCTACAGACTCAGGGTAACATACCAAAGATAAGCCTCCGAAGGAACGGAGCTTCCCAATACGCTGAAAGGTGATCCTAAAAGCGGGGATCGACAAATGATGTACCTCTACTGCGGCGTGAACGCGGCCCCGAAGGAGGTCGATAACAGTACCAAGTATGTGAAATCAGAAGGCGTAAATGAAATCATAACAGTCTATATAAAGCAGGAGACATGTATGATAACCAAACTACAGTACACACATATAACAGTTATATTAAGTCAGGGTCTCACGCCCTCCAAGTCATTACTTAAATATAATTAAGGGTCTCACGCCCACAACATCAATCATGCCCGTGGAATACCTTCCCACTGCAGCGATCTATGATATGATAACACCAAGAAGTACACGAACACCAAGTCCTACGATGCCAAAGCGTACTAACAATACAATACAACCAAACTACGAAGGCGACACGGCAAGTACGGCCGACTACGGATACAAGGCGAGCGGTAAAACCTCATGGAGAGCTAGTATATGGAATAACAATCCCAATGGAACCATACCCGTGCGCTACGCATCGTGTCAGTATGTCCAAAAGGAAACAACAAGACAGCAATCCCAATGGGACCATACCCGTGTGCTACGCATCGTGTCAGTATGTCCAAAAGGAAACAACAAGACAGCAATCCCAATGGGACCATACCCGTGCGCTACGCATCGTGTCAGTATGTCCAAAAGGAAACAACAAGACAGCAATCAAAATGGAACCATACCCGTGCGCTACGCATCGTGTCAGTATGTCCAAAGCGATTAGCAAAAATAACACTATCAGCGAGGCGTGCGTGGAATTTCTCCGTCACTGCCGGCACGTCCCAGTAAGTTCTCAACAAGTCAACCGGCCCTCCATCGAGAGACGCGGTAGAATAGAAACACAATTCTTGCACAACAAAGGCTATCACAACAAGCATAGGCAAGTTTCACAACAACAAGCATAGGCAAGTTTCACAACAACAAGCATAGGCAAGTTATACACAACTCAAGGTACTTTCATTTTATGTCAAAGTCCGGGTTTTAACCCTAAAGTACTACGTACGTTAAATTCCTTTTAAAGAGATCCATTCCTTTTATAAAAGTCACCCGATACCCGTAGTATAAAAATAGAGTGACTTACATCTTTTAAGTAAAGCAAAACAACTTCCATACTTTCCTTTTTAAGACCAAATCAAGGCAATACCATGCCTTCTTTTTAGACCAAAACACTTCTCTTTTTAAAGTCAAGTTACCACATTAAAACCAATGATAAAACCCTTTTTCATAAAGTCGTTATAACTCACTTCCCATAAAGCTGTTATAACACTTTATGTTTTAAACCAATTTAAGACAAAATAACGCCTTTCTTTTCCCTAAAGTTCCAGTTTGCCTAATTTCAATTACTCAAGTCTCTTTTTAGAAAAGTTTCATAGTTCAATGTATTAATCTCTTTTAAAACAATTGAGTAACATAGGCCATATGTGTGAGCAGTTTATTCTTTGTTTATAACCATTTATTAAAGCAGCCATGATCTAGAAAATGTAATATCATTTTGTCTCATCTTAGCTTCTATGCAGATGGAGGTTTCTACTGGTTTTAATAATACTTCATTATTCATTACATTTTCCTTTATTAACGCTGCAGTGGTTTGTCGATACTCATTCTGATTTCCGAAATCAGTAAAACGTTATTCCTTTTAAAAACCAAGTACTCATTACTCACGAATGAGGCTTCACACAAAATTCATATTAATTCAATTAAGTTAAGTCTCTTATCTTTTAAGATCAAGTCTCTTAACTTCTAAAATCAGTAAACCATTCTTTTTATCTCTCTTAAGACGTTATACCTAACTCCCCATAAAGCTAGTATAACTCTTATGTTTTCAAACCAAGTACTCTTCTTTCAAAAAGGTTTATTAATTCTTTTGAAATACTTCAAGATTCTTATTATTCAGGCTTAAGTCAAAAGACATTGCCGTACAACTACGTTCTCTTAATACACGTACGTCTACCGTACTATATATATGTTCTTTTAAAATATCATGCTCAAGAGTATATGAAGAATCACATACCTCGCGACGATTATCGACTATAAGCAAAATGCTCCACGGCTATAACCCGGCTAGCCTTGTCCGCCTTCCAAGTAGTACACGCTACTCGCAGAACAGTCAACCAATAAAGGTTAAGTCTAATGTAAATACGGTCCTGCGTAAGTACATTTTAATCTTCTACTATATTATTCATCTGATGTGATTTCAGTTCAAGTCTATACTGTAATATCCCTCTATTACAGTTCAATTCTCTTCTATGAATCTTATATTCATTTCTATACTACTACAGTATGTAATTTCCAAATACACTAGAAGGATAGGATTATTTACCTCGATGAGCCCAAAAATTATCCAAGTTAAAGTCGATCCTGGGCAACGTTTAGCTCCTACTCCGAGAGCTCCAATCCGCTCCAAACAACCCTTAGAAGTTCTACGCAACTTCTACTTAACACTTCAACCGACTATGAAGGTTTTCCTTAGGGTTTCGTTTAGTGGCTAAAGGAAGTATAATAGTATTTTCCGGGCTTCGTATAGAGGTAACTTTGGAAAGTACTATAAGGTATTTGGGCTAAAGTATTTAGGGCATTATAACAATACTTGGGGAGTATTTCTATACCACAAAGGGGGGTATTATACGAAAACAACTAGGCTAGGGGGGGGTTTCTCGGCCGAAGGCCTCTCAAAGGGGGAGGGGGGTGTGGCGGACGAAACTCAAGAGGGAGGGAGTAGTTTGAGACTTAGAAAGATTGCTCAAGTTTGGATGAAATAACTCTTCAACAAGGGGGGTATTTATAGGTCAAGAAATGGCCAACCAATGGCCAAGATTCATCCAAGTGTAAGGCAAGTGTAGGGCTAGATTTAAACCATGTGTACCTTATCCATCTACCACAACAACTTGCACAAAATATCCTACCAACTCCCTTGACCCCTTTCGTCCATCTTGCCGCCCCAAGCCCTTCCAATGTGAGGGTGACACATGTCACCCTCCCGTTGGTCCAAAATGTTTCGTCTCTCGGAAAAATCCGCAAAAATAAGAAATGACATAGCCGGAATTTTCCCTTCGCAAGTTTAGTAAAACGTTTCGTCGAAAAACGATTCTTTTCGGCACTTGTGCCCAAATTTCGAACTTAGCCTAACTTTAAGGCTTAAATTATATACGTACGCCCTCACATACATACTCTGGAAATACGGGGTATAACACTTGGTTTATTCTCGCTCAGAGCAGGAGCATGCGGAGCATTTGATGACTGTGCTGAGAGTTCTCCAGGACCAGCAATTATACGCCAAGTTTTCGAAATGTGAGTTCTGGTTGACTTCGGTGGCTTTTCTTGGGCATATAGTCGGGGCCGATGGTATTCAGGTGGATACGGCCAAGATCGAGCGATCGAGACTTGGCCTAGACCTCTTACTCAAGCGCAGTGCGCGGCTTTACGGGCCTCGCGAGTTATTATCGGTTCGTAGAAGTTTGCTTCTATCTGCACCATTGACTAGGTGACTCGGAAGGCGGCTAAGTTTGATGGGTGATGCATGTGGCGGGGTTTCGATTCTTTGAAAGAGGCGACGACCGCTCCCATTCTTACTCTTCCAGAGGGTCCAGACGGTTATGTTGTGTATTGTGATGCATCAGGCGTCGGGCTCGGATGTGTGTTGATGCAGCTGGGTAAGGTTATAGCGTCACGCGTCAGCGACTTAAGAAGCATGAGAGGAACTACCCACCCATGATTTGGAGTTAGCGTGGTGATTCACGCTTTGAAGATCTGGAGGCACTATTTGTATGGGGTTCATGTGGATATTTATACGCACCACAAGAGCCTCCAAGATATCTTCACCGAGAGAGTGAACTTACGGCGAATACGGTGGTTAGAGTTACTCAAGGATTACGATGTCGACATCCTGTACCACCTGGGGAAGGCCAATGTTGTGGCAGATGCTCTTAGCCGTAGGTCAATGGGGAGTCTATCAGATGTTCAGCCAGAGAGGAGGGGCATGGTCCGCGAGTTACATCAGTTAGCGAGCCTTGAGTCCGCGATTGATTACGATAGCAGTGGGGTTCGAGTTCGAGAGGTTGCCGAGTCTTCCATCGTCGAGGAGGTGAATAGGCAACAGTTTGAGGATCCGGTTTTGATTCGGTATCGTGATGCGGCTCTTTGTGAGGGGAAGGGTCCTTTTGAGGTAGCACCTGATGGGGTGCTAAGGTTTGAGGGCAGGTTGTGTGTTCCAGATATTTCGTGACTTGGCGGAGTTCTACGGAAGCACACATCGCGTTACTCTATCCATCCGGTCGACCAAGATGTACCACGACCTTAGATCCGTGTATTGGTGGGATGGCTTGAAGTGGGGCGTTGCGAGTTTGTAGCTCGGTGCCGTGTTGTCGGCAGTGAAGATAGAGCACCGCAGGCTGGTGGATTATTGCGACGATAGAGATCGACACGGAAGTGGGAGGTGATCAACATGGACTTTATCACGGGATTACCTCGCACTCGGAGGAAGCATGATTCTATATGGGTTATCGTCGACAGTCGTGAAATCAGCCCACTTTCTTCCCGTCAGGACGACTTTCTCGGCTGAGGACTATGCCAGACTTTACATCCGAGAGATCGTGAGACTGCATGGTGTCCCTATTTCGATCATATCAGACAGAGGAGCCCAATTTATGGCTAACTTCTGGAGGTCCTTCCAGAAGGGTTTAGGGGCGAGTGAGCACAGTCGCATTCCATCCTCGAACAGACGGACAGCGAGCGCACTATCGGACTCTTGAGGATATCTTTGCGAGCTGTGTTATTGACTTGAGGGTAGCCGGGAGGATCATTTGCCTCTAGTTGAGTTTGCGTATAATAATAGCTACCACTCCAGATTCGAGATGGCGCCTTATGAGGCCTTGTATGGGAGAAGTGCGGATCGCCGATAGGCTGGTTTGATGTAGGCGAGTGCGATTAGTAGGACGGTTGGTGCGTGAGCGATGGATAAGGTAAAGCTTATCGAAGCGATTCTTGTGGCTCGAGTCGGCGAAGTCATACGAGATCATGGTCGTCGGCATGAGTTCGAGGTTGATGATTGGGTTTTCTGAAGGTGTCACCCATGAAGGGTGTGATGAGATTCGGAAGAAAGGGAAACTCATCCCAGTACATTGGCGTGTCAGTTGTCGCGAGGTAGGCAAGGTTGCCTACGAGTTGGATCTGCCGTCCGATCTGGAGGCAGTGCATCCGTTTTTTCACGTTTCTATGTTGAGGAGATGTATCGGGGATCCATCTAGGGTACACCGATTGACGATGTCGGTGGCCGAGGGTTATCGTATGAGAGATTCCCATAGCGATAATCGATCGTCGAGTTAGGCGTCTGCGGACCTAGGACGTGGCTTACGTCAAAGTCTTGTGGCGGAACGAGCTCAGGGAGGAGATGTCATGGGAAGCTGAGGATGACTTGAGGCAGAAGTATCCTCACCTATTCCCCACACCTCCAGGTAACTCACTTTCCTACTTATAAATTATCATTGTCATATATGCCTAAGTGTTGTTTTGTGGCCGTATGTGGCATTTGCAAACTGTTTAAGTTATGAAGAACCTTATCGTTATCTGTCTTGGGAAGGAACATTCGGGACGAATGTTTCTAAGGAGGGGAGAATGTTATACCCCGTATTTCCAGAGTATGTACGTGAGGGCGTACGTACAAAAGTTTAGCCTTAGTTAGGCACTTTGGACGAAAAATATTTGTGCACAACTCACTAAAAGAATCGTTTTCCGACGAAACGTTTTACAAAACTTGCGTAGGGAAAATTACGGCTATGTCATTTATTATTTTTGCGGATTTTTCCGAGAGATGAAACATTTTGGACCAACGGGAGGGTGACACTTGTCACCCTCATATGGACGGCAATGGGCAAGGGTTGGACGATTTTGTGGCTTTGTTTTAGTCAAGGTTAGGTAGGATATTTTTGTGTAGTAGATGGATAAGGGACACTTGCCTAAATCTCCACCTTACACTTGCCTACCACTTGGCTTCATCTTGGCCCTTGAAAGCCCTATAAATACCCCCCTTGAGTTGATGAATTCTTCATCCACAAAATTATCTTCCAAGTCTCAAATTCCCTCCCCTCTCTTGTAGTGTTTCGTCCAACACTCCCCTCCCCCTTGTGAAGGCCCTTGGCCGAGACATTTCCCCCCTCTAGCCTAGTTGCTCTAGCCGAACCCCCCCCCCCCCCCCCTTGGTAGAAAGTTGTCTTCCAAGTATAGTTACTATTCCTAAATACCTAGCCCAAATCCTTATAGTATTTAAGTAGAAGTTGTGTAGAACTTCTAAGGGCTTCTTGGAGCTATCGGAGCGTGCAAATTAGGAGCTAAACCTTGCTCAGGATCGACATTTAACTTGGATAATATTGGGCTTATCGAAGTAAATAATCTTATCCTTCTATTATAATTGGAGAATACATACTGTAGAAGTATATAAATAAGTATAAAACACATAGAAGGATATTAAAGAAGAAGATTGAACTGTACTTACATAGAATTGTTCTGATGAGACTTGTATAGTTTCTGGGTAGAAGTCTTTGCCCAATTTTCCGTAGAATAGAGAACCCTCTGTTTAGAATGTCCTACAGAATAGTCTAGACGTTGATAGATGTATTTGACTATTATAGGTTGATACTCTGCGCGCGACATATTCGACTTGGCAGGTGGATTTCGCCAAGAAGGTATGTGATTCTTCCTATACTCTTGAGCATGATATTTTAAAATATATATATAGTACGGTAGACGTACGTATGTTAACTGAACGTAGTTTTACTGCAATGTCTTTTGACTTAAGCGTGAATAATAAGAATCTTGAAGTCTTTCAAAAGAATTATAAATCATTTTTGAAAGAAGAAGAATAATTGTTTTTAAAACAAAAAGCTTAAGAGTTATACTAGCTTTATGGGAAGTTAGGTATAACGACTTAAGAAAGATAAAAGGAACAGTTTACTTATGTGTTTATGAAAGACTTGTATTGATTCTGGAAAGTATAATAAGATGGTTTGTTGAGTAGATATATTGTGATGCTATGTGTGTTGTATCTTGTAAACGTTTGTGTAAAGAGGTTATTCTTATTGTGCTTATGTTGTTTAGCGATAAGCTGTTATGTTAGTATTATATCACTCACCTCTTGACATGATACCGGGGGTTAAGCTGCCCTCCGATGCGGGGTATAGCTCAGGCAGTCTGTGTGACTATGATTCGAGAATACCTCATGCGGGTCCCGGGGGCCTATGCGGAGCTACGAGAGTTCCAGGTTAGTGTGCGGTCCTTGTGGCCATGCGGTCTATGTGGCCATGCGGACTACGAGTCCAGGACGATGCCGAGGAGTAGCTACCCTCGATGCGGGGAATACCTCATGCGGGCCTACGTGAGTGGCCTATGCGGACTGCGGGAGTCCAGGATTAGGCATGCTTAATGATACTATGGGCGATTGGCCTTGCTTCGATCATTCGCAGCCTAGAAAGAGACCTGTTACAGTTTACCTCTTATTGCTCTTGTTTGTGATGTGGCACTATGTGCGGTTACCTTGTTTGTTTCGTACATATTTGTAAAACTGGTTTTAAAATGATATGATTTCATTTAAGTACTTTACAGTTTCACATACTTGGTACATGTTATCGACCTCGCCGGCTGCGTTCATCTGCGAGTAAAGGGAAGCGGTAGCGGATCCTCGATCTTAGGATCTTTTCTTTGGTGTCGTGAGCTCCATCTTCTCCGAGGCTCGACTTTTGGGTATGATCTCACATTGTTTTGTAGATAGTTTTGTACATTCAGGTATGGCGGGGCCACTGTCCATATAGTTGTTTACTTCCTTAAGTGCAGTAGTCTATTATGCAGTTGGGATGTAATCGCGGATTTTGGTTATATATATATATGCGAAAGCGACCCTTTTCGTATCATCAGCGTCTCATTTACAATTGTTTCATGTCTTGTGTTTTTATATTCACTGATTACTCGATGTATGACTACTTGGGTGCGGGTAAGACACGATCACGGGCCGGCGAATCGTGACATATATATATCCCGAATTTAACCCGAGTCAAATCTGGCCCGTAGTGAGTGTACACTCACCCCACGGGATCTAACCCATGGTATCCTTGAAACAAGTTGCCGACCCTTTATGGAGGGACGCAGAGATGTGGAAATATGACATTTGCACGAATGTCTATATGAGCGACCCATATGCAAGCAAACCAAGGCAAAACCATGCCTTTACACAAATCAAGACAATTACCATGCCTTTCTTTTTGTCATAAACCAAGACAGTACCATGCTTTTCCTTTTTACACAAACCAAGACAATACCATGCCTTTACACAAACCAAGACAATTACTATGCCTTCTTTTCACATAAACCAAGACAACTACCATGTCTTCTTTTTACATAAATCAAGAGAAATCCTTATTTAAGCAAGCCAAAGTACTATCAAGGCACACATAGAATAATTCTCAATTAACAAGCCAAAGTACTATCAAGGCACACATAGAATAATTCTCGTTTAAACAAGTCAAAGTACTATCAAGGCACAAATGGAAAAATTCTCATTTAAACAAGCCAAATTGCTACGTACGTACATTCTTTTCAAAAGACTCCTTTTTATGTAAAACCCCAAGATACTAACACCCGTAGTATCAAGATATGTCTATTTTTCAAAATAAGTTACTACACCTTTAGAAATTCATTTCAAGGATTTGAAACCAAGTAACTTCAATTTTTACAATCTAGGCAACTCATGCCCGATAACTTTCTTAACCTTTCATAAAACCGTTATAACCAACTTCCCATAAAGCCGTTATAACCCTTTATGGTTTTAGACCAATTCATTCCTTTTTATATCCCAGAGACTTACACTTTTAAAACCAAGTATCACATACTTACAAATCAAGTTTCTTAACTTTCAAAAAAACTTCAAGTCTCTTAATCTTTAGAAATCAAGTTTCTTAACTTTCAAAGTACTTCAAGTACCTTAACCTTAAATCATGTCATTCTCCTCTTTTTTAAATCAATTAAGTAAATCACTCCTTTGACTCCCCTAAAGTCATTATAACAACCTTTAGGTTTTGGAACTAAGGCACTAGCCAAAAGATTTGGAAACCACTTCCTTTTCAAGACTCTATGTACTTTAAGTAAAATACTTTCACTTTTAAGAATCCAAACTTCACTAAGGAAATGGATTATAACAACTTACAATTTAAACATCAAAGTACAATCAAGGAAGTACATAGAACAAATTCTATATTAGGCAATCCAAGTACAACCAAGGAATGGATCATTTAAGGAGTAGGACTTACTTTCTTTATCTTAAGGAATCATGCTAGAAGAAGAGGAGATGGTTCACATACCTTTTCGGCTTAATCCACAAGCTAAGTCGAATACGCCGCACGTAGAATTGTCAACCCATAATGGCCACAACATGACTATCAATTTCTAGCTTCTAACGTAGAATAATACTAAGTATACGGTCTCTTATTCTACGGAAAATCGGGCAGCACTTCCTTTGTTTCTACATACTTTTCCACCTTTTTCAAGGCCCGATAATCAATAACCAACATGCCACATTTAAGGCTCAATACATCAACCAACAAAGGGGATTAAACGCCTTACAGTACGTGTAAAATTCTGCCCCACAATTAATACCAACTAAGTCCATAATCAAAGCCATTCTCGACTAACTTATTCAACAACACAAAGTTCTTTCCAATTCTTTTTCAATCCAAGTCCTTAGGTCTAACATGTTATATAGTCATAAACAACTTTAACAACTACAATTCCTTCTTTATATAACATGTGACGACCTAAACTAATAATCAAATCGAATTGTAATCTTAAGGGCTAAACATGCTAGTTTTCGGATTAGGTTTCCAATAGCCAATACACTTATCAAACTTCATACTATATACTTCATGCTTGCTAATATCCGTAGCTACAACAATAAGTAATCTTAATTACTAAAACGACATGAATTGTTACCTTTATAAGCCCTTATAAATTCCAAGATTCAAAGTCGCTCCTTAGCAATTCTTAGCTCCTTTCCTTTATTCTCCAATCCGCTATTTGAAGCCTTTAGAAGCTCACAACCAACTTCTCTTTCATTTCCAATCCAAAACTAGGAAAACGACTTAGGTTTTCGCCTTGCGACTAACGTGAAAACGTCGTTTTTCCGAAATCTTTCTATTGAGATATCCTTACAATACCCTTAGGGACCTTGGTTTAAATCTTGTGAATAATGGATCAAAACTACAAAATTTTTGTGTGGATAAAACCTTGAACCCGAGAGCACTTTTTTTGGCACAAATGTTCTCTAATTTTTCTAAGTGTGGAAGACCTTGTCTTGCTACTAGTGTGGTATATGAAACACAATGGAAGGCTTAGATTGCAACACTTGAGTGGCTAGGATGAAAAACACTTGGATAATTAGCCAAGTGGACAAGTTGACAAGTCAACAATCTCAAGCTTGAAGACTTATTCATCCACAATGGTCAATGACCATTCTAACCTTGCAATTTTCGTCCAAGACCATGTGGGGGGAGGTGCCACGTGTCGCCCTCCCATTCTTCCATAAAATTCCGTAACCCTCGTGGGCCCCACAAAACGTAAAATTCCTCGGGTGGGCCCCACATGACCAAATCCGCAAAAATAAATTTCCATAATGTTAATAAGTTCCATATTCTTCAAATAATGTATTTTGAGAATCCAATTATCATCAACGAACATTTTTCCTTTTCGACGTTCGGAAGATTTTCCGTCGGAAAAACAATTCTTCCTTTCGTACCAATTTCAAGTCTTGTGTTCCTTACGTACCTTCTCTTATACATGTCCTGGACTTACGGGGTGTAACATTCTGCCACCTTAGAAACATTCGTCCCCGAATGTTCTTAGTCGGTTGTCAAGCTATACAAACTCCGGCACAGTCTCTATACTATGCCTATCAATCAATACTCCACAAGACCAACGATGCCACACATGGCCACCACATAACATAAGTAGACATAACAATGGACCTTCCGTCCGTGGTCCCTTCTCACAATAGTCGAAGGTTACAGTCTTCTTAAACACGGAGTCCTCTAGAGGTTCCTTTCTTTTCTTACTTGTCATACTTTCTCTGTCACGACCCGATCTCGGGCCCGCGACTGGTGCCTTACCCCGGGCACCCTAGTGATAACAACATCAGAGAAAATCAGCGGAAATAAAATTTAAACAGGAAACAAGAGACAACATAATAAAACAGGCTAACAAAAAACGGTTACCTTCATGAATATACATAAAACCGAACAGTTACTATCCTTTACAAACCCTGCCCACAACAGAACTACAGACCTCTAAGAATGTAACAACAACTATGACGGGACAGGGCCCCGCCATACCCCTGAATGTACAAGTATCTACAATGACAGGGGACTATACCAAAAGATAAGCCTCCGAGGAAACGGAGCTTCCCAATGAATGCGATCCTATGGCGAGGATCAACAATGGTGTACCTCTACTGCGGCGTGACGCAGTCCCGGGCGAGGTCGATAACAAGTACCAAGTATGTGAAACTGAAAATATCGTAATGAAATCTCATTTCATCATTTTATAAAACCATTTTGCGATAAGTAAAGCTTGATTATGTCAAGTAAGGGGCGCGTGCCCCCAAAATAATCACTCACATAACTATGGGTCTCACGCCCATAATATCAATCATGCGTGGAACTCATTCCTCCGCCGGTACATGATGTAAAACAACACCATATGTGAACTGAACACTAGATCCTGCGTCGTCAAACCGATCGGGCAAGTAGAATAGCCCATACCGGTTCCAAAAGCTAGTCATATCCTTCACGGGCAAGTGCGAAGCCAACTACTGTGATCCAAAGCTAGCCACGCATCGGCGAGGCAAGTACCATGGCGACGTACCACAGCCTACCGCCTCACGAGATATGATCGAGGCAAGTATCTAAAGCTATCTACCGAGCTGCACGATAAACGAGAAATGACCAGGACAAGTATCTAAAGTGTGCACGAACCATGTACAAATCAAGCCCGTGATCGCTCGTCACCGCGGCAAGCTTCATGGATTAGCGGTCCATGGACAAATAACATAATCCTCATAATGACCGCATGCCCCGGCATCTTACCTCGGAAAGCATGGCCATGAAACCATCCTACTGGACGCATGCCCGTGGATCATCCATCGCGTCAGCATGTCCAAAGGAAATAACAAGATAATACTCAAAGTGGACGCATGCGTGGACCATCCAACGTGTCGGCATGTCCAAGCAATCAATCAGATAACCGGCCCTCCCAGAGAGTCACGGTAGCACAGAAACAAAACACTTGCCCATCAAAGGCTATCACAACAAGCATAGGCAAGTTCAACGTACTTTCATTTTATATCAACAATCCGGGTTTCAACCCCAAAATACTATATACTTTCATTCTTTCAAAAAGACCTCTTTCTACGTAAAAGCTACAGGATACTAATACTCGTAGTATTAAAAACACGTTTCCTTTTTAAACCAAATTACTACACCTTCTGAAAATCTTTACAAGCTTTTTAAAATCAAGTACTCTATACTTTTTAAACCAAGTTCTTTTCTTTTAAAACAACAACAAGTGTTCTTTTAAAACCCAAATAACTTACTCTCTTCAAAACAAGTAACCTATACTTAAATCAAGTTACTTCTCTTTTTCTGAAAACAAGTCGTTATAAGTCAAGTCTCTTATCTTTCAAGATCAAGTCTCTTAACTTTCAAAATCAAGTCGTTTTACTGTCAAAATCAAATCTTTCTTTTATCCTCATAAAGTCGTTATAACTAACTTCCCATAAAGCCATTATAACACTTTATGTTTTAAACAAACAAAATTCATTTCACACACGTACGTCTACCGTACTATATAGTTCACAACAATCATGCTCAAGAGTATAGGAAGAATCACATACCTTTTTAGCTTAAACCACAAGCCAAGTCAAGTATGCGCGTGAAGATCCACCTATAACAACCACAATATATCTATCAATCTCTAGCTCTCTTCGTGGCATATTCTAAATAGCTTCCTATTCTACGAAAAATTCGACACCTCCCCGCAAACACATAAATAACCTCCCAACAAGGCACGCTGCAAGCCAACAACTCGAGGATTACACGTTTAACCGGGCGTGTTCAACTGCGTCTCACAATAATACTACAAGTCTCAGAAAATACAATCCAATGTAAATCTGATTCAATCCTTTATAATCATCCTCCCAATATAACTTATACTCAATTCTAAACTACTACAACATGTAATATCCAATTAAAATAGGGGGACACCGATCATTACCTCGATAAGCCCAAAATTATCCAAAATTATAAGTCGATCCTGAGCAACGTTTAGCTCCAAATCCTGACGCTCCAACCTGCTCCAAGCAACCCTTAGAAGCTCCTAACCAACTCCTCTTCAAGATCTAACTTCAACAAGTGAAGAAAACTAAGGCTCAACTATGGAAAGTTTCGTCCAAGGTGAAATTCTAAGGCTAGGGGTGTGAAATTGTCACGACCCGAACCCGGGCCCGTGACTGGTGCCTTACCCCGGGCACCCTAGTGATACAACATCAGAGAAAATCAGCGGAAATAAAAACATGAACATGAATTAAGAGAAAAGATAAATAAACAGGCTAACCAAAACAGTTGCCTTCATCAAATATACATAAATACGACGGTTATCCTTTTTACAAACCACACTTGGCGATTACTCTGAGACCTCTAGATTTTACAACCTCTATGACGGGACGGGGCCCGCCATACCACGAATGTATAAGCATCTACGGACTCGGGTAACATACCAAAGATAAGCCTCAGAAGGAGCGGGCTTTCAATCTGTTGAAAGGTGATCCTAAGCGAGGATCGACGGCCGATGTACCTTTTACTGCGGCATGAGCGGCCCCGAAGGAGGTCGATCTGACAGTACAGTATGTGGCGCGTAAAATCGTAAATGAAATCATAATAGTCTATATAAAGCGGGAGACATGTATGATAACAAACTACGATTCACAACATAGAAGCGATCATGTCAAGTCGGGGACTCGCGCCACTAAAAGTCATCCACCGTGCGTGGAACTCCTTCGCCAGCTGCCCGCGATCTAGGTACAAATCATGTGATACGTATAACGAGTCTCGGCCCATCTTATGGACCCGATATAGAAAAGGGTGGAATACATTCGGTTCGTCCCGTGAACCGTGAGTCGAATGGAACATTCCGGATGAGCCGTAGTCAGTGAAATACATTCCGGATGAGCCGGTCCTCAAGTGAAATACATTCGGATGAAGCGGTCCTCAGTGAAATACATTCCGGATGAACCGGTCCTCAAGTGAAATACATTCGGATGAGCCATTGGTCGAGTGAAATACATTCCGGATGAGCCGTGTCAAGTGATATACATTCGGATGACCCGGTGGTCAGTGATATACATTCGGATGAGCCGGTAGTCGAGTAGAACACAATACTTACACAACAAGGCTATCACCGTAACATGGTCAAGTTTCATAACAACAAGTATAAGCAAGTTACACACGACTCGAGTACTTTCATTTTATATCAAAGTCGGATTTTAACCTTAAAGTACTACGTCAGTTAAATTCCTTTTAAGATCCATTTCTTTTACAAAGGTCACCCGATACGTAGTATAAAAATAGAGTGACTAACATTGTTAAGTAAACCAAAATGCTTTCCTTTGTAAAATCAAGTAACAACCTTATTTTCCAAGCGTTGAGTTTGCCTAATTTGAATGCTCAAGTTTCTCATTTTAGAAAAAGGTTTAGTAGTTCATAGTTTTAGTCCTTTAAAACATAATTCTCCTTTAAGCGTTTTGAGAAACCTATGTCTTATAAGTGAGTAGGCTATTCTTGTTTATAATCAATCTTATTAAGCGACCATGATCTAGGAAATGTAATATCATTTTGTCATCTTAGCACATGCGGATGGAGGTTTCTCTTGGTTTTAATAATACTTCTTTAGTCAATACATTTTCCTTTTATTAGCATTTGCGGTGGTTTGTCGATACACATTCGATTTCGAAATCGATAAAACATTCTTAAGCGTTATACCTAACTTCCCATAAAGCTAGTATAACTCTTAAGCTTTCAAAACCAGTAATACTCATTCTTTCAAAGCGATTCATAAATCTTTTGAAATGCTTCAAGTTCTTTATTAACACATATCAAGCGGTTATTATTCAAATCGATTTACCTTTTAAAAACCACAAAGTATGTGCTTATCCACGTAAAGCTATTATAACCAACTTCCCATAAAGCGTTATAACACTTTATGTTTTACATCAATCAAATACATTTAGCACGTATGCGTCTACCGTACTACATAGTTCACACATATCATGCTAGAAGAGATAGGAAGAGGTTCACATACCTCGCGGCGATTATCGACTAATAGCAAAGCGCTCCAAGTACCTCAAAGTCGGCGACACTCTCGATCAGCGGATCACTCCACGCGCGATCTACAACCTATAGAGGCCACTGGCGCTATTAATACCTTTAGATCGGCGTAGAATATTACAGAAAATTGGCACCTCCCCCACATGGCGTAAATCTCTCTCTATCGGTAGCTACCAAGCCAACCGAGGGTTAACACGTCTGGCCGGGCGTGTACAATTCTACTACGGCAATGCTACACAAGTCTCTTTATGTCTGATCCTATGTAATTCTGATTCGGTTCTCTTATTAAATTGGGCTTAAGTCGCGAGGCATTCTGTAAGTATTGTCGAGCTTAAGTCAAAAGACATTGCGCGTAATTATAATGTTCAGTTCTATATATAGTATACTTCAACTATATATTCCTACAACATGTAATTTCCAATTACAATGAAGGTCAAGAATGTTTACCTCGATAAGCCCAAAATTATCCGAGTTTATATGTGGTTCTGAACAAGGTTTAGCTCCTACTCAAATGCGCTCCAAAGCGCTCAAGAAACCCTTAGAAGTGTCTACACAACTTCTACTTAATACTTGACTACGGGTGAAGATTTTTCCTTAGGGTTTCGTTTAGTGGCTAAAGGAAAGTATAATAGTATTTTAGGGCCGTAAAAAGGGTACTTTGGAAAGTACTACAAGGTATTTGGCTAAAGTATTTTGGGCATTATAACGATACTTGTAGAATACATTTCTACCAAGGGGGGTAGTATTTTGACTAGCACAACTAGGCTAGGGGGGGGGGTTGCTCTCGGCTAGAGCCACTAGGCAAGGGGGCTCGTGAGGGCCTTGAGGGGTGAGGGGGGGTGTTTGGCCGAGAACAAGGGTGAGGGAGAGGGCGGGATTTTCAAGACTTAGACAATTTTTGGATGAAGAAGTTCATCAACTAAGGGGGGTATTTATAGGTCAAGTGAAGGCCAACCAATGGCCAAGATGAAGACAAGTGTGGTGCAAGTGTAGGGCTAGATTTAAGCCAAGTGCACCTTATCCATCTACCACAACAACTTGCACAAAATATCTACCTAACCCCACACCAATTCGTCCAAATTGCCGTCCCACTCCGTCGATGTGAGGTGACACTTGTCACCCTCGTTGGTCCAAAATGTTCGTCTCTCGGAAAAATCCGCAAAATTATAAGCGACATAGCGGAAATTCCCTACGAAATTTGTGAAAGCGTTTAGTCGAAAGCGACTCTAGCAAGTGTTGTGCACAAAAGAATTCGGCCGAGCCTAAAGAAGTTCGAAAATTTCTCGTCGTCCCCACGTACATACTGCGGAAATCTGAGGTATAACATTCTCCCCTCGCAGAAACATTCGTCGAATGTTCCTTCTCAGCGGATAACGATAAAGTTCTTCTAATAAGTTGCCAGCGCCACTGGCGGCCACTAAACAACATATGCGCGCAAATACTTATATCGAGTCACGAGAAAACACCTCTAACATCACAAACTTTTGTCACTTTGCGCGAGGTTCTAGTGTCACTCGGCGACCAACAAGCGATGCCCGGACTGCATGCGATTCACGAGGTCTAAAATATACATCCTTGCACCTTCTCCCTTTACAAGAAATGATCGTATCTATGCTCGCAATACATGCTCGCCTACCCTTACTCGTCGTACTCTTCTCGAACTCTTGAACTCTTTTAGCATCGTACCACACTTTAGTTTCGAAACTTGGAGTCACTACCTCCCAACTTGGTCATCTATTAGCCTCGATCTTCCTTAAGGCTATTCCGGCCTTCACGATCTATACGGTCGAGCGTATCCACGAACTCATCGATGGTCATCAAAACTTGGGCCTAGCACCACGGTGACCCTACCACTGGCGGGACCACCCAGTGACCCAGCTCATTCGGACTCACGGGTTGACCGCACACGCCCTCGGCCCGACCCTCGTCCAACTCTCTTGTTTCTCGTCCGGAACAACGCTTGCTAAATCACGTCATGAAAGATACCACTTTCATTTACCCAACCAGAGACTTATCACCTGATATTTTCTAGGCATAAAATGCACTCGACAAGGATCACTCGCAAAATCTTGTACTCAAGGCGGCGCACATCTAAGGTCTCATTGTAATATTCTAAGGTTCATCATTTTCTCACCCGAGCTTACCCTTTTTCCCCTGACGGGTTCCTAAATCACATTTTAGCACAAAGCTATCGACATAACACTTAACACATTAACATAACATCAAAACATACAAGCCTCTAGATGGTTAAGGATATACACGAAGCTACCGCTCGCTCTAATCATAAGTGCCTGCAGTATGCATGTAGAAAGCGATGAACGCCATCGATCCGGTGAGGCTGCGCCAGCTGCGGTACCTCTCTATAAGCCGATCTCTCGTCACATGGCCGGCGGCGCGGTGAAACAAGCACCCGATAAAAACGACATTCCGGGATGATGTTTGCCACATCGTGCACTGAGGGGCGTGAATCCGTGGCTAGCACTCGCGTATACACGTGAACGGAAGCCACGGAGCTCGACCAGCTCGAATACCTGAGCGTCCGAAGGCGGGGACCACTCTGTCTTGGTGGAGGTACATAACTAGGCTAACTGCTTGGCGGTCGCCTCGAAAGTTACCAAAGGACCTGCTTACGGCCCTCCTGCGATCTCGGTCATTCCGTCGACCTCTCGTGCCTCGCATCCTGGTGCGTGAGCTTGCGTGCGGGCAATGTCCATGCGGTGAAGAGCTACACCGTACAAGCCTCTGCGCGAGTAATCGTCGGCCCGGTGGCGTGGCGGTGTACTCTGTCCTCCATATCGCTACTCTGGCGAGAACATCCGAGCTAATGAGTCGAACTCCACATTGTACTCTCTAACCGTCGCGATCACGCCTCAGCGTCAAAAATCTGTCGGCCCGAGCCCTCGCCATCTGTGGAGGCAAGAAATGTGCAAGAAATGCCCTCGAGAACTTCGTCCCAAGCTGCTGGAAGTGCATGCTCTTCCGGGCGGCTCGCGAATCAAACGATCAAGCTGCGGTATCGCGCGGTGATGCGAACCAATACCACCGACTGCGCCTCGAGGCTCGATCACTCTCATGATCCGGTGTGGCTGTCGGATAAACTCACGGTCGTCCTCGGCTCTCGATCCATAGAACAACGGAGGCTCTGACTCGGAAGTCACGTAGCCTCAGGCCCATGCGCTCGGGGTGTACTACGGGTGCTCTTTGGGCTGCTGCGTCGGCCTATCACCATATCGCCCACGACCACGGCGATGGCGGGCCATCTCCTTGTACCCGTCTCGCCGGCTCGGTGTGGGGTGGAGGCTCAGTCTTGTAGTCTCGGCGACCAGCTGCTGCGGCTCTAAGCTTCTCTTTGGTCTTTGTGGCGTCGCGAAACCAGCCGTCGGAATCTTGTCTCAGTCTTGGCCAGGGCTGCGCCGTACTCCTCTGTATCTCGTATCTCACTAACAGCTCCCTCGATTGCCTTGCCCGTCTGGGCCTGGGTTGCCTTACGCGGAGGCATAACTGGTAAAGGAAAGGAATACGTCGGAGAGTCCGATTTATCACCGACTCTAAGGCGCGATCTCGAATGAGAAGGATGGAAACCAATCCTAAATGTCCTGCGACCTCACGATTATAGATGTGGTGCCTGACACACGATAATCAAGACTCTACTAGACGCGATGCAGACACTTTCAGAGGACTAAGCGCTCGATACCACTTTTGTCACGAACCGGGCGTGGTAGTGCTACCGGGCACCCTGGTGATACAACATCGGAGAAAATCAGCGGAAATAAAAACATGAACATGAATTAAGAGAAAAGATAAATAAGCAGGCTAACGAAAGCGATTTGCCTTCGTCAAATATCATAAATACGACGGTTATCCTTTTTACAAACCACGCTTGCGATTACTCTGGACCTCTAGATTTTACAACCTATGGCCGGGACGGGGCCGCCATACCACGAATGTATAAGCATCTGGACTCGGGGTAACATACAAAAGATAAGCCTCGAAGGAGCGGAGCTTTCAATCTGTTGAAAGGTGATCCTAAGCGGGGATCGGCCGATGTACCTTTTACTGCGGCGTGAGCGGCCCGAAGGAGAGTCGATCTGCAAGTACAGTATGTGAAAGCGTAAAATCGTAAATGAAATCATAATAGTCTATATAAAGCGGGAGACATGTATGATAACAAACTACGATTCCTGACATAGAAGCGATCGTGTCAAGTCGGACTCGCGCCACAAAAGTCATCCCTCGTGCGTGGAACTCCTTCGCCGCCACTTGCCGTGATCTAGGTACAAATCATGTGATACGTATAACGAGTCTCGGCCCATCTTATGGACCCGATATAGAAAAGGTGGAATCGTTCGGTTCGTCCCGTGAGCCGTAGTCGAGTGGAACACATTCGGATGAGCCGGTAGTCAAGTGAAATACATTCCGGATGAGCCGGTCCTCAAGTGAAATACATTCCGGATGAACCGGTCCTCGAGTGAAATACATTCGGATGAACCGGTCAAGTGAAATACATTCGGATGAGCCGTAGTCGAGTGAAATACATTCCGGATGAGCCGTGTAATCAAGTGATATACATTCGGATGACCGGTAGTCAAGTGATATACATTCGGATGAGCCGGTGGTCGAGTAGAACACAATACTTACCGCAACAAGGCTATCACACGTAACATGGTCAAGTTTCATAACAACAAGTATAAGCAAGTTACCACGACTCGAGTACTTTCATTTTATATCAAAGTCGGATTTTAACCTTAAAGTACTACGTCCGTTAAATTCCTTTTAAGATCCATTTCTTTTACAAAGGTCACCCGATACGTAGTATAAAAATAGAGTGACTAACATTGTTAAGTAAACCAAAATGCTTTCCTTTGTAAAATCAAGTAACAACCTTATTTTCCAAGCGTTGAGTTTGCCTAATTTGAATGCTCAAGTTTCTCATTTTAGAAAAAGGTTTACGTAGTTCATAGTTTTAGTCCTTTAAAACATAATTCTCCTTTAAGCGTTTTGAGAAACCTATGTCTTATAAGTGAGTAGGCTATTCTTGTTTATAATCAATCTTATTAAGCGACCATGATCTAGGAAATGTAATATCATTTTGTCTCATCTTAGCTTATGCGGATGGAGGTTTCTCTTGGTTTTAATAATACTTCTTTAGTCAATACATTTTCCTTTTATTATTTGCGATGGTTTGTCGATACACGTTCGATTTCGAAATCGGTAAAACATTCTTAAGCCGTTATACCTAACTTCCCGTAAAGCTAGTATAACTCTTAAGCTTTCAAAACCAAGTAATACTCGTTCTTTCAAAGCGATTCATAAATCTTTTGAAATGCTTCAAGTCTTTATTAACACATATCAAGCGATTATTATTCAAATCGATTTACCTTTTAAAAACCACAAAGTATGTGCTTATCCACGTAAAGCTATTATAACAACTTCCATAAAGCGTTATAACTCTTTATGTTTTACATCAATCAAATACATTTAGCACGTATGCGTCTGCCGTACTACATAGTTCACATATCATGCTAGAAGAGATAGGAAGAGGTTCACATACCTCGCGGCGATTATCGACTAATAGCAAAAGCGCTCAAGTACCTCAAGTCGGCGACACTCCGATCAGAAGATCACTCCACACGCGATTACTGACCTATAGAGGCCACTGGCGCTATTAATACCTTTAGATCGGCGTAGAATATTACGAGAAAATTGCGACCTCCCCACACATGCGGCGTAAATCTCTCTCTATCGAGGCGGCTACCAAGCCAACCGGGGGTTAACACGTCGCCGGGCGTGTACAATTCTACTACGGCAATGCTACACAAGTCTCATGTCTGATCTATGTAATTCTGATTCGATTCTCTTATTAAATTCGGGCTTAAGTCGCAAGACATTGCGTAAGTATTATCGGGCTTAAGTCAAAAGACATTGCGCATAATTATAATGTTCATTCTATATATAGTATACTTCAACTATATATTCCTACAACATGTAATTTCCAATTACAATGAAGGTCAAGAATGTTTACCTCGATAAGCCCAAAATTATCCGAGTTTATATGTCGTTCTGAACAAGGTTTAGCTCCTACTCAGTGCGCTCCAAAGCGCTCAAGAAACCCTTAGAAGTGTCTACACAACTTCTTAATACTTCAACTACGGGTGAAGATTTTCCTTAGGGTTTCGTTTAGTGGCTAAAGGAAAGTATAATAGTATTTTAGGGCTTCGTAAAAGTACTTTGGAAAGTACTACAAGGTATTTGGCTAAAGTATTTTGGGCATTATAACGATACTTGTAGAATACATTTCTACCAAGGGGGTAGTATTTTGACTAGCACAACTAGGCTAGGGGTTGCTCTCGGCTAGAGCCACTAAGCAGGGGGCTCGTAGGGCACTTGAGGGGAGAGGGGTGGTGTTTGGGCGAGAACAAGGTTGAGGAGAGGAGGGATTTTCAAGACTTAGACAATTTTTGGATGAAGAAGTTCATCAACTAAGGGGGGTATTTATAGGTCAAGTGAAGGCCAACCAATGGCCAAGATGAAGACAAGTGTGGTGCAAGTGTAGGGCTAGATTTAAGCCAAGTGCACCTTATCCATCTACCACAACAACTTGCACAAAATATCCTACCTAACCCCACTCACCAATTCGTCCAAATTGCCGTCACTCCGTCGATGTGAGGTGACACTTGTCACCCTCCGGTTGGTCCAAAATGTTTCGTCTCTCTTAAAAATCCGCAAAATTTATAAGCTACATAGCCGGAAATTCCCTAAAGTCGAAAGCGTTTAGTCGAAACGACTCTAACCGGGTGTTGTGCACAAAAAGAATTCGGCCAAGCCTAAAGAAGTTCGAAAATTTCTACGTACGTCCCCCACGTACATACTCTGGAAATACGGGGTATAACAGAAATCTTTTCCAACTCTTGGTACACAATCTTCCTAACACCCTAAGGAAGAACACTTATAAGTTTAGGGATTTTTGGACAACTTTTGCTCAAGAATTTCAAGGCAAAGCCGAGAGCAACCTACAAAGGGGAGGGAGTATTTTTGTCTTGGAAAACAAAGTGTGGGATGAAGAATAAGTCTTGCTTTCATTGGGTATTTATAGAGAAATCAAGGTCCAAGATCAAGGCAAGTGTGTGGTGAGATTGGGGTACAAGTGTGTGTGGGTCCCACCCTCCAAATGGCTACACAAAACACAAGACAAGTGGCTTGCCACTTGTAAGGCCATTTCGGCCAAGGGACACTTGTCGGCCAAGTCGCCAACCTTGGCCACATGGTGACACGTGTCGCCCCTACTCGTCAAAATATTTCGTCTTAGAAAATATCCAAAGTACCGAAAATCTCAAAAACAAAGCGGGCCCACAAACCAGTAAATTTCTCCGTGGGCCCCACGTGACCATTTCCGAAAATAAAATCTCATAATTCTAATATAATCCAAGAAGCCCAAATACCAAATCTGGGAATCCAATTCCCATCAACGAACCTTTTTCCTTCACAAAACCCGGAAATTTTTCCGTCGAAAAATCACATCTTTCTTTCTTTTCAAAATTACTGTAATGAAATCTCGTACGTACGTCCTCACATACATACCCTGGAACTACGGGGTATAACATTCTTCCCCCCTTAGAAACATTCGTCCCGAATGTTCCTTCTAAGTCTCCAAACGTACTTGCGCCGGTATAGTCTCCACTACTATACTTACAAAACCGATCATGCTACCACTGGCCAGAATATAACATGTTCGCAAAACTCAAATCCAAGCCAATGAGGAATCACCTCTAACATCACAAAAAGTTCCCACCCATGGTCTAAAGGATACTCCCTTCGCATCTTTACTTCACAAAAGAAATGATCACTTCCGTTCTCATAACACATGTTCGCTTCTTTTCTTACTCGTCGTACTTTCTCGGACACCGAACTCTATAGTACACGTTTCACACTTCGCCATCGCTTGATTTCCTCTAAGGCCATTCCCGGCCTTCTCGATCCGATTCTAGTCGAACACATCCACGAACTCATATGATGGTTACCTAAACTTGGGCCTAGCACCCTCGTGACCCTACCACCGGGACCACCGAACCGACCCACCTCATTCCGGGCTGCGGGTTGACCCGCGATCTGGCCTCAACCCGACCCGCTATCGCGCCAAACTCTTGTTCCCCGATCTGGAACAATCTTATCTATCAAGTCACAAAAACCTAGTGGTCTTCTTAGCTCAACTACCCTCTTTCATTTCACACCACTTAGGGAATTATCACACAAATATACCCCACGTATACTATGCACTCCGACAAAGGTCAATCGTAAACAAAATCTTTTACTCAAGACGGCCTCGCATCTAAGATCTCCACATATAATATTCTAAGGCTCACAATTTCCACCCCCAATCTTACCCCTTTCAACTAACCATGTTTTCTAAACCACACTTAACACAATGCTATCCGTATAGCACTCCACACGTATCCACCATAACAACATAACCAAGTCTCTCTTGGGGCTAAAGGTATCGTGTAACTCATCGCCTTACTTCCTCTTTGTCGCTCATAACCGCCTTGCCTGCGCCTAGCTATAGAAGGTGATGAACCAACCACCGATCCGAAAGGTGAGTCTCTACATCCGTGCTACCTGCGTCGTACAACTCTCACCAAATGGCCTGCCGTCATGCAAACATAACAATCTCCCAAACTAGCACGACACCACGAGGATCATCGCCGCCTCTCATCCATAGAACTCGCGGCGCAACTCAAGAAATCCGAAGTCTCAGTTATCGGATCTAGGGTGAATCATCGGTATTGCCGGAACCACCGCTCCGTCGTCCTCATATCTTGCCACGATCCTAGCTAGTAATCGGGCCATCTCTTGAACTCATATCCTCGGCTCCCGACTGTAGTCTGGAGGCTCGGTATTGTGGCCTCCGTGAAATCGCCGCTCTAACTCTTTGGGGCTAGCGGCGTCATAAAACTCGTCGTCTGAAGTACTATCTTAGGTAATGACCAGGCCTGTGCCCTCGTAACCCTCTGTATTCAACTCGTAGCTCCCTCTGCTGCCTTGCCCATCTGGGCCCTGGTTGCCTTGCGCGGAGGCATAATTGGTACATACGAATACGTCTGAGGGAGTCCAATTTATAACACAACTCTAAGGCACGATCTCCGAGTGAGAAGAATAGAAACCAATCCTAAATATCCCATAGCCTCCTGATTATAGGTGTGGTGCACAACACGCCGATAATCAAGACTCTACTAGATACGGTCTGTAGACACTTTCCGAGGATTAACTGCTCTGATACCACTTTTGTCACGACGATCTAGGGCGATCGTGCCTTACCGCACCGTAGTGATAACAACATCAGAGAAAATCAGCGGAAATAAAATTTAAACAGGAAACAAGAGACAACATAATAAAACAGGCTAACCAAAAACGGTTACCTTCATGAATATACATAAAACCGAACAGTTACTATCCTTTACAAACCCTGCCCACAATAGTACTACAGACCTCTAAGAATGTAACAACAACTATGACGGGACAGGGCCCCGCCATACCCCTGAATTTACAAGTATCTACAATGACAGGGGACTATACCAAAAGATAAGCCTCAGAAACGGGCTTCCAACGCTGAATCGATCCTATGAGCGACGATCAACAATCGGTGTACTCTACTGCGGCATGAACGCAGTCCCCCGAAGGAGGTCAGTACAACAGGTACCAAGTATGTGAAACTGAAAAATACTGTAATGAAATCTCATTTCATCATTTTATAAAACCATTTTACGATAAGTAAACAGTTATGTCAAGTAAGGGGACGCATGCCCCCAAAATAATCACTCACACATAACTATGGGTCTCACGCCCATAATATCAATCATGCCCGTGGAACTCATTCCTCATCAGGCGGTACATGATGTAAAACAACACCCGTATGTGAACTCAACACTAGATCCTGCGTCGTCAAACCGACGGCGAGTAGAATAGCCCATACGGTTCAGCTAGTCATATCCCTTCACGGGCAAGGTACGGAAGCCAACTACGGATCAAAAGCTAGCCACGAATCGGCGAGGCAAGTACCATAGGCGACGTGCCAGCTTACCGTCACGAGATATGGCCGAGGCAAGTATCTAAAGCTATCTACCGCACGCGATACACGAGAAATGACCGGACAAGTATCTAAAGTGTGCACGAACCACATGTACAAATCAAGCCCGTGATCGCTAGTCACCGCGTCAAGCTTCATGGATTAGCGGTCCATGGACAAATAACATAATCCTCGCAATGACCGCATGCCACGGCATATTACCTAGGAAAGCATGGCCATGAAAACATCCCATCGACGCACGCGTGGATCATCCATCGCGTCGGCATGTCCAAAGGAAATAACAAGATAATACTCAAAGTGGGACGATACTGTGGACCATCCAACGTGTCAGTATGTCCAAGCAATCAATCAGATAACCGACCCTCCCAGAGAGTCACGGTAGCACAGAAACAAAACACTTGCCCATCAAAGGCTATCACAACAAGCATAGGCAAGTTAAACGTACTTTCATTTTATATCAACAATCCGGGTTTCAACCCCAAAATACTATATACTTTCATTCTTTCAAAAAGACCTTTTTCTACGTAAAAGCTACAGGATACTAATACTCGTAGTATTAAAAACACGTTTCCTTTTTAAACCAAATTACTACACCTTCTGAAAATCTTTACAAGCTTTTAAAAATCAAGTAAACTATAATTTTTAAACAAAGTTATTTTCTTTTAAAAAAACAAGTGTTCTTTTAAAACCCAAATAACTTACTCTCTTCAAAACAAGTAACCTATACTTAAATCAAGTTACTTCTCTTTTTCTGAAAACAAGTCGTTATAAGTCAAGTCTCTTATCTTTCAAGATCAAGTCTCTTAACTTTCAAAATCAAGTCGTTTTACTGTCAAAATCAAATCTTTCTTTTATCCTCATAAAATCGTTATAACTAACTTCCCATAAAGCCATTATAACACTTTATGTTTTAAACAAACAAAATTCATTTCACACACGTCGCTCACCGTATTATATAGTTCACAACAATCATGCTCAAGAGTATAGGAAGAATCACATACCTTTTAGCTTAAACCACAAGCCAAGTCAAGTATGCGCGTAGAAGATCCACCTATAACATCCACAATATATCTATCAATCTCTAGCTCGTCGTAGCATATTCTAAGTAAACATTCCTATTCTACGAAAAATTGGCGCCTCCCACAAACACATAAATAACCTCCCCAACAAGGCCTGCTACCAAGCCAACAACTCCAAGGGGATTACACGTTTAACCGGACGTGTTCAACTCTGTCTCACAATAATACTACACAAGTCTACTGTAAATACAGTCCAATGTAAATACAGTTCAATCCTTTATAATCATCCTCCCAATATAACTTATACTCAATTCTAAACTACTACAACATGTAATATCCAATTACAATAGGGGGACACAGATCATTACCTCGATAAACCCAAAATTATCCAAGATTATAAGTCGATCATGAGCAACGTTTAGCTCCAAATCCTGACGCTCCAACCCGCTCCAAGCAACCCTTAGAAGCTCCTAACCAACTCCTCTTCAAGATCTAACTTCAACAAGTGAAGAACACTAAGGCTCAACTATGGAAAGTTTCGGCCAAGGTGAAATTCTAAGGCTAGGGGTGTGAAATCTTTTCCAACTCTTGGTACACAATCTTCCTAACACCCTAAGGAAGAACACTTATAAGTTTAGGGATTTTTGGACAACTTTTGCTCAAGAATTTCAAGGCAAAGCCGAGAGCAACCTACAAAGGGGAGGGAGTATTTTTGTCTTGGAAAACAAAGTGTGGGATGAAGAATAAGTCTTGCTTTCATGGGGTATTTATAGAGAAATCAAGGTCCAAGATCAAGGCAAGTGTGTGGTGAGATTGGGGTACAAGTGTGTGTGGGTCCCACCCTCCAAATGGCTACACAAAACACAAGACAAGTGGCTTGCCACTTGTAAGGCCATTTCGGCCAAGGGACACTTGTCAAGCCAAGTCGGCCAACCTTGGCCACATGGGGGTGACACGTGTCTCCCCCCTACTCGTCCAAAATATTTCGTCTTCCGAAAATATCCAAAATACCGAAAATCTCAAAAACAAAGCGGGCCCCACAAAACCGTAAATTTCTCCCGTGGGCCCCACGTGACCATTTCCGAAAATAAAATCTCATAATTCTAATATAATCCAAGAAGCCCAAATACCAAATCTGGGAATCCAATTCCCATCAACGAACCTTTTTCCTTCACAAAACCCGGAAACTTTTCCGTCGAAAAATCACATCTTTCTTTCTTTCCAAAATTACTGTCGTATTCTCGTACGTACGTCCTCACATACATACCCTGGAACTACGGGGTATAACATTCTCGTACTTCCAAACTTATTTAGCATACGTACAAAATTCCAATTATTGATTCTGTTCTCCAATCCTTGGAGTTACTATCCAAACTTGGCCATTATGCTACTTGAATTTCCGCTAAGGCTCTTCTCGGCCCTTACGACTTGGTTCCGGTGGAACGCGTCCACGAACTCGTACAACGATTAACTAGACTTGGGCCTTGCATCCTCGTGACCCTATCACATAGCGGGACCATATCCAACTGACACCACCCCATTGCATACTACCGGTTTGTCACTGGTGCCTTACGCGGGCACCCAAGTAGATATATATCAGAGTAACCAGCGAAATATAAACTTACCAATGTAAAAACGATGTAAAATGAAAGCAGTTTAATCAAGAAAAAGTTGCCTTTCGGCATATATATGTCACGACCGATTCCTGCCCGTGATCGTGCCTACCGGGCACCCTAGTGATACAACATCGAGTAATCACGAACATAAAACGATACAAGACATATTATGAAATATGAAACAATAATCTGAGAAAAACTTGCCTTTCGGCATATATATAAATAACAACTTTTTCAACATGAACAGTTTAATCCTTTTTACAAACCACCCGCCACAAGATTTACGGACCTTAAGAAATGATACGACAACAATGGCGGGACGGGGCCCGCCATACCCACGAATGTAAACACCTACAACAACGGGGACTATACGGCGATAAGCCTCCGAGAAACGGAGCTTTCCCAAATGCCGAATCGTGACCCTAAGAGCGAGGATCAATGATCGTGTACCTTTACTGCGGCATTAACGCATCTCCGGAGGAGGTCGATAACAGTACCAAGTATGTGAAATCAAAATAAATCGTAAATGAAATCATAGTAGTCTATACAAAGCAGAGACATGTATGATAACCAAACTACGATTCACCATAAATAGCGATGTCAAGTCGTGACTCACGCCTCAAGTCATCACTCAATTTTAACAATGGGTCTCACGCCACAACATCAATCGTGCGTGGAATACCTTCCTCACCGCCAGCGATTTATGATATACAAGCACCAAGGAATACACATGAACACCGTGTCCCACTGTCCTAATAAAACAAGACAGTAAGTACGAAGGCATAGCCGACTACTAACACCTAGCACTAACAAGGTCATAAAGCGTGTCATGATATCTGTCTGCACTCACATGATAAAAGCCGTCACTGCCGCAGATCAAATGCGCGTCTAGCCACAGAACTCTCCGCACTCGCATAGGCCAACCTCATAGGCCCGCATGAGGTATAACCCCGCATCGAGGGTAGCTACTCCCGGCATCGCCCCGACACGCGATCCGCATAGCCACAAAGACCGCATGACCATAAAGGCCGCACACTAACACGGAACTCCGTAGTTCCGCATGGATCCCCGACCCGTGAGGTATTCTCGAATCATGGTCCTGCATCGCTGAGTCTACCCGCGTCGGAGGCGCTTAACCTCCGCACAAGTCAAGGTGAGTGGTACAATACCAACATAACGGTGATAGTCAAACAACTTTAAGCGCGATCGAAGGAAAACCCTTTACACTAACATCACAAGATACTAACACACGTAGCATCCTAACATGTTTACTTATCAAATCAACAAGAAAGTATTACAAGGCTATCACAAACCAATACAATCAAGTTATTCACACAAGGTACTTTCTACTAACAAGTTCGTATCTATCCCCAAAGTACTTCACATTAAATCTTTAAAAGATCTGTTTCTTTCACATAAGTCACACAATACCCGTAGTATAAAATAGAGTGGATCCTTTTAAGAAAACCAAAACTCTTACCTTTGTAAAATCAAGTAACAACATTATTTTCCAAACGTCCAAGTTTGCCTAATTTCAAATGTTCACGTTTCTTATTTTAGAAAGGTTTCGTAGTTCATAGTCTTATTCATTTAAGAATATAATTCTCTTTTAAACAGTCGGAGAAACATAAGCCTTATATGTGAGTAGGATATTCTTGTTTATAACAATCTTATTACAGCAGCCATGATCTAGGAAATATCATTTTGTCTCATCTTAGCTTCTATGCAGATGGAAGTTTCTACTGGTTTTAATAATACTTAATTATTCAAAACATTTTCCTTTTATTAACGCCGATGGTTTGTCGATACACATTCGATTTCGAAATCAAGAATAATTCTTAAGCCGTTATACCTAACTTCCCATAAAGCTAGTATAACTCTTAAGTTTTCAAAAACCAAGTATTACTTCAAGTTCTCTATTAACACATAACAAGCCCGTTATAGTTCAAATCAGTTACCTTTTAAAAACCACAAGTATTTTCTTACCAACATAAAGCTGGTTATAACCGACTTCCCATAAAGCCGTTATAACACTTTATGTTTTAAACCAATCAAATACATTTAGCACATGTACGTCTACCGTACTACATAGTTCACCCATATCATGCTAGAAGAGATAGGAAGAGGTTCACATACCTCGCGACGAGTATCGACTAATAGCAAAACGCTCCAAGTACTTCCAACCGTCGGCTACTCCTTAAGCCAAGTAGATCGCGCCACACGTAGTACTTCAACCTATAAGGCCACAAGGCGCTTATTAACATTTAGATCTCATCGTAGAACATTCTACCGAAAATTCGGCAGCACCTCCCCCCCCGCAACAGCGTAAATCTCCTCCTCTATCGAGGTCGGCTACCAAGCCAACCAGGGGGGGTTATACGTCTAACCCTAACGGGTACAATTCTACTCCACGGTACTACTACGCAAGTCTACTGTAATACAACCCTATGTAATTACAGTTCAGTATTCTTCTTTAAATTCAGGCTTAAGTCAAAAGACATTGCCGATAACTACGTTCAGTTCTATATATAGTATACTTCAACTATAAATTCTAACAATATGTAATTTCCAATTACAACAGAGGGACAAGATAATTACCTCGATAAGCCCATAATTATCCTAGTTAAAGTCGATCCTGGGCAATCGTTTAGCTCCAACTCCGAGCGCTCCAACCCGCTCTAAACCACCCTTAGAAGTTCTAACCAACTTCTACACAAAACTCCAACGGACTATGGAGATTTTCCTAGGGTTTCGGTTTTGTGACTGACGGAAGTATAATAGTATTTCTGGGCATTTTCGTATAGGTATAACCTTAGAATACAACAAGGTATACGGCTAAGGTAATTTGGGCATTATAACAATACTTTTGAGAGTATTTCTACACCACAAGGGGGGTATTATACGAAAGCAACTAGGCTAGGGGGGGGGGTACCCCACGGCCACACTACTAGGAGGCGCTACTCTCGACGAGGGCCTCACGAAATGGGAGGAGCTCTCAAGACTTAGAGATTTTTTTGGATGAAGAAGTCTTCAAAGGGAAGGGGTATTTATAGGTCAAGTGAAGGCCAACCAATGGCCAAGATCTTGCCAAGTGCATAGCAAGTGTAGGGTGTAGATTTAGCCATGTGTTGTGTGGGTCCCACCTTATCAATCTACCACACAAATATCCTACCAACTACTTGACAAAAATGGAGCAAGCAATTCGTCCATTACCGCCCATTCACTACGTCGATGTGAGGTGACACTTGTCACCCTCCGTTGGTCCAAACTGTTTCGTGTCTCGGAAAAATCCGCAAAAATTAAAAAAGACATAGCCGAAAATTCCCCTACGAAAGCTGTGCAAACGTTTCGTCGAAAAACGACTCTAATCGGGTGTTGTGCACAACAATTAATTCGGCCAAGCCTAACTTAAAAGTTTCAAATTTTTCTACGTACGTCCTTACGTACATACTGCGAAATACGGTATAACATTCTCTCCTCGTAGAAACATTCGTCGAATGTTCCTTCAAGCTCTCAAACAAGCGCGCCCGAAGATAGTCTTCACTACTATACTTACGAGAATCAATCCTGCCACACCTGGCCACAGAAACAACTGCGCAACTACTTACATCAAAGTCCACGAGGAAACACCTCTAACCATCACCACAAAACACTTCTCACCGGGGTCTAAAATATACTTCCTTCGCTTCTCTTTACAAAAGAAATGATCACATCTATGCTTGCCATACACTCGCTTCTCTCTTTACTTGCCGTAGATACCACTTTGCCACTTTGCACGAGACATTAACCTTCTCAGCGACCCAACAAATGGTACCACTTTTGTCACTTTGTCGCGAGCCTTGCTCGACGACCCAACAAATGGTGCCGGGCTGCTGCGACCCACGAGGTGTCGTACACTCGAACTCTTACCACATTACGATCGGCCGGTTTCCAAAACTCGGGTTACTATCCCTAACGTGGTCATCATTAACGGGAACACTGATGGATCTCCGATACTTTCCCGAACATAATATCTGAAAGGCCGGACGTCTTGCCTCCTAAGTCGGACGGCAAAGCTAATCATATAGGCAACCTGGCCTATCCTTCACATGAACTCAAAAGGGCCCAAAGTAACACGGGCTAAGTTCCTTTGTTATACCAAAACTCGTCACACCCTAACCACAGTCTGCTGGAACAAGCTGAACGACTATCTGAACCTTGCCAACATCGAACCAATCGACCGGCAACTTACACTTCCGCCCTTACAAGGCTTCATAAGGCGATATCCGAACACTGAAATGGTAGCTTAAACACTTCCTCCACAGGAGACAACAATCCCCACAACTATCCCTGAAATCCAAACACGGCGAGGCGAATGCGGTCGAGACTCACCGAGTTCTTAACACATGCTTGGCAAAACTTCCGAAACAACAGCGGCCTACCACAGGCTCCATCTGTCATAAGGTGAAGGTAGGCACCGTGCAGCCTTACAACCTTCGGATAACTCAACACACCGGTAAACGGTCGACCGAAGAACACACGATGGGTTGCCCCCATCGACCCGACCACTGGTCGAATGCATCCACGAACTCGTACGCTGGTTAACTAAACTTGGGCCTAACACCCTCACAACCCTAACACAAGGCGGGACCACCACAACCTGGCCCCACCACCAAACCTACCGCGGGTTGACCCGCAACGTGGCCTCAACCCGACCCGGCAACGCGCACAATACTAGCTCCCCGATTCGGAACAATCTCACAAATCACGTTTCGAAAACCTAGCGGTCTTCTTAGCTCAACTACCCCCTTTCATTCCACACTACTAGGGACCTATCCCAAACATAACTCACGTGCACTATGCACTTCCGATAAGGGTCAAACATAACACTACACCTTTTCTCGAGATGGCCTCACCTCTAAGGTCTCTACGTAAAAAGCTCTAAGGCTCACACCTTCTCTATCCCCCAAAATCTTACTCGGTTTAAACAACCATGATCTAATCACGACTAACACACTGTTATCAGAACATAGCACTTAAGGTATACTCACCTTATCACACATACTGATCTCTAGAGGGTTAAAGATATATCTATATCTACTGCTTCACTCCCCTTAGTCGTTCAAATCAAACCTGCCCCGTAGGGCGCATAGCTAAGGAAGATGACGAACTACCCACCAATCCTGAAGGCTAAGTCCTCCTACAAGGACACTCTCTCGACACATGGCCCTGACGGCCGCAGGTACAACAAGTACCAACTAAAAGACGACATTCCCCGGGATGACGTCTGTCACACTGTGAACCGGAAGCCCTGGAGTTCTGACCAACTCCTGCATACTCCGAACGTCCTGATATCCGTGGAAGACCACTCTGCACTGGCGGAGGTGCATATCAAATCTGCTGGTGAGGCGACTTGCCTCGAAAGTTACCAAAGGACCTTGCTGCTCTGGCCCTCCTCTGCTGTCCTTCGTTAACCCGTCGATCTCTACGCTTCTCGGCCTGCTGCGCATAAGCCCGTACACAGGCCATGCTCAAGCCCAACTGAAGAATTACTCTTGCACAACCCTCTTTTAGATAGTCCTCAAGACTCGCGGTACATCGGTATACTCTCTGGTAGCCAAATCTATAGCTAGTAACAGGGTCGTCTTCTTTGCACTCTATATTCTCTGTTCCCGGTCGCGGAACTGAAGGTCCAAACATCGTGGCCGCAGTAGGAACTGCCGCCGCCGTGCTAAAACTCTGCTGGGGCTAGTGACGTCGCAAAACTCCCCGAATGAAACACCACTCCAGGTGATGATTGGGCCTGTGCCCTCGCAACCCTCTGAACTCTACTCGCAGCTCCCTCGGCTGCCTTGCCCTCCTGGGCCCGGGTTGCCCTACGCGGAGGCATAACGATAAGGGAAAGAATTTCGTCAGAGGGTCCAACTTACAACACAGCTCTAAGGCACGATCTCAGAGTGAGAAGAATAGAAACCAATCCTAAATATCCTATAGCCTCCTGATTATTGGTGTGGTGCACAACACACCGATAATCAAGACTCTACTGGAATCGATGCATAGACACTTTCCGAGGATTAATCGCTCGATACCACTTTTGTCACGACCGATTCGGGCGTGGTGGTGCCTACCGGGCACCCTAGTGATACAACATCAGAGTAATCAGCGGAACATAAAACGATACAAGACATATTATGAAATATGAAACAATAATCTGAGAAAAACTTGCCTTTCGGCATATATATAAATAACAACTTTTTCAACATGAACAGTTTAATCCTTTTTACAAACCACACGCCCAACAGTACTCTGACCTCTAAGAAATGATACGACAACAATGGCGGGACAGGCCGCCATACCCACGAATGTAAACACCTACAACAACGAGGACTATACACGAATAAGCCTCCGAGAAAGCGGAGCTTTCCCAAATCGCCGTGACCCTAAGAGCGAGGATCAATGACTGGTGTACCTTTACCTGCGGCATGAACGCGGCCCCGGAGGTCGATAACAGTACCAAGTATGTGGCGAAAATAAATCAGTAAATGAAATCATAGTAGTCTATACAAAGCGGAGACATGTATGATAACCAAACTACGATTCACCATAAATAAGCGATCATGTCAAGTCGTGGACTCACGCCTCAAGTCATCACTCAATTTTAACAATGGGTCTCACGCCCACAATATCAATCGTGCGTGGAATACCTTCCTCACCGCCGATTTATGATATACAAGCACCAAGGAATACACATGAACACGGGTCCCACCTGTGTCCTAATAAAACGATGCAGTAAATGCGAAGGCATAGCCGACTACTAACACCTACAGTGCACCAACAAGGTCATAAAGCGTGTGTCATGATATCTGTCTGAACCGTCACATGATAAAAAGCTGGTCACTCGCGCGATATCAAATGTGCGTCTAGCCTCGAACTCTCCGCGACTCGCATAGGCCAACCTCATAGGCCCGCATGAGGTATAACCCCGCATCGAGGGTAGCTACTCCGGCATCGTCACCGACTCGCGATCGCGTAGCCACAAAGACCGCGTGACCATAAAGGCCGCACACTAACACGGAACTCCGTAGTTCTGTTATACCCCGTATTTCGCAGTATGCGTAAGGGAATACGTCGAAAATCTAGCCTTAAAGATAAGCCTTGGACGTTTTTATTTGTACACAACTCACTAAAAGAATCGTTTCACGAAACGTTTCCCACGACTTTCGTAGGGTAAATTCCGCTATGCCATTTCTAATTTTGCGGATTTTTAGAGGCGAAACATTTTGGACCAACGGGAGGCGACACTTGTCACCCTCCAATTGATGGACTTGAAATCGTCCATTTGGACGATTTGAACAATAGAGAACACGTTTTTGTGCCTTGTGCACAAGTCAAGGAGTTGGTAGGATATTTGTGTATAGTTAATCCTCACCATACACTTGCCTTGCACTTGTCTTAATCTTGGCCATTGGTTGGCCACTTCTTGACCTATAAATACCCCCCTTAAGATGAAGAGTTCTTCATCCACAAATTACTCTCCAAGTCTTGAAAATCCTCCCTGCTCCCTTGTTAGCCATTTCGTCAAGCCCTCTTCCTCTAGCCTAAGTGGCCCTTGGCCGAATACTCCCCCCTATCCTAGACATAAATCTACCCCCCCTCCCTTGGTAGAAAAGTGACCTTCTTGTATAGTTATAATGCCCAAAATACCCTCGCCCATATACCTTAGTACTTAGTAGAAGTTGTGAAGAACTTCTAAGGTTCTTGGAGCATACAACTTACGAGCAAAACCGTGCTCAGGCGAGACTTTTTCTAGGATATTATTGGGCTTACCGACGTAATAATCCTCACACTCTTTTGTATTAGAGAATGTATACTGTAGAAGTATAAGAATCAGTATTAATCACTTAGAAGAATATCACGAATAGAATTGAACTATTACCACAATAGAAGGGTTTAAAGAAGAAGACATACATGGATTGTTTTCACAATGAACTTATATAGCTCAGGGTAGGAAGTCTTGCCCGACTTACCGTAGAATTATGAACCCTCTGTTTAGAATGACCTTGAGTAGTCTTTGATAGATATCTGTGACTATTATAGGTGACTCTCTTGCGCGACATATTCAACTTGGCGGTGGTTTTATTTGAGAAGGTATGTGATTCTTCCTAAAGCATGATATTTTACAATATATATAGTACGGTGACGTACATGTGTTAAGCGGATAATAACTATGGCAATGTCTTTGACTTAAGCTGAATAATACTTACGGCAATGCCTCACGGCTTAAGCTGAATAATACTTACGATGCCTCACTACTTTAAGCTGAATAATAAAGAATGAAAACATTTCAAAGACTATGAATCATATTAAGAAGAGAACTAATTGGTTTTAAAGCGAAGCTTAAGAGTTATACTAGCTTTATGGGAAGTAAGTATAACCACTTAAGATTGATAAAAGAAACAAGTTTGCCTATGTGTTTATAACAAACTTATATTGAGAAAAGAATAATAAGATGGTTTGATAAGTAGACATGATATGATGCTATGTGTGTTAGTATCTTGTCACGTTTGTATAGGTGAGTATCCTTGTTGTGCTTATGTTGTTTAAAGTTAAGTTGTTATGTTAGTATACTATCACTCACCTCTTGAGATGATACCGGGGGTTAAGCTGCCCTCCGATGCGGGGTAGACTCAGGCGGTCTGGGACCATGATTCGAGAATACCTCATGCGGGTCCAGGGGGCCTATGCGGAGCTACGAGAGTTCCAGGTTAGTATGCGGGGTTATGCTGTTACACCCCGTAGTTCAGGTCATGCGTTTGAGTACGTACGAAAGGGGGTAAGACTTAAAATTTTCAAAGGATAGGTTGACGGATTATTCCGGGCGGTTTTTAGTCAACTTTGAGGCGGGTTATGACCCGGTACATTGAGAGTTCCTAAGTGTTTTAAAGGCCTAGGGCGTAGTTCGTTGAGTCTGGATTCCAACGCAACCAACCGTTCGTCGATAGGACGTCGGAGTAGAAAGTTATGAGAGTTACAAGTTCAGTGCGCAGTCGGACAGAAATGCGTTTCGGACCAAGGCGACAGGGCCGCGGCGCCGGATGCAGGGCCGCGGCGCCTAAAGTTCTGAAGGGTCGCTGAAGTTGCAGCGCCGCGGCGCCGGAATAGCAGGGCCGCGGCGCCGAAAGATCAGAGAGCCTGCGGAGGTTTCAGCGCCGCGGCGCCGGTGCGAGGCGGCGAGTTATCGGCGGAAAAACTTAGAACAGTATAATTTTTGTTTTAAAAGAGACCATGGGAGGGTGACAAGTGTCCCCCCCCATCTGATTTTCTGTTGCATGCAATATATTGACCAAGACTTGGACATTTTCTATCTTTCATCTTCTCTCTCTCTCTCTCTCAAATTGCTCCCCCTTCTCTCTAAAAACCCTTAGAAAAATCTGAATAGTTAAGAACCAAAAAGGAAGCTTGTAGCTAGCTTGTGGGCATTGTTGTGGTGGTGTTCTTGGCAAGGAAGCTAGCAATATTTGGAATAAGTTTGGGCTAAAACTTTAAGGTAATGATTCTTTCTTTAGATTTAGTTTTGCATGTTAAGAAGAAAGAACTTGTGGTAGTAAATAATGCTCTTAGAGTCATTGCATGCTAGAAATGTGTTTTGAATATGAAAAATGGGTTAAGAAGAGTTTATGAGCATGTTGAAGCCTAAAAACTACCTTAGGATTATTAAGTGAATTGTTGTAAACTTATGGGGCAGAATTGGTATTTGGGTGTGTAATCCTTTAAAATGTTGGATTGATTGAGCCTTACAATGTGGTGTTTTGATGGTAAATTCGGCCTTGAGAAAGGTGGCAAAGTGAGTAGAAACAAAGGAAATGCTGCCCAATTTTCTATAGAATTTTAGTGGCTTTGAGTTAGATTATTCTACATTGGAATTAGAGGTTAATGAACATATCATGGTTATTATAGGTTGAAATATTACTTCAGTAGTTGAGCTTAGCAAGTGGATTGACCAAAGAGGTATGTGGAGCTTTCTTATCTCTTGAGCATGAGTAGTTTGAACTATATAGTACGGTAGACGTACGTGTTTTAAATGAAGTAAATCTATTTGTTGTACTTGACTTGTTTTACGAAAATGTCTAAGTTGGTTGGGTTAGAGAGCTAACCCACTTATTCCTAAGTAATGGTTTAACCTAAATAAGGTAGATAAGGATTTCGTGACATGAAGAAGTATTACGGAAATTGTGTGAGTTTGATTTGAAGTATAAGTCTCTTGGTTAATAAAAAGATCGAAATCTTTTGAAACATAAGGAGTTATAACGGCCTTATGGGAGGTTAGTTATGGTCTTATGAAAGAGTATGAACGTCTAAAGCTTTAAAGCATAAAGTTAGTATAACGGCTTTATGGGAGTTAGTTATAATAACTTTATGAAAGGTTAAAGAGTTGGGTTTTCTTGAATAAGGTCATGAAAATGAGATTCATTTTGTATGTTAATGAAAGCCTAAAGAAGTTATGAGTTACTTGGGCGTCCGCTTGATGATGAAGGATTCCACGTATGCTTCCATTGTTCGATTATGAGTTTACTTGGGCGTCTGCCGATGATGAAGGATTCCACGGGTATGCTTCCATTGTTCAGTTATGAGTTTACTTGGACGTACCGACAGTGATTAAGGATTCCACGGGTATGCACCTTGGACAGGCTTACGATGAATGATTCCGAGGCATGCAGGATGAAGGGTAAGAGTATAAATGAGGCAAGCCCCAGATCGTTATACCACCTTCTTGGGGTAAGAGTATGAATGAGGGTCACGCCCCAAGATCGTCATAACACCTGTTGAGTTTATTGGACGTGCAGCCAGTGATGAAGTATTCCACGGGTATGCTTCCATTGTTTTAGTATGAGCTTATTGGACGTACGCGATGGCGAAGGATTCCGCGGGTATGCTTCCATTGTCTTAGTATGAGTTTATTGGGCGTGCGTCGGTGATGAAGGATTCCGGGTATGCTTCCATGGTCTCTATATGAGTTTACTTGGGCGTGTTGATTATGAGCTTCCTATTTTCATGCGGTATAGTATATGACTGATTTTCTCATTGTTGGTAAGATGATGTTACGTAAACTGATTTTATACATGTCCCGATTATTTTAGACTTATGAGGTATTTTGGTATTTTCTCGGTTTCACATACTTGGTACTGTTGTCTTGACCTCCTTGGGTGCGTTAAATCTGCAGTCGAGATACGTAACTTGGTCCGCACTATTAGGATCAATGTTCATTTTAAAGCTCCATCCTCGGAGGCTTTGTCTTTTGGTATGATTCCACGAGGTTATTTACTTTTGTACAATCGGGGTATGGCGGGGCCACTGTCGCCGCTTGTTATTCTAAGTGCGTAGTCACGTTTGTGGTTTGGCGTAATAATAAGATGTCTTTGTTTCACTTTCGGTTAAGTTATTTTATGAAAGGCGGCCTTATCGGCTTGCTAGTGATGTTCACCTTATACAGATTTTGTTTCATGTATGTTCCGCTGCTATTCTCTGATGCATACCTGATAGGGTACCCCGGTAGGGTACCAGTCGCGGCCCCGGGGTCGGGTCGTGACATATGCCTCATGCGGTCTATGTGGCCATGCGGACAGCGAGTCCAGGACGATGCCGAGGAGTAGCTACCCTCGATGCGGGGTTATACCTCATGCGGGCCCATGTGAGTGGCCTATGCGGACTCCGGGAGTCGAGATTAGGCTTGCGAGAATGATAATCTGCGAGTGGCCTGCTTGAATCATTCGCGACCTAGAAAAGACCTATTCTGATTTACCTATTGTTGCTCTTGTTTGTGATGTGGCACTATGTGCGGTTTCCTTGATTTCTTCATACATACTTGTAAACTGGTTTTAAAAAGGGTTATGATTTCATTTAAGTACTTTACAATTTCACATACTTAGTACCTGTTATGCGACCTCCTTGAGCTGCGTTCATGCCGCGGTAAGGCAGCGGTGCTAGATCCGCATCTTAGGATCTCTACGTTGGTGTCGGGAGCTCCATCTCTTAGGAGGCTCTACTTTTAGTATGATCTCCTGTTGTAGATAGTTTTATCTGATCGGGTATGGCGGGGCCCTGTCCGCCATAATTGTATATTTCCTTAAGTGCAGTAGTCATGTTATGCGATGTCGGATGTAGCGCTAAACCATGATTATATATATATATCTTAGAAAGCGATGTTTTCTCACATAAGCGTGTCTTATTTTATAAAGCTGTTTCATGTCTTGCTTTATATTTCCGGGATTACTCGATGTATGACTACTTGGGTGCCGGTAAGACACGATCACGGGCCGGGCGAAGTCGTGACAAAAGTGGTATCGAAGCGATTAATCCTCGGAAAGTGTCTCTGATCGTATCTAGTAAGTCTTGATTATCGGTGTGTTGTGCACCACACAATAATCGAGGCTATAGGATATTTAGGATTGGTTTCCATTCTTCTCACGAGATCGTGCTTTAGAGTCATGTTATAGGTTGGACCCCTAACGTATTCCTTTCTATGTGATTATGCCTCACGTAAGGCAACCCGGCCCCGAGAGGCAAAGCGTAGGAGGCGCTAGCGAGACACCCAGTCACGAGGCTCGAGGCCAGTCTATACGAGACGGCGAGTTCTATGACGCCGCCCGGCCAGCGAGACCACGGTACCACACCTCCCATCCCACGGCTGGGCGGAGAGTTAAGTACTGAGAGATAGCGACTTTTGGCTAAAGTTGTGGCCCGTCTGAGAGAAGGCTGGATCTGGCGATTCGATTCGGCCCAGCTCGATCGTACCGTTGTTCACCGAGGCGAGAGTTTGAGGCTACGAGACTTCTTGAGTTGTAGCCGCCGGAGTTTTATGGGTCGGCGGAGGATGATCCGCAGGAGTTCATCCGTCGGCTTGAGGATTTTGAGAGTGATCGAGCGTCGGAGACCGAGTCCGTGGTCTTTGGTTCACATAAGCTAGCGTGATACGCGATCGATTGGTTTGATTCATAGGAGTTATCCGGGAGAGCACGCGTCCCGGCTACTTGGGATGAGTTCTCGGAGGCTTTCCTCACTCACTTCTTGCCTCACGGATGAGGAGGCGCGGGTGATAGATTTTCTGCTTTGGCGAGAGAGGGCCTTGTCGGGAGTACAATGTCGAGTTTGATTCATTGGCTCGATATGTCCCGGCATTAGTAGCGAATATGGAGGATAGGGTGCACCGCTATGTCACCGGCTGAAGCGACTATATGGCGAGTCATGTGCGGGGTTTCTCTCCCGGTAGGGTATGGACATTACCGCGTGCGAGCTCACGCCCTTGGATGCGAGGCGCGAAGGTCGGCGAGTGGGCCGACAGCGGAGAAGAAGGCCGGGGCGGGAGGTCTTACGGTGGTTATCGTGGTGGCGGCCTCGGCGGCCGATCTGGGTCGCACCACGGCCGGCTCGAGCACTCTGCGCGTCTCGGCCAGCGAGTTTTGAGGCGGGCCAGGCCCAGGGCTTGGGCGTCGAGTAGCGAGAATGCGGCGATCGGGACCACCCGGTGTGGCGTCACGGTGGATCCCATTACGGAAGTGTGGTACTACTTTTGGAGCTTGTTCTGATTGTGGCCAGCGGTCACTTTGCGAGATTGTCAGGCCGGCGTGGCGGTGGTAGGGCTCGGCGCCGAGTTATTGCGGCCGCATCATCTCCTACGATTACTCGCCCGGGGCGGGTTCACATGGGTCAGCGGTCGCGGCGAGGTCGTGGCTCGGGTCCCGATTCGCGGTCCTGAGCGCATCTATGCTTTGTCGGTAAGCGGGATCGGGAGGCCTCACGATGTCGTCGCGGTACCTTATCGGTTCAGGTTTGATGTTTATGCCTTGATAGATCGGGTTCTACTCATCCTATATATCTCCCCTTGTTGCTAGTAGGATAGGGATAGAGCACGAGTCCATAGACCACTCGAGGTAGCTACGCGATGGTGATTCGGTGGTAGCTCGGCGGGTATATAGGGCTTGTCTGTGACCATTTACTGATCGTCGGACCACGCCGACTTGATAGAGTTGGAGATGATTGACTTCGACGTGATTATGGGGATGGATTGGCTAGCTTCTTGCTATGCCAATGTAGAGCAGAGAGAGAGTAATGCGGTTCCAGTTTCTGAGGCCAGGTTGTTGAGTGGGAGGAGCACGGTATCGTAGAGGTAGGTTTATTTCCTACCTCAAGGCTAGGAAGATGGTGCGAGAAGGGTATATCTACCATCTAGTTAGTGTTTGATCTTGAGGCTGCGGTACCAGATTTTGATCGATTCCGTAGTCGTGAGTTCCCAGACGTGTTCCCGAGATGACCTCGGGTATCCCTCCCGAGAGGAGATTGAGTTTTGTATTGACATATTGCGGATACTCGGCCTATTTCCATTCCGCCATACGAATGGCACCGCCGAGTTGAGAAGTGAAGGACCAGGTGAGGATTTCTTTGGAGAAAGGGCTTCATTAGGCCAGTGTTTCCCCACTGAAGGCGCCGTATTGTTCGTGAAGAAGAAGGGCGGGGCCAGCTGCGCATGTGTGTTGATTCTGACGGTGAACAAGGTGACCATTAAACGAATACCCCGCTTCCCGAGATTGATGATTTGTTCGACGATTGCGAGCGCGAGATGTTTCTCAAGATTGATCTGCGTTCGGGCTATCATCGAGTTAAGTGTCGAGAGAGGTGGATGTCCCTGGGCGCATTCGGACGATGCGGGCATTATGAGTTCGGTCATGTCTTTTGGGTTGACGATGCTCGCGGTATTCATGGATTTGATGAGCAGTGTTCAAACCAATTTTGGACACGTTTGTGATAGTGTTCATTGATGATATCTTGGTTTATTCGCTCGGAGGCGAGGAGCATGCGGAGCATTTGAGGCTGTCTTGTGATTCTCGAGACCAGCGATTATGCGCCAAGTTTTCCAAATGTGAGTTTTGGTTGACTTGATGGCGTTTCTTGGGCATATTAGCCGGTGATGGCATTCAGTGAATCGGCAAGATCGAAGCGATCGAGGACTTGGCCTGAACTACTACTCGGCAGGTTCGCGATTTTACGGGCCTTGCGAGTTATTATCGGTTCGTGGAGAAGTTTGCTTCTATCTACGCACCATTGACTAGGTGACTCGAGAAGGCGGCCAGTTCGATGGTGATGCTTGTGGCGGGGTTTCGATTCTTGAAAGAGATTGGCGGCCCCGTTCTTACTCTTCGGAGGTCGGATGGTTATGTCGTGTATTGTGATCGTCGGGCATCGGGTTGGGATGTGTGTTGATGCGGCATGGCGGGGTTATAGCATATGCGTCCGGCGGTGAAGAAACACGAGGAACTACCCGCGTGATTTGGAGTTAGCGGTAGTGATTCACGCTTTGAAGATCTGGAGGCACTATTTGTATGGGGTTCACGTGGATATTTATACAGACCACAAGAGCCTCGGTATATCTTCACCGGAGGAGCTGAACTTACGGCGAGAGGCGGTGGTTAGAGTTGCTTAAGGATTACGATGTTGATATCCTGTACCACGGGAAGGCCAATGTTGTGGCGGATGCTCTTAGTCGTAGGTCGATGGGAGCCTATCGGATGTGCGGCTAGAGAGGAGGACATGGTTCGTGATTTGCATCGATTAGCGAGCCTTGGTGTCCGTTTGATTGATTATGATAGCGGTGGGGTTAGAGTTCGTGAGGTTGCGAGTCTTCCATCGTCGAGGTGAAGAGAATGCCGATTCGAGATCGGCTTTGATTCGATATCGTGATACAGACTCTTCGTGAGGCAAGGGTCCTTTTGAGGTAGCACCTGATGGGGTGCTAAGGTTTGAAGCGGTGTGTGTTCGGATGTTTGAGGACTTGGCGGGTTCTTGGGGAAGCCTGCGGTAGCGCGTTACTCTATCCATCGGGTCGACCAAGATGTACCACGACCTTAGATCCGTGTATTGGTGGGATGGCTTGAAGAGGGCGTTGCGAGTTCATAGCTCGGTGCCGTGTTGTCGGCGGTGAAGGTAGAGCACGCAGGCACGGTGGTTTGTTGCGACGATTGAGATCCCGACACGGAAGTGGGAGGTAATCAACATGGATTTCATCACGGGATTACCTCGCACTCGGAGGAGACATGATTCTATATGGGTTATCGTCGACAGTGTGAAATCAGCCCACTTTCTTCCGTCGGGGCGACTTTTACCGAGGATTATGCGGACTTTACATCAGAGATCGTCGGTGCATGGAGTCCCTACTTGATCATATCGAGGCAGAGCGGTTTCCGGCTAACTCGAGATCCTTCGAAGGGTTTAGGGACGAGTGAGCACGAGTCTTGCATTTCATCCACGATGCACGGACGGCGAGCGCACTATCCGGACTCTTGAGGATATCTGCGAGCTGTGTTATTGACCGATGGTAGTTGGGAGGATCATTTGCCTCTAGTTGAGTTCGCGTATAATAATAGCTACCACTCGGTATTCGGATGGCGCCTTATGAGGCCTTGTATGGGAGGAAGTGCGGATCGCCTATAGGTTGGTTCGATGTGGGCGAGTGCGGCTAGTAGGACCAGATTTGGTACAAGAGTGATGGATAAGGTGAAGCTTATCCGAGGCGTATTGACTCAGTCGGCCGAAATCGTATCACGCATCATCGTCGGCATCTTGAGTTCGAGGTTCATGATTGGGTTTTCCTAAAGGTGTCACCCATGAAGGGTGTGATGAGATTCGGGAAGAAGAAACTCGGCCCAAAGTACATTGGGCGTTTGATTGTCCGCGAGGTAGGCAAGGTTGCCTATGAGTTGGATCTGCCGTCCGATTTGGAGGCGGTGCATCGATTTTCACGTATCTATCTTTGAGGAGATGTATCGGGGATCCATCTAGGGTACACCGATCGACGATGTCAGTGTGACCAGGGGTTATCGTATGAGGAGATTCCATGCGCGATAGTCGATCGTCGAGTTAGGCGTCTGCGGACCAGGGCGTGGCTTCGTCAAAGTCTTGTGGCGGAACGAGCTCGGGGAGGAGATGGCGTGGGAAGCCGGGAGGACATGAGGCGGAAGTATCCTCACCTATTCCCACACCTCGAGTAAATTCACTTTCCTACTTGTAAATTTTCGTTATCGTTTACGCCTAAGTGTTGCTCTGTGGCGTGTGTGGCATTTACAACTGTTTAAGCTTCGATAATCGTCTTGGAAGGAACATTCGGGACGAATGTTTCTAAGGAGAGAATGTTATACCCGTATTTCAGTATGCGTGGGAATACGTCTGAAATCTAGCCTTAAAGATAAGCCTTGGGCGTTTTTATTTGTACCTGACTCACTAAAAGAATCGTTTTTCCGAAAGCGTTTCCTGACTTTCGTAGGGTAAATTCGGCTATGCCATTTCTAATTTTTGCGGATTTTTAGAGAGGCGAAACATTTTGGACCAAGCGGGAGGCGACACTTGTCACCCTCCGATTGATGGACTTGAAATCGTCCATTTGGACGATTTGAACAATAGAGCACGTTTTTGTGCCTTGTGCACAAGTCAAGGAGTTAGTAGGATATTTGTGTATAGTTAATCCTCACCCTACACTTGCCTTGCACTTGTCTTAATCTTGGCCATTGGTTGGCCACTTCTTGACCTATAAATACCCCAAGATGAAGAGTTCTTCATCCACAAATTACTTTCCAAGTCTTGAAAATCCTCCTTCTCCTTGTTAGCCATTTCGTCAAGCCCTCTTCCCTCTAGCCTAAGTGGCCTTGGCGAATACTCCCACTAGCCTAGCCAAAAATCTACCCCCTCCTTGGTAGAAAAGTTACCTTCTTGTATCGTTATAATGCCCAAAATACCCTAGCCCAAATACCTTAGTACTTAGTAGAAGTTGTGAAGAACTTCTAAGGTTCTTGGAGCATCTGACTTAGGAGCAAAACCTTGCTCAGTAGCGACTTTTCTAGGATATTATTGGGCTTACCGAGGTAATAATCCTAACCTCTTTTGTATTAGAGAATGCATCTTGTAGAAGTATAAGAATAAGTATTAATCACTTAGAAGAATATCACGAATAGAATTGAACTGTTACCACAGATGAAGGGTTTAAAAGAAAGCTGTACATACATGGGAATTTGTTTCACGATGAACTTATATAGCTCACGGGTAGGGAAGTGCTGCCCGACTTACCGTAGAATTATGAACCCTCTGTTTAGAATGACCTTGAGTAGTCTTTGATAGATATCTGTGACTATTATAGGTGACTCTCTGCGCGACATATTGACTTGGCGGTGGTTTTCATTTGAGAAGGTATGTGATTCTTCCTAAAGCATGATATTTTACAATATATATAATGCGGTAGACGTACATGTGTTAAGCGGATAATAACTATGGCAATGTCTTTGACTTAAGCTGAATAATACTTACGGCAATGCCTCACGGCTTAAGCTTTGAATAATACTTACGGCGATAATGCCTCACGGCTTAAGCTGAATAATAAGAAGCGAAAACATTTCAAAAGACTCTTGAATCATATTAATGAAGAGAACTAATTGGTTTTAAAGCGAAGCTTAAGAGTTATACTAGCTTTATGGGAAGTAAGTATAACCACTTAAGATTGATAAAAGAAACAAGTTTGCCTATGTGTTTATAACAAACTTATATTGAGAAAAGAATAATAAGATGGTTTGATAAGTAGACATGATATGATGCTATGTGTGTTAGTATCTTGTCACGTTTGTATAGGTGAGTATCCTTGTTGTGCTTATGTTGTTTAAAGTTAAGTTGTTATGTTAGTATACTATCACTCACCTCTTGAGATGATACGGGGTTAAGGCGCCCTCCGTCGGGGTGGTAGACTCGGTGATGCAGGACCGTGATTCGAGAATACCTCATGCGGGTCGGGGGCCTATGCGAGCTACGAGAGTTCGTGTTAGTATGCGGGGTTATGCCTCATGCGGTCTATGTGGCCGTGCGGACAATGAGTCGGGGCGATCTTAGGAGTAGCTACCCTCGATGCGAGGTTATACCTCATGCGGGCCCACGTGAGTGGCCTATGCGGACTCGGGAGTCGATTAGGCTTGCGAGAATGATAATACGCGAGTGGCCTGCTTGAATCATTCGCAGCCTAGAAAAGACCTATCTGATTTACCTATTGTTGCTCTTGTTTGTGATGTGGCACTATGTGCGGTTTCTTGATTTCTTCATACATACTTGTAAAGCGGTTTTAAAAGGTTATGATTTCATTTAAGTACTTTCTGATTTCACATACTTAGTACTGTTGTCTTGACCTCGCCGGGGGCTGCGTTCATGCGCGGTAAGGCGGCAGTGCTAGATCCGCATCCTTAGGATCTCTACGTTGGTGTCGGGAGCTCCATCTCTTCCGAGGCTCTACTTTTGGTATGATCTCTGTTGTAGATAGTTTTGTCTGATCGGTATGGCGGGGCCCCGTCCGCCATAATTGTATATTTCCTTAAGTGCGTAGTCATGTTATGCGATTCGGATGTAGCTTGCTAAACCATGATTATATATATATATGCGAAAAGCGATGTTTTCTCACATAAAGCGTGTCTTATTTTATAAAGCTGTTTCATGTCTTGCTTTATATTTCCGATTACTCGATGTATGACTACTTGGGTGCCGGTAAGGCACGATCACGCCCAGGCGGGTCGTGATTCCGCATGGATCCACGGACGCGTAGGTATTCTCGAATCATGGTCCCTGCATCGCTGAGTCTACCGCGTGGAGGCTTAACCTCGGGCACAAGTCAAGTGAGTGGTACAATACCAACATAACGGTGATAGTCAAACAACTTTAAGCGCGATCGAAGGAAAACCCCTTTACACTAACATCACAAGATACTAACACGTAGCATCCTAACATGTTTACTTATCAAATCAACAAGAAAGTATTACAAGGCTATCACAAACCAATACAATCAAGTTATTCACACAAGGTACTTTCTACTAACAAGTTAGTATCTATCCCCAAAGTACTTCACATTAAATCTTTAAAAGATCATTTCTTTCATAAGTCACCTGATACGTAGTATAAAATAGAGTGACTCCTTTTAAGAAAACCAAAACTCTTACCTTTGTAAAATCAAGTAACAACATTATTTTCCAACCTTCAAGTTTGCCTAATTTCAAATGTTCACGTTTCTTATTTTAGAAAGGTTTCGTAGTTCATAGTCTTATTCATTTAAGAATATAATTCTCTTTTAAACAGTCGGAGAAACATAAGCCTTATATGTGAGTAGGATATTCTTGTTTATAACAATCTTATTACAGCAGCCATGATCTAGGAAATATCATTTTGTCTCATCTTAGCTTCTATGCAGATGGAAGTTTCTACTGGTTTTAATAATACTTAATTATTCAAAACATTTTCCTTTTAATGTATTGCGGTGGTTTGTCGATACATTCGATTTCCAAATCGATAAAACATTCTTAAGCCGTTATACCTAACTTCCCATAAAGCTAGTATAACTCTTAAGTTTTCAAAAACCAAGTATTACTTCAAGTTCTCTATTAACACATAACAAGTCAGTTATAGTTCAAATCAGTTACCTTTTAAAAACCACAAGTATTTTCTTACCAACATAAAAAGTGGTTATAACGACTTCCCATAAAGCGTTATAACACTTTATGTTTTAAACCAATCAAATACATTTTAGCACGTATGCGTCTGCTACTACATAGTTCACCCATATCATGCTAGAAGAGATAGGAAGAGGTTCACATACCTCGCGACAGTATCGACTAATAGCAAAGCGCTCAAGTACTTCCAACCGTCGGCTACTCCTTAGCCAAGTAGATCGCGCCCGTAGTACTTCAACCTATAAGGCCACGCGACTTATTAACATTTAGATCTCATCGTAGAACATTCTAGAAAATTCGCACCTCCCCATGACAGCGTAAATCTCCTCTCTATCGAGTCGGCTACCAAGCCAACCAGGGGTTATCGTCTAACCCTAGCGTACAATTCTACTCCACGGTACTACTACGAAGTCTCCGTCTGACCTATGTAATTACAGTTCAAGATTCTTCTTTAAATTCGGGCTTAAGTCAAAAGACATTGCGATAACTACGTTGATTCATATATAGTATACTTCAACTATAAATTCTAACAATATGTAATTTCCAATTACAACAGAGGACAAGATAATTACCTCGATAAGCCCATAATTATCCTAGTTAAAGTCGATCTGGGCAATCGTTTAGCTCGACTCAGCGCTCGACCGCTCTAAACCACCCTTAGAAGTTCTAACCAACTACACACAAACTCAATGGACTATGGAGATTTTCCTAGGGTTTTGATTTTGTGTGGAAGTATAATAGTATTTAGGCATTTTCGTATAGGTATAACCTTAGAATACAACAAGGTATCTGGCTAAGGTAATTTGGGCATTATAACAATACTTTTGAGTATTTCTACACCTGAGGGTATTATTATCAAAGCAACTAGGCTAGGGGTACCCACCACCACACTACTAGGAGGCGCTACTCTCCGGCGAGGGCCTCACGAAATGGGGAGGAGCTCAAGACTTAGAGATTTTTTTGGATGAAGAAGTCTTCAAGGAAGGGGTATTTATAGGTCAGTGAAGGCCAACCAATGGCAAGATCTTGCCAAGTGCATAGCAAGTGTAGGGTGTAGATTTAGCCATGTGTTGTGTGGGTCCACTTATCAATCTACCACAAATATCCTACCAACTACTTGACAAAAATGGAGCAAGAAATTCGTCCATTACCGCCATTCACTACGTCGATGTGAGGTGACACTTCACCCTCCCGTTGGTCCAAAATGTTTCGTGTCTCGGAAAAATCATAAAAATTAAAAAAGACATAGCGGAAATTCCCTACGAAAGTGCAAACGTTTAGTCGAAAAACGACTCTAATCGGGTGTTGTGCACAACAATTAATTCGGCAAGCCTAACTTAAAAGTTTCAAATTTTTCTCGTGCGTCTTACGTGCGTACTGCAAATACGGGGTATAACATATATACCCAAAGCGACGATTCATCCCAAATTTACAACAGGACTACAGACCTCTAAGAATGTGAACAACTATGACGGGACAGGGCCCCGCCATACCCTTGAATGTACATAAATCTACAATGACAGGGAAATCATACCCAAAAGATAAGCCTCCGGAGAAACAGGGCTTTCCCAAAAGAAGAACAACGATCCTAGGAGCGGGGATCAACAACCGAAGTACCTCTACCTGCGGCATGAACGCAGCCCCGAAGTCGATCTGCAGTACCAAGTATGTGAAAGCGTAAATCTTGAAATAAAATCATAACATTTTAAAACCAATTCACAAATACGTACGAAACAACCCACTTAAACCGCACATAGTGCCACAACATAAACAAGAGCAAATAGATGTAACGTAACTGGTCTTTTCTAGGTCGCTAATGATCGAAGCAAGGCCAATCACCCATAGTATCATTATGCGAGCTTAATCCTGGAACTCCGATCCGGTCGCGTAGGCTGCACTGCGTGAGGTATTCTCGCGTGAAGTAGCTAACGCGACATCGTCTGACTCGCGATCGCGTGGCCATATGGACGCGTGAGGTATTCCTCGCATCGGCGTAACACACGGAGTGATCATCCGGAACTCCGACTCGCATAGGTCACGTGGACCGCGTAGGTATTCGCCGCATCGGTGGCTAACCCTCGACTCGTAACAAGTCAGGGGGTAAGTGATATAATACCAGCACAACTGCTTATCGTTAAACAACATAAGCACAACAAGAAAACCCCTGTTACACCCCGTAGTTCCAGGGTATGTATTTGGGGACGTACGTACGAGAATACGACATTAAAATTGGAAAGGAAGAAATATGTGATTTTTCGACGGAAAAGTTTCTGGATTTTGTGAAGAAAAAAGGTTTATTATTGAGAATTGGATTCTCAACTTTGGTATTTAAGACTTTAAGAATTTTTAAGAATTATGGAATTTTATTTCCGAAATTGGTCACGTGGGGCCCACGGGAGAATTTAATGTTTTGTGGGGCCCACTTTATTTTCAGATTTTTGGCATTACGGATATTTTCGGAAGATGAAATATTTTGGACGAGTAGGGGGGCGACACGTGTCACCCCCATGTGGCCATGTTGGCCGAATGATTGGTGGACAAGTGTTGGACGTTTTTGGGGGACAAGTGGCTTGCCACTTGTCCCATTTTTGTGGTGGACATATGTCTCAAGGTTGATGTGGACATTTGGTTGGAAGACTCCACTCCCACATGTCCCCAATCCTCACCTTACACTTGCTTTAATCCTAGCCATTGGTTGGCCTATAAATACCCCTTGTTTGCAAGACTTTATTCATCCACATTAGAGAGTTTCCAAGGCAAAAATTATACTCCCTCCCCTTAAGTGTTCTCGTCCAACTCCCCCTTTGTGTAGAAAAAATTCTTCAGGTGTTGGTATAGTCCCAAATACCTTAGCCTAAATCCCTTGTAGTATTCCAAAGTTATCCCAACATAAGAGCCCGGAAATACTACTTTATTCCAATAGTCGCAAAATGAAACCCTAGGAAAATCTTCATAGTTGGTTGAAGTGTTAAGAGAAGTTGTTTAGAAACTTCTAAGGGTTGCTTAGGCGAGTTGGGCGTAAGGAATGGAGCTAAACGTTGCTCGGGATCGACTTATTAATCTTGGATAATTTTGGGCTTATCGAGGTAATGATCTTTGTCCTATATTGTAATTAGATATTACATATTGTAGTAGTTTAAATTGAGAATTGAGTATAAGATATATTGGAAGGATTATTATAAAGAACTGAACTGTATTTACATTGGACTGTATTTACAGTAGACTTGTAGTATTATTGTGGGGCAGTGTTGTACACGTCCGGTTAGACGTGTAACCAGCGGAGTTCTTTGGCTTGTGCGGGCCTTGATAGAGAGGAGTGTTACGTGTGAGAGGAGATTTTTCCGTAGAATAAGGAATCTTGTACTTAGAATATACGAAGATATCTAGAAGTTGATATACGTTTTATGGCCAGTATAGGTGGAAGTAATACGAGGCGTATTCTGAAGGGTGGAAAAGGCTAGCAAAGGTATAGTACTTTGGAGCATTTTGCTAATTGTCGATAATCGTCGCGAGGTATGTGAACCTCTTCCTATCTTTTCTAGCATGATTGTTGTTGTTATACCCCGTAGTTCCAGGGTATGTATGTGGGGACGTACGTACGAGAATACGACAGAAATTTTGGAAAGAAAGAAAGGTGTGATTTTTCGACGGAAAAGTTTCCGGGTTTTGTGAAGGAAAAAGGTTCGTTAGTAGAATTGGATTCCCAGTTTTGTATTTGGACTTCTTGGATTATATTAGAATTATGGGATTTTATTTTGGAAATGGTCACGTGGGGCCCACGGGAGAAATTCTGGTTTTGTAGCCAGCTTTGTTTTTGAGATTTTCGGTATTTTGGATATTTTCGAAGATGAAATATTTTGGCGAATCGGGAGACACGTGTCACCCCATGTGGCACTGGCCGGGTGGAGGGACAGTGGCTACCATGGCGAAATAGCCATGACACTGGAAGCAATTTCGTTGGCCATGTGGTGTGGTGGGACCCACACACATGGCCCAATCTTGACCACCCACTTGACTTGATCATGGCCCTTGATTCTTCTATAAATACCCCCTTAGCTTGAAGACTAATTTCTTCCAGCACTTGAAGTTTGTTTCAAGCAAAATACTCCCCTTTAGCCTTGTTTCGTCCAACCTCCCCCACTTGTGTAGAAAATACTCCAAGTATTATTGTATAATCCCAAATACCTTAGCCTAGTATCCCTAGTTGTATTCCAAGTTATTTCAATACTAGGAGCCCGGAAATACTACTTTATTCCATTAGTCACAAAGTGAAACCTTAGAAAAATCTTCATAGTTGGTTGAAGTAGTAAGTAGAAGTGGTGTATAACTTCTAAGGGTTTCTTGGAGAGAATTGGAGCATACAGATTAGGAGCTAAACCTTGCTCAGGATCGACTTATAAACTTGGATAATTTTGGGCTTATCGAGGTAATGATCTATGTCCCCCTATTGTAATTGGATATTACATATTGTAGTAATTTAGAATTGAGTATAAGATATATTGGAAGGATGATTATAAAGGATTGAACTGTATTTACATTGGATTATAATTACAGTAGACTTGTGTAGTATTATTGTGAAGTAGAATTGTACACGTCCGGTTAGACGTGTAACCCTCCCCCCTGGGAGTTGTTGGCCTGGTAGCGGGCCTGAGTTGAGGAGGAGATTTATGTGGTTCGGGGGAGGGGGGGGGGGAGGCGCAGCCGAATTTTCTGTAGAATAAGGAATCTTGTATTTAGAATATTCTACGAAGTGATCTAGAAGTTGATAGACGTTTTATGGCCATTATAGGTTAAAGTACTACGAGTAGCGTATTCTACTTGAAGGGTGGAAAAGGCTAGCAAGGTTATAGTACTTCGGAGCGTTTTGTTAATTGTCGATAATCGTCGCGAGGTATATGAACCTCTTCCTATCTTTTCTAGCATGATATGTTGTGAACTATGTAGTACGGTAGACGTACATGTGTTAAGTGAATTTTGTTGGTTTACAACATAAAGTGTTATAACGGCTTTATGGGAAGTTTGTTATAACAACTTTATGTGGGTAAAGGAATGGTTGGTGGTTTTTAAAAGATAAATGACTTGATGTGAATTAGTAATGACTTGGTTTGTGTTAAAAAGTTGTGAAACCGCTTTTATGAGAAATGGGTAATTGGGGTTTTAAAAGGAATAATGTTATATTGATTTTCGGGAATGAGAACGAGTATCGAACAAACCACTGCAGCGTTAATAAAGGAAAATGTATTGACTAATTAATTATTATTAAAACCGATGAAACCTCCATCTGCATAGAAGCTAAGATAAGACAAAATGATATTACATTTTCTAGATCATGGCTGCTTTAATAAGATTGTTATAAACAAGAATAACCTACTCACATATAAGGCATATGTTACTCAATTGTTTAAAAGAGATTACGTTATTAAGTGATTAAGACTATGAACTATGAAATCTTTCGAAAATAAGAGACTTGAGTATTTGAAATTAGGCAAACGTGAACTTTTGGAAAAGAATGTTGTTCTTGATTTTAAAAAGGAAAGTGTGTTGTTTTACTTAAAAGTGTTAGTCACTCTATTTTAATACTACGGGTATCGGGTGACCTTTGTAAAAGAAATAAGTCTTTTAAAAGAATTTAACGTCACGTAGTACTTGGGGATTAAAACCTGGACTTTGGCATAAAATGAAAGTACCTCGAGTTAGGTGTAACTTACTTATGTTTGCGTGTGATAGCCTTGTTGTGCCAGTATTGTATTTCTATACCACCGCGTCTCTCAATTGAGGGTCGGTTGATTTGTTATGATCTTACTTGGACGTACCGGCAGTGACGGAGGATTCCACGGGTGCGCTCCTGTTGATAGCGTTATTCCATGGACTAGCTCTCCATGAGGTTTCTTGATTCGGCCTTGGTATCGGTGGTTGGCTTCGTACTTGCCGTCTCGTGGCTGATTCACCTTGGTACAGTAGTTAGCCTTCGCACTTGCCCGTTCGGTTTAGTGGCGAAGTCTCGTGACACGGCCTTGGTACACAGTAGTTAGCCGTACTTGCCGGTCATTTCGTGACACGCGCTTGGTACACAGTAGTCGGCTTCGTACTTGCCCGTGTCGACTTCATGGTTTGGTTGCATAGTATTGTTAGTACGGCCTTGGTATCTAGTAGTTGGCTTCGTACTTGCCGATCGATCGATGATCACGGCTTTGGTATCTAGTAGTTAGCCCGTACTTGCCGTCTGCGGTTTTATGACACAGTGGGACACGGTGTTCATGTGTACTCCTTGGTGTTGTTCTATCATAGGCTGCGACGGTGAGGAAGGAATTCCACGCACGATTGATGTTGTGGGCGTGAGACCCATGGATATATTTTGAGTGATGACTTGGAGGCGTGAGTCCACGACTTGACATATTCGCTTATATGTTGTGTCTTGTAGTTTGGTTATCATACATGTCTCTGCTTTATATAGACTATTATGATTTCATTCTGATATTTTGATTTCACATACTTGGTACTGTTATGCTTGACCTCGCCCGAGGCTGCGTTCATCCGCAGTAGAGTACATCGGTTGTGGATCCTCGCTCATAGGATCACGATTCAGCGTATTAGGAAGCCGTTTCTCGGAGGCTTATCTTTTGGTATGTTACCACAGTCTGTAGGTTCTTGTACATTCAGGGGTATGGCGGGGCCCTGTCCCGTCATAGTTGTTGTTATAAAACTCTTAGAGGTCTGTAACACTGTTGTGGGCAGAGTTTGTAAAAAGGATAACTGTTCGGGTTTTTATGTATATATACAAAAGGCGACCGCTTGGGTTAGCCTGTTCTTATCATATAGCTTGTTTCATGTTTAAGTTTTTATTTTCCGCTGATTTTTCTCTGATGTTGTATCACTAGGGTTCCTGGTAAGGCACGATCACGGGCAGGATCGGGTCGTGACAAAAGTGGTATCAGAGCAGTTAGTCCTCGGAAAGTGTCTACAGACCGTATCTAGTAGAGTCTTGATTATCGGCGTGTTGTGCACCACACCTATAATCAGGAGGCTGCAGGATATTTAGGATTGGTTTCTATTCTTCTCACTCTGAGATCGTGCCTCAGAGTTGTGTTGTAAGTTGGACCCCTCTGACGTAATTCTTTTGTACCAGTCATGCCTCTGCGAAAGGCAACGGGGCCCGAAGGTCAAGGTATCGAGGAGGCTGACAGAACACGAGAGAAATGCGAGCGCGAGCGGTCGAGACGAGATAGTGCTTGACGACGAGTTTTGCGACGCCGGCCCAGCGAGTTTAGAGCGCGGCGGTGGGCTGCCGAGACCACGATACTGAGCCTCGGTCCACGGCTGGAAGCGGAGAGATAGGCTCTGAGGAGATGACACGATTACTAGCGTGATTGTGGCGGACATGAGATAGGATGGGCCGGCGATTCGATAGCACCGTGGTTCACCCGGAGCGGATAGTTTGAGGCTACGGGACTTTCGAGCCGTAGCCCGCGAGTTCTACGGGTCGAGGCACGAGGATGATCCGCAGGAGTTCATCAAGCGATTCTGAGATCATGAGTGATCAAGGCTTGGAGACCGAGTCGGTGGTCTTGGGTTCACATCGGATCGTGATCTGCGATCGTGGTTTGATTCGTGGGAGCTGTCCCGGGGAGGGCATGCACTTTCGGCCGTATGGAACGAGTTCTCAGAGGCATTTTTTGCACATTTCTTGCCTCCACAGATGAGGAGGGCTCGGACCGACAGATTTTTGATGTTGAGGCAGAAGCAGGCGTCTGATTGGGTACAATGTGGAGTTCGACTCATTGGCTCGGTATGTCCCCGCGTTAGTAGCTAGTATGGAGGGCGAGTGCACCGCTATGTCACGAGCTAGACGATTATTTGGCGAGAGTTGCTCGGGCGTAGCTCTTCACCGCATGGACATTGCCGCATGCGAGCTTATGCACTTGGATGTGAGGCACGGAGAGGTCGACGGAATGGCCGGATCGCGAAGAAGGCGAGCAGCGAGTCTTTTGGCGACTTTCGAGGCGGACCGCCTCGGCGAGCCGATTATCGCCTCCCCGTCTGAGTGGCCCTCGCGATCTTGGGGCGTTCGGGATATTCGAGGCGGTCGGGCTCCCGTGTTTGAACTTTCAAGGGAGTAGGAGTGCTCGCCGGATAAGGTCACCCTTGTCTCAGTGTGGCCGTTGTGGAAAACTTCATAAGGGAGAGTGTCTTACTAATTTGGGAGATTGTTATTCTTGCGGCCAACAGGGCCATTTGGCGAGAGACTGTCCGACCAGGGGTAGCACTGGTGGATTAGCACAGACTACAAGATCAGTTGCGGAATCTTCACCTTCCATAGCTAGGCAGGATGTTCATGCACCGGCAGGCCACGGCAGAGGTCGCGGTGGAAGTTCCCGATTTTAGCGGTCCTTTGAACCGCCTATTTACAGGTATATCCTTAACCCTCTAGAGACTAGTATGTATTGATGTTATGATGATGTGTTAAGTGTTATGATCGGATAGCTTTGAGTTAAAAGGTGATTTAGAAGCCTGGTTAGTGAAAAGGGTAAGTCTGGGGATGAGAAAATTTCGAACCTTAGAATATTACACGTTGAGACCTTAGATGTAAGGCCGTCTTGAGTAAAGGATTTTGCAGAAGATCCTTGTCGGAGTGCATTATATGCATAGGGTGTTTTAGTGTGATAATTCCATGGGTAGTGTAAGATGAAAGTGGTAGCTTTCAGGACTTGTATAGGTAGGGTTGTTCCGGATCGGGGAACAAGAGTCTGGTGCGATTATGGGTCGGGTTGAGGACCGTTCGCGGGTCAACCCGCGGCCGAAAGGAGATGTGGTCAGTTTGAGGTGGTCCCGCGGTGGTAGGATCACGGTGCGAGGCCAGTTTAGGTAACCATCGTATGAGTTCGCGGATGTGTTCGACCGAATCGGATCGTGAAGGCGGGAATGGCCTTGAAGAAATTCGAGGCTAGTAAGATGACCAAGTTTGGAGGTAGTGACTCAAAGATTTTGGAAAGCTGAAGTGACGGCGAGGTATGGTGCGTGTACTAGAAAGAGTTCGAGTGTTCGAGAAAGTGCACGAGAAAGGAAAGAAGTGAACATGTCTTTGAGAGATGGAAGTGATCATTTCTTTGTGAGGTGAAGATCTGAAGGAGTATCCTTTGGACAAGGAGCGAGTTAGTATCGTATTACATCTTAGAGGTGATTCCTCGTGGACTTGGATTTAAGTATTTGCGCGTATGTTATTTTTGTGGCGGTGTGGCATGATTGGTTCGTAAGTATAGTAGTGAAGACTATCTGCGCAGTATGTTTTGGAGACTTAGAAGGAACATTCGGACGAATGTTTCTAAGGAGGAAGAATGTTATACCCAGTAGTTCGGGGTATGTATGTGGGGACGTGCGTGCGAGAATCACGAGAAATTTTGAAAAGAAAGAAAGGTGTGATTTTTCGACGGAAAAGTTTCGGGTTTTGTGAAGGAAAAAGGTTCGTTAGTGGGAATTGGATTCCCAGATTTGGTATTTGGACTTCTTGGATTATATTAGAATTATGGGATTTTATTTTCGGAAATGGTCACGTGGGGCCCACGGGAGAAATTTACGGTTTTGTGGGGCCCACTTTGTCTTTGAGATTTTCGGTATTTTGGATATTTTGGAAGATGAAATATTTTGGCGAATCGGGGCGACACGTGTCACCCCATGTGGCACCCTTGGCCGAGTGGAGGAGACAGTGGCTGGCTTGTCATGGCCGAAATGGCCATGACACTGAAGCAATTTCGTTGGCCATGTGGTGTGGTGGGACCACACACATGGCCCAATCTTGACCACCCACTTGACTTGATCATGGCCGCGATTCTTCTATAAATACCCCCTTAGCTTGAAGACTAATTTCATCCCTCACTTGAAGTTTTTCCAAGAAAAAGACTCCCTCCCTTTAGCCTTGTTTCGTCCAACCTCCCCCACTTGTGTAGAAAATACTCCAAGTATTATTGTATAATCCCAAATACCTTAGCCTAGTATCCTAGTTGTATTCCAAGTTATTTCAATACTAGGGCCGGAAATACTACTTTATTCCATTAGTCGCAAAGTGAAACCACAGAAAATCTTCATAGTTGGTTGAAGTAGTAAGTAGAAGTGGTGTAGAACTTCTAAGGGTTTCTTGGAGCAAATTGGAGCGTACAGATTAGGAGCTAAACCTTGCTCAGGATCGACTTATAAACTTGGATAATTTTGGGCTTATCGAGGTAATGATCTATGTCCCCCTATTGTAATTGGATATTACATATTGTAGTAATTTAGAATTGAGTATAAGATATATTGGAAGGATGATTATAAAGGATTGAACTGTATTTACATTGGATTATAATTACAGTAGACTTGTGTAGTATTATTGTGAAGTAGAATTGTACACGTCCGGGTAGACGTGTAACCCTCCGCAGGAGTTGTTGGCTAGTAGCGTGAGTTGAGGAGGAGAGATTTATGTGGTTCGGGGGAGGTCTGCCAAATTTTACGTAGAATAAGGAATCTTGTATTTAGAATATTCTACGAAGTGATCTAGAAGTTGATAGACGTTTTATGGCCATTATAGGTTAAAGTACTACGAGTAGCGTATTCTACTTGAAGGGTGGAAAAGGCTAGCAAGGTTATAGTACTTGAGAGCGTTTTGCTAATTGTCGATAATCGTCGCGAGGTATGTGAACCTCTTCCTATCTTTTCTAGCATGATATGTTGTGAACTATGTAGTACGGTAGACGTACATGTGTTAAGTGAATTTAGTTGGTTTACAACATAAAGTGTTATAACGGCTTTATGGGAAGTTTGTTATAACAACTTTATGTGGGTAAATGTTATACCCCGTATTTTCAGAGTATGTACGTGAGGGCGTACGTACGAAAGTTTAAGCCTTAAGTTAGGCAAGGGACGAAATTTGTGCACAACTAGCGAAAAGTGTTGTTTTCCGACGAAACGTTTTTAGGACCTTGCGAAGGGAAAATTACGGTTGCGACATTTATTTATTTTTGCGGATTTTTCCGAGAGATGAAATATTTTGGACCAACGAGAGGGCGACATGTGTCACCCTCAAGTTGGCGGAAATGATGGACGAATTCCATGGAACGTTTTTGTCATTTTTGTTGCCTAAAATATTTGGTCAATGTTTTGTAGATATTTTGTGTGGTAGATGGATAAGGTGGGACCCACACACACTTGTCCAAATCTTCACCCTCCACTTGCCCTCCACTTGCCTTAATCTTGGCCATTGAAAGTTCTATAAATACCCCCCTTGAGTTGAAGACTTCTTCATCCACTCCACATTTTCTAAGTCTTGAAAATCCCTCTCCCCCTTAGTGTAGCTCTCGTCCAAGAGCTCCCCCTCCCCCTTGAGAAGGCCCTCGACCGAAAGTACCCCCCCTCTTGAGTGTTGTTCTCGTGAAACACCCCCCCCCCCCCCTTGGTAGAAAAGTATTCTCCAAGTATTGTTACTATTCCAAAATACCTTGGCCCAAATACCTTGTAGTATTCAAGGTTACCCACATACTAAAAGCCCGGAAATACTATTATACTTCCCTTGATCCACAAAAACGAAACCCTAAGGAAAATCTTCATAATTGGTTGAAGTATTAAGAAGAAGTTGCGTAGAACTTCTAAGGGTTGTTTGGAGCGGGTTGGAGCGCCCAGAGTAGGAGCTAAACGTTGCTCAAGATCGACATTAAATCTTGGATAATTTTGGGCTTATCGAGGTAAATACTCTTGTCCTTCTATTGTAATTTGAAATTACATACTGTAGTTGTATAGAAATGAGTATAAGATATATAGAAGGATGGTATAAGAGAAGAGAATTGAATTGAAATCACATCAGAAGAATATTAAAGAAGAAGATTGAACTGTACTTACATAGGGTGTATTCTGATGAACTTCTGTAGTTTGTCGGGTAGGGAAGTGCTGCCCGATTTTCCGTAGAATAGAGAACCCTCTGCTTAGAATATTCTACAGAGTAGTCTAGACGTTGATAGACGTATATGGCCTTTATAGGTTGAAGGTTCTGCGAGTAGCATGTTCTACTTGAAAGGTGGACAAGGCTAGCCGGGTTATAGCGGTGGAGCATTTTGCTAATTGTCGATAATCGTCGCGAGGTATGTGATTCTTCCTATCCTCTTGAGCATGATATTTTAAAAGAATATATATAGTACGGTAGACGTACGTGTGTTAACTGAACGTGGTTTTACTGCGATGTCTTTTGACTTGAGTCTAATTAATAAGAATCTTGAAGTATTTCAAAAGAATTGAGAATCGTTTTTGAAAGAAGAATAATACTTGGTTTTAAAAGCTTAAGAGTTATACTAGCTTTATGGGAAGTTAGGTATAACGACTTAAGAGAGATAAAAGGAACGGTTTACTTAATTGTTTATGAACGCCTTATATTGATTTCGGAAATGAGAATAAGTATCGAACAAACCACTGCAGCGCTAATAAGGGGAAATGTATTGACTAATTAAGTATTATTAAAACCAGTAGAAACCTCAATCTGCATAGAAGCTAAGATGAGACAAAATGATATTACATTTCCTAGATCATGGCTGCTTTAATAAGATTGTTATGAACAAGAATAACCTACTCACACATAAGGCGTATGTTTCTCAAATTGTTTTAAAAGAGAATTATGTTATTAAGTGATTAAGACTATGAACTACGAAACCTTTCGAAAATAAGATACTTGAGTCTTTGAACTTAGGCAAACTTGAACTTTTGGAAAAGAATGTTGTTACTTGATATTAAAAAGGAAACTGTTTTGGTTTACTTAAAAAGATAGTCACTCTATTTTTGATACTACGGGTATCGTGTGACTTTTGTGAAAGAAACAGATCTTTTTAAAGAATTAATGTACGTAGTACCTTGGGGTTAACACCCGAACTTGTTGACATAAAATAGAAAGTACCTTGTGTGAATAACCTGACTATGTTTGGTTTGTGATAGCCTTGTAATACTTTCTTGATTGGTTTGATAAGTAACATGTTATGATGCTACGTGTGTTCGTATCTTGTAACGTTTGTCTAAGAGGTTATTCTTATTGTGCTTATGTTGTTTAAACGATAAGCCGTTGTGTTAGTATTATATCACTCACCTCTTGACATGATATACCGGGGGTTAAGTCGCCCCGATCGAGGTACACCTCGAGCGATCAGTGTGACTATGATTCGAGAATACCTCATGCGGGTCGGGGGCTATGCGGCTACGAGAGTTCGTGTTAGTGTGCGGTCTATGTGGCCATGCGGTCTATGTGGCCATGCGGACTACGAGTCGGGGCGATGCGATGGTAGCTACCCTCGATGCGGGAATACCTCATGCGGGCCTATGTGTGTGGCCTATGCGGTGCGGGAAGTTCGAGATTAGACGCCAAGACATTTGATCTGCGAGCGAGTGGCGGCCCGATCATGTGGCGGTCTAGAAAGACCTCGTGATACGATTTATGGCTTTGTTGGTGCTGTGGGTTTTAGTAGTCGGCTATGCCTTCGTACTTACCGTCTGATTTTAATATGACACAGGTGGGACCTGGTGTTCATGTGTATTCCTTGGTGCTTTTATATATCATGGACTGCCGGCAGTGAGGAAGGAATTCCACGGGCATGATTGATATTGTGGGCATGAGACCCAGTGGTTATATTTGAGTGATGACTTTAAGGGCGTGAGTCACGACTTGACATATTTGCTACATATTGTGTATCGTAAATTGGTTATCATATATGTCTTCATTTTATATAGACTATTATGATTTCACTTACGATATTTTGATTTCACATACTTGGTACTGTTATCGACCTCTTCGAGCTGCGTTCATGCCGCAGGTAGAGGTACACCAGTTGTTGATCCTCGCTCATAGGGTCACAGTTCAGCGTTTGGGAAGCTCTGTTTCTCTGGAGGCTTATCAGTGGTATAGTCCCCTGTCGTTGTAGGTACTTACATTCATGGGTATGGCGGGGCGCTGTCCCGCCATTGTTGTTATAACATTCTTAGAGGTCTGTAGTACTGTTGTGGGCAGAGTTTGTAAAAGGGATGTAACTGTTCGTGTTCAAGTTTTTATATATATGCCGTAAGGCAACTTTTCTCAGATAAACTGTTTCACATTTCATATTATTTCATGTCTTGTTTTATATTCCGCTGATTACTCTGATGTATGTCTACTTGGGTGCCCGGGTAAGGCACCAGTCACGGGCCCGGGTAAGGGTCGTGACAAAAGTGGTATCAGAGCAGTTAATCCTCGGAAAGTGTCTACAGACCGTATCTAGTAGAGTCTTGATTATCGGTGTGTTGTGCACCACACCAATGTCGAGGCTATAAGATATTTAGGATTGGTTTCCATTCTTCTCACTCTGAGATCGTGCCTTAGAGTTGTGTTATAAGTTGGACCCTATAACGTATTTCTTCCCGCACTTTGATTATGCCTCCGCATGGCAACCGGCCCGAAGGGCAAGGCAGCGAGAAGAGGCTGCGAGTAAACACGAGAGGTTCACGAGGGCACAAGCCCAACCATCACGAGGTGGTGCTTCATTCGGGAGTTACGCTCGTCGCCCGGCCCAACAGAGTTTAGTCTGCGGCGATTCCTCTGCGGCCATGATATCTGGACCTTCGGTTCCACGACGATGCGAAAGTATGGATTGCAAAGAGGCGACCACATTACTAGCTAGGAATTGAGCAACCAGAGAGCATTTTATGTACCAATTTATCACGGGTCTTGATGACTATCTAAGAGAGGGTTGTGAAAGAATAGCTCTTCAGTCAGGCATGAGCATGACCTGCGTACGGGCCTATGCGCAACAGGCCGAGAAACGTAGAGATCGACGGGTTAACCAAGATCAGCAGAAGAGGCGGATCGGCGAGGTCGCTGGTAACTTTCTGGCGAATCGCCTCAGTGACCCGGATATGCGCCTCCGCGGTGCAGTGGTCCTCGCGGGGTTCGGGGCGTTCGGTATGCAGGAGTTGGTCGAACTCGTGGCTTCGTTCACGATACACGTAGGTTCGGCCGGCCGAATTGAGTTTTCCTCAGTGTTCACAGTGTGGCAGGCGTCATCCCGGGGAATGTCGTCTTTTGTTGGTGCTTGTTTTACCTGCGGCCGTCAGGGCCATGTGTCGAAAGGATGTCCTAGTAGGAGGGATGTAAGTAGGAGGACTCAGCCTACGGATCGATTCATGATTCGAGAGTTCGGAGAGGAAGGGTGTTAGCTGCAGAGGCCACCCCCACCTCGGTGTGGCCGTTGTGGTAAGTGTCATTATGGGGAGTGTCGTACTTCTTCGACAGCTTGTTATGCTTGCGGCCAGCAGGGCCATTTTGCGAGAAATTGTCCGACCAGAGGTGGCACGGATGTAGAGACTCATCCTTCAGGATCAGTGGCTAGTTCATCACCTTCCCTAGCTATGCGCCCAACGGGGCAGGATAGATTAGAATGACAAAGGGGAGTGAAGCAGTAGATACAGGTATATCCTTAACCCTCTAGAGATTAGTATGTGTGAGTATATCTTAAGTGTTATGTTCAGATAGCATTGTGTTAAATGTGATTAGAAATCATGGTTAGTTAAAAAAGTAATATTGGGGGTAAGGAAAGTGTGAGCCTTAGAATGTTATACGTGGAGACCTTAGAGGCAAGGCCATCTCGAGTAAAAGATTTATATTTTTATGTTTGACCCTTATCAGAGTGCATAGTACACGTGAGATATGTTTGTGTGATAAGTCCCTGAGTGGTATGAAATGAAAGAGGGTAGTTGAGCTAAGAAGACCGCTAGGTTTTCGTGACTCGGTGGTGAGATTGTTCCGGATCGGGGGAACAAGAGTTTTGCGCAATAGCGGGTCGGGTTGAGGACCGATCGTGGGTCAACCCGCGGCCTGTAGTGTGGTGGGGTCAGTTCGAGGTGGTCCCGCCAGGAGGTGGGGTCACGAGGGCGCTAGGCCCAAGTTTAGTTAACCCTCGTACGAGTTCGTGGATGCGTTCGACCAGTAGTCGGGCCGATGGGGTCAGCCCATCTTGTCTTTCAGTCAGGACCGTTTACTCGGCAGAGGGTTATGCGAGATGCTATATATCAGGGAGGTTGTAAGGCTACACGGGGTTCTTACTTTTACTCTATGTGACGGTGGAGCCCGTTCTGGTGTTTCTTTTACGGAGGTTTTACCAGCGGGGTTAGGAACTCAGGTAAGTCTCAGTATCACATTCACCCTCGGGCCAGTGTTTGGATTTCAGGGGTAGCTGTGAGGATTGTTGCCTCCTGTTGAGGGAGTGTTTTATAGCTACCATTTCAGTATTCGGATATCGCCTTATGACGCCTTGTGGGGGCGGAAGTGTAAGTTGCCGGGTCGATTGGTTCGATGTTGGCAAGGTTCAGATAGTTGGTTCATACTTGTTTCGGCAGGATGTGGATAGGGTGACGCTTATCCAGAAGAGGTTATTGGCAGTTCAGAGTCAATAGAAGTCGTGCGGATAATCGGCGACGACGCTTGGAGTTCAGGTTGACGGTGGGTCTTCTTGGAGGTACCACCCCGGAAAGGGTGTGATGAATTTTGGAAAGCAGGGGAAACTTAGCCCGAGGTACTTTGGGCCCTTTCGGATCATTTGGAGAATAGGCCAGGTTGCCTATAAGTTGGCATTGCCGTCCGACGTAGGAAGCAGTACGTCCGGTCTTTCATGTTGCTATGTTCGGAAAAGTATCGGAGATCCATCCAGAGTGTTCCCAGTTAATGATGACCAAGTTGGAGATAGTAACCCCGAGATTTTGGAAACTGAAGCAGTAGCAGAAATGTGGTAAGTTATGAGAAAGAGTTCGAGTGTACGAGGAGGGTACGACGAGTGAGGGAAGAAGTGAACATGAGTTAAGAGAATAGAAGTGATCATTTCGTTTGTAAAGAAAAAGTGCGAAGGGAGTATCTTTTAGCCCTTGGGTGGGAGCTTTTGTGATGTTAGAGGTGATTCCTCGTGGACTTGGATGTAAGTATTTGCGCGGGTGTTTTCTGTGGCCATGTGTGGCATTTGCGAACTGGTTAAGCTATGAGGAACTTTATCGTTATCTGTCTTGAGAAGGAACATTCGGGACGAATGTTTCTAAGGAGGGGAGAATGTTATACCCCGTATTTTCAGAGTATGTACGTGAGGGCGTACGTACGAAAGTTTAAGCCTTAAGTTAGGCAAGGGACGAAATTTGTGCACAACTAGCGAAAAGAGTTGTTTTTCGATGAAACATTTTTAGGACCTTGCGAAGGGAAAATTACGGTTGCGACATTTATTTATTTTTTGCGGATTTTTCCGAGAGATGAAATATTTTGGACCAACGAGAGGGCGACATGTGTCACCCTCAAGTTGGCGGAAATGATGGACGAATTCCATGGCACGTTTTTGTCATTTTTGTTGCCTAAAACATTTGGTCAATGTTTTGTAGATATTTTGTGTGGTAGATGGATAAGGTGGGACCCACACACACTTGTCCAAATCTTCACCCTCCACTTGCCCTCCACTTGCCTTAATCTTGGCCATTGAAAGTCCTATAAATACCCCCCTTGAGTTGAAGACTTCTTCATCCACTCCACATTTTCTAAGTCTTGAAAATCCCTCTCCCCCTTAGTGTAGCTCTCGTCCAAGATCTCCCCTCCCGGAAGGCCCTACGAAAGTACCCCCTCTTGAGTGTTGTTCTCGTGAAACACCCCCCCCCCCCTTGGTAGAAAAGTATTCTCCAAGTATTGTTACTATTCCAAAATACCTTGGCCCAAATACCTTGTAGTATTCCAAGGTTACCCCTATACTAAAAGCCCAGAAATACTATTATACTTCCCTTCAGTCTCAAAAACGAAATCCTAAGGAAAATCTTCATAATTGGTTGAAGTATTAAGAAGAAGTTGCGTAGAACTTCTAATGGTTGTTTGGAGCGGGTTGGAGCGCCCAGAGTAGGAGCTAAACGTTGCTCAGGATCGACATTAAATCTTGGATAATTTTGGGCTTATCGAGGTAAATACTCTTGTCCTTCTATTGTAATTGGAAATTACATACTGTAGTTGTATAGAAATGAGTATAAGATATATAGAAGGATGGTATAAGAGAAGAGAATTGAATTGAAATCACATCAGAAGAATATTAAAGAAGAAGATTGAACTGTACTTACATAGGACTGTATTTACAGTAGACTTGTGTAGTTTGTCGGGTAGGGAAGTTGTTATACCCCGTATTTCCAGAGTATGTACGTGAGGGCGTACGTACAAAAGTTTAAGCCTTAAGTAGGCAGAGTGGCGAAATTTGTACACAACTAGCGAAAAGAGTCGTTTTTCGACGAAACGTTTTCCGGACTTTGCGAAGGGAAAAATACGGCTATGTCATTTATATTTTTTGCGGATTTTTCCGAGAGATGAAATATTTTGGACCAACGGGAGGGTGACATGTGTCACCCTCATAGTGGACGTTTTTTTGGGCGTCAAAGTGGACGATTTGGAGGTCTTGGGTTAGGTAGGATATTTGTGATAGTTGGTGTGGTAGATGGATAAGGTACACATGGGTAAATCCTCACCCTACACTTGCCTACCACTTGGCTTGATCTTGGCCCTTGGTTGTCCTATAAATACCCCCCCCCCCCTTAGTTGAAGACTTCTTCATCCTAAAATTATTTCTAAGTCTTGAAAGCCCTCTCCCCCCTTAAGTGTAGTTCTCGTCCAAATCAGCCCCCCTCCTTTGTGAAGCCCTAGCCGAGCCAAACCCCCCCCCCCTTGCCTAGTTGTTTCGTATAATACACCCCCCCCTTGGTAGAAAAGTATTCTCCAAGTATTGTTACTATTCCCAAATACTATACCAAAATACCTTGTAGTATTCCAAGGTTACACTTATACTAAAAGCCCAGAAATACTATTATACTTCCCTTCAGTCACTAAACGAAACCCTAAGGAAAATCTTCATAGCCGGTTGAAGTATTAAGAAGAAGTTGCGTAGAACTTCTAAGGGTTGTTTGGAGCGGGTTGGAGCGCACGGAGTAGGAGCTTAATGTCACGACCCGAACCCGGGCCCGTGACTGGTGCCTTACCCCGGGCACCCTAGTGATACAACATCAGAGAAAACCAGCGGAAATAAAAACTTTAAACATGAAATGAGAGACATGATAAATAAACAGGCCAACCAAAACAGTTGCCTTCAGTATATATACATAAAAACCCGAACAGTTATCCTTTTTACAAACCCTGCCCACAACAGTGCTACAGACCTCTAAGATTTTTACAACAACAACGGGACAGGGCCCCGCCATACCCCTGAACGTACAAGAGACTACAACTCAGGGAAACCTACCAAAGATAAGCCTCCGAAGGAACGGAGCTTTCCAACACGCTGAAATGTGATCCTAAGAGCGAGGATCCACGACCGGTGTACCTCTACCTGCGGCATGAAGCGCGGCCGAAGGGTCGATAACAGTACCGAGTATGTGAAATCGTAAAAATATCGTAAATGAAATCATAACGATCTATAAAAAGCGAGAGACATGTATGATAACCAAACTACGATTCATAATATAAAGCGATATGTCAAGTCGTGACTCACGCCTCAAAGTCATCCTCACCCGTGGAACTCCTTCCTCACCGCCATCTAGATATATCGATTATACGTAACATGTCTCGCCCGCCTCATGGGACCCAGAAAGAATTATATGGAATACGTGTCGGCCCGGCTCGTGGGACTCGGTGTAGAAATCTGATGGAATACGTGTCGGCCCGTCGTGGGACTCGGTGTAGATTTATATGAAATCGTGTCGGCCCATCTTGTGGGACTCGGTGTAAGATGATATGAAATACGTGTCCCTACCATCCCACGGGACTCGGTGAAGAAGTCTGATGCTTGCGATAAAGCTATCATACGCAAACGTAGGTAAGTACAACAATAAGCATAGGCAAGTTACACAACAACAAGCATAGGCAAGTTACCCAACAACAAGCATAGGCAAGTTACACAACAACAAGCATAGGCAAGTTTCACACGTCTCAAGGTACTTTCATTTTTCATCCAAGTCCGGATTTTACTCCCAAGTACTACACATGATAAGTTCTTTTAAAAGATCCTTTCCCTTTTTCAAAAGTCACCCGATACCCGTAGTATTAGAATGACCAACGTTTTTAAGTAAACCAGAACACATTCCTTTTCAAAATCAAGTAACAACATCCTTTTCCTAAAGTTCCAGTTTGCCTAGTTTCAATTACTCAAGTTCCTTATTTGAAAGATTTCATAGTTCATAATCTTGATCACTTAATTCCTTTTTAGAACAACTGAGTAATATATGTCTTACGTGCGAGTAGGTTTTTCTTGTTTATAACATTCTTATTACAGCAGCCATGATCTAGAAAATGTAATATCATTTTGTCTTATCTTAGCTTCTATGCAGATGGAGGTTTCTACTGGTTTTACCAATGATTCATCACCAATACATTTTCCTTTATTAACGCTGCAGTGGTTTGTTCGATACTTATTCTCATTTCCGAAATCCTTTTAACATTCTTAAGCCGTTATACCTAACTTCCCATAAAGCTAGTATAACTCTTAAGTTTTCAAAAACCAAGTATTACTCTTCTTTCAAAATGATTCAAAAATCTTTTGAAATACTTCAAGTTCTTTATTAACACCTATCAAGCCAGTTATAATTCAAATCAGTTACCTTTTTAAAAACCACAAAGCATTTTCTTTCCTACATAAAGCTGTTATAACCAACTTCCCATAAAGCCGTTATAACACTTTATGTTTTAAACCAATCAAATACATTTAGCACATGCGTCACCGTACTACATAGTTCACACATATCATGCTAGAAGAGATAGGAAGAGGTTCACATACCTCGCGACGAGTATCGACTAATAGCAAAATGCTCCACGTACTTCAAACCGTCGGCTACTCCTTAAGCCACGTAGATTGCACCACACGTAGTACTTCAACCTATAAGGCCACAAGGCGCTTATTAACATCTAGATCTCATCGTTCCATTTCTACAGAAAATTTGGCAGCACCTCCCCCCCCGCAACAGCGTAAATCTCCTCCTCTATCGAGGCCGGCTACCAAGCCAACCAGGGGGGGGGGGGTTAACACGTCTAACCGGACGTGTACAATCCTACTACACAGTAATGCTACATAAGTCTACTGTAATACAGCCCTATGTAATTACAGTTCAGTTCAGTTCTTCTCTTTATTATCCTTCTATGTGATTACTGTTCAATTCTTATTCAGGCTTAAGTCAAAAGACATTGCCGAAGAACTACGCTTAGTTCTATTCAATATTCATTCTATATATAGTATACTTCAACTATATATTCTAACAATCATGTAATTTCCAATTACAATAGGGGGACAAGATATTTACCTCGATAAGCCCAAAATTATCCAAGTTATATGTCGCTCCTGAGCAAGGTTTAGCTCCTACTCAGACGCTCCAATCCGCTCAAGAAACCCTTAGAAGTTCTACGCAACTTCTACTTATAACTTCAACTAACAATGAAGATTTCCTTAGGGTTTCGTTTTGTGGCTAAAGGAAAGTATAATAGTATTTTCCGGGCTTTTTCGTATAAAGGGTACTTTGGAAAGTACTACAAGGTATTTGGCTAAAGTATTTTGGGCATTATAACAATACTTGTAGAATACATTTCTACCAAGGGGGGTAGTATTTCGACTAGCACAACTAGGCTAGGGGGGGTTACTCTCGGCCACAAAGGCCTTCCAAGGGGGGGAGGGGGAAGGTAGGACGAGAGCTTCACAAAGGAGAGGGGGAAGGTTTTCAAGACTTAGAAAATATTTGGATGAAGAAGTTCATCAAGTTAGAGGGGTATTTATAGGTCAAGAAATGGCCAACCAATGGCCAAGATTCATCCAAGTGTTAGGCAAGTGTAGGGCTAGGATTAAGCCATGTGCACCTTATCCATCTACCACACCAACTTGCACAAATATCCTACCTACTCCCACTAAGCCAAATCGTCCAAGCCAAGGCCATGGTTGCCGTCCAATGAGGGTGACAAGTGTCACCCTCCCGTTGGTCCAAAATATTTCATCTCTCGGAAAAATCCGCAAAAAATATAAATGACATAGCCGGAATTTTCCCTACGAAAGCTGTGGAAACGTTTCGTCGAAAAACGACTCCTTTCGGTAGTTGTGTACAATTTCGAACCTTGCCTAACTTTAAGGCTCAAATTTCTACGTACGTCCTCACGTACATACCCTGGAAATACGAGGTATAACACTTAACGTTGCTCAGGATCGACATTTAACTTGGATAATTTTAGGCTTATCGAGGTAAATAATCCTATCCTTCTAGTGTAATTGGAGATTACATACTGTAGTGGTATAGAAATGAATAAGATACATAGAAGGATAATTCAGAAGAGAATTGAACTGTTATAAAAGAAGACTGAACTGTACTTACATAGGATTGTATTTACAGTAGAATTGTGTAGTTTGACGGGTAGGGAAGTGCTGCCCAATTTTCCGTGGGATAAGGAATCTGTATCTAGAATTATTCTACAGAGTGTCTAGACGTTGATAGACTTGTATGACCATTATAGGTTGAAGTACTGCGAGTAGCGTATTCTACTCGAAGGGTGGAAAAGGCTAGCAGGATTACAGTACTTTGGAGCTATTTGCTAATAGTCGATAAATCTTCACGAGGTATGTGATTCTTCCTATCCTCTTGAGCATGATATTTTAAAAGAAATATATATATAGTACGGTAGACGTACGTGTGTTAACTGAACGTAGTTTTATGGCAATGTCTTTCGACTTAAGCCTGAATAATAAAGAGTCTTGAAGTATTTCAAAAGAAATAAGAAACCTTTTTGAAAGAAGAGTAATGCTTGGTTTTAAAAGTTTAAGAGTTATACTAGCTTTATGGGAAGTTAGGTATAACGACTTAAGAGAGATAAAAAGAATGGTTATTTGATTTTAGAAGTTAAGAGACTTGATCTTATAAGATAAGAGACTTGACTTAATTGAATTGACATGAAGTTTGTTAAAAAGTGTGAAACCTCATTCATGAGTAATGAGTACGTGGTTTTTAAAAGGAATAATGTTTTACTGATTTCGGAAATCAGAATAAGTATCGAACAAACCACTGCAACGCTAATAAAGGGAAATGTATTGAATAATGAAGTATTATTAAAACCAGTAGAAACCTCCATCTGCATAGAAGCTAAGATGAGACAAAATGATATTACATTTCCTAGATCATGGCTGCTTTAATAAGATTGATTATAAACAAGAATAACCTACTCACACATAAGGCATACATTACTCAATTGTTTTAAAGGAGAGTACGTTATTTGATTAAGACTACGAACTATGAAATCTTTCGAAACTAAAAGACTTGAGTATCTGAAATTAGGCAAACTTGAACTTTTGGAAAAGAATGCTGTTACTTGACGTTGTTCTAAAAAGTATAAGCCACTTGGTTTCAAATAGTATAAAGTACTTGAGTTTAAAACATGAACGTAGTTGGTACTACGGATAATAGTATCGAGTTGTTTTTACGTAAAAAGGAGGTCTTTTTGAAAGGATTAATGTATGTAGTACTTTGGGGTTAAAACCCGGATTTGTTGTAATAAAATAGGAGTCTATAAGTATGTTGAACTTGTCTATGCTTGTGGTAATAGCCTTTGCTGTGCAAGTGTTAGTATCAGGTGACTTCTTGAGAAAGAATGGATCTTTTTATGAGAGTCTAGAAGTATGGTAATTTGCTTGTGCTTGCTTGTGATAGCCTGGTTGTGTGATATATATTGTTATTGTTGTTACATGGACATGTCTGCACCGATGCAGAATTCCGGGGGCATGCGGCCATGCGGCGGGCTAATCACCCGATATATTCTTATTGTTGTTACATGGACATGTCTGCACCGATGCAGAATTCCGGGGGCATGCGGCCATGCGGCAGGCTAATCACCCGATATATTGTTATTGTTGTTACATGGACATGTATGCACCGATGAAGAATTCCGGGGGCATGCGGCCATGCGGCGGGTTAATCACTCGATATATTGTTATTGTTGTTACATGGACATGTCTGCACCGATGCGATTAGGGGCGTGGCATGCGTGTTATACCCCGTAGTTGCGGGGTATGTATGTGAGGACGTGCGTGCGGCGTGCGGCAAAATTTTGAAAAGAAAGAAAGATGTGAGTTTTCACGGAAAAGTTTCCGTCATTTGTGAAGAAAAAGGTTCGTTAATGGGAATTGGATTCCCAGTTTGGTATTTGGACTTCATAGATTATATTAGAATTATGGAATTTTATTTTGGAAATGGTCACGTGGGCCCACGGGAGAAATTCTGATTTTGTAGGCCCACTTTGTTTTGAGATTTTGGCCATTGTGGATATTTTTCAAAGACGTTTTGAGGGCAATAGGAGGGTGACACGTGTCACGCCTAGGTGGCTTAGCGGTTACATTTGTCGCTTTCCGACGAAAGCGTTTCCACTTTCGTAGGAAAATTCCGCTATGTCCTTTTTAATTTTTATGGATTTTTCCGAGAGGCGAAACATTTTGGACCAACGGGAGGGTGACATGTGTCACCTCACATTGAAGCGAAGGCGTCAGTGGGCGATTGGTTAATCGATTGTCTTTGTGGCTCACGTTTTGGCCCTATTGGTTCCTTGTTTTGTGCCTTGTTTTGGCCTTGTTTTGTGGCTTGTCTTGTGCCATGTTTTGTGGAGTAGGGTTAGGGTGCACTTGGCGATCAAGGCCTTACACTTGCCTACATGGCTTGATCTTGGCCGTTGGTTGGCATTTGGGTTTGCTATAAATAAAGACTTCATTCATCCACAAATGTTTCCAAGTCTTGAATCCCTCCTCCCTCTTGTTGACTCTCGTCCAAGAGCTCCTCTCCCCTTGAAAGTGGCCTTTGGCGTCTCCATCCCTTGTGAGGTCTAGCGGGTACCCCAGCTAGTTGTTTTCGTATAATACCCTTGTTGTGGTATATAAATACTCCTAGTATTGTTATAATGCCCAAAATACCTTAGCCTTGTACCTTGTAGTATTCCAAAGATACCTCTTTACGTAGAGTCAATACTACTTGTCCTTTTAGTCTCAAACCAAACCCTAAGGAAATCTTCATAGTTGGTTGAAGTATGTGAGTAGAAGTTGGTTAGAACTTCTAAGGGTTGTTTGGAGTGGTTTGGAGTGCGCGGTGGAGCTAAACCTTGCTCAGGAGCGACATTAAACTCGGATAATTTTGGGCTTATCGAGGTAATTATCTTGTCCCTCTATTGTAATTAGAAATTACATGTTTGGTCAAGTATACTATATATGGAACTACTTAGTATTCATGTCTTTTGACTTAAGCCCAAGAATAAAGAAGTGAATCGTATTTACATAGGGTGTATTGCGATAGACTTGTGTAGTAGAGTAGAATTGTACACGTCCGATAGGCGTGTATACCCACGGTTGGCTTGGTAGCCGGCCTCGATAGAGGAGAGATTTACGCTGCATGCAGTGTGAGGCGCCCTGTTAATTTTCTATAGAAAGATGTAAACTTGTGTTTTGGGGTTAATAGACGTTTGTGACCTTTATAGGTGAAAGTACTAAGAATAGCGTATTCTACCTTAAGTGGAAAGGGCTAGCAAGGTTGTAGTACTTGGAGCATTTTGCTTATTGTCGATAAATCGTCGCGAGGTATGTGAACCTCTTCTATCTTGTCTAGCATGATTGTTGTGAACTATGTAGTACGGTAGACGCATGTGCTAAGTGATTTGGTTGGTTTAAAACATAGGGTGTTATAATAGCTTTATGGGAAGTTAGTTATAACGACCTTATGTAAGTGAAAATGGTTTCTTGATGTTAGAAGTTAAGAGACTTGATCTTATAAGATAAGAGACTTAACTTATTTGTTTTAATGTGGATGTTTGTGTGAAACCTCATTCGTGAGTAATGAGTACTTGGTTTTAAAGGGATAATGTTTCTTGATTTGAGAATCGAATGTGTATCGGCCGCAGCGTTAATAAAGGAAAATGTATTGAATAATGATGTGTTGTATTAAAACCAGTAGAAACCTCCATCTGCATAAGCTAAGATAAGACAAAATGATATTACATTTTCTAGATCATGTTGTTGTAATAAGATCGTTATAAACAAGAATAAACTACTCACATATATGACATATGTTACTTAATTGTTCTAAAAGGAATCAGTGATTAAGTTTGGGAACTATGAAACCATTTGAAAATGAGAAGCTTGAGTAATTGAAACTAGGCAACCGAACTTAGGAAAAGAATGTTGTTACTTGGTTTTGAAAAGGAAGGTGGGTTGGTCATTCTAATACTACGTATCGGTGACTTTTATAAAAGAAATGAATCTCTTTTAAAAGAACTTACGATGTAGTACTTTGGGGTTAAAAACCCGACTTTGGTATAAAATGAAAGTACTTTGTGTTGTTGTGAAACTTGCCTATGCTTGTTGTTGTGAAGCTTGGCTATGCTTATCGTGATAACCTTTGTTGTGCAAAGCGTTGTATTTCGTGTTACCGTCTCGATGGAGGGTCGGTTGACTTGTTGAGAACTTACTTGGGCGTCAATTGAGAAATTCCATCGCACGCCTCGCTGATAGTATTATTGTTGTTAATCACTTTGGACATACCCGACACGATCGTAGCGCGGGTATGCTTCCATTTTGGTTAAGGTCTTGTAGTTAATCGCTTTGGATATACCGACACGATGTAGCGCGCGGGTATGTTTCCATTTCGATTATCGCCAGGATTTCCTTTTGGACATATCGACCACGATGCGTAGCGCACGGGTATCGTCCATTTGGAAAGTTGTCTTATTGTTTCCTCGACATACCGACACGATCACGTATGCTTCCATTTGGATTCTTTGTCTTGTTGTTGAGTCACATGGACATGTCTACACCGATGCGGCATGTGGCCATGGGACATTGGTATTATTGTTGCATCATGGACATGTCTACACCGGCGATTCGGCACGCGCCATGCGAACTCGATTGATGTTGTGGGCGTGAGACCCATAGTTATATTCGAGTGATGATCGTTTTATGTTGTGATCAGTTTGGTTATCATACATGTCTCCGCTTTATATAGACTAGTATGATTTCATTTCTGATATCTGCACACATACTTGGTACTGTTGCATCGACCTCCTTGAGGCGCTCACGCCGCAGTAGAGGTACATCGGCCGTGGATCCTCGCCATAGGATCACATTTGAAGCTCCGTTTCTCGAGGCTTATCTTTGCGTGTTCCACGAGTTGTAGGTTCTGTACATTCGTGTGTGGCCCCGCCCCACTCGTCATAGTCATTAGATATCTTAAGTGCAGTAGTCGGTTGTAAAGATTAAAGCTCGTGTTTTATGTATATCAAGGCAACCGCTTTGGTTGCTTATTTATTATATCTCTTGTATAATGACTCATGTTTTATGTTCCGCTGATTTTTCTACGATGTATGTATCGCTAGGGTGCGGGTAAGGCACGATCCGAACGGTCGTTACAAAAGTGGTATCGAGCGATTAATCCTCGGAAAGTGTCTGCACCGTGTCTAGTAGTCTTGATTATCGATGTGTTGTGCACCACATCTATAATCGAGGAGGCTGAGACATTTAGGATTAGTTTCATTCTTCTCATCGAGATCGTGCCTTAGGTTGTAAGTTGGACCCCGACGTATCTCGTTTTACCGCTTATGCCTCCGCAGGCAACGAGCCAGATACACGAGGTTGTGCTTGACGGCGGGTTTGTGGCGCCAAAGAGTTAGAGCCCGAGAGAGCCTCGCCCCACGATAGCGAAGGAGATGGGTTACAAGAGATGAGGATAGCCGTTCACCCCGGCGAGATAGTTTAAGGCTACGGGACTTTAGTTAGTTTTACGTCGAGGCTCGAGGATGATCCGCAGAGTTCATCCACGATCACGCGGGTGATCAAGGCTTAAACCGGACCTTTGGTTCGCATCGGTGCGTGATACCGATTGGTTTGATTCATGAGCTTTCGGGAGAGCATGCACTCAGCAGTATGGGATGAGTTTTGAGGCTTTTCTCACGCACTTCTTGCCTCCGCAGATGAGGAGGCACGGCAGATTTTTGTTCTTGAGACAGAGAGGCGCCGTCGAGTACAATGTCGAGTTCGATTCTTTAGCTCAAATGTCCTCGCGCTAGTTGCAGATATGGAGGATAGGGTGCATCGCTACGCCAAGGCTTGATGATTATATGGCGAATCTTGTGCGGTGTTTCTCTTCACGGCATGGACATTGCCCGCACGCAGCTGATGTGAGGCACGGAGGGTCGACGGAATGACACAGATCGCCGAAGAGGGCCGTGGCGGGGTCCTTTGGTGGCTTTGAGGCGGACCGCCTCGTGAGCTAGTTATATACCCCACCGTGCAGTGGTCCTCCACCGCCTTCGTGAGCGGTGTTAACGGTGAAGCCACCTACCTCGTTGTGACTATCGTGGTAGACTCCATTTTGGAGAGTGTCGTGCTAGATTGGGAGTTTGTTTTGCATGCGGCCATTTGCGAGGAACTACCAAGGAAGCGCGGATGTTACGACTTCGAGATCTGTGGTGGTTCATCACCCGCCTATGATTAGAGTGGAGCGGTAGCTTCAGGTATATCCTTAACCCTCTAGAGTTTTGGTATGCTTGTTATGATGATCTCATTATTGTGTGCTATGTACGGATAGCATTGTGATATGTGTGAGTTAAAATGCATGGTTAGTTGGAAGGATACGTTTGGGGGCATGGTAAGTGTGAACCTTAGACTATGTCACGACTGAGACCTTAGGGGTAAGGTCGTCTTGAGTTAAAGATTTATTTTTGACCCTTATCAGAGTAGTAGTACGTGGGATTTATTTGTGTGATAAGTCCGTGGGTAGTGTGAGATGGAAGTGGTAGCTTTCATGATGTGAATTAGTAAGATTGTTCCGGATCGGGGAACAAGAGTTTGGCGCGGTTGGGGTCGGGTTGAGGACCATTTGCGGGTCAACCGGTGGTCCGCCAGTGGTAGGTCACGAGGATGCTAGGCCCAAGTTTGTATGATCATCGATGAGTTCGTGGACGCGTTCGACCGGAAGCGGTTCGTAAGGAATGGCCTTAAGGAAGTTTGAGGTTAGTAAGATGACCAAGTTTGGAGGTAGTGACTCCGCAGATTTTCGAGGTAATGGTATGGTACGTCTTGGGAGAGTTCAAGTGTTCGAGAAGCGGCACGACGAGTAAGGAAGGAAGAGAACGTGTGTTATTTCGCGTGGCTGTGGCGTTGACAACTTGTTAGAGGAACTTCATCGATATCCGTCTTGAGAAGGAACATTCGACGAATGTTTCTGGAGAATGTTATACCCGTAGTTGCGTGGTATGTATGTGAGGACGTGCGTGCGAAAATTTTGAAAAGAAAGAAAGATGTGAGTTTTAAAAGTTTCGGTCATTTGTGAAGAAAAGGTTCGTTAATGGGAATTGGATTCCCTTGGTATTTGGACTTCATAGATTATATTAGAATTATGGAATTTTATTTTGGAAATGGTCACGTGGGGCCCACGGAGAAATTTACGGGCCCACTTTGTTTTGAGATTTTGGCCATTGTGGATATTTTTTTGAAGACGTTTTGAGGGCCAATAGGAGGGTGACACGTGTCACCCCGCAGGTTACATTTGGGCACAAGTGCCAGTCGTTTTCCGTTTCCACCGTAGGAAAATTTATGTCCTTTTTAATTTTTGCGGATTTTTAGAGACGAAACATTTTGGACCAACGGAGGGTGACATGTGTCACCTCACATCGTGAAGGCGTCCGTGGACGATTGGTTCACGAATTGGATTGTCTTTGTGGCTCACGTGTTTGGCCCTATTGGTTCCTTGTTTTGTGCCTTGTTTTGGCCTTGTTTTGTGGCTTGTCTTGAGCCAGGTTGTGTGGAGTAGGGGTTAGGGTGCACTTGGCTTGATCAAGGCCTTACACTGGCTTGATCTTGGCCATTGGTTGGCATTCGGGTTTGCTATAAATACCCTTTGTGAAGACTTCATTCATCCACAAATGTTTCCAAGTCTTGAATCCTCCTCCCTCTTGTCGACTCTCGTCCAAGAGCTCCTCTCCCAAAGTGGCCGAGGTCTCCCCTCCCTTGTGAGGTCTGGTACCCCTAGCCTAGTTGTTTTAATTCGATAATACCCTTGTTGTGGTATATAAATACTCCCTAGTATTGTTATAATGCCCAAAATACCTTAGCTTGTAGTATTCCAAAGATACCTCTTTCGTGAGTCCTAAATACTACCTTTTGTCCTTTTAGTCTCAAACCAAACCAGGAAATCTTCATAGTTGGTTCAAGTATGTGAGTGAAGTTGGTTAGAACTTCTAAGGGTTGTTTGGAGTGGTTTGGAGCGCGGAGCTAAACCTTGCTCGGGAGCGACATTAAACTGGATAATTTTGGGCTTATCGAGGTAATTATCTTGTCCTCTATTGTAATTAGAAATTACATGTTTGGTCAAGTATACTATATATGGAACTACTTAGTATTCGCAATGTCTTTTGACTTAAGCTCAAGAATAAAGAATCGAATCGTATTTACATAGTATTGTAGAATTGTACACGTCCGGATAGCGTATACCCCCGTTGGCTTGGTAGTAGCCTCGATAGAGAGGAGATTTAGGTCTCGTGCAAATTTTCTATAGAAAGATAGAAACTTGTGTTTTGGGGTTAATAGACGTTTGTGACCTTTATAGGTGAAAGTACTAAGAATAGCGTATTCTACCTGAGTGGAAAGGGCTATGGAGCATTTTGCTTATTGTCGATAAATCGTCGCGAGGTATGTGAACCTCTTCCTATCTTTTCTAGCATGATTGTTGTGAACTATGGTGCTAAGTGATTTGGTTGGTTTAAAACATAGGGTGTTATAATAGCTTTATGGGAAGTTAGTTATAACGACGTGAAAATGGTTTCATGATGTTAGAAGTTAAGAGACTTGATCTTATAAGATAAGAGACTTAACTTATTTGTTTTAATGTGGATGTTTGTGTGAAACCTCATTCGTGAGTAATGAGTACTTGGTTTTAAAGCGGATAATGTTTCTTGATTTGGAATCATGTGTATCGGCGGACCAACTGCGGCGTTAATAAAGGAAAATGTATTGAATAATGATGTGTTGTATTAAAACCAAAAGAAACCTCCATCTGCATAGATAAGACAAAATGATATTACATTTTCTAGATCATGGTCTTTGTAATAAGATCGTTATAAACAAGAATAAACTACTCACATATATGACATATGTTACTTAATTGTTCTAAAAGGAATCAAGTGATTAAGTTTGGGAACTATGAAACCATTTGAAAATGAGAAGCTTGAGTAATTGAAACTAGGCAAAGAACTTAGGAAAAGAATGTTGTTACTTGGTTTTGAAAAGGAAGTATCATTCTAATACTGGTGACTTTTATAAAAGAAATGGATCTCTTTTAAAGAACTTACGATGTAGTACTTTGGGGTTAAAACCGGACTTTGGTATAAAATGAAAGTACTTTGTGTTGTTGTGAAACTTGCCTATGCTTGTTGTTGTGAAGCTTGGCTATGCTTATGATAACCTTTGTTGGGCAAGCGTTGTATTTACGTATTCTGCGTCTCGATGGAGGGTCGGTTGACTTGTTGAGAACTTACTTGGGCGTCTTGCGATTTCGAGAAATTCCGCACGTTCGCTGATAGTATTATTGTTGTTAATCACTCATTTTGGTTAGTTAATCGCTGATATATTGACGATGCGTAGCGCTGCGGTATGTTTCCATTTCGATTATCGCCGACATTGTCTTATTGTTTCGACATGACATGTCTACACCGATGCAGAATTCCGGGGCATGGGACATTGGTATTATTGTTGCATCATGGACATGTCTACACCGTATATACTATAGTTTGGTTATCATACATGTCTCCGCTTTATATAGACTAGTATGATTTCATTGCTTATCTTTGATATCGATTAAAGCTCGTGTTTTATGTATATCTATTTATTATATCTCTAATGACTCATGTTTTATGTTCCGCTGATTTTTCTCATGTATCGGTCGTTACAATGCGGCAGGGTTGATTACCCGGTATATGGTTATTATTGTTACATGGACATGTCTGCACCGATGCAGAATTCCGGGGGCATGAGGCGCGACAGGTTGATTACCCGCACATTGTTATTGTTGCATCTCGGATATGTCTACACCGATGGAGAATTCGGGCATGGCCATGATGCGAACATGATTGATGTTGTGGGCGAGACCCATAGTTATATTTGAGTGATGACTTTGAGGCGTGAGTCACGACTTGATCGCTTTATGTTGCATCGTATTTTGGTTGTCATATATGTCTCTCGCTTTATATGATCGTTATGATTTAACTACGATTTTCTGGGCCACATACTGTACTGTCAGACCGACTCTTGAGGGCCGCGCTCATGCCGCAGTAGAGGTACATCGGTTGTCGATCCTCGCCTAGGATCACAAATCAGCTTTGGGAAGCTCCGCTTCTCGGAGGCTTATCTTTTCGTATGCTACCTCGAGTCCAGGTTCTTGTACATTCAGGTATGGCGGGCCCCGTCCGCCATAGTTGTCATTACATTCTTAGAGGTGCATGTAACAGGCAGAGTTTGTAAAAAAAAAAAGGATAACTGTTCGGGTTTTTATGTATATATACAGAAGGCAACTGTTTTGGTCAGCCTGTTTATTTATCATATCTCTTGTTTCATGTTTATGTTTTATTTCCGCTGATTTTCTTTGCTGTTGTATCACTAGGGTGCCCGGGGTAAGGCACCAGTCACGGCCCGGTTGGTCGTGACAAAAGTGGTATCGAGCGCTTAATCCTCGGAAAGTGTCTACAGACCGTGTCTAGTAGAGTCTTGATTATCGGTGTGTTGTGCACCACATCTATAATCAGGAGGCTGCAAGACATTTAGGATTGGTTTCCATTCTTCTCATTCTGAGATCGTGCCTTAGAGTCATGTTGTAAGTTGGACCCTCCGACGTATCTCGCTTTACGCTTATGCCTCGCGCAAGGCAACCCGCCAGATGGGCAAGCGGCAAGGAGCCGCTAGTGAGATACAGAGGAGTACGCGGCGCAGCCCGGCCAAGACTGAGATTGTGCCAGACGGCGAGTTTTGCGACGCCACGCCCCAAAGAGTTTAGAGCCGCAGCGTTGGTCGATGAGACAACAAGCACGAGCCTCCAGCCCCACACCGCGCAGGAGACGGGTTACAAGGAGACGGCACAATGCTAGCGTGATTGTGGCCGACGAGGATAGGCCGACGCAGCAGCCCAAAGAGTACCCGGTTCACCCAAGATCGGATAGTTTGAGGCTACGACTTCTGAAGTCAGACCGCCATAGTTCTACTTGTCGAGGCCCGAGGATGATCCGCAGAATTCATCCGACGCCATTCAAATGGATAATGAGGGTAATCAAGTCTTCGAGACCGAGCCGGTCTTAGGTTCGTGACGGCACGCGTGATCCGCATGATCGTTTGATTCGCGAGCCGCCCCGGGAGAGTATGCACTTCCTACCGCTTGGGACGAAGTTTTGGGCATTCCTTGCACATTTCGTGCCTCCACGCATGCGAGGGCTCGCCGACAGATTTTTGACGCTGAGGCGCAATCCGCGCATGGGCCGAGTACAATGTGAGTTTGACTCATCGCTCGTGACGTCCCAGTAGTAGCTAATATGGAGGATGAGTACACCGCCACGCCACCGCTAGATGACTACTTGGCGAGGCTTGTTCTGTAGCTCTTCACCGCATGGACATTGCCCGCACGCAGCTTACGACTTGGTGCGAGGCGGAGAGGTCGACGGAATGACCAAGATCAGCGTAAGAGGCCGTAACATCGTGGTCTTTTGGCGATTTTCGAGGCGGACCGCCTCGAACAGCTAGTTATGCACCTTCGCCAAGATGCAGTGGTCCTCCACAACCTTCGTATGCTCAGGTATTCAGAGCGTCGAGCTCCACGGGTTCAGTTTCCGAGGAGTAGGGTGTTGGCCAAACGCAACCCCTACCTCGTGTGGTCGATGTGGTAGACCGCATTTCGGAGTGTCGTGGTACCATGGAGCTTGTTATTTTTGCGGCCAGCAGGCCATTTTGCGGAACCGTCCAAAGGGTAGCACGGATGTTACGACTCACCTTCATGATCGCGTTGGTTCATCACCTTCACTAGCTAGGCGCCCTGCAGGGCAGGACTGTGACTAGAGTAAAGCGGTAGATACAGGTATATCCTTAACTCTCTAGATGTTAGTATGCTTGATATGATGAGTTTATGTTGAGTGTTATGTCTGGATAGCATTGTGTAAAAGTATGATCTAGAGAACATGGGTAGTTGAGAAGTTAAGTATGGGGGTATGGAAAGTGTGAACCTTAGATTATTTCACGATTGAGACCTTAGATGTAAGGTCGTCTTGAGTAAAGGATTTTGCAAATGATTCTTGTAGGAGTGCATTATATGCCTAGAATGTATTAGTGTGATAAGTCCATGGGTAGTGAGATGGAAGTGGTAGCTTTCATAATGAGAATTAGTAAGATTGTTCCGGATCGAGAAACTAGAGAGTTCGGCACGATAGAGGGTCGGGTTGAGGGCGTATTGCGGGTCAACCCGTGAGTCTTTAAGGTGGGTCGGTTGGGTGGTCCCGCCAGGTGGTAGGGTCACGAGGGTGCTAGGCCCAAGTTTAGATGACCATCGTATGATTTCGTGGATATGTTCGACCAGAATCGGATCGTGAAGGCCGGGAATGGCCTTAAGGGAGATTGAGGCTAGTAAGATAACCAAGTTTGGAGGTAGTGACTCCAAAGTTTTAGAAACTGAAGTATGGTACGTACTAGAAGATTTCAAGTGTTCGAGAAGGGTACGACGAGTAAGGAAGGAAGAGAACGTGTGTTATTTTGTGGCCAGGTGTGGCGTTGGCAACTTGTTAGAGGAACTTTATCGTTATCCGTCTTGAGAAGGAACATTCGGGACGAATGTTTCTAAGGGGAGAATGTTATACCGTATTTCCAGTATATGCGTGAGGCGCACGTAAAAGTTTAAGCCTTAAGTAGGCAAAGTGGCGAAATTTGTACACAACTAGCGAAAAGAGTCGTTTTTCGACGAAACGTTTTCCGGACTTTGCGAAGGGAAAAATACGGCTATGTCATTTATATTTTTTGCGGATTTTTCCGAGAGATGAAATATTTTGGACCAACGGGAGGGTGACATGTGTCACCTCATAGTGGACGCTGGGCGCCAAAGTGGACGATTTGGAGGTCTCTGGGTTAGGTAGGATATTTGTGATAGTTGGTGTGGTAGATGGATAAGGTACACATGGGTAAATTCTCACCCTACACTTGCCTACCACTTGGCTTGATCTTCGCCCTGGTTGTCCTATAAATACCCCCTTAGTTGAAGCCTTCTTCATCCTAAAATTATTTCTAAGTCTTGAAAGCCTCTCCCCAAGTGTAGTTCTCATTCAAATCATCCCCCTCATGGAAGCCTAGCCACGAGCCAAACCCCCTTGCCTAGTTGTTTCAGATAATACACCCCTTGGTAGAAAAGTATTCTCCAAGTATTGTTACTATTCCCAAATACTATACCAAAATACCTTGTAGTATTCCAAGGTTACACTTATACTAAAAGCCCAGAAATACTATTATACTTCCCTTCAGTCACTAAACGAAACCCTAAGGAAAATCTTCATAGCGGTTGAAGTATTAAGAAGAAGTTGCGTAGAACTTCTAAGGCTGCTTGGAGCGGGTTCAAGCGCACGAGTAGAGCTTAACGCTGCTCGTGATCGACATTTAACTTGGATAATTTTAGGCTTATCGAGGTAAATAATCCTATCCTTCTAGTGTAATTGGAGATTACATACTGTAGTGGTATAGAAATGAATAAGATACATAGAAGGATAATTCAGAAGAGAATTGAACTGTTATAAAAGAAGACCGAATCAGCATTTACATGTGATTGTATTTACTGAGAATCGTAGTTTGACGCAGTGAAGTCGCCCAATTTTCCGTGGGATAAGGAATCAGATCTAGAATTATTCTCTGAGTGTCTAGACGCTGATACACTTGTATGACCATTATAGGTTGAAAGTCATGCAGTAGCGTATTCTACTCGAAGGGTGGAAAAGGTTAGCAGGATTACAGTACTTTGGAGCTATTTACTAATAGTCGATAAATCTTCACGAGGTATGTGATTCTTCCTATCCTCTTGAGCATGATATTTTAAAAGAAATATATATAGTACGGTAGACGTACGTGTGTTAACTGAACGTAGTTTTATGGCAATGTCTTTCGACTTAAGCCTGAATAATAAAGAATCTTGAAGTATTTCAAAAGAAATAAGAAACCTTTTTGAAAGAAGAGTAATGCTTGGTTTTAAAAGTTTAAGAGTTATACTAGCTTTATGGGAAGTTAGGTATAACGACTTAAGAGAGATAAAAAGAATGGTTATTTGATTTTAGAAGTTAAGAGACTTGATCTTATAAGATAAGAGACTTGACTTAATTGAATTGACATGAAGTTTGTTAAAAAGTGTGAAACCTCATTCATGAGTAATGAGTACGTGGTTTTTAAAAGGAATAATGTTTTACTGATTTCGGAAATCAGAATAAGTATCGAACAAACCACTGCAGCGCTAATAAAGGGAAATGTATTGAATAATGAAGTATTATTAAAACCAGTAGAAACCTCCATCTGCATAGAAGCTAAGATGAGACAAAATGATATTACATTTCCTAGATCATGGCTGCTTTAATAAGATTGATTATAAACAAGAATAACCTACTCACACATAAGGCATACATTACTCAATTGTTTTAAAGGAGAGTACGTTATTTGATTAAGACTACGAACTATGAAATCTTTCGAAACTAAAAGACTTGAGTATCTGAAATTAGGCAAACTTGAACTTTTGGAAAAGAATGCTGTTACTTGACGTTGTTCTAAAAAGTATAAGCCACTTGGTTTCAAATAGTATAAAGTACTTGAGTTTAAAACATGAACGTAGTTGGTACTACGGATAATAGTATCGAGTTGTTTTTACGTAAAAAGGAGGTCTTTTTGAAAGGATTAATGTATGTAGTACTTTGGGGTTAAAACCCGGATTTGTTGTAATAAAATAGGAGTCTATAAGTATGTTGAACTTGCCTATGCTTGTGGTAATAGCCTTTGCTGTGCAAGTGTTAGTATCAGGTGACTTCTTGAGAAAGAATGGATCTTTTTATGAGAGTCTAGAAGTATGGTAATTTTCTTGTGCTTGCTTGTGATAACCTGGTTGTGTGATATATATTGTTATTGTTGTTACATGGACATGTCTGCACCGATGCAGAATTCCGGGGGCATGCGGCCATGCGGCGGGCTAATCACCCGATATATTGTTATTGTTGTTACATGGACATGTCTGCACCGATGCAGAATTCCGGGGGCATGCGGCCATGCGGCGGGCTAATCACCCGATATATTGTTATTGTTGTTACATGGACATGTCTGCACCGATGCAGAATTCCGGGGGCATGCGGCCATGCGGCGGGTTAATCACCCGATATATTGTTATTGTTGTTACATGGACATGTACGCACGTCGCGAATTCGGGGCATGTGGCTACGCGGCAGGTTGATTACGGTATATGGTTATTATTGTTACATGGACACGCTCGCACCGTCTGCATTCCGGCATGAGCCATGCGGCAGGGTTGATTACCCGGTACATTGTTATTGTTGTTGCATCCTGGACATGTCTACACCGATGGAGAATTCTGGGGGCATGTGGCCATGATGCGAACATGATTGATGTTGTGGGCGTGAGACCCATAGTTATATTTTAGTGATGACTTTGAGGGCGTGAGTCCCTGACTTGACTGCTTTTATGTTGCATACTGTATTTTGGTTGTCATATATGTCTCCTGCTTTATATAGACTGTTATGATTTAACTACAGTATTTTCAGTTTCACATACTTGGTACCTGTTGTACTGACCTCCTTCGGGGGGCTGCGTTCATGCCGCAGGTAGAGGTACATCGGTTGTCGATCCTCGCTTCTAGGATCATAAATCAGCGTTTTGGGAAGCTCCGTTTCTCCGGAGGCTTATCTTTTGGTATGTTACCCTGATTCTGTAGGTTCTTGTACATTCAGGGGTATGGCGGGGCCCTGTCACGCCATAGTTGTCATTACATTCTTAGAGGTGCAGAAATCGTTGTGGCGTAGTTTGTAAAAAAAAAGGATAATGTTCGGTTTTTATGTATATATCTGAGCAAAGCTGCTTTGGTCAGCCTGTTTATTTATCATATCTCTTGTTTCATGTTTATGTTTTATTTCCGCTGATTTTCTCTGATGTTGTATCACTAGGGTGCCCGGGGTAAGGCACCAGTCACGGGCCCGGGTTCGGGTCGTGACAAAAGTGGTATCAGAGCAGTTAATCCTCGGAAAGTGTCTACAGACCGTTTCTAGTAGAGTCTTGATTATCGGTGTGTTGTGCACCACATCTATAATCAGGAGGCTGCAGGACATTTAGGATTGGTTTCCATTCTTCTCATTCTGAGATCGTGCCTTAGAGCTGTGTTGTAAGTTGGACCCCTCTGACGTATCTCGTTTTTACCAGTTATGTCTCCGCGCAAGGCAACCCCGGCCCAGATGGGCAAGGCAGCCGAATGAGCTGCTAGTGAGATACAGAGAGAAATGCGAGGCGCAGCCGGTCGAGATTGTGCTTGACGGCGAGTTTTGCGACGCCGCCGCCCCAAAGAGTTTAGAGCGCAGCGATGGGCGAGACAACAAGCACGAGCCTCCGGTCCCACGGCTGGCGAGAGGAGATGGGTTACAAGGAGATGGCACGATTGCTAGCGTGATTGTGGCGCATACGAGGATAGACGGGCCAGCAGTTCGAGTACCCATGGTTCACCCAAGATCGAATAGTTTGAGGCTACGGACTTCCGAGTTGTAGCCCGCGAGTTCTACTGTCGAGGCACGAGGATGATCCGCGAGGAGTTCATCCAAGCGATTCTGATGGATAATGAGGGTAATCAAGGCTTCGAGACCGAGTCAGTGGTCTTAGGTTCGCATCGTCTGCGTGATACTGCAGTCAACTGGTTTGATTCGTGGGAGCTGTCCCGGGGAGAGTATGCACTTCCGGCCGTTTGGGACGAGTTTTCAGGGGCATTCCTTGCACATTTCTTGCCTCCGCGGATGAGAGGGCTCGGGGCGACAATTTTTGACGCGTTGGCGAAGCAGGCGTCTGATTCGGGAGTACAATGTAGAGTTTGACTCATTGGCTCGACGCGTCCCAGAGTAGTTGGTATGGAGGACGAGTACACCGCCTACGCCACCGGCTAGATGACTACTTGGCGAGGCTTATGCGCGCAGGTGTGAGGCGGAGAGGTCGACGGAATGACCAAGATCAGCGAAGAGGCGAGCAGCAGGTCTTTTGGCGATTTTAGGCGGACCGCCTCGGAAGAGCTAGTTATGCACCTTCGCCAGTACAGAGTGGTCCTCCACAACCTTCAGGGCGTTCAGGGTATTCAGGAGCAGGTCAGAGCTCCATGGGTTCAGGTTTCCAGGGGAGTAGGGGTGTTGGCCAGATGCAGTCACCCCTACCTCGGTGTGGTCGATGTGGTAGACCGCATTTCGGGGATTGTCGTGGTACCAAGGGAGCTTGTTATTTTTGCGGCCAGCAGGACCATTTTACGAGGAACTGTCCGACCAAGGGTAGCACGGATGTTACGACTCAGCCTTCAGGATCAGTGGCTGGTTCATCACCTTCACTAGCTAGGCGCCCTGCAGGGCAGGACTGTGACTAGAGTAAAGCGGTAGATACAGGTATATCCTTAACTCTCTAGATGTTAGTATGCTTGATATGATGAGTTTATGTTGAGTGTTATGTCTGGATAGCATTGTGTAAAAGTATGATCTAGAGAACATGGGTAGTTGAGAAGTTAAGTATGGGGGTATGGAAAGTGTGAACCTTAGATTATTTCACGATTGAGACCTTAGATGTAAGGCCGTCTTGAGTAAAGTATTTTGCAAATGATTCTTGTAGGAGTGCATTATATGCCTAGAATGTATTAGTGTGATAACTCCATGGGTAGTGAGATGGAAGTGGTAGCTTTCATAATGAGAATTAGTAAGATTGTTCCGGATCGAGAAACTAGAGAGTTCGGCACGATAGAGGGTCGGGTTGAGGGCGTATTGCGGGTCAACCCGTAGCCCGGTTTAAGGTGGGGTCAGTTCTGGGTGGTCCCGCCAGGTGGTAGGGTCACGAGGGTGCTAGGCCCAAGTTTAGATGACCATCGTATGAGTTCGTGGATATGTTCGACAAGAATCGGATCGTGAAGGCCGGGAATGGCCTTAAGGGAGATTGAGGCTAGTAAGATAACCAAGTTTGGAGGTAGTGACTCCAAAGTTTTAGAAACTGAAGTATGGTACGTACTAGAAGAGTTCAAGTGTTCGAGAAGGGTACGACGAGTAAGGAAGGAAGAGAACGTGTGTTATTTTGTGGCCAGGTGTGGCGTTGGCAACTTGTTAGAGGAACTTTATCGTTATCCGTCTTGAGAAGGAACATTCGGGACGAATGTTTCTAAGGAGGGGAGAATGTTATACCCCGTATTTCCAGAGTATGTACGTGAGGCGTGCGTCTGAAGTTTAAGCCTTAAGTAGGCAAAGTGGCGAAATTTGTACACAACTAGCGAAAAGAGTCGTTTTTCGACGAAACGTTTTCCGGACTTTGCGAAGGGAAAAATACGGCTATGTCATTTATATTTTTTGTGGATTTTTCCGAGAGATGAAATATTTTGGACCAACGGGAGGGTGACATGTGTCACCCTCATAGTGGACGTTTTTTTGGGCGTCAAAGTGGACGATTTGGAGGTCTTGGGTTAGGTAGGATATTTATGATAGTTGGTGTGGTAGATGGATAAGGTACACATGGGTAAATCCTCACCCTACACTTGCCTACCACTTGGCTTGATCTTGGCCCTTGGTTGTCCTATAAATACCCCCCCCCCCCCCTTAGTTGAAGCCTTCTTCATCCTAAAATTATTTCTAAGTCTTGAAAGCCCTCTCCCCCCTTAAGTGTAGTTCTCGTCCAAATCATCCCCCCCCGCCCTTTGTGAAGCCCTAGCTGAGGCAAACCCCCTTGCCTAGTTGTTTCGTATAATACACACCCCCCCTGGTAGAAAAGTATTCTCCAAGTATTATTACTATTCCCAAATACTATACCAAAATACCTTGTAGTATTCCAAGGTTACACTTATACTAAAAGCCCAGAAATACTATTATACTTCCCTTCAGTCACTAAACGAAACCCTAAGGAAAATCTTCATAGCCGGTTGAAGTATTAAGAAGAAGTTGCGTAGAACTTCTAAGGGTTGTTTGGAGCGGGTTGGAGCGCACGGAGTAGGAGCTTAACGTTGCTCAGGATCGACATTTAACTTGGATAATTTTGGGCTTATCGAGGTAAATAATCCTATCCTTCTAGTGTAATTGGAGATTACATACTGTAGTGGTATAGAAATGAATAAGATACATAGAAGGATAATTCAGAAGAGAATTAAACTGTTGTAAAAGAAGACTGAACTGTACTTACATAGGATTGTATTTATGAGAATTCGTAGTTTGACTGGTAGGAAGTCTTGCCAATTTTTCGTGGGATAAGGAATCTGTATCTAGAATTATTCTACAGAGTGTCTAGACGTTGATACACTTGTATGACCATTATAGGTTGAAGTACTGCGAGTAGCGTATTCTACTCGAAGGGTGGAAAAGGATAGCAGGATTACAGTACTTTGGAGCTATTTGCTAACAGTCGATAAATCGTCACGAGGTATGTGATTCTTCCTATCCTCTTGAGCATGATATTTTAAAAGAAATATATATAGTACGGTAGACGTACGTGTGTTAACTGAACGTAGTTTTATGGCAATGTCTTTCGACTTAAACCTGAATAATAAAGAATCTTGAAGTATTTCAAAAGAAATAAGAAACCTTTTTGAAAGAAGAGTAATGCTTGGTTTTAAAAGTTTAAGAGTTATACTAGCTTTATGGAAAGTTAGGTATAACGACTTAAGAGAGATAAAAAGAATGGTTATTTGATTTTAGAAGTTAAGAGACTTGATCTTATAAGATAAGAGACTTGACTTAATTGAATTGACATGAAGTTTGTTAAAAAGTGTGAAACCTCATTCATGAGTAATGAGTACGTGGTTTTTAAAAGGAATAATGTTTTACTGATTTCGGAAATCAGAATAAGTATCGAACAAACCACTGCAGCGCTAATAAAGGGAAATGTATTGAATAATGAAGTATTATTAAAACCAGTAGAAATCTCCATCTGCATAGAAGCTAAGATGAGACAAAATGATATTACATTTCCTAGATCATGGCTGCTTTAATAAGATTGATTATAAACAAGAATAACTTACTCACACATAAGGCATACATTACTCAATTGTTTTAAAGGAGAGTACGTTATTTGATTAAGACTACGAACTATGAAATCTTTCGAAACTAAAAGACTTGAGTATCTGAAATTAGGCAAACTTGAACTTTTGGAAAAGAATGCTGTTACTTGACGTTGTTCTAAAAAGTATAAGCCACTTGGTTTCAAATAGTATAAAGTACTTGAGTTTAAAACATGAACGTAGTTGGTACTACGGATAATAGTATCGAGTTGTTTTTACATAAAAAGGAGGTCTTTTTGAAAGGATTAATGTATGTAGTACTTTGGGGTTAAACCCGGATTTGTTGTAATAAAATAGGAGTCTATAAGTATGTTGAACTTGCCTATGCTTGTGGTAATAGCCTTTGTTGTGTAAGTGTTAGTATCAGGTGACTTCTTGAGAAAGAATGGATCTTTTTATGAGAGTCTAGAAGTATGGTAATTTGCTTGTGCTTGCTTGTGATAGCCTGGTTGTGTGATATATATTGTTATTGTTGTTACATGGACATGTCTGCACCGATGCAGAATTCCGGGGGCATGCGGCGGGCTAATCACCCGATATATTGTTATTGTTGTTACATGGACATGTCTGCACCGATGCAGAATTCCGGGGGCATGCGGCCATGCGGCGGGCTAATCACCCGATATATTGTTATTGTTGTTACATGGACATGTCTGCACCGATGAAGAATTTCGGGGGCATGCGGCCCGTCGCGGTTAATCACCCGATATATTATTGTGTTGTTACATGGACATATACGCACCGACGCACTCGGGGCATGTGGCCACGCGAGGTTGATTACCCGGTATATGGTTATTATTGTTACATGGACATGTCTGCACCGATGCAGAATTCCGGGGGCATGAGGCCATGCGGCAGGGTTGATTACCCGGTACATTGTTATTGTTGTTGCATCCTGGACATGTCTACACCGATGGAGAATTCCGGGGGCATGTGGCCATGATGCGAACATGATTGATGTTGTGGGCGTGAGACCCATAGTTATATTTGAGTGATGACTTTGAGGGCGTGAGTCCCTGACTTGACTGCTTTTATGTTGCATACTGTATTTTGGTTGTCATATATGTCTCCTGCTTTATATAGACTGTTATGATTTAACTACAGTATTTTCAGTTTCACATACTTGGTACCTGTTGTACTGACCTCCTTCGGGGGGTTGCGTTCATGCCGCAGGTAGAGGTACATCGGTTGTCGATCCTCGCTTCTAGGATCACAAATCAGCGTTTTGGGAAGCTCCGTTTCTCCGGAGGCTTATCTTTTGGTATGTTACCACGAGTGCAGAGGTTCTTGTACATTCAGGGTATGGCGGGCCCCGTCCCGCCATAGTTGTCATTACATTCTTAGAGGTGCAGTAATCGTTGTGGCGAGTTTGTAAAAAAAAAGGATAATTGTTCGGGTTTTTATGTATATATCTGAGGCAACTGCTTTGGTCACTGTTTATTTATCATATCTCTTGTTTCATGTTTATGTTTTATTTCCGCTGATTTTCTCGATGTTGTATCACTAGGGTGCCGGTAAGGCACCATCACGCCCGGTTCGGTCGTGACAAGTCTTGCCGATTTTCCGTAGAATAGAGAACCTCCGCTTAGAATATTCTACGCAGTAGTCTAGACGCTGATAGACGATATGGCCTTTATAGGTTGAAGGTTCCGCGAGTAGCATGTTCTACTTGAAAGGTGGACAAGGCTAGCCGTTATAAGCGGTGGAGCGCTTTGCTAATTGTCGATAATCGTCGCGAGGTATGTGATTCTTCCTATCCTCTCGAGCATGATATTTTAAAAGAATATATATAGTACGGTGACGTGCGTGTGTAATCGAACGTGGTTTTACTGCGATGTCTTTTGACTTGAGTCTAATTAATAAGAATCTTGAAGTATTTCAAAAGAATTGAGAATCTTTTTTGAAAGAAGAATAGTACTTGGTTTTAAAAGCTTAAGAGTTATACTAGCTTTATGGGAAGTTAGGTATAACGACTTAAGAGAGATAAAAGGAACGGTTTACTTAATTGTTTATGAACTCCTTATATTGATTTCAGAAATGAGAATAAGTATCGAACAAACCACTGCAGCGCTAATAAGGGGAAATGTATTGACTAATTAAGTATTATTAAAACCAGTAGAAACCTCCATCTGCATAGAAGCTAAGATGAGACAAAATGTTACATTTCCTAGATCATGGCTGCTTTAATAAGATTGTTATGAACAAGAATAACCTACTCACACATAAGGCGTATGTTTCTCAAATTGTTTTAAAAGAGAATTATGTTATTAAGTGATTAAGACTATGAACTACGAAACCTTTCGAAAATAAGAGACTTGAGTCTTTGAACTTAGGCAAACTTGAATTTTGAAAAAGAATGTTGTTACTTGATATTAAAAAGGAAACTGTTTTGGTTTACTTAAAAAGATAGTCACTCTATTTTTGATACTACGGGTATCGTGTGACTTTTGTGAAAGAAACGGATCTTTTTAAAGAATTAATGTACGTAGTACCTTGGGGTTAACAACCGAACTTGTTGACATAAAATAGAAAGTACCTTGTGTGAATAACCTGACTATGTTTGGTTTGTGATAGCCTTGTAATACTTTCTTGATTGGTTTGATAAGTAACATGTTATGATGCTACGTGTGTTCGTATCTTGTAACGTTTGTGTAAGAGGTTATTCTTATTGTGCTTATGTTGTTTAAACGATAAGCCGTTGTGTTAGTATTATATCACTCACCTCTTGACATGATATACCGGGGGTTAAGTCGCCACGCGAGGTACACCTCGTGCGATGCAATGTGACTATGATTCGAGAATACCTCACGCGGGTCGGGGGCCTATGCGGAGCTACGAGTTCGTGTTAGTGTGCGGTCTATGTGGCCACGCGGTCTACGTGGCCACGCGACTACGAGTCGGGGCGATGCGAGAGTAGCTACCCTCGATGCGGGGAATACCTCATGCGGGCCTATGTGTGTGGCCTATGCGGAGCTGCGGGAAGTTCCAGGATTAGACGCGCACATTTGATACTGTGGGCGAGTGGCCAGCTTCGATCATGTGGCGGTCTAGAAAGACCTCGTGATACAGTTTATGGCTTTGTTGGTACTGTGGGTTTTAGTAGTCGGCTATGCCTTCGTACTTACCCCGTACGGTTTTATTATGACACAGGTGGGACCTGGTGTTCATGTGTATTCCTTGGTGCTTTTATATATCATGGACTGCCGGCAGTGAGGAAGGAATTCCACGGGCATAATTTATATTGTGGGCATGAGACCCAGTGGTTATATTTGAGTGATGACTTTAAGGGCGTGAGTCCCTGACTTGACATGACTGCTTACATATTGTGTATCGTAAATTGGTTATCATATATGTCTTCTGTTTTATATAGACTATTATGATTTCATTTACAGTATTTTCAGTTTCACATACTTGGTACCTGTTATCGACCTCGCCCGGCTGCGCTCATGCCGCAGTAGAGGTACACCGCTTGTTGATCCTCGCCATGTGGTCACAATTCAGCGTTTGGGAAGCTCGTTTCTCGGAGGCTTATCAGCCGTATAGTCCCCGTCGTTGTAGGTACTTACATTCGTGGTATGGCGGGCCCCATCCGCCATTGTTGTTATAACATTCTTAGAGGCCTGTAGTACTGTTGTGGGCAGAGTTTGTAAAAGGGATGTAACTGTTCGTGTTCAAGTTTTTATATATATGCCGTAAGGCAACTTTTCTCAGATAAACTGTTTCACATTTCATATTATTTCATGTCTTGTTTTATATTCCGCTGATTACTCTGATGTATGTCTACTTGGGTGCGGGTAGGCACGATCCACAGTCGGTTCGGTCGTGTGATAAAGAATGGTTGGTGGTTTTAAAAGATAAATGACTTGATGTGAATTAGTAATGACTTGGTTTGTGTTAAAAGTTGTGAAACCGCTTTTATGAGAAATGGGTAATTGGGGTTTTAAAAGGAATAATGTTATATTGATTTTCGGAATGAAGCAGTATCGAACAAACCACTGCAGCGTTAATAAAGGAAAATGTATTGACTAATTAATTATTATTAAAACCAGTAGAAACCTCCATCTGCATAGAAGTTAAGATAAGACAAAATGATATTACATTTTCTAGATCATGGCTGCTTTAATAAGATTGTTATAAACAAGAATAACCTACTCACATATAAGGCATATGTTACTCAATTGTTTAAAAGAGATTACGTTATTAAGTGATTAAGACTATGAACTATGAAATCTTTCGAAAATAAGAGACTTGAGTATTTGAAATTAGGCAAACGTGAACTTTTGGAAAAGAATGTTGTTCTTGATTTTAAAAAGGAAAGTGTGTTGTTTTACTTAAAAGTGTTAGTCACTCTATTTTAATACTACGGGTATCGGGTGACCTTTGTAAAAGAAATAAGTCTTTTAAAAGAATTTAACGTACGTAGTACTTTGGGGATTAAAACCTGGACTTTGGCATAAAATGAAAGTACCTCGAGTTAGGTGTAACTTACCTATGTTTGCGTGTGATAGCCTTGTTGTGCCAGTATTGTATTTCTATACCACCGTGTCTCTCAATGAAGGGCCGGTTGATTTGTTATGATCTTACTTGGACGTACCGGCAGTGACGGAGGATTCCGCAGCGCGCTCGCTGATAGCGTTATTCCATGGACTAGCTCTCCATGAGGTTTTACCGATCGGCCTTGGTATCCGTGGTCAGGCTTTCGTACTTGCCCGCCTCGTGGCCGATTCGGCCTTGGTACTGGTAGTTAGCCTTCGCTTGCCCGCTCGGTTTAGTGGCGAAGTCTCGTGACACGACCGGTACACGGTAGTTAGCTCGTACTTGCCCGGCCACGTGACCACGGCCTGTACCGGTAGTCACTTTCGTACTTGCCGTGTCGACCGTGGTTTGGTTGCATAGTATTGTTAGTACGCCTTGGTATCTAGTAGTTGGCTTCGTACTTGCCCGGCCAATCGATGACGGCTTTGGTATCGGTAGTTAGCCTTCGTACTTGACTCATACGGTTTTATGACACAGGTGGGACCTGGTGTTCATGTGTACTCCTTGGTGTTGTTCTATCATAGACTGCCGACAGTGAGGAAGGAATTCCACGCACGATTGATGTTGTGGCGTGAGACCCATGGATATATTTTGAGTGATGACTTGGAGGCGTGAGTCCCCGACTTGACATCGCTTATATGTTATGTACTGTAGTTTGGTTATCATACATGTCTCCTGCTTTATATAGACTATTATGATTTCATTACAGTATTTTCAGTTTCACATACTGTACTGTTGTCTCGACCTCGCCCGGCTGCGTTCATCCGCAGTAGGTACATCGGTTGTGGATCCTCGCCATAGGATCACAATTCGTATTGGAAGCCCGTTTCTCGGAGGCTTATCTTTTGGTATGTTACCACAGTGCAGAGGTTCTTGTACATTCAGGTGTATGGCGGGGCCCTGTCCCGTCATAGTTGTTGTTATAAAACTCTTAGAGGTCTGTAACACTGTTGTGGGCAGAGTTTGTAAAAAGGATAACTGTTCGGGTTTTTATGTATATATACAAAAGGCGACCGCTTGGGTTAGCCTGTTCTTATCATATATCTTGTTTCATGTTTAAGTTTTTATTTTCCGCTGATTTTTCTCTGATGTTGTATCACTAGGGTGCCCGGGGTAAGACACCAGTCACGGGCCCGGGATCGGGTCGTGACAGTTGTAAAATATGTAGTACGGTAGACGTACGTGTGCTAAATGAATTTGGTTGGCTTAGAACATAAAGTGTTATAATGGCTTTATGGGAAGTTAGTTATAACGACTTTATGTAGGTAAAAAGAATGGTTGATTGTTTTTAAAAGATAAGAGACTTGACTTGAATTATGTTAAAAAGTTGTGAAACCTCATTCGTGAGTAATGAGTACTTGGTTTTTAAAGAATAATGTTATATTGATTTCGGAAATGGGAATAAGTACCGAACAAGCCATTGCAGCGTTAATAAAGGAAAAAGTAATGACAATTAATTATATTAAAACAAGTAGAAACCTCCATCTGCATAGAAGCTAAGATAAGACAAAATTGTATTACATTTCCTAGATCATGGCTGCTTTAATAAGATCATTAATAACAAGTATTGATTTTTTCTTAAATTCCAAAGTAAGGAACTTGATTTCTAAAAGAAAGGAAACTTGAGGAGTTAAAGTGTTTTGGTTTAAAAAGAAGGCATGGTTTTGTCTTAAAATGGTTTTAAAAGAAGGCATGGTTTTGTCTTAAATTGGTTTAAAAAGAAAGCATGGTATTGTCTTGGTTTATTTCAAAAGAAGGTGTGGAAGTGGTTTTGGTTTACTTGAAATGATAGTTACTCTATTTTTGATACTATGGGTAACGTATGACTTTTGTAAAAGAAAGGGGTCTTTTGAAAGAATTTAAGTACGTAGTACTTTAGGGTTAAAACCCGGATTGTTGGCACAAAATGGGAGTACTTGAGTTTTTATAAATGGTGAATCAATTTACAGGTTAATGAAAGTCTAAAAGTATGTTTAACTTGCCTATGCTAGTTGTGATAGCTTTTGTTGTGCAAGTATTGTATTTCTTTATCACCGCGTCTCTCGATGGAGGGCCGGCTGACTTGTTGTGAATTTACTTGGACGTACCGGCAGTGACGGAAGATTCCACGGGTATGCTTCCATTATTATTGTCATATGGGCATGTCTACACCGATGAGGGATTCCGGGGGCATGTGACCATTATTGTTATTCCATGGACTAGCTCTCCATGAGGTTTTACTGATTCGGCCTTGGTATCTGGTAGTTGGCTCTCGTACTTGCCCGGCCGTGGTGATTCAGCTTTGGTTACGTAGTTAGCCGTACTTGCCGCTCGGTTTTGTGGCGAAGTCTCGTGACTTACGGTTGTGATCGGTGGTTAGCACCGTTACTTGCTCCCGTCACCACGTGACGCAGTGGATCTGGCAGAGCTATCACACTTGCCACGTGTCGACTGCGAGTCGGTGTTTGGACGGTTTCGTGACTTACGGTTGTGATCCGTGGTTAGCACGTTACTTGCCCCGTCGGCCTACGTGGCGCAGGAGAATCTGGTAGAGGCTATCGCTTGCCACGCGTGTCGCCTTCGAGTCAGTGTTTGGACGAAGTTTCGTGACTTACGGTTGTGATCTGGTGGTTAGCCTGGTTACTTGCCCCCATCAGCTACGTGGCGCAGGGAGGATCTGGTAGAGGCTATGGCACTTGCCACGTGTCAGCTTCGTGATATAGTTATTTAGTATTGTTGGTACGGTAGGTTCTGGTAGCTGTCTTTCGTACTTGCCCAGGTCAGTTGATGATGCAGGTTGGATCTGGTAGCTATGCCTTCGTACTTGTCCCGTACGGTTTTATGACACAGGTGGGACCTGGTGTTCATGTGTACTCTTTGTTGTTGTTATATCATAGACTGCCGGCAGTGAGGAAGGTATTCCACGGGCATGATTGATGTTGTGGGCGTGAGACCCACAGTTATATTTGAATGATGACTTTGAGGGCGTGAGTCCCTGACTTGACATGAATGTTTATATATTGTGGACTGTAGTTTGGTTATCATACATGTCTTCTGCTTTATATAGACTATTATGATTTCATTTACAGTATTTTCAGTTTCACATACTTGGTACTGTTATCGACCTCGCCCGAAGCTGCGTTCATGCGCGGGTAGAAGTCGCGATTGTTGATCCTCGCTCATAGGATCACAGTTCAGCGTTTGGAAAGCTCCGTTTCTCCGGAGGCTTATCTTTGGTATAGTCCCCTGTCGTTGTAGGTACTTACATTCAGGGGTATGGCGGGGCCCTGTCCTGTCGTAGTTGTGGTTACATTCTTAGAGGTGCAGTAATCCGTTGTGGGCAAGGTTTGTAAAAGGATATAACTGTTCGGGTTTTATGTTTATATACAGAAAGGTGACCGTTTTGGTTAGCCTGTTTTCTTATAATTCATTGTTTCATGTCTTTGAGTTTTTATTTCCGCTGGTTTTTCTCTGATGTATTATCACTAGGGTGCCCGGGGTAAGGCACCAGTCGCGGGCCCGAGGTCGGGTCGTGACAAAAGTGGTATCAGAGCAGTTAATCCTCGGAAAGTGTCTACAGACCGTGTCTAGTAGAGTCTTGATTATCGGTGTGTTGTGCACCACATCTATAATCAGGAGGCTACAGGATATTTAGGATTGGTTTCCATTCTTCTCACTCTGAGATCGTGCCTTAGAGCTGTGTTATAAGTTGGACTCCCTCTGACGTATTCTTTTGTACCAGTTATGCCTCTACGCAAGGCAACCAGAGCCCAGACGGCGCAGCGAGAGGAGCTGCGAGTAGAGCACAAAGGGTTACCAGGGCAGAGGCCCAGTCTTTACCTACGGTGGTACTACAGATGGGGAGTTCTGCGACGCCGTTAGCCCCAAAGAGTTGAGCGGCGGCAATAGCTACCGAGGCTACGATACGAGTCTCGGTTCCGACCGTGAGGCGAGATATGAGTTACAAGGAGATGGCCCAGTTACTAGCTAGGCTTGTGGCGAGGATGAGGGCGAGCGTGAGGCGTGATTCCGGTAATACCAGTAGTTCACCCTAGATCCGATAGTTGGAGACTTCGGGACTTCTTGAGTTGCAGTCCACCAGAGTTCTATGGATCGAGAACTGAGGAAGATCCTCAAGAGTTTATTCGACAGCTGCAGCGGATCATGAAAGTGATCAAGGCCTTAGAGACAGAGTCGGTGGTACTAGGTTCACATCGGCTGCGTGATACTGCAGTCGACTGGTTTGATTCATGGGAACTGTCCCAGGGGGAGCATGCGCCTCCAGCTGGTTGGGACGAGTTCTCAGAGGCATTTCTTACACACTTCTTGCCCTCGCAGATGAGGAGAGCTCGGGCAGATAGATTTAGGATGTTGAGGCAGAACGGGCGTACGGTTCGGGAGTACAACATAGAGTTTGACTCGTTGGCTCGGTATGTCCTCGCTTTAGTTGCAGATATGGAGGATAGAGTGCACCGCTATGTCACAGGACTTGACGATTACTTAACAGAGGGTTGCACGGGTGTAGCTCTTCAGCCGGGCATGGACATTGCCCGTATACAGGCTTATGCACAGGGGATGGAGGAACGTAGAGACCGACGTAGAGACCAGGATCAGCATAAGAGGCGAATAGCGAGGTCCTTCGAACGCAGAGACAGATCGCCTCCAGCGAGCTAGTTATACCTCCGCCCGACAGAGTGGTCCTCCACAGTGTTCAGGGCATCCAGGTATTCGAGGCGGGTCGAGCTCGGGTTTAATTTCCGGGAGTAAGAGTACTCGCCGGATGAGGCTACCCGTATCTCAGTGTGGCCGTTGTGGTAAAACCCATAGGGGGGAGTGTCGTACTAGTTTGGGATATTGCTATACGTGCGGTCGGCAGAGCCATTTTGCGAAGGAGTGTCCGACCAGAGGTAGCGCGACAAGGGGAAAGTGAAGCAGTAGTTACAGGTATATCCTTAACCCTCTAGAGACTAGTATGTATTGATGTTATGATGATGTGTTTAGTGTTATGTCTGGATGGCATTGTGTTAAAATATGATTTAGAAGCCTGGTTAGTGAAAAGGGTAAGTCTGGGGATGAGAAAATTTTGAACCTTAGAATTTAGAACAGTTGAGACCTTAGATGTAAAGCCGTCTTGAGTAAAAGAGTTTACGGTTAATCTTTGTCAGAGTGCATAGTACGTGGAGTATTTGTGTGATAATTCCATGGTTAGTTTGAGATAGAAGTGGTAGCTTCCTTGACGTGAATTAGTAAGATTGTTCCGGATCGGGGAACGAGAGAGTTTGGTGCGATAATGGGTCGGGTTGGGGCCAGATTGCGGGTCAACCCGCAACCCATAATGAAGTGAGGTAAATTTGAGGTAGTCCCGCTAGGTGATGGGGTCACGAGGGTGCAAGGCCCAAGTTTAGGTAACCATCGTACGAGTTCGCGGATGTGTTCGACTAGAATCGGATCGTGAAGGCCGGGAATGGCCTTGAAGGAATTTGAGGTTAGTAAGATGACCATGTTTGGAGGTAGTGACTCCAAGGTTTTGGAAACTGAAGTGATGACTGAAGTGTGGTACGTGTACTAGAAAAAGTTCGGGTGTACGAGAAGGGTACGACGAGTAAGGAAAGAAGTGAACGTGTGTTAACAGAATAAAAGAGATCATTTTGTTGTGAAGTGAAGATGCGAAAGAAGTATCCTTTAGACCATGGGTGGAAGCTTTTGTGATGTTAGAGGTGATTCCTCGTTGGCTTGGATTGGAGTTTTGCGCATGTGTTGTATTATGGCCACGTGTGGCATAATTGGTTTCGTAAGTATAGTAGTGAAGACTATACAAACAGCATGTATGTTTGAGACTTAGAAGGAACATTCGGGAACGAATCTTCTAAGGGGAAGAATGTTACACCCGTAGTTCGTGGTATGTATTTGGGGACGTACGTACGAGAATACGACATTAAAATTGGAAAGGAAGAAAGATGTGATTTTTCGACGGAAAAGTTTCCGGATTTTGTGAAGAAAAAAGGTTTATTATTGAGAATTGGATTCTCAATTTTGGTATTTAAGACTTTAAGAATTTTTAAGAATTATGGAATTTTATTTCCGAAATTGGTCACGTGGGGCTCACGGGAGAATTTACGGTTTTGTGGAGCCCACTTTATTTTCGGATTTTTGGCATTACGGATATTTTCGGAAAATGAAATATTTTGGACGAGTAGGGGGGCGACACGTGTCACCCCCATGTGGCCATGTTTGCCGAATGATTGGTGGACAAGTGTTGGACGTTTTTGGTGGACAAGTGGCAAGCCACTTGTCCCATTTTTGTGGTGGACATATGTCTCAAGGTTGTGGTGGACATTTGGTTGGAAGACTCCACTCCCACATGTCCCTAATCCTCACCTTACACTTGCTTTAATCCTAGCCATTGGTTGGCCTATAAATACCCCTTGTTTGCAAGACTTTATTCATCCACATTAGAGAGTTTCCAAGGCAAAAATTATACTCCTTCCCCTTAAGTGTTCTCGTCCAACTCCCCCTTTGTGTAGAAAAAATTCTTCAAGTGTTGGTATAGTCCCAAATACCTTAGCCTAAATCCCTTGTAGTATTCCAAAGTTATCCCAACATAAGAGCCCGGAAATACTACTTTATTCCAATAGTCGCAAAATGAAACCCTAGGAAAATCTTCATAGTTGGTTGAAGTGTTAAGAGAAGTTGTTTAGAAACTTCTAAGGGTTTCTTGGAGCGGGTTGGAGCGTAAGGAATTGGATATTACATATTGTAGTAGTTTAGAATTGAGTATAAGATATATTGGAAGGATAATTATAAAGAACTGAACTGTATTTACATTGGACTGTATTTACAGTAGACTTGTAGTATTATTGTGGGCGATGTTGTACACGTCCGGTTAGGCGGTAACCCTCGAGTTGTTGGCTTGGTAGCGGGCCTTGATAGAGGAGGATATTTATGTGGTTACGGGGAGGTGCTGCGTTATACTCCGTAGTCCTGTGGTATGTATGTGAGAATACGCACGAGAATACGCTGTAAATTTTGGAAAGAAAGGAAGATGTGATTTTTCGACGGAAAAGTTTCCGGTTTTGTGAAGAAAAAGGTTCGTTAATGGGAATTGGATTCCCAGTTTGGTATTTGGACTTCTTGGATTATTTTAGAATTATGAGATTTTATTTTCTGAAATGGTCACGTGGGCCCACGGGAGAAATTTACTTTTGGGGCCCGCTTTGTTTTTGAGATTTTCGGTATTTTGGATATTTTCTAAGACGAAATATTTTGATTTAGTCGGGGCGACACGTGTCACCCCATGTGGCACCTTGGCGAAATGGTGGGACAAGTGGCTAGCCACTGTCCTCGTCGAATGGGCTAACAAGTGGCAAGCCACTTGTCTAGCATTCGTTGGCCATGTGGTGTGGTGGGACCCACACACATGGCCCAATCTTGACCCTACACTTACCTTGATCTTGACCCTTGATTCTTCTATAAATACCCCCTTAGGTTGAAGAGTATTTCATCCACACTTGAAGACTTTCCAAAGCCAAAAATACTCCCTCCCTTTAGTGGTGTTTCGTCCACCCTCCCCCTCTTGTGTAGAAAATACTTGGTGTATTGTTGTATAATCCCAAATACCTTGGCCTAGTATCCCTAGTAGTATTCCAAAGTTATTTCAATACTAGGAGCCGGAAATACTACTTTATTCCAATAGCCGTAAAGTGAAACCCTAGAAAAATCTTCCTAGCTTGGTTGAAGTTTTTAGAGAAGTTGTTGGAAACTTCTAAGGGTCGCTTGGAGCGGGTTGGAGCGTAAGGAGTTGGAGCTAAACGTTGCTCAGGATCGACTTATAATCTTGGATAATTTTGGGCTTATCGAGGTAATGATCTATGTCCCCCTATTGTAATTGGATATTACATATTTTAGTAATGTATAGTTGAGTATACTATATATAGAATGAATATTGGTAAGGTTTGAACTGTATTTACATTAGACTGTACTTACAGTAGACTTGTGTAGTATTATTGTGAAGCAGAATTGAACACGTCCGGTTAGACGTGTAGTCCCCTGAGAGTTGTTGGCCTGGTAACGGGCCTTGATAGGGGAGGAGATTTATGTGATAGCGGGGGGGGGGGGGAGGTGCTGCCGAATTTTCTGTAGAATAAGGAATCTTGTATTTAGAATATTCTACGAAGAGAGCTAGAAGTTGATAGATGTATTGTGGTTATTATAGGTGGATCTTCTACGCGCGGCATACTTGACTTGGCTTGTGGTTTAAGCTAAAAAGGTATGTGATTCTTCCTATACTCTTGAGCATGATTGTTGTGAACTATATAGTACGGTAGACGTACGTGTGTGAAATGAATTTTGTTTGTTTAAAACATAAAGTGTTATAATGGCTTTATGGGAAGTTAGTTATAACGACTTTATGAAGATAAAAGAAAGATTTGGTTCTGACAGTAAAACGACTTGATTTTGAAAGTTAAGAGACTTGATCTTGAAAGATAAGAGACTTGACTTATAACGACTTGTTTTCGGAAAAGGAGAAGTAACTTGATTTAAGTATAGGTTACTTGTTTTGAAAAGAGTAAGTTAATTGGGTTTTAAAAGAGTATACTTGATGTTGTTCTAAAAGAAAAGTACTTGATTTTAAAAGCCTTGTAAAGATTTTTTTTACGAAGGTGAAGTAATTTGGTTTTAAAAGTAAAACGTGTTTTCTTTATATACTACGAGTATTAGTATCGTGTGGCTTTTACGTAACAAGAGGTCTTTTTGAAAGAATGAATGTATGCAGTATTTCGGATTGTTGATATAAAATGAAAGTACATTAAACTTGCCTATGCTTGTTGTGATAGCCTTGTTGTGCAAGTGTTGTGATTACGTACCGTGTCTCGGGGAGGACCGGTTATCTGATTGATTGTTGGACATACTGACGCGTTGGATTTTCAACGAGTATGCGTCCACTATTGAGTATTATCTGGTTATTTCTTTTGGACATACTGACGCGTTGGATTTTCCACGAGTATGCGTCCACTTTGAGTATTATCTTGTTATTCCTTTGGACATGCTGACGCGATGGATGTTCCACGGGCATGCGTCCAGTAGGATGGTTTCATGGCCATGACTTCCGAGGTGAGATGCCGGGGCATGCGGTCATTGTGAGGTTCAGATTGTTAGTCCATGGACCGCTAATCCATGAAGCTTGCCGCGGTGACGAGCGATCACGGGCTTGACTTGTACGTGTGGTTCAGGCACACTTTAGATACTTGTTCTGGTCATTTTCTCGTGTACCGGTAGCCTCTGGTAGATAGCTTAAGATACTTGCCTCGGTCATATCTTGTGAAACGGTAGGCTATTGTATGTTAGCTTAAGATACTTGCCTCGGCCAGTTGCGTGGCTAGCTTTTGGACTGGTAGTTGGCTTCCGTACCTTGCCCGTGATGGGATATGACTAGCTTTTGGACTGGTAGTTGGCTATTCTACTTGGCCCGATCGGTTTTGATGATGCAGGCAGGATCTAGTGTTCAGGTTCACATATGGGTGTTGTTTTACATCATGTATCACGGCAGATGAGAATGAGTTCCACGCATGAGTGGTATTATGGCGTGAGACCCATAGTTATGTGTGAGTGATTATTCGGGATATCGCCCTTACTTGACATAATCTGCTACTTATTGCGAAATGGTTTTATAAAATGATGAAATGTGATTTCATTACTGATTTTCGATTCACATACTGTACTGCATCGACCTCCTTGGGCTGCGTTCATGCCGCAGTAGAGGTACATCGGCCAGGATCCTCGCCATGGATCACGCCAACAGATTGGGAAGCTCCGTTTCTCCGAGGCTTATCTTTTGGTATGTTTCCACGAGTTGTAGTTCTTGTACATTCGTGGGTATGCGGGCCCCGTCCGTCATAGTTGTTATTACACTCTTGAGGTCCAGTAATCGCAAGTGTGGTTTGTAAAGGATTGTAACTGTTCGGTTATGTATATATACATGAAGGCGACCGTTTTGGTTGGCCTATTTTCTTATGATGTATCTTGTTTCCTGTTTAAGTTTTTATTTCCGCTGATTTTCTCTGATGTTGTATCACTAGGGTGCCCGGGGTAAGGCACCAGTCGCGGGCCCGAGGTCGGGTCGTGACAAAAGTGGTATCAGAGCAGTTAATCCTCGGAAAGTGTCTACAGACCGTATCTAGTAGAGTCTTGATTATCGGCGTGTTGTGCACCACACCTATAATCAGGAGGCTATGGGATATCTAGGATTGGTTTCTATTTCTTCTCGCTCTGAGATCGTGCCTTAGAGCTGTGTTATAAGTTGGACTCCTTCTGACGTATTCTTTTCTGCCAGTTATGCCTCCACGTAAGGCAACCAGAGCCCAGAAGGGCAAGGCAGGCGGAGTCGCGAGCAGAAAGCGGCAGCAGCCTCACCGAGGCCACAAGATCGAGCCTCCATCCGGCACTGGAGCAGGAGATGGGTTACAAGGAGATGGCCCGCCATCGCCGGGATCGTGGCGACACGAGGATAGGTGGACGCAGCAGCCCAGTTCCAATAGCCCCGTAGTTCACCCTGCATCGATAGTTTGAGGCTACGGATTTTCTCGAGTTGTATCCCGCCGCAGTTCTACGGTCGAGGCACGAGGATGATCCACAGGAGTTCATCCATCGATTCTGAGGATCATGCGAGTGATCAAGGCTTGGAGACCGAGTCCGTGATTTTCGGTTCGCATCGGCCGCGTGATACCGCAATGACCGTTTGATTCGCGAGCTGTCCCGGGGAGCATGTGCCTCCTGTTTGGGACGAAGTTCTCGAGGCATTTCTCACCATTTTACCTCCGCATGGAGAGGCACGGGCCGAGTTTGATCGAAGGCCGAGACAGGGGACGCATTGGGAGTACAACGTAGAGTTCGACTCGTTGGCTCGATATGTCCTCCGTTAGTAGCTAATATGTAGACAGAGTGCACCGCCACGCCAGGGCTTGATGACTACTGGCGAGTCTTGTTCGGTGTATCGCTCACCGGCATGGACATTGCCCGCACGCAGCTCACGACTAGGGTGTGAGGCACGGAGAGACCGACGGATTGACCAATACCAGAAGAAGGCCGGGACGGCAGGTCCTTTGGTGACTTTGAGGCGGACCGCCAAAGAAGAGACTAGTTATACGCGCCGCCAAGATGCAGTGGTCCTCTACGCCTTCGTGGCCTCCAGAGTATTCAGGAGCAGGTCAGGGCTCCAAGGGTTCGGGTTTCGGGGAGTGTCTTTGGCGGATGAAGCCACCCCGACCTAAGTGTAGCCAGTGTGGTAAAACCCATGCGGGGGAATGTCGCAGTATTCATAGGGTTTGTTTTACATGCGGCCAGCAGGGCCATTTAGCGAAGAATTGTCCAACCAGAGGTAGCGCGGATATTGAGACTCGGCCTTCGGGATCTGTTGCGGGTTCTTCGCCTTCGATAGCTAGGCAGGGTGTTCATACACCGGCAGGCCAGGGCAGGGGTCGTGGTGGAAGTTCCCAGTTCTAGCGGTCCTTGGAACCGCCTATTTGATTTCAGGTATATCCTTAACCCTCTAGAAATTAGTATGCTTGTTATGATGATCTCCTTATTGTGTGCTATGTACGGATAGCGTTGTGTTATTGATGTGTTAGAAAACATGGTTAGTTGAAAGGATAAGTGTGGGGGCATGGAAGGTGTGAACCTTAGAATAGTATACGTTGAGACCTTAGATGTAAGGCCGTCTTGAGAAAAAGATTTTACGGTTAGTCTTTGTCGAAACACTTGGTATGCGTGAAATGTATTGAGGGATAATTCCTTGGGTTGTGTAGGATGAAAATGGTAGCTTTCAGGACTTGTATAGGTAAGGTTGTTCCGGATCGGGGAACAAGAGTCTGGTGCGATTATGGGTCGGGTTGAGGACCATTCGTGGGTCAACCCGCAACCCAGTTTGGGGTGGGGTCAGTTCGAGGTGGTCCCGCCAGGTGGTAGGGTCACGAGGGTGCTAAGCCCAGGTTTAGGTAGCCATCGTATGAGTTCGTGGATGTGTTCGACTAGAATCGGATCGTGAAGGCCGGAGATAGGCCTTAGAGTAAATTGAAGCTAGTGGGAGCTGTTGTGAGATTAGAAATAATTTCCTCGTTGGTTTGCATTTGAGTTTTGCGCACATGTTATATTTTGGCCATGGGTGGCATGATCGGTTTTTGTAAGTATAGTGGTGGAGACTATACTGGCGCATGTATGTTTGGAGGCTTAGAAGGAACATTCGGGACGAATGTTTCTAAGGGGGGGAGAATGTTATACCCCGTAGTTCCAGGGTATGTATGTGAGAATGTACGTACGAGAATACGACAGAAATTTTGGAAAGAAAGGAAGATGTGATTTTTTCGACGGAAAGTTTCCGGTTTTTGTGAAAAAAAGGTTCGTTAATGGGAATTGGATTCCCAGATTTGGTATTTGGACTTCTTGGATTATTTTAGAATTATGAGATTTTATTTTCGGAAATGGTCACGTGGGGCCCACGGGAGAAATTTAGTGGTTTGTTGCGCCCGCTTTGTTTTTGATATTTTCGGTCTTTTGGATATTTTCTAAGACGAAATATTTTGATTTAGTCGGGCGAGACACGTGTCACCCCCATGTGGCACCTTGGCCGAAATGGTGGGACAAGTGGCTAGCCACTTGTCCCTTGGCCGAAATGGGCTAACAAGTGGCAAGCCACTTGTCTAGCAATTTCGTTGGCCATGTGGTGTGGTGGGACCCACACACACATGGCCCAATCTTGACCCTACACTTACCTTGATCTTGACCCTTGATTCTTCTATAAATACCCCCTTAGGTTGAAGAGTATTTCATCCACACTTGAAGACTTTCCAAAGCCAAAAATACTCCCTCCCTTTAGTGGTGTTTCGTCCACCCTCCCCCTCTTGTGTAGAAAATACTTGGTGTATTGTTGTATAATCCCAAATACCTTGGCCTAGTATCCCTAGTAGTATTCCAAAGTTATTTCAATACTAGGAGCCCGGAAATACTACTTTATTCCAATAGCCGTAAAGTGAAACCCTAGAAAAATCTTCCTAGCTTGGTTGAAGTTTTTAGAGAAGTTGTTGGAAACTTCTAAGGGTCGCTTGGAGCGGGTTGGAGCGTAAGGAGTTGGAGCTAAACGTTGCTCAGGATCGACTTATAATCTTGGATAATTTTGGGCTTATCGAGGTAATGATCTATGTCCCCCTATTGTAATTGGATATTACATATTTTAGTAATGTATAGTTGAGTATACTATATATAGAATGAATATTGGTAAGGTTTGAATCAGATTTACATTAGACTGCATTTCAGTAGACTTGTGTAGTATTATTGTGAAGCGAATTGAACACGTCCGTTAGGCGTGTAGTCCTCGAGAGTTGGCACGGTAACGCCTTGATAGGAGGAGATTTATGTGATAAGCGGGGAGGTGCTGCAGAATTTTCTGTAGAATAAGGAATCTTGTATTTAGAATATTCTACGAAGAGAGCTAAGTTGATAGATGTATTGTGGTTATTATAGGTGGATCTTCTACGCGCATACTTGACTTGCTTGTGGTTTAAGCTAAAAAGGTATGTGATTCTTCCTATACTCTTGAGCATGATTGTTGTGAACTATATAGTACGGTAGACGTACGTGTGTGAAATGAATTTTGTTTGTTTAAAACATAAAGTGTTATAATGGCTTTATGGGAAGTTAGTTATAACGACTTTATGAAGATAAAAGAAAGATTTGGTTCTGACAGTAAAACGACTTGATTTTGAAAGTTAAGAGACTTGATCTTGAAAGATAAGAGACTTGACTTATAACGACTTGTTTTCTAAAAGGAGAAGTAACTTGATTTAAGTATAGGTTACTTGTTTTGAAAAGAGTAAGTTAATTGGGTTTTAAAAGAGTATACTTGATGTTGTTCTAAAAGAAAAGTACTTGATTTTAAAAGCCTTGTAAAGATTTTTACGAAGGTGAAGTAATTTGGTTTTAAAAGTAAAACGTGTTTTCTTTATATACTACGAGTATTAGTATCGTGTGGCTTTTACGTAACAAGAGGTCTTTTTGAAAGAATGAATGTATGCAGTATTTCGGATTGTTGATATAAAATGAAAGTACATTAAACTTGCCTATGCTTGTTGTGATAGCCTTGTTGTGCAAGTGTTGTGATTCTGTGCTACCGTGTCTCTCGGGGAGGACCGGTTATCTGATTGATTGTTGGACATACTGACGCGTTGGATTTTCCACGAGTATGCGTCCACTATTGAGTATTATCTGGTTATTTCTTTTGGACATACTGACGCGTTGGATTTTCCACGAGTATGCGTCCACTTTGAGTATTATCTTGTTATTCCTTTGGACATGCTGACGCGATGGATGTTCCACGGGCATGCGTCCAGTAGGATGGTTTCATGGCCATGACTTCCGAGGTGAGATGCCGGGGCATGCGGTCATTGTGAGGTTCAGATTGTTAGTCCATGGACCGCTAATCCATGAAGCTTGCCGCGGTGACGAGCGATCACGGGCTTGACTTGTACGTGTGGTTCAGGCACACTTTAGATACTTGTTCTGGTCATTTTCTCGTACCAGAGCCTCGTAGATAGCTTAAGATACTTGCCTCGGCCATATCTTGTGAAACGGTAGGCTATTGTATGTTAGCTTAAGATACTTGCCTCGCCAGCGCGTGGCTAGCTTTTGGGTAGTAGTTGGCTTCCGTACCTTGCCCGTGATGGGATATGACTAGCTTTTGACCGGTAGTTGGCTATTCTACTTGCCCGACGGTTTTGATAGCGACGCAGTGATCTAGTGTTCGAGTTCACATATGGGTGTTGTTTTACATCATGTAATGCCGCAGCTGAGAATGAGTTCCACGCATGAGTGGTATTATGGCGTGAGACCCATAGTTATGTGAGTGATTATTCGGGATATCGTCCCTTACTTGACATAATTGTTTACTTATTGCGAAATGGTTTTATAAAATGATGAAATGTGATTTCATTACGATTTTCGCCACATACTGTACTGCCAGATCGACTCGAGGCTGCGTCACGCCGCAGTAGAGGTACATCGGTTGTGGATCCTCGCCATAGGATCAGCTCAACGACGGGAAGCTCCGTTTCTCCGGAGGCTTATCTTTTGGTATGTTTCCCTGAGTTGTAGGTTCTTGTACATTCAGGGGTATGGCGGGGCCCTGTCCCGTCATAGTTGTTATTACACTCTTAGAGGTCTGTAGTACTGTTGTGGGCAGGGTTTGTAAAGGATTGTAACTGTTCGGTTATGTATATATACATGAAGGCGACCGTTTTGGTTGGCCTATTTTCTTATGATGTATCTTGTTTCCTGTTTAAGTTTTTATTTCCGCTGATTTTCTCTGATGTTGTATCACTAGGGTGCCCGGGGTAAGGCACCAGTCGCGGGCCCGAGGTCGGGTCGTGACACTGCCGAATTTTCCGTAGAATAAGGAATCTTGTACTTAGAATATTCTACGAAGAGATCTAGAAGTTGATAGACGTTTTATGGCCATTATAGGTGGAAGTACTACGAGTAGCGTATTCTACTTGAAGGGTGGAAAAGGCTAGCAAGGGTATAGTACTTTGGAGCATTTTGCTAATTGTCGATAATCGTCGCGAGGTATGTGAACCTCTTCATATCTTTTCTAGCATGATTGTTGTAAACTATGTAGTACGGTAGACGTACGTGTGCTAAATGAATTTGGTTGGTTTAGAACATAAAGTGTTATAATGACTTTATGGGAAGTTAGTTATAACGACTTTATGTAGGTAAAAAGAATGGTTGATTGTTTTTAAAAGATAAGAGACTTGACTTGAATTGTGTTAAAAAGTTGTGAAACCTCATTCGTGAGTAATGAGTACTTGGTTTTTAAAGAATAATGTTATATTGATTTCGGAAATGGGAATAAGTACCGAACAAGCCATTGCAGCGTTAATAAAGGAAAAAGTAATGACAATTAATTATATTAAAACAAGTAGAAACCTCCATCTGCATAGAAGCTAACATAAGACAAAATTGTATTACATTTTCTAGATCATGGCTGCTTTAATAAGATCATTAATAACAAGTATTGATTTTTTCTTAAATTCCAAAGTAAGGAACTTGATTTCTAAAAGAAAGGAAACTTGAGGAGTTAAAGTGTTTTGGTTTAAAAAGAAGGCATGGTTTTGTCTTAAAATGGTTTAAAAAGAAGGCATGGTTTTGTCTTAAATTGGTTTAAAAAGAAAGCATGGTATTGTCTTGGTTTATTTCAAAAGAAAGTGTGGAAGTGGTTTTGGTTTACTTGAAATGATAGTTACTCTATTTTTGATACTATGGGTAACATATGACTTTTGTAAAAGAAAGGGGTCTTTTGAAAGAATTTAAGTACGTAGTACTTTAGGGTTAAAACCCGGATTTGTTACACTAGAGGTGTTTTGTTACACCCCGTAGTTCCAGGGTATGTATGTGAGGATGTACGTACGAGAATACGACAGTAATTTTGGAAAGAAAGAAAGATGTGATTTTTCGACGGAAAAGTTTCCGGATTTTGTGAAGGAAAAAGGTTCGTTAATGGGAATTGGATTCCCAGATTTGGTATTTGGACTTCTTGGATTATATTAGAATTATGGGATTTTATTTTCGGAAATGGTCACGTCAGGCCCACGGGAGAAATTTACGGTTTTGTGGGGCCCGCTTTGTTTTCGGGATTTTCGACATTTTGGATATTTTCGGAAGACGAAATATTTTGGACGAGTAAGGGGGCGACACGTGTCACCCCCCTTAGGTGGCCATGTGGGCCGATTTGGAGGGACAAGTGTCTTGCCACTTGTCCCTTGGCCGAAATGGCCATGGCATGTGGCTAGTATTTTCGTTGGCCATGTGGTGTGGTGGGACCCACACACACATGGCCCAATCTAGACCACACACTTGCTATGATCTTGATCCTTGATTTCTCTATAAATACCCCTTGAGTGCAAGATTTATTCTTCATCCCACACTTAGATTTTCCAAGGCAAAACTCCCTCCCCTTTCCTTGTGAGCTCTCGGCCATGGGCTGAAATTGGTGAGCTAAAGTGGTCCAAAAATTCTTAAAGTTTTAAGTGTTCTTCCTTAGGGTGTTAGGAAGATTGTGTACCAAGAGTTGGAAAATATTTCACACCCCTAGCCTTAGATATACCCCTTGGCCGAAACATTGCCAAATTGTAGCCTAAGTGTTCTTCACTTTTTGGAGTTGGATCTTGAAGAGGAGTTGGTTAGGAGCATCTAAGGGTCGCTTGTAACGGATTGGAACGTAAGGAATTGGAGCTAAACGTTGCTCAGGATCGACTTATTAATCTTGGATAATTTTGGGCTTATCGAGGTAATGATCTATGTCCCCCTATTGTAATTGGATATTACATGTTGTAGTAGTTATACTTAAGTATATTATATGAGGAAAGAAGATTGATAGAATTGAACTGTATTTACATTGGATTGTATTTACAGTAGACTTGTAGTATTATTGTGGGGCAGTGTTGTACACGTCCGGTTAGACTTGTAACCCCCTTGGAGTTGTTGGCTTGGTAGCGGGCCTTGATAGAGAAGGAGATTTATGTGATTACGGGGGGGGAGGTGCTGTCGAATTTTCCCTAGAATAAGGAACCTTGTACTTGGAATTGTGCTACAAAGAGATCGAGAAATTGATAGACGTTTTGTGGCCTTTTTAGGTGGAAGTACTGCGAGTAGCGTATTTGTCACGACCCGACCCCGGGCCGCGACTGGTGCCCTACCTGGGCACCCTGCCTGTATACATCGAGAACAAAGAAATGAACATACACACATAAACACAGGTGTAAACCATATCACAACCTAGGCTAGCCGATAAGGCCGTCTTCCATAATATAAACAAGTAAAAAGTACAACTTTACAACTCGGTTCTTACAGCCCAACCACATATGTGAATACAGCACTTAGGAATAACAATCGTATGGACAGGCTTCGCCATACCCCTGAATGTACATAATCTACAACATCAGGGAAAGACTGTACCAAAAGAAAGACAAGCCTCCGGAGAATGGAGCTTCCGACGTCTGCTAAGTGATCCTAAGAGTGTGGATCCGCAACCTCGCACCCTTTCTCGGCGTGAACGCAGCCCGAGAAGGGTCGACACATATGTACTAAGTATGTAAATCAGAAATCTGTAATTACAACATAAGTTTAAAAGAAAGTCGGAGACATGTATTATAACAAAATTACAGTACACAGTGCCTTACTAACAATGAGAGTACATCCAGAGAATACGTATAACATCACAATAGCAGTCTCCCGATCATACCATGGGTAGCGAACCCATAAAAACAGGTGGTATAACGTCTTGGGGTGCCTACCCCTCATTTATACTCTTACCCTGAAGCAGGTGGTATAACGTCTTGGGGGTTTGCCCCTCATTTATACTCTTATCCTGTAGAAAATAGTAACGCAGGTGGTATAACGTCTTGGGGGCTTCCCCCTCATTTATACTCTTATCCTGGAGAAGGTGGTATAGCGTCTTGGGGGTTTGCCCCTCACTGATACTCTTACCCTATCTCAAAACCGGCCGTCATACTATAATTAAGCAAGTTAGCAATCCCCCTAACTTCTTATTAGTCTTATTCATCTACACTCTCATTTTAGTTACTTAAGGCACTATCATTTCTTTTATAAGAATCCGGGCATTTAACCCAAAGGACCACGTACTTCTATTCTTTTAAAAACAAATGACTCCTTAGAAGAAAGCTTCCAAGACACTAGTAAACCTAGTATCAAGTCCAAATTACATTTCAAGACAAGTCACAATACCTTTAGAATTAAAGTCGGTTTCTAAATCAAGTGACTCTTTTTTCTTATTAAAAAATCTTAGGCAATTGATACCTTAAAATCAATTTTCCTTTCATTAACACAAGACATTTACCTTTGCCTGAAGTCAATATAACCAACTCCCCATAAAGACGTTATATTCACTTTATACCTTAGTCAAGTACATTTTCCTATCCAAGGGACTTATACGATTAAAACGACAAAAGTATCACATACTTTAAATCCCTTCAAGTCCCTTAACTTTACTAAGACTTAAGACATTCTTAATATTTTCAAAGAAGTGAGTTAACTTCCTAACTCACCCGACTTGGCATTTTATAAGGCTAGTAAGGAATGTCAAAGTCTCAGACGCTCATCGTACTATATACGCGAGACTAGTCATGCTCAAAAGATAGGAAAAAGTTCTACATACCTCGTCGGGTCAAACCACTTGCCAAGTACAAAGTCCCGCCCGTAGTATGTCAACCTATAATATTCACAATACGTCTATTAAAGCCTTGCTTCAATCGTAGAATATTATAAGTGTTAAGTCTCTATGTTCTACGGAAAAATCGGACAGCACCTCCTTTGTTTCTACTCATTTTGCCACCTCTTTCGAGGCCGAATACAATAACCAAACAGCCCCACTTGGCTCACGCAATTTATATAAAGTAGTCCAATACAATGCATAACTAAACAGCCCCAATTGGCTCACCAAACCTATTATACATATCAATCTAAAACATGATTCACGTGGCCGATATCAACTTTAACAAGGATTTCTATCAATTTCTAAGAGGAGAGAAAGTCTCTTACCTTTGGGTTAGCCCACCAAAGCTCTCTTTCTTCAACTTCTATTCCCGTCAAACTCGTCCCTGTGAGTTTCCCACAAGCTTACCAGCACTTTGCCTTCTTACCGCTGCTCCAACAACACCCACTAAGCTAGGTCTTTCTCAAATCTCAAGAGAGAAGGGGAGAGGGGTTTCTAGGTGTTCATAGGTGAAATGACCAAGTCTTTCAAGACTTGGTCTTAAAATAGGGCTCTTTTCGTGGTCAACAAGATGGGAGGGACACTTGTCACCCTCCCATAGTCTCTTTTCGAAAATATCCCCTGTTTTTAGCAATTCCGCAGAAAATTCCCGCTTGGCGCCGCTTCGCTTCTGCGCGCTGAAACCTCCGAGGATCTTCAGACTAGTGGCGCCATGCCCTCACTGACAGCCGCGCTGAGACACGATACGAAAATCCTTCCTGCGCGCTCATCGAATTTCTAACGCCCATGCCCCTCCGCTCCGATGTCCCCTCGACGAGTGGTTTGTTGCGTTGGAAACTAGACTCATCCAACTGAATACTAGGCTAGCTAAACACCCCATACTATAAAAAAAAAATTGGGGTACAACATTCCCAAGAAGACTTAAAATCCGTTCGACACATGGTTGCCAACTTATCTTATATTTGAATTTACGGGGTGTAACATTCTTCCCCCCTTAGAAACATTCGTCCCCGAATGTTCTTTCGGAGTCAAACTTAAATAGCGACATAGTTTCCTTTCACATCCCCGACATACCAAGAATGCCACACCATAGCATTTAAGCAAAAGAAATACTTCAATTAAAACCTGACAAGTAAGGGAAGATGAATTACCTGAAGGTGTAGGAAATAAGTGAGGATACTTCCTCAACATGTCCTCCTCCGCCTCCCAAGTCATCTCCTCTCGGTTATCATTCCTCCACAGGACTTTGACGGAAGCTACATCCTTGGTCCGCAGTCGTCTGACCTAGCGATCGAGTATCGCTATGGGACTCTCCTCATACGCTAACCCCTCTGTCACCAGGACCTCACTAGTAGGGAAAACTCTCGCTGGATCACCGATACACTTCCGCAACATAGAAACATGGAATACCGGATGTACCGCCTCCAACTCTGATGGCAGATCCAACTCGTAGGCAACCTTGCCCACTCTACGAACGATCTGGTAGGGCCCAATGTACCTTGGGCTGAGTTTCCCCTTCTTACCGAATCTCATCACACCCTTCATGGGTGACACCTTCAAGAAGACCCAATCGTCTACCTGAAACTCCAAATGCCGACGCCGATTATCCGCATATGACTTCTGCCGACTCTGAGCTGCTAACAGTCTTTCCTGGATAAGCTTCACCTTATCCACAACCTGCTGTACCAAGTCTGGGCCAACCAACTGTACCTCGCCCACGTCGAACCAACCAATCGGCGATCTACATTTCCGCCCATATAAAGCCTCGTATGGCGCCATCTGTATACTGGAATGGTAGCTGTTGTTGTAAGCAAACTCCACAAGAGGCAAATGATCCTCCCAGCTACCACTGAAATCAATCACGCAGATCGCGGATATCCTCCAAATACGGATAGTACGCTCGCCGCCCGCGACCGAGGATGAAAAGTTGTGCTGAGACTCACCTGTGTCCCAAACCCTTCTGGAAAGACCTCCAGAAGTTAGCCAGAACCGCTCCCTATCGAAATAATCGACACTGGGACACCGTGCAGCCTCACAATCTCCCTGATGTACAATCGGGCATAGTCCTCAGCTGAAAACGTCGTCCTGACTGGAAGGAAATGGGCTGATTTCGACACCACAACAATAACCCAAATGGAGTCGTATTTCCTCCGAGTGCGAGGTAACCCCTGTAACAAAGTCCATGTTGATCATCTCCCACTTCTAAGTCGGAATCTCAATAGATCGCAATAATCCATCGGGCCTCTCGTGCTCGACCTTAACTGCCTGCAATTAGGACATCAGGCAACAAAACTCGCCACGCCCTCTTCGTGCCATCCCACCAATACAAACATCTGAGGTCATGGTACATTTTGGTCGACCCCGGATGAATAGAATATCGAGCACTGTGTGCCTCCCGACCGCTGTCGAGTCCACCACATCGGAACACACAACCGGCCCTCAAATCTCAGCACCCCATCAGGAGCTACCTCGAATAGACTCTTCTCCTCCCGAAGAGCTGCCTCTTGATACCGCACCAACACTGGGTCCTCAAACTGTCGCATCTTCACCTCATCAATGATGGAAGACTCGGCAACCTCACGAACCCGCACTCCACTATCGTCGGTATCGATCAATCGAACCCCAAGGCTCGCTAACTGGTGGATCTGACGGACCATGTCCTGTCTCTCTGGCTATACCTCTGATAGGCTCCCCATCGATCTACGACTCAAGGCATCAGCAACTACGTTGGCTTTCCCCGGATGGTAGAGAATATCAACATCATAATCTTTCAAAGAATCTAACCACCGCCGACTTACCGCGCCTCGCCTATCCGCAGTACCACGCCTCCGGGGCGCATAACCACAGAAGGAGAAGAAGACCCAGCAACTGATCCCGTCGGCTGTGCTGTACTACCCATGCTGCCTCTAGACGGACAATCTCTCTTCAAATGGCCCTGCTGGCCACACAAGTAACAAGCTCCCGAAGCTCTGCGACACTCGCCCTGGTGGAACCTACCGCACTGAGCACACTGAGGTGTGGGTGGTCCCGATCGGTGACGGTTCTCGCCTCGAAATCCTATAGTCCCGAGCCCGACCGCTTCTCGACCGACTTGGTGATCAGACCTCTTGCCAGAAAACCGTGACGAGCACTCTGGCCGGGCCGGATGGACTCATTTCACTGCCGAGGCCGTCCGCCTCGAATCGCCCCGAGACCACGATGTCACTGCCCTTGGGCTGGCCTGCGTCAATCTGGTCCTCCCTCTCTCTATCCTCTATCCCCTGAGCATAGGCCTGCATCCTAGCAATGTCCATACCGGGCTGAAGAGCCACCCCCAAGCATGCTGTAATCATATGACGGTCTAGCCCCATCACATAACGATGAACTCTATCCGCCATGCTAGCTACAATAGTATGCGCGTGCCTGGCCAAGGAGTCAAACTCCAAGCTATACTCCCTGACAGTCCTCCCGTTCTGCCTCAAGGTCAAGAATCTGTCTACCCGGGCTCTCCTCATCTCAGGAGGCAAAAAGTGATCCATGAAGGCCTCTGTAAACTCCTCCCAAACAGCTGGAAGAGCATCATCACCTCTCGAAAGCAACCACGACTCAAACCAGTTCAACGCAATATCGCGCAACCGGTAAGAGGCTAGTGTAACAGACTCTGTCTCTGAAGCCCTAAGAACTCGCATGGTCCGTGAGTCGTCGAACGAACTCCTGCGGATCCTCATCAGACCTTGAACCATAAAACTCAGGTGGATGACATCCCAGAAAATCCCTAATCCGCAAACCGCTCTCGGGTCGCTTGCTCTGCACGCCGCCGCTACTATACTGGTCAATAACCGAATCTGCTCCCCGTAGTCTCTATACTCAGCAGCTGGCTGGGGAACTGGAGGGTCTGGTATCGGAACCTCTGGAGCTACTGCCGCTCTCGGCTCCTCTAAAACTGCAGGCGTGGCTGAACTTGCCGACCCGCCTACTACCTCAGGCATAGTGCGTGCTCGAGCCCGTAACCTCTGAGTACCGCTAGCAGCTCCTGCTGCTGCCTTGCCCTTCTGGGCCCTGGTAGCCTTCCGGGGAGGCATAGCTGTTTCATAAGAAGAGGTCAGAGAGGATTCAACCTAATAAGACCGCTCTAATGCACGATCTCAGAGAGAGAAGAATGGAAACCAATCCTAAATGTCCTGCAGCCTCCTGATTATAGATGTGGTGCACAACACACCGATAATCAAGACTCTACTAGACACGGTCTGTAGACACTTTCCGAGGACTAATGCTCGATACCACTTTTGTCACGACTGACCCGGCCGCGATCGGTGCCCTACACAGGCACCCTGCCTGTATATATCGAGAACAAAGAAATGAACATACACACATAAACACAGTGTAAACCATATCACAACACAAAGCTGGCCGATAAGGCCGCTTCCATAATATAAACAAGTAAAAGTACAACTTACAACTCGGTTCTTACACCCAACCACATATGTGAATACAGCACTCTAGAATAACAATCGTGGGACAGGGGCCGCCATACCACGAATGTACATAATCTACAACATCGGGAAAGATCGTACAAAAGAAAGACAAGCCTCCGAGAATGGAGCTTCCGGCGTCGCTAAGTGATCCTAAGAGTGTGGATCCGCAACTCGCTACCCTTTCTCGCGTATGAACGCAGCCCGAGAAGGGGTCGATCACAATATGTACTAAGTATGTAAAATCAGAAAGTACTGTAATTACAACATAAGTTTAAAAGAAAGCCGGAGACATGTATTATAACAAAATTACAGTACACAGTGCCTTACTAACAATGAGAGTACATCCAGAGAATACGTATAACATCACAATATCAGTCTCCCGATCATACCATGGGTAGCGAACCCATAAAAACAGGTGGTATAACGTCTTGGGGTGCCTACCCCTCATTTATACTCTTACCCTGAAGCAGGTGGTATAACGTCTTGGGGGTTTGCCCCTCATTTATACTCTTATCCTCGTAGAAAATAGTAACGCAGTGGTATAACGCTTGGGGCTTCCTCATTTATACTCTTATCCACGGAGAAGGTGGTATAGCGTCTTGGGGTTTTCCTCACCGATACTCTTACCCTATCTCAAAACCTACATATACTATAATTAAGCAAGTTAGAAATCCCCCTAACTTCTTATTAGTCTTATTCATCTACACTCTCATTTTAGTTACTTAAGGCACTATCATTTCTTTTATAAGAATCCGGGCATTTAACCCAAAGGACCACGTACTTCTATTCTTTTAAAAACAAATGACTCCTTATGTCACACCCCGAATTCGGGCCCGTGACTGGTGCCTTACCCCGGGCACCCTAGTGATACAACATCAGAGAAAACCAGCGGAAAATAAAACATGAGTCATGAAACAAGAGATATAATAAGTAAACAGGCCAACAAAAACAGTTGCCTTCAGTATATACATAAAACCCGAACAGTTTAATCCTTTTACAACCCTGCCCACAACAGTACTACAGACCTCTAAGATTTACAATGACTATGACGGGACAGGGCCCCGTCATACCCCTGAATGTACAAGAACCTACAACTCAGGGTAACATACCAAAAGATAAGCCTCCGGAGAACGGAGCTTCCCAATACGCTGAACTGTGATCCTATGAGCGGGGATCCACTACCGATGTACTCCTACCTGCGGCATGAACGCAGCCCCCCGAAGGAGGTCAGTACAACAGGTACCAAGTATGTGAAACTGTAAAAATACTGTAAATGAAATCATAACAGTCTATATAAAAACAGGAGACATGTATGATAACAAAACTACAGTTCACAACATAAAAGCAGTCATGTCAAGTCAGGGACTCACGCCCTCAAGTCATCACTCAAATATAACTATGGGTCTCACGCCCACAACATCAATCGTGTTCGCATCATGGCCGCATGCCCCCGGAATTCTGCATCGGTGTAGACATGCCCATGATGCAACAATAATAACAATGCCCCATGGCCACATGCCCCCGGAATTCTGCATCGGTGTAGACACGTCCATGTAACATCAACAACAATATACTGGGTGATCAACCCTGCCGCATGGCCACATGCCCCCGGAATTCTACCTCGGTGTAGACATGTCCATGTAACCACAATAACAATATATCAGGTAATCAACCCTGCCGCATGGCCACATGCCCCCGGAATTCTGCATCGGTGTAGACATGTCCATGTGACATCAACAACAATATACCACACAACCAGGCTATCACAAACAAGCTCAAGCAAATTACCATACTTCTAGACTTTTATAAAAAGATCTACTCTTTCTCACGAAGTCACCTGATATCAACACTTGCACAACAAGCATAGGCAATTTATACACAACTCAAGGTACTTCCATTTTGTATCAAAGTCTGGGTTTTAACCCTAAAGTACTACGTACATTAACTCTTTTTAAAGGATCCGTTTCTTTCACAAAAGTCACATAATACCCGTAGTATAGAGTGACTATCTTTTTAAGTAAACCAAAATACTTCCCTTTGTAAAATCAAGTAACAACATTATTCTTTTTAAAACCAAATACTCATTACTCGCGAATGAGGTTTCACGACACATTTAACAAAATGTTAATAACCAAGTAAAACAAGTTAAGTCTCTTATCTTTCAAGATCAAGTCTCTTAACTTCTACAATCAAACAAAAGACCAATCTTTTACCTACATAGAGTCGTTATAACTAACTTCCCATAAAGCTATTATAACACCCTATGTTTTAAACCAACCAACTCATTTAACACATGTACGTCTACCGTACTACATAGTTTACAAAGCATCATGCTAGAAGGATAGGAAGAGGTTCACATACCTCGCGACGAGTATCGACAATAAGCAAAACGCTCCACAGTACTGTAACCTGGCTAGCCGTTTCCACTCTTCAAGTAGAATACGCTATTCGCGATTTCCACCTATACGCCCACAAACGTCTATTAACTACTAACCCCACGGTTCCATATTCTACATAAAAATTCGCAAGACCTCCCACGCAACAACAGAAACTCCTCCTCTATCGAGGCCGGCTACCAAGCCAACCAGTGGGGTTTGCACGCCTAACCTGACGTGTACAATTCTACAACACAAAGAATGCTACACAAGTCTCATCTGATACGATTCTCGTCTTTAAATTCAGGCTTAAGTCAAAAGACATTGCCGCAAGCTATGTTCAGTTCTATATATAGTATACTTCAACTATATAATCCTACAACATGTAATTTCCAATTTCAATAAGGGGACAAGATTATTTACCTCGACAAGCCCAAAATTATCCGAGATAAAAGTCGATCCTGAGCAAGGTTTAGCTCCTACTCCGTGCGCTCCAATCCGCTCCAAACAACCCTTAGAAGTTCTAACCAACTTCTACTTAAATACTTCAACCAACTATGAAGATTTCCTTCGGGTTTCAATTTGAGACTAAAAGGACAAAAGGTAGTATTTCCTGCTCTACGATAGAGGTAACTTTGGAATACAACAAGGTAAAGGCTAAGGTATTTTGGGCATTATAACAATACTTGGAAGTATTTCAATACCACGAGGAGGGTATTATACGAAAACAACTAGGCTAGGAAGCTCTCGGCCACAAGGCCACTCAAAGGGGGAGGGGGGAAGGCTTTGGACGAGAACACTCAAGAGGGGAGGGAGAGTTTTCAAGGCTTAGACAAAGTGAGGAGTGGATGAATAAGTTCATCACTAAAGGGGGGGGTATTTATAGGAAAGCCAAAAGCCAACCAATGGCCAAGATCAAGCCATGTGCAAGGCAAGTGTAAGGCCAAGATCAAGCCAAGTGCACCCTAACCCTACTCCACAAATCCCTCACAAATATCTACACAAATATCTACCACAACTTGCCCATCCATTCGGCCCTAATTCCGCCCTCAAGTCCACCAACGAGAGGGTGCCAAGTGTTGCCCTCTCGTTGGTCCAAAACATTTCGTCTCTCGGAAAAATCCGCAAAAATACTAAATGACATAGCCAGAATTTTCCCTTCGTATGCTTAGTAAAACGCTTCATTTAAAAACGACTTAATCGGGTGTTGTGCACAATAAATATTTCGGCCAAGGTGCCACATGGGGTGACACGTGTCGCCCCGATTCGCCTGAATATTTCGTCTTCCAAAATATCCAAAATACCGAAATCTCAAAAACAAAGCGGGCCCAAAACCAGAATTTCTCCCGTGGGCCCCACGTGACCATTTCCGAAAATAAAATCTCAAAATTCTAATATAATTTAAGAAGCCCATATACCAAATCTGGGAATCCAATTCTCATTAACGAACCTTTTTCTTCACAAAAAAACCGGAAACTTTTCCGTCGAAACTCACATCTTTCTTTCTTTTCAAAATTCTGCCGTACTCTCGTACGTACGTCCTCACATACATACCCTGCAACTACGGGGTATAACACCTTAGAAGAAAACTTCCAAGACACTAGTAACCCTAGTATCAAGTCCAAATTACATTTCAAGACAAGTCACAATACCTTTAGAATTAAAGTCGGTTTCTAAATCAAGTGACTCTTTTTTCTTATTAAAAAATCTTAGGCAATTGATACCTTAAAATCAATTTGCCTTTCATTAACACAAGCCATTTACCTTTGCCTGAAGTCAATATAACCAACTCCCCATAAAGACGTTATATTCACTTTATACCTTAGTCAAGTACATTTTCCTATCCAAGGGACTTATACGATTAAAACGACAAAAGTATCACATACTTTAAATCCCTTCAAGTCCCTTAACTTTACTAAGACTTAAGACATTCTTAATATTTTCAAAGAAGTGAGTTAACTTCCTAACTCACCCGACTTGGCATTTTATAAGGCTAGTAAGGAATGTCAAAGTCTCAGACGCTCATCGTACTATATACGCGAGACTAGTCGTACGCCAAAAGATAGGAAAAAGTTCTACATACCTCGTCGGGTCAAACCACTTGTCAAGTACAAAGTCCCGCCCGTAGTATGTCAACCTATAATATTCACAATACGTCTATTAAAGCCTTGCTTCAATCGTAGAATATTATAAGTGTTAAGTCTCTATGTTCTACGGAAAAATCGGACAGCACCTCCTTTGTTTCTACTCATTTTGCCACCTCTTTCGAGGCCGAATACAATAACCAAACAGCCCCACTTGGCTCACGCAATTTATATAAAGTAGTCCAATACAATGCATAACTAAACAGCCCCAATTGGCTCACCAAACCTATTATACATATCAATCTAAAACATGATTCACGTGGCCGATATCAACTTTAACAAGGATTTCTATCAATTTCTAAGAGGAGAGGAAGTCTCTTACCTTTGGGTTAGCCCACCAAAGCTCTCTTTCTTCAACTTCTATTCCCGTCAAACTCGTCCCTGTGAGTTTCCCACAAGCTTACCAGCACTTTGCCTTCTTACCGCTGCTCCAACAACACCCACTAAGCTAGGTCTTTCTCAAATCTCAAGAGAGAAGGGGAGAGGGTTTTCTAGGTGTTCATAGGTGAAATGACCAAGTCTTTCAAGACTTGGTCTTAAAATAGGGCTCTTTTCGTGGTCAACAAGATGGGAGGGACACTTGTCACCCTCCCATAGGCTCTTTTCGAAAATATCCCCTGTTTTTAGCAATTCCCGCAGAAAATTCCCGCCTTGGCGCCGCGGCCCTGCTTCTCGGCGCCGAAACCTTCGAGGATCTTAAGGACTAGTGGCGCCTGCTCAACGGCCGCGCTGAGACACTGGATACGAAAATCCTTCCTTCGCGCGCATCAATTTCTAACGCCCATGCCCCTCCGCTCCGATGTCCCCTCGACGAGTGGTTTGTTGCGTTGGAAACTAGACTCATCCAACTGAATACTAGGCTAGGTAAACACCCCATACTATAAAAAAACAATTGGGGTACAACATTCCCAAGAAGACTTAAAATCCGTTCGACACATGGTTGCCAATTTATCTTATATTTGAATTTACGGGGTGTAACAGTATTCTACTTGAAGGGTGGAAAAGGCTAGCAAGGTTACAGTACTTTGGAGCTTTTTTCTTTTTGTCGATAATCGTCGCGAGGTATGTGAACCTCTTCCTATCTTTTCTAGCATGATTGTTGTGAACTATGTAGTACGGTAGACGTACGTGTGTTAAACGAATTTGGTTGGTTTAAAACATAAAGTGTTATAACGGCTTTATGGGAAGTTTGTTATAATGACTTTATGTAGGTAAAGGAATGGTTTGTTAATTTTAAAAAAAGTTAAGAGACTTAGCTTATAAATGGCTTTTTATGAAGTGTTAAGGACTTAACGGGTGTTAATAAGTTGTGAAACCGCATTCATGAGTAATGGGTACTTGATCTTAAAAAGGATAATGTTATTGATTTCGAAAATGAGAATAAGTATCGAACAAACCACTGCAGCGTTAATAAAGGAAAATGTATTGACTAATTAATTATTATTAAAACCAGTAGAAACCTCCATCTGCATAGAAGCTAAGATAAGACAAAATTGTATTACATTTTCTAGATCATGGCTGCTTTAATAAGATTGTTATAAACAAGAATAAACTACTCACACATATGGCATATGTTACTCAAATTGTTTTAAAAGAGATTACGTTATTAAGTGATTAAGACTATGGACTATGAAATCTTTCAAAAAATAAGAGACTTGAGTATTTGAAATTATGCAACTTGAACTTTTGGAAAAGAATGTTGTTACTTGACTTTAAAAAGGGAAAGTGTTTTGGTTTAAAAGGAAGGCATGGTAGTGTCTTAAATCTGTCTTAGAAGAGGGTTTAAATGTTATGGCCGATTCTACCTCGAGTCCCATGAGATGGGCCGAGACATGTATACCACCCGATTCTACACCGAGACCCATGGGATGGGCCGGGACATGTATTCCACACGATCCGACACCGAGTCCCATGAGATGGGCCGGGAATGTGACCACACGATCCGACACGGAGTCCCATGAGATGGGCCGGGAATGTGACCACACGATCCGACACTGAGTCCCATGAGATGGGTCGGGAATGTGACCACACGATCCAACACCGAGTCCCATGAGATGGGCCGGGAATGTGACCACACGATCTGACATCGAGTCCCATGAGATGGGCCAGGAATGTGACCATACGATCCGACACCGAGTCCCATGAGATGGGCCGGGAATTTGGCCATACGATTCCACCTCGAGTCCCACGGGATGGGCCGAGACATGTTATACGTATCATACGATTTATATGTAGACTGCCGGCAGTGAGGAAGGGTTCCACGGGCATGAGGGATGACTTGAGGGCGTGAGTCCCTGACATGACATGACTGCTTTTATGTTGAATCGTAGTCCGTTATCATACATGTCTCTTGTTTTATATAATCGTTATGATTCATTTACTGATTTTCGCTTTACATACTGTACAATTGCATCGACCTCCTTCGGGGATGCGTCATGCCGCAGTAGAGGTACATCGGTTGTTGATCCTCGCTCTTGGATCACAACATCGTATTAGGAAGCTCCGCTTTCCGAGGCTTATCTTTGTATGTTTCCGAGTTTGTAGGTTCTTTTACATTCAGGGGTATGGCTGGGCCCGTTCCCGTCATTGTTGTTATTAAAACTCTTAGAGGTCCTGTAGTAATCACAGTGCGAGTTTGTAAAAAGGATGTAACTGTTCAGGTTTAATCATTTATATATATATATATGCAGAAAGGTGACCATTTTGGTTAGCCTATTTTCTTATTGTATATCTTGTTTCATGTGTAAGTTTTATTTCCACTGATTTTCTCTGATGTTGTATCACTAGGGTGCCCGGGGTAAGGCACCAGTCACGGGCCCGGGGTCGGGTCGTGACAAAAGTGGTATCGTGAGCGATTAATCCTCGGAAAGTGGTCTACTGATCGGTTCTAGTAGAGTCTTGATTATCGGTGTGTTGTGCACCACATCTATAATCAGGAGGCTACAAGATATTTAGTATTGGTTTCCATTCTTCTCACTCTGAGATCGTGCCTTAGAGCTGTGTTATAAGTTGGACTCCCTCTGGCGTATTCTTATGTACCCGTTATGCCTCTACGCAAGGCAACCAGGGCCCAGATGGGCAAGGAAGCGAGAGGAGCTACGAGTAGAACACGAGGGTTACGAGGCACAGCACGGTCATTACACCGAGATAGTACTTGCACGATGAGTTTTATGACACCGCTAGCCCCAGAGAGTTTAGAGCGGCAATAGCTTACCGAGGCCACGATACTGAGCCTCAGCCCACGCCAGAGCCGAGGATATGAGTTCAAGAAGATGGCCCAGTTACTAGCTAGGCTGGTGGCTGGGAATGAGAACGGACGGGAGCCGGTGGTTCCGGCAGTACCAGTGATTCACCCTAGATCCAATAGTCTGAGACTTCGGGATTTCTTGAGTTGCAGTTCGCCAGAGTTCTATGGATAGAGAGCTGAGGATGATCCTCAGGGTGTCGTGCTAGATTGGGAGATTGTTATGCTTGCGGCCAGCAGGGCAATTTGGTGAGAGTTTGTCCGACCAGAGGTAGCATGGATGTTGAGACTCAGCCTTCGGGATCGGTGGCTGGTTCATCGTCTTATTTAGCTAGGCACCCTGCAGGGCAGGATTATGATTAGAGCGACAAAGGGAAAGTGAGGCAGTAGTTACAGAGATATCTTCAGCCCTTAAGAGACTTGTTTATGTTGTCATGATAGATACATGTGGAGTGCTATGTACGGATAGCATTGTGTTAAATGTGAATTAGAAAACATGGGTAGTTGAAAAGGGTATGTCTGGGGGCGAGACAATTGTGAGCCTTAGAATATATAACAGTTGGGACCTTGGATGCAAGGCCGTCTTGAGTGGATGATTTTACGGTTGGTCTTTGTCGAAGTACTTGGTATGCGTGATATATATTGTGGGGTGATTCCATGGGTAGTGTGAGATAGAAGTGTTAGCTTTCATGACGTGAATTGGTAAAATTGTTCCGGATCGGGGAACAAGAGTTTGGCGCGATAGCGGGTCGGGTTGAGGCCAGATAGCGGTTCAACCCGCAGCCCGAAATAAGGTGGGGTCAGTTTGAGGTGGTCCCGCCAGGTGGTAGGGTCACGAGGGTGCTAGGCCCAAGTTTAGGTAACCATCGTATGAGTTCGTGGATGTGTTCGACTAGAATCGGATCGTGAAGGCCGGGAATGGCCTTAAAGGAATTTGAGGCTAGTAAGATGACCAAGTTTGGAGGAAGTGACTCCAAAGGTTTTGGAAACTGAAGCGATGACTGGGTATGGTACGTGTACTAGAAAGAGTTCGGGTGTACGAGAAGAGTATGACGAATAAGGAAAGAAGTGAACTTGTGTTAAGAGATCGGAAGTGACCATTTCTTTTGTGAAGTTAAGATGTGAAGGGTGTATCCTTTAGACCTTGGGTGGGAGCTTTTTCTGATGTTAGAGGTAATTCCTCGTTGGCTTGGATTTGAGTTTTGCGCGTATGTTATACTATGGCCATTGATGGCATGATTGGTTTCGTGAGTATAGTAGTGAAGACTATATCGGCGCATGTGTGTTTGAAGACTTAGAAGGAACATTCGGGACGAATGTTTCTAAGGGGGGGAGAATGTTACACCCCGTAGTTCCAGGGTATGTATGTGAGGACGTACGTACGAGAATACGACAGTAATTTTGGAAAGAAAGAAATATGTGATTTTTCGACGGAAAAGTTTACGGATTTTGTGAAGGAAAAAGGTTCGTTAATGGGAATTGGATTCCCAGATTTAGTATTTGGACTTCTTGGATTATATTAGAATTATGGGATTTTATTTTCGGAAATGGTCACGTCGGGCCCACGGGAGAAATTTATGGTTTTGTGGGGTCCGCTTTGTTTTCGGGATTTTCGACATTTTGGATATTTTCGGAAGACGAAATATTTTGGACGAGTAAGGGGGTGACACGTGTCACCCCCCTTAGGTGGCCATGTGGGCCGATTTGGAGGGACAAGTGTCTTGCCACTTGTCCCTTGGCCGAAATGGCCATGACATGTGGCTAGTATTTTCGTTGGCCATGTGGTGTGGTGGGACCCACACACACATGGCCCAATCTAGAACACACACTTGCTATGATCTTGACCCTTGATTTCTCTATAAATACCCCTTGAGTGCAAGACTTATTCTTCATCCCACACTTAGATTTTCCAAGGCAAAACTCTCTCCCCTTTCCTTGTGAGCTCTCGGCCATGGGCTGAAATTGGTGAGCTAAAGTGGTCCAAAAATTCTTAAAGTTTTAAGTGTTCTTCCTTAGGGTGTTAGGAAGATTATGTACCAAGAGTTGGAAAAGATTTCACACCCCTAGCCTTAGATATACCCCTTGGCCGAAACATTGCCAAATTGTAGCCTAAGTGTTCTTCACTTTTTGGAGTTGGATCTTGAAGAGGAGTTGGTTAGGAGCATCTAAAGGGTCGCTTGTAACGGATTGGAACGTAAGGAATTGGAGCTAAACGTTGCTCAGGATCGACTTATTAATCTTGGATAATTTTGGGCTTATCGAGGTAATGATCTATGTCCCCCTATTGTAATTGGATATTACATGTTGTAGTAGTTATACTTGAGTATATTATATGAGGAAAGAAGATTGATAGAATTGAATCAGATTTACATTGACCGTATTCTGATGAGACTTGTAGTATTATTGTGGGGCAGTGTTGTACACGTCCGGTTAGACGTGTAACCCCCTTGGAGTTGTTGGCTTGGTAGCGGGCCTTGATAGATGAGGAGATTTATGTGATTGCGGGGAGGGGGGGGGGGGGAGGTGCTGCCGAATTTTCCGTAGAATAAGAAACCTTGTACTTGGAATTGTGCTACAAAGAGATCGAGAAATTGATAGACGTTTTGTGGCCTTTTTAGGTGGAAGTACTGCGAGTAGCGTATTCTACTTGAAGGGTGGAAAAGGCTAGCAGGGTTCTGATGCTGGAGCTTTTGCTTTTTGTCGATAATCGTCGCGAGGTATGTGAACCTCTTCCTATCTTTTCTAGCATGATTGTTGTGAACTATGTAGTACGGTAGACGTACGTGTATTAAACGAATTTGGTTGGTTTAAAACATAAAGTGTTATAACGGCTTTATGGGAAGTTTGTTATAATGACTTTATGTAGGTAAATGAATGGTTTGTTAATTTTAAAAAAAGTTAAGAGACTTTTTTTTTTTTTAGGTAAATGCAAATATTATAAAAGAACAAACGAAAAGAACAGGGAGCTACAATCAGTCGTTGAGGGTTCTCAATCCTCAACGTAAGCATAAACACGAAATGAAAGAGCGGGGGGATGGGGCGTTCACACAAAGGTGACGTTACAGGAGGGGATTAAATCATAAACTCAATCTTGGAAAGTTGAAATACTCTTTTCACTTTTCAAAATTGCTGCTTGGCTTTGTACTTGATACAATTCTTCCTTGAAGTAACTTCTGGCCATCCATCATTACCCGCACAAAGTGGTGCTTGCATGTACACCCTCGGCGTATTCACGATACCCATAGCACTTCTAATCGTATAGGGACCACCAAGAAAAGTGTTGGTTCCCGCAAATGAAGTCGAAAAGCTAGTATTATTGGGAATTGGTGTCCCAAAAGTCTTATGTTGTATTAATACATTATCAATTAATGCATTAGAGTTCCTATGGCTCTTTTGGCGATGCAAGGTTGCCCCCAAATCGAGTAATGACGTTCATTAAAACGAGATGACTCTACATTCCCCATGCCAATTAAAAGTGTTGAGTTAATAGGCTTCTTTTGGAGAAAACCCTCGCCTTCCGCAGCTTTGCCTTACCAAGATCCGTTGGAATAGAGCAATTTGAATGTAGCACCCATTGAATGAGGCGTATTGTCAAAACCGTTCCCACCGAAATCAATTTCAAGTCGCTTTAAATGAGATGGCTTGTCACTCCCAAGAACCATGGGATTAGGAGCGCTTCATTGGAGCACCTAATGAATGAGGCGTGCCATAGACATCCGCAACAATTGAATCGTCAAATAACTAGACCTCTTTTGGATAAAAACCCTCGGCTCAGTAACCTTAGCAAATCCAAGGCCAATTGGAAAATGAGTTATTTCGACTCAACAACCAAAGTAGTGGCCCATGGACTTTACAAGACCGCGCACCCACCGACCCCAATCAACCCGAGACCAACCTTGAGACCCGCTTTCACCTTGGCATCCAAAGTGCCGGCCGGAAAAACCTCTTTGAACTCAGAAATCAAGGACCGGCGAACCAAGGGTTCAAACCACAAATCATGAACATCAACACGACCCTCCTGCAACCCAGGACCACCCTCCATACCCACTTTTGACCCGGAATCCTGTTATACCCCGTATTTCCAGAGTATGTACGTAAGGGAATACGTATGAAAGTCTAGCCTTAAAGATAAGCCTTGGACGTTTTTATTTGTACACAACTCACTAAAAGAATCGTTTTCCGACGAAACGTTTCCACAGCTTTCGTAGGGTAAATTCCGGCTATGCCATTTCTAATTTTTGCGGATTTTTCCGTGAGACGAAACATTTTGGACCAACGGGAGGGCGACACTTGTCACCCTCCAATTGATGGACTTGAAATCGTCCATTTGGACGATTTGAACAATAGGGAGCACGTTTTTTGTGCCTTGTGCACAAGTCAAGGAGTTGGTAGGATATTTGTGTATAGTTAATCCTCACCCTACACTTGCCTTGCACTTGTCTTAATCTTGGCCATTGGTTGGCCACTTCTTGACCTATAAATACCCCCCTTAAGATGAAGAGTTCTTCATCCACAAATTACTTTCAAGTCTTGAAAATCCTCCCTTCTCCTTGTTAGCCATTTCGTCCAAGCCCTCTTCCCCCTCTAGCCTAAGTGGCCCTTGGCCGAATACTCCCCTAGCCTAGCCAAAATCTACCCTCCCTTGGTAGAAAAGTTACCTTCTTGTATCGTTATAATGCCCAAAATACCCTAGCCCAAATACCTTAGTACTTAGTAGAAGTTGTGAAGAACTTCTAAGGTTCTTGGAGCATACAACTTAGGAGCAAAACCTTGCTCAGGCGCGACTTTTTCTAGGATATTATTGGGCTTACCGAGGTAATAATCCTAACCCTCTTTGTATTAGAGAATGCATACTGTAGAAGTATAAGAATAAGTATTAATCACTTAGAAGAATATCACAGAATAGAATTGAACTGTTACCACAGTAGAAGGGTTTAAAGAAGAATAATCAAATCAGATTTACATAGGATTTGTTTTCACGATGAGACTTATATAGCTCACCGGGTAGGGAAGTGCTGCCCGACGTACCGTAGCAGTATGAACCCCCTGTTTAGAATGACCTTCAGAGTAGTCTTTGATAGATATCTGTGACTATTATAGGTGACTCACTCTGCGACATATTCAACTGGCGGTGGTTTTATTGAGAAGGTATGTGATTCTTCCTAAAGCGTGATATTTTTACAATATATATAGTACGGTGACGCGTACGTGTTAATCGGATAATAACTATGGCAATGTCTTTGACTTAAGCTGAATAATACTTACAGAATGCCACGCTTAAGCGAATAATACTTACGGCGATGCCTCACTACTTAAGCTGAATAATAAAGAATCAAAACATTTCAAAAGACTATGAATCATATTAATGTAAGAGAACTAATTGGTTTTTAAACAGAAGCTTAAGAGTTATACTAGCTTTATGGGAAGTAAGTATAACCACTTAAGATTGATAAAAGAAACAAGTTTGCCTATGTGTTTATAACAAGACTTATATTGAGAAAGAATAATAAGATGGTTTGATAGGTAGACATGATATGATGCTATGTGTGTTAGTATCTTGTAACGTTTGTATAGGTGAGTATCCTTGTTGTGCTTATGTTGTTAAAGTTAAGTTGTTATGTTAGTATACTATCACTCACCTCTTGAGATGATACCGGGGGTTAAGCTGCCCTCCGATGCGGGGTAGACTCAGGCGGTCTGGGACCATGATTCGAGAATACCTCATGCGGGTCCGGGGGCCTATGCGAGCTACGGAGTTCCGTGTTAGTATGCGGGTTATGCCTCATGCGGTCTATGTGGCCATGCGGACAATGAGTCGGGGCGATGCCGAGGAGTAGCTACCCTCGACGCGGGTTATACCTCATGCGGGCCCATGAGTGGCCTATGCGGACCGAGTCGAGATTAGGCTTGCGAGAATGATAATACGAGAGTGGCCCTGCTTGAATCATTCGCAGCCTAGAAAAGACCTATTACGCTTACCTATTGTTGCTCTTGTTTGTGATGTGGCACTATGTGCGCTTCTGATTTCTTCATACATACTTGTAAACCGGTTTTAAAAAGGGTTATGATTTCATTTAAGTACTTTACGCTTCACATACTTAGTACTGTTATCGACCTCCTTGGGGCTGCGTTCATGCCGCAGTAAGGGCAAAGGTGTGCTAGATCCGCATCCTTAGGATCTCTACGTTGGTGTCGGAGCTCCATCTCTTCCGAGGCTCTACTTTTGGTATGATCTCCTTGTAGATAGTTTTGTACAGTCAGGGTATGGCGGGGCCCTGTCCCGCCATAGTTGTATATTTCCTTAGAGGTCTGTAGTCATGTTGTACAGTGTCGGATGTAACTGCTAAACCATGATTATATATATATATGCCGAAAGACGATGTTTTCTCACATAAACTGCGTCTTATTTTATAAACTGTTTCATGTCTTGCTTTATATTTCCGCTGATTACTCTGATGTATGACTACTTGGGTGCCCCGGTAAGGCACCAGTCACGGGCCCCGGAACGGGTCGTGACAAATCCCTATCAAGATCCGCGATCCCCCCATAGTCAAGTGAGCCTACCGGAACCGCAGCTGCCTTTCCGACTACCAAGCCTGCCGGAAAAGTCACTTTGGACTTAAACACTAAAGAACGATGACCCATGGGTTTCAACCACAACCCCTTATCACCATCACGACCCTCCTGCAACCCGGGACCACCCAACATACCCGCAAATGACCCGGGATATCCGTCAAGACCCGTATGCCTTCCAGTGTCAAGTTGTCCAACCGGAACACCAGTTGAGGATGCCACTGGAAAGTTGGGAGAAACCAAGAGCTGCGTCCTCAACCCAAGACCACCATCATGACCCTCTTGCACACCAAGATCACTCTCTTGACCTGCTAACAACCCTGTAACACCCGCCAGTCCCGAATACTCCTCAAAATTCAGCGAAGCAAACTGGCCACCGCCGGAAGTTGCCCCCCTCGGAAATGCAAACTTCAAATTCATATCTTGTATCTTGTAATCTTGAACAATCAAAATAATCTCTTTCATTCTTTTGGCTGAAATCTTTGTATTTTTTTTCATGGCTATAAGGAAGATACCTTACTCTATAAAAAATCAATTAGAGTGAGCGTGAAATGAACACACAAACTTCAATGTAGGATGGATTAGATCAAAGAACAATCCGTGTAGTATATCAGTTGATGAAAATCATAGAAGAAGGAAGACGTAGAAGAGCAACTAGGAAAAAATGTTGAGAGCATTTTCGCCTAGTGAGAGAAACATCTCTCTAACTCCTTGCTGTTACTCTTAGAAGTTAAAGTTAAGAGACTTGATCTGTAAGATAAGAGACTTAGCTTATAAATGGCTTCTTATGAAGTGTTAAGGACTTAACGGGTGTTAATAAGTTGTGAAACCGCATTCATGAGTAATGGGTACTTGATCTTAAAAAGGATAATGTTATTGATTTCGGAAATGAGAATAAGTATCGAACAAACCACTGTAGCGTTAATAAAGGAAAATGTATTGACTAATTAATTATTATTAAAACCAGTAGAAACCTCCATCTGCATAGAAGCTAAGACAAGACAAAATTGTATTACATTTTCTAGATCATGGCTGCTTTATAAGATTGTTATAAACAAGAATAAACTACTCACACATAAGGCATATGTTACTCAAATTGTTTTAAAAGAGATTACGTTATTAAGTGATTAAGACTATGGACTATGAAATCTTTCAAAAAATAAGAGACTTGAGTATTTAAAATTATGCAACTTGAACTTTTGGAAAAGAATGTTGTTACTTGACTTTAAAAAGGGAAAGTGTTTTGGTTTAAAAGGAAGGCATGGTAGTGTCTTAAATCTGTCTTAGAAGAGGGTTTAAATGGTATGGCCGATTCTACCTCGAGTCCCATGAGATGGGCCGAGACATGTATACCACCCGATTCTACACCGAGACCCATAGGATGGGCCGGGACATGTATTCCACATGATCCGACACCGAGTCGCATGAGATGGGCCGGGAATGTGACCACACGATCCGACACCGAGTCCCATGAGATGGGCCGGGAATGTGACCACACGATCCGACACCGAGTCCCATGAGATGGGTCGGGAATGTGACCACACGATCTGACACCGAGTCCCATAAGATGGGCCGGGAATGTGACCACACGATCCGACATCGAGTCCCATGAGATGGGCCGGGAATGTGACCATATGATCCGACACCAAGTCGCATGAGATGGGCCGGGAATGTGACCATACGATTCCACCTCGAGTCCCACGGGATGGGCCGAGACATGTTATACGTATCATACGATTTATATATAGACTGCCGGCAGTGAGGAAGGGTTCCACGGGCATGAGGGATGACTTGAGGCCGTGAGTCCCTGACATGACATGATCGCTTATGTTGTGGCTTGTAGTCCGTTATCATACATGTCTCTTGTTTTATATAGTATTATGATTTCATTTACGTGATTTTCAGTTCACATACTTGGTACTGTTGTCTTGACCTTCGGGCTGCGTTCATGCCGCAGGTAGAGGTACATCGGTTGTTGATCCTCGCTCTTAGGATCACAGTTCAACGTATTGGGAAGCTCCGTTTCTCCGGAGGCTTATCTTTTGGTATGTTTCCCCGGGTTTGTAGGTTCTTGTACATTCAGGGGTATGGCGGGGCCCTGTCCCGTCATAGTTGTTATAAAAACTCTTAGAGGTCTGTAGTACTGTTGTGGGCAGGGTTTGTAAAAAGGATGTAACTGTTCAGGTTTAATCATTTTTATATATATGCAGAAAGGTGACCGTTTTGGTTAGCCTATTTTCTTATTGTATATCTTGTTTCATGTGTATGTTTTATTTCCACTGATTTTCTCTGATGTTGTATCACTAGGGTGCCGGGGTAAGGCACCAGTCACGGGCCCGGAGTCGGGTCGTGACATGTTTATATAGGACAACCAAGGGCTAGGATTGAAGCATGTGTATGGTGTAGATTGGGGACATGTGTTTGTGTGGGTCCCTCTTGCCCACTTGCCCAACAAATATCTTGCAAGACTTGGCCACTTGCCTTGGCCACTTGTCCACTAAATTTCATCCAACATGTGCCACCTAGGGGTGACACATGTCGCCCTCCTATTGGTCCAAAATATTTCATCTCTCGGAAAAATCCGTAATTGGTTAAAATATTAAAAACGTAAAATTTCCTTCACAAGGTTCGGAATATTTTCCGTCGGAAAACAAATCTTTCATCCTTAACCTAATTAGGGCTATACATTCGTACGTACGTCCTCACATACATACTCTGGAACTACGGGGTATAACACGGTTGACCCGAAATGAGTCCATAACCTGACCCATCGTCACACTTAACTTCTCATTCTTAGTCTGAAATAAATTTCTCTCTTATCTCAAGGTACTTCTCACCCTATCCCCTATTCACTAGAGGTTCGTCACATAGGACGAAGTATTTCTACTGTACATCCTTCCCTATCGGTCTTACACTTATTATGGGGTAATTACAACTTGTGAACCCTACACAACTATAGTCTCAGTTCAATTTATCATTCTTGTCAACATTCTTAACTTTTCACTTTACTAATCAGAGTATCCTTACCTCTGGGGGTACTATCACTTTACAACTACTAGCAATAAAGGGAAAACATATACGCTAGGGCAAAATCTGAATCTATCAATGTACGTATGATTCAAAAGAATCGAAATATACCTGTAACCCTATGCGATGTTGCCTCCTGATCCTGCCCAGTAGTCACGTCATCTATGCGGTTCGAAGGACCGCCAGAACTATAAATTCCACCCTGACCTCTACCACGGTGGTGGCGTGAACACCACACCTTGCAGGGGCCTTGTATTGTGGAGGAAAGGGAACCAACCATCGGCCTCATAGGCTGAGCCACCTCACCGGTGCTCTTTCTAAAAGGACATACCCTCAATATATGGCTCGGACGGCCACAATAAAAACAAACACCTGTGCCATGAAGGCATTTCCCCAAATAACTCTTAATACATCAGAAACAATGAGGAATAAGTGGCCTCGACTGAGAAAATCTTCTGCTCCTCTGAGAACTTCGACCCCTGGAGCTCGGACCGGCTCCTAAATACCTTATGGGGTCCCCTATCCCACTTGTGATCTGCGGGGGTATGTACTGGGTAGGCTGGGATGAATATCTCACTCATTCTTGAAATTTGCTCGTCCAAAAACTCACCGGGATAACCAACCGGTCTAGCCCTCTTACGCTGATCTCTGCGTTGGCCCTCTACCCTCTGTACACCTGTCTGTACTGGCCGAATAACCTCCTGCTGATGAAACTGTAGCACCGCTATCTTGGTCAATAACATAACTGCTTCCCTTATGACCCTATAGTCTTCTCCTAACTGAGAAACTGGAGGCTCTGGTGCTGGGGCCTCAAAATCTGGCGCAAAAGAACTCGACGACTGTGGCACAACATTCGGTATACCCTAGGCATAAGCCCTATCAACTCTATGAGTCTGATTGGTAGCTCCTGCTACTGATTTGCCCTTCTGGGCGACTGTTGCCCTCCTTGGAGGCATAGCTGTAACACAAAAATACGTCAGAGAGGAATTATCTTACTAACGGCATTTCTGTGGCACGATCTCGAGTGAGAAGAATAGAAACCAACTCTAAATGTCCTGTAGCCTCACTGTTTATGGGTGTGGCGCGCCACACCGATAATCAAGACTCTACTAGACACGGTGCGTAGATATTTCGAGGGCGCTCGATACCACTCTGTCACGCCCGAACCCGGGCAGTGGGTGCCTACCAGGCACCTTTCTGCCTCTTGACCGCAGTAAATCGCGGAACTTAAATAACACCTCATTTTTTTAAAACCAGCGTGCGACAAAGGGCAAAGCCGAAATTTGCCATATAATATACATAATCAAAAGACGCTACTGCATACGAGTCAATCCAGCATATGAATATAGACCTCTAAGAGTTATCTTGAACTATGGCGGGACAAGGCCCAGTACCCATAAGCGTACAAAAGCATCTTGAAGGAACTATACCAAAATGATAAACTCACGAGCAGATGGAGCTATCCAAAAACTCGGGCGGGGTCCTACACTGCAGATCACCAAGCTGCATTACCTAAACTGCGGCATGACGCGACCCGCCGAAGGAAGTCGATCGAAGAATGTACCAAGTATGTGAACTGAAAAATACTGTAATAAAATCATAACAGTCTATACAAAATAGGAGACATGTATGATAGCCAAACTACAGTACAAAATACATAGCGATCCACATCAAGTCGAGGACGCGTGCCTCAAAGTCATTACTCAAATATAACCATGGGTCTCACGCCCATAATATCAATCATGCGTGGAATCGCCATCCTCGCGATCCATGATATAATATAACAACAGATAAGCATACATGAACACCAAGTACCACCTGTGTCCGAAAAAGCTATGCGGGCAGTAGTAAAAGCGAACCACAAGATCCGGCTGCGTCATAAAGCGGCAGGGCAAGTACGGCCAACTACGAGATCGGCTGCGTCGTCAATCGGCAGGGGCAAGTACGAAATCTAACTACGGATCGACTTTGCGTCACGAGATATGACCGGGGCAAGTGCGAAAGCTATCCACCGGAGCCTACCGTACCAAAATGTTCCACTTTAAGTCATAAACACACTGCACCCTTTCATTAATGAAATCACTACCGTTTCAAAACATGAAGGCCGTGCCAATGCCAGGGTCAACCACCCTCTGTGTTATAATGCAACCTATCATAGGACTATTCCCCCGCAAGGGGACTATTTCACCCGCTTAGGTCATGAGGACCCGCAATGAGTCATCGGTACACGATACTCGCATCACGGATAGCTAATCCATGGCTTATATATATCCCGGGAATTTAACCCGCCCGAGTCAAATACCGGTCCGCCGTGAGTGTGTACCACTCATCCCCATGGGGAGCTAACCCATGGTATCCTTGAAACAAGTTGCCGGCCCATTATGAAGGGACGCGGAGATGTGGAAATATGACACTTGCACGAATGTCTATATGAGCAACCCATATGCAAGAAAACCAAGGAAAAACCATGCCTTTACACAAATCAAGACAATTACCATGCCTTTCTTTTTGTCATAAATCAAGACAATACCATGCCTTTCCTTTTTACACAAACCAAGACAATACCATGCCTTTACACAAACCAAGACAATTACTATGCCTTCTTTTCACATAAACCAAGACAACTACCATGCCTTCTTTTTACATAAACCAAGAGAAATCCTTATTTAAGCAAGCCAAAGTACTATCAAGGCACACATAGAATAATTCTCAATTAACAAGCCAAAGTACTATCAAGGCACACATAGAATAATTCTCGTTTAAACAAGTCAAAGTACTATCAAGGCACAAATGGAAAAAATCTCATTTAAACAAGCCAAAGTACTACGTACGTACATTCTTTTCAAAAGACTCATTTTTATGTAAAACCCCAAGATACTAACACCCGTAGTAGCAAGATATGTCTATTTTTCAAAATAAGTTACTACACCTTTAGAAATTCATTTCAAGGCTTTGAAACCAAGTAACTTCAATTTTTACAATCTAGGCAACTCATGCCCATTAATCAAAATAGACAACTTTCTTAACCTTCCATAAAGCCGTTATAACCAACTTTCCATAAAGCCGTTATAACCAATTTTCCATAAAGCCGTTATAACCCTTTATGGTTTTAGACCAATTCATTCATTTTTATATCCAAGAGACTTACACTTTTAAAACCAAGTATCACATACTTACAAATCAAGTTTCTTAACTTTCAAAAAAACTTCAAGTCTCTTAATCTTTAGAAATCAAGTTTCTTAACTTTCAAAGTACTTCAAGTCCCTTAACCTTAAATCATGTCATTTCTCCTCTTTTTAAATCAATTAAGTAAATCACTCCTTTGACTCCCCTAAAGTCATTATAACAACCTTTAGGTTTTGGAACTAAGGCACTAGCGAAAAGATTTGGAAACCACTTCCTTTTCAAGACTCTATGTACTTTAAGTAAAATACTTTCACTTTTAAGAATCCAAATTCACTAAGGAAATGGATTATAACAACTTACAATTTAAATATCAAAGTACAATCAAGGAAGTACATAGAACAAATTCTATATTAGGAAATCCAAGTACAACCAAAGAATGGATCATTTAAGGAGTAGGACTTACTTTCTTTATCTTAAGGAATCATGCTAGAAGAAGAGGAGATGGTTCACATACATTTTGTTACACCCCGTAGTTCCAGGGTATGTATGTTAGGACATACGTACGAGAATACGACACAAAAATTGGAAAGGAAGAAAGATGTGATTTTTCGACGGAAAAGTTTCCGGATTTTGTGAAGGAAAAAGGTTCGTTAATGGGAATTGGATTCCCAGATTTGATATTTGGACTTCCTGGATTATATTAGAATTATGGAATTTTATTTCCGGAATTGGTCACGTGGGGCCCACAGGAGAAATTTATGGTTTTGTGGGGCCCATTTTGTTTTAGAGATTTTTGGCATTTCGGATATTTTCGGAAGATGAAATATTTTGGACGAGTAGGGGGGCTACACGTGTCACCCCCTTAGGTGGCCAAGTGGGCCGAAATGGTGGGACAAGTGGCTAGACACTTGTCCCTTGGCCGAAATGGGCCAACATGTGGCAAGCCACTTGTCTTCTTCTTTGTGTAGCCATTTGGAGGGTGGGACCCACACACACATGTCCCAACCTAGACCACCCACTTGCTTTAATCTTGGCCATTGATTGTTCTATAAATACCCCTTGATAGCAAGACTTATTTTTCATCCCACACTTAGTTTATTTTCAAGGCAAAAATTCTCCCTCCCTTGTTGTAGTGCTCTCGGCCATGGGCTGTTTTTGGGAGCAAATGTTGTCTAAAAATTCTTAAAGTTATAAGTGTTCTTACTTAGGGTGTTAGAAAGATTGTGTACCAAGAGTTGGAAAAGATTTCACACCCCTAGCCTTAGATATACCCCTTGGCCAAAACATTGCCAAATTTTAGCCTAAGTGTTCTTCACTTTTTGGAGTTGGATCTTGAAGAGGAGTTAGTTAGGAGCATCTAAGGGTCGCTTGTAGCGGATTGGAACGTAAGGAATTGGAGCTAAACGTTGCTCAGGATCGACTTATTAATCTTGGATAATTTTGGGCTTATCGAGGTAATGATCTTAGTCCTTCTATTGTAATTGGATATTACATGTTGTAGTAGTTTAGAATTGAGTATAAGATATATGGAAGGATGTTTATAAAGAATTGAATTATATTTACATTGGACTGTATTTACAGTAGACTTGTAGTATTATTGTGGAGTAGAATTGTACACGTCCGGTTAGACGTGTAACCACTGGAGTTGTTGGTGGGTAGCGGGCCTTGATAGAGGAGAGATTTATGTGGTTGCGGGGAGGTCTTGCGAATTTTCCGTAAAATAAGGAACCTTGTACTTAGAATTGTTCTACGAAGAGATCTAGAGGTTGATAGACGTTCTGTGACCTTTATAGGTTGAAGTTCTACGAATATCGTATTCTACTTGAAGGGTGGAAAAGGCTAGCAGGGTTATAGTACTTTGGAGCGTTTTGCTAATTGTCGATAATCGTCGCGAGGTATGTGAACCTCTTCCTATCTTTTCTAGCATGATTGTTGTGAACTATGTAGTACGGTAGACGTACGTGTGCTAAACGAATTTGGTTGGTTTAAAACATAAAGTGTTATAACGGCTTTATGGGAAATTTGTTATAACAACTTTATGTAGGTAAAGAAATGGTTTGTGGTTTTTAAAAGATAAGAGACTTGACTTATAAATGACTTGATGGGAAATATTAAGGACTTGGTTTGTGTTAAAAAGTTGTGAAACCGCATTTATGAGAAATGGGTAATTGGGTTTTAAAAGGAATAAGTTATATTGATTTCGGAAATGAGAATAAGTATCGAACAAACCACTGCAGCGTTAATAAAGGAAAATGTATTGACTAATTAATTATTATTAAAACCAGTAGAAACCTCCATCTGCATAGAAGCTAAGATAAGACAAAATTGTATTACATTTTCTAGATCATGGATGCTTTAATAAGATCATTAATAACAAGTATTGATTTTCTTAAATTCCAAAGTAAGGAACTTGTTTTCTAAAAGAAAAGAGACTTGAGGAATTTGAAGTGTTTTGGTTTAAAAGAAAGGCATGGTTTTGCCTTAAGATGGTTTAAAAAGAAGGTATGGAAATTGTTTTGGTTTACTTAAAAAGATACTTACTCTATTTTGATACTACGGGTATCGTGTGACTTTTTGTGAAAGAAATGGATCTTTTAAAGAGTTAATGTACGTAGTACCTTGGGGTTAAAATCCGGATTTGTTGTAATAAAATGAAGTCTATGAGTACGTTGAACTTGCCTATGCTTGTTGTGATAGCCTTTGTTGTGCAAGTATTGTATCCTTATGCTACCGCGTCTCTCGATGGAGGGTCGGTCATGTTATTCTTAATCATTTTTATGGACATACTGACTCGATGGATGGTCCACGGGTATGCGGCCATGATGAGGGTTCGTTCCCTGTCGATAGTGTTATTCCATGGACTAGCTCTCCATGAGGTTTACTGATGCAGGGTGGATCTGGTAGCTAGTCCTCGTACTTGCCCCGGTCGTTGCTGATGCAAGCTGGTTCTGGTAGTTGGCTTTCGTACTTACCCCGGTCAGTGTTAGGACGAAGTCTCGTGATGCAGGGTTGATGTGGTGGTTAGCCTCGTGCTTGCCGGTCGGCGGCGTGATCAGTGGATCGGTAGAGGCTATCGTACTTGCCGGTCGACCGTGATCACGATTTTGATTTTAGACCGAAGTTTCGTGATGCAGGGTGGATCTGGTAGTTAGCTTACGTACTTGCCCGGTGACGTGATGCGAAGTGGATCTGTAGAGGCTATCGTACTTTCCCGGTCAACCGTGATACGCTTATATAATCTTGTTAGTCTGGTAGGTTACAGTAGCTTTCGTACTTGCCGTCGATTGATGACGCAGTTAGTTACGGTAGCTATGCCTTCGTCTTGCCGTCACGGTTCTTATGACCTGAGTGGGACCCGTGTTCATGTACTCCTTGGTGTTGTTATATCATAGAGCTGCAGCGATGAGGAAAGGTATTCACGCATGATTGATGTTGTGGCGTGAGACCCATAGTTATATTTGAGTGATGACTTTGAGGCATGAGTCACGACTTGACATGATCGCTTTTATGTAGTGAACGTAGTTTAGTTATCATACATGTCTCTGTTTTATATAGTATCATGATTTCATTCTGATATTTTGATTTCACATACTTGTGCTGTTGTCTTGACCTCCTTCGAGGCTGCGTTTATCTGCGAGTAGAGTACATTGGTTGTGGATCCTGCTCATGGATCACAATTCAGCGTTTAGGAAGCTCCGTTTCTCGGAGGCTTATCTTTGGTATAGTCCTGTTATTGTAAGTACTTGTACATTGTGGTATGGCGAACTGTCGTCATAGTTATGAATTACATTATTAAGTGCAGTAATCTTGTTGTGGCGGGGTTTGTAAAAGGATTTAAGCTGCTCGGTTTGATATATATTTTCGGGAAGGTGACCAGTTTTGGTTGCTTTGTTTCTTGCTTTATGTCTTGTCTCATGTTTTAGTTTTTTATTTCACTGATTTTTCTCGATGTTGTATCACTGGGTGCCGGGGTAAGGCACGATCGCGGGCAGTCGTCGTGACAAAAGTGGTATCGAAGCGATTAATCCTCGGAAAGTGTCTCTGCATCGTATCTAGTAGAGTCTTGATTATCGGCGTGTTGTGCACCACACCTATAATTAGGAGGCTATAGGATATTTAGGATTTGTTTCCATTCTTCTCATTCTGAGATCGTGCCTTAGATTTGTGTTATGAGTTGGACTCCCTCTGACGTATTCTCATGTACCAGTTATGCCTCCGCGAGCAACCGAGGCCCGAAGGAGGCGAGTAGAAGCACGAGGGTTACGAGGCACGAGCCCGATCTTTACGAGGTGGTGCTACGACAGCGGATTCTACGATACGCCAGGCCCGTGAGTTTAGAGCGGCCAACGGTAGCTCACGAGGCCACGATATCGAGCCTCGATCCACGGCGAGCAGAGGATATGGGTTACAAGGAGATGGCCGAGTTACTAGTTAGGTTTATTGTTATACCCCGTATTTCCAGAGTATGTACGTAAGGGCGTACGTATAAAAGTTTAAGCCTTAAGTAGGCAAAGGGACGAAATTTGTTCACAACTAGCGAAAAGAATTGTTTTCCTACGAAACGTTTTCCGGACTTTGCGAAGGGAAAATTACGGTTGCAACATTTATTATTTTTGCGGATTTTTCCGAGAGATGAAATATTTTGGACCAACGAGAGGGCGACACTTGTCACCCTCAAGTGGACGATTTTGTGGGCAACATTCTTGGCGTTTTTTTGGTCAAGGAGTTGGTAGGATATTTTGTGATATTTTGTGTGGTAGATGAGTAAGTGGGACCCACACACACTTGTCCAAATCTTGACCCTCCACTTGCCCACCACTTGTCTTAATCTTGGCCATTGAAAGTACTATAAATACCCCCCCCTTAGTTGAAGACTTCTTCATCCACAAATAATTTCTAAGTCTTGAAAATCCTTCCCCCTCTTTGTAGTGTTCTCGTCCAAGAGCACCCCCTCCCCCTTGAGAAGGCCCTTGGCCGAAACATCCCCCCCCCCTCTTGAGAGTTGTTCTCGTAAAATACCCCCCCCCCCCCTTGGTAGAAAAGTATTCTCCAAGTATTGTTACTATTCAAAATACTGGCCCAAATACCTTGTAGTATTCCAAGGTTACCCCTATACTAAAAGCCGGAAATACTACTATACTTCCTTGATCACAAAAGCGAAACCCTAAGGAAAATCTCCACGGTTGGTTGAAGTATTAAGAAGAAGTTGCATAGAACTTGTAAGGGTTGTTTGGAGCGGGTTGGAGCGCCTGCAGTAGGAGCTAAACGTTGCTCGGGATCGACATTTAAACTTGGATAATTTTGGGCTTATCGAGGTAAATACTCTTGTCCTTATATTGTAATTGGGAATTACATACTGTAGTTATATAGAAATGAGTATAAGATATATAGAAGGATGGTATAAGAGAAGAGAATTGAACTGAAATCACATCAGAAGAATATTCAAGAAGAAGATTGAATCAGACTTACATGGGAATCAGTATTTCTGATGAACTTGTGTAGTTTAACGGGTAGGAAGTCTTTGCGATTTTCGTAGAATAGAGAACCCTCTTAGAATATTCTGAGTAGTCTAGACGTTGATAGACGTATATGGCCTTTATAGGTTGATAGTTCTGCGAGTAGCATGTTATACTTGAAAGGTGGACAAGGCTAGCCGGGTTATAGCGGTGGAGCATTTTGCTATTAGTCGATAATCGTCGCGAGGTATGTGATTCTTCCTATCCTCTTGAGCATGATATTTTAAAAGAATATATATATAGTACGGTAGACGTACGTGTGTTAACTGAACGTGGTTTTACTCCGATGTCTTTTGACTTGAGTCTAAATAATAAGAATCTTGAAGTATTTCAAAAGAATTAAGAATCGTTTTTGAAAGAAGAGTAATACTTGGTTTTAAAAGCTTAAGAGTTATACTAGCTTTATGGGAAGTTAGGTATAACGACTTAAGAGAGATAAAAGGAACGGTTTACTTAATTGTTTAGGAAAGCCTTATATTGATTTCGGAAATGAGAATAAGTATCGAACAAACCACAGCAGCGCTAATAAAGGGAAATGTATTGACTAATAAAGTATTATTAAAACCAGTAGAAACCTCCATCTGCATAGAAGCTAAGATGAGACAAATGATATTACATTTCCTAGATCATGTCTTTAATAAGATTGTTATAAACAAGAATAACATACTCGCATATAAGTCATTTGTTACTCAGATTGTTTTATAAGAGAATTATATTATTAAATGATTAAGACTATGAACTACTAAACCTTTAGAAAATATGAGACTTAAGTAGTTGAACTTAGGCAAACTTGAACTTTTGTAAAGAAAGGTTGTCACTTGTCTTTAAAGGAAATTGTTTTGGTTTACTTAAAAGATAGTCACTCTATTTTAATACTACGGTATCGTGTGACTCATGAAAAAGCAGGATCTTTTTAAAGAGATAATGTATGAAGTACTTTGGGGATAAAAAGCCGAACTTGTTGGCATAAAATGGAAAGTACCTTGTGTGAATAACTTGACTATGTTGGTTTGTGATAGCCTTGTAATGCTTTCTTGTTGGTTTGGTAAGTAAACATGTTAGGATGCTACGTGTGTTAGTATCTTGTGATGTTTGTGTAAAGGGTTTTCCTTGTTGTGCTTATATTGTTTAACAGAAGTCGTTATGTTAGTATTGCACCATTCACACCTCGACATGTTATCTACGGGGTTAGGCGCCTCCGTCACGCGGTATACCTCGAGCGATGCAGGACTATGATTCGAGAATACCTCATGCGGGTCGGGGACCTATGCGAGCTACGAGTTCGGAGTTAGTGTGCGGTCTATGTGGCCATGCGGTCTACGTGGACATGCGGTGCGAGTCGGGCGATGCCGGAGTAGCTACCCTCGATGCGGAATACCTCATGCGGGCCTATGTGTGTGGCCTATGCGAGCTGCGGGAAGTTCGAGATTAGGCGCGCGTTTGATCTTTCGAGCGAGTGGCGGCTTCGATCACGTGGCGGTCTAGAAAGACCTTGTGATACGATTTTATGGCATTGTTGAGTGCGTAGGTTTTAGTAGTCGGCTATGCCTTCGTACTTACCCTATACAGTTTTATTATGACACAGGTGGGACCTGGTGTTCATGTGTATTCCTTGGATGTTTTTATATCATGGGCTGCCGGCAGTGAGGAAGGAATTCCACGGGCATGATTGATGGCATGAGACCCATGGTTATATTTGAGTGTTAACTTTAAGGGCGTGAGTCCATGACTTGACATCGCTACATGTGTGTATCGTAAATTGGTTATCATATATGTCTACATTTTATATAGACTATTATGATTTCATTTCTGATATTTTGATTTCACATACTTGGTACTGTTGTCTTGACCTCCTTGGGTGCGTTCATGCGCGGTAGAGGTACACGATGTTGATCCTCGCCATAGGGTCATGGTTCAGCGTTTGGGAAGCTCCGTTTCTCGGAGGCTTATCTTGGGTATAGTCCTGTCGTTGTAGGTACTACATTCAGGGTATGGCGGGAACTGTCCGCCATTGTTGTTATATCTTTCTTAGAGGTATGTAGTACTGTTGTGGGCAGAGTTTGTAAAAGGGATGTAACTGTTCGGGTTCAAGTTATATATAAGCCGAAAGGCAACTTTTCTCAGATAAACTGTTTCTCATTCATATTATTTATGTCTTGTTTTATATTCCGCTGATTACTCTGATGTATGGCTACTTGGGTGCCCGGGTAAGGCACCAGTCACGGGCCCGGGTTCGGGTCGTGACAAAAGTGGTATCAGAGCAGTTAATCCTCGGAAAGTGTCTACAGACCGTATCTAGTAGAGTCTTGATTATCGGTGTGTTGTGCACCACACCAATAATCAGGAGGCTATAGGATATTTAGGATTGGTTTCCATTCTTCTCACTCTGAGATTGTGCCATAGAGCTGTGTTATAAGTTGGACCCCTCTAACGTATTTCTTTCCCCTACCAGTTATGCCTCCGCGTAAGGCAACTTGGGACCAGAAGGGCAAAGCGGCCGGAGGCTGAGTAGAGTTCGAGAGGTTACGAGGGCACAGCCCAATCATCACTGGGGTGGTGCCATTCGGGGAGTTACGCTCGTCGCGGCCCAGCGAGTTTAGCCAGTGGCGGCAGTTCCTCTGCGGCCATGATATCTGGACCTTGATTCCGACGATGTGAAAGTATGTATTGCAAAGAGCGACCTGTTACTAGCTAGGGATTTAGCAACCGAGTATATTATGTACCGATTTATCACGGGTCTTGATGATTATCTAAGAGAGGTTGTGCAAAGTAGCTCTTGATCGAGGCATGAGCATGGCTGCGTCTGAGCTTATCATGCAGCAGTCGAAAGCGTGGATCGGCGGGTTAACCAAGATCGCGAAGAGGGCGAACAACGAGTCCTTTGGTAACTTTAGCGAATCGCCTCGCGCCAGATCGATATGCGCCTCCGCCCGATGCAGTGGTCCTCGCGGGGTTCGGGGCGTTCGGGGTATCCGGAGTTGGTCGAACTCCGGGCTCTGGTTCCGCGGCTACGCAGTTCTAGCCGGTAGGTTGATTTTCCTCGGTGTTCACGGTGTGGCGGCGTCATCGGGAATGTCGTCTTTGTTGGTGTTTGTTTTACTGCGGCGTCGGGCCATGTGTCGAAAAGGTGTCTAGTAGGAGGACTCGGCCTACGGATCGATTCTGGATTCGATGGCTCGGAGAGAAAGGGGTGTTAGCCAGAGGAGGCCACCCCCACCTCGGTGTGGCCGTTGTGGTAAGTGTCATTGTGGGAAGTGTCGTACTTCTTGACGACTTGTTATGCTTGCGGCAGCAAGGCCATTTGCGAGAAATTGTCCAGGCGGTGGCGCGGATGTAGAAACTCAGCCGGGGACGGTGACGATTCATCACGCCTAGCTATGCGCCCAATGGCGTGATTGATTAGAACAACAAAGGGGAAGTAAAGCAGTAGATACAGGTATATCTTTAACCCCCTATAGATTAGTATGTAAGATGAGTATATCTTAAGTGTTATGATAGCATTGTGTTAATTGTAATTAGGAATCATGGTTAGTTAAAAAGGGTAAGATTGGGGATAAGGGAAAGTGTGAGCCTTAGAATGTTATACGTGGAGACCTTAGAGGTAAGGCCATCTCGAGTAAAAGATTTATTTTTATGTTTGACCCTTATCGGAGTGCATAGTACACGTGAGATATGTTTGTGTGATAAGTCCCTGAGTGGTACGAAATGAAAGAGGGTAGTTGAGCTAAGAAGATCACTAGGTTTTCGTGACTCGATGGTGAGATTGTTCCGGATCGGGGAATAAGAGTTTTGCGCGATAGCGGGTCGGGTTGAGGACCGATCGCGGGTCAACCCGTGGCCTATAATGTGGTGGGGTCAGTTCGAGGTGGTCCCGCCAGGTGGTGGGGTCACGAGGGTGTTAGTCCCAAGTTTAGTTAACCAGCGTACGAGTTCGTGGATGCGTTCGACCGATGGTCCGGCCGATGGTCGATCCTCTTGTCTTTCAGTCAAGACCGTTTACTCGCGAGAGGTTATGCGAGATGTTATATCCGAAGGTTGTAAGGCTGCGAGGTGCCTACTTTCACCTTGCATGACGATGGAGCCAGTTCTGGTATTTCTTTCGGAGGTTTTACCAGCGGGGTTAGGAACTTCAAAGTGAGTCTCGATGTCGCATTCTCCCGCCGGGCGGTGTTTGGATTTTAGGGGTAGCTGTGAGGATTGTTGTCTCCTGTTGAGGGAGTGTTTTATAGCTACCATTTCAGTATTCGGATGTCGCCTCATGAAGCCTTGTATGGGCGGTAGTGTAGGTTGCTGGTCGATTGTTCGATGTTGGCAAGGTTCAGATAGTTGGTTCATACTTGTTTGGCGAGGATGTGGATAGGGTGAAGCTTATCCGTAAGAGGTTATCGATACTCGAGTCAGCGAAGTCGTGCGGATAAACGGCGACGAAGCTTGGAGTTCAGGTTGACGGTGGGTCTTCTTGAAGGTACCACCCCGGAAAGGGTGTGACGAGTTTTGGAAAACAGAGAAAACTTAGCCCGAGGTACTTTGAGCGTTTGGATCCTTTGGAGGATAGGCGGGTTGCCTATATGTTAGCTTTGCCGTCCGGCGTAGGAAGCGTATGTCCGGGTCTTTCATGTTGTAATGTTCGGAAAAGTATCGAGATCCGTCAGTGTTCCCGCTAATGATGACCAAGTTGGAGATAGTAACCCGAGATTTGGCCAAGCGAATGAGCAATGTAGTAAGTTATGAGAAAGAGTTCGAGTGTCTGAGAAAGTGGCAGTAAGGAAGAAGCGGCACGTGTTAAGAACATAGATGTGATCATTTCTTTTGTAAAGTGAAGGTCTGCGAAGGGGTATATTTTAGACCTCGGTGGGAGCTTTTGTGATGCTAGAGGTGATTCCTCGTGGCCTTGGATTAAGTATTTGCGTATGTTATTTTATGGCAGTGTGGCATGATTGTTTTCGTAAGTATAGTAGTGAAGACTATCTTGGCGCATGTGTGTTTGAGACTTAGAAGGAACATTCGGACGAATGTTTCTAAGGAGGAAAATGTTATACCGTATTTCCGGAGTATATGCGTAAGGACATCGTATAAAAGTTTAAGCCTTAAGTAGGCAAGGGGCGAAATTTGTTCACAACTAGCGAAAGAATTGTTTTCAGGCGAAGCGTTTTCGGACTTTGCGAAGGGAAAATTACAGTTTGCAACATTTATTATTTTTGCGGATTTTTCCAGAGATGAAATATTTTGGACCAGCGAGGCGACACTTGTCACCTCAGTGGGCGATTTTGTGGGCAACATTCTTGGCGTTTTTGGTCAGTTGGTAGGATATTTTGTGATATTTTGTGTGGTAGATGAGTAAGTGGGACCCAGCACATGTCCAAATCTTGACCCTCCACTTGCCCACCACTTGTCTTAATCTTGGCCATTGAAAGTACTATAAATACCCCCCCTTAGTTGAAGACTTCTTCATCCACAAATAATTTCTAAGTCTTGAAAATCCTTCCCCCTCTTTGTAGTGTTCTCGTCCAAGAGCACCCACTCCTCGGAAGGCCCTTGGCCGAAACACCCCCCCCCTATTTAGAGTTGTTCTCGTAAAATACCCCCCCCCCCCCTTGGTAGAAAAGTATTCTCCAAGTATTGTTACTATTCCAAAATACCTTGGCCCAAATACCTTGTAGTATTCCAAGGTTACCCACTATACTAAAGCCGAAATACTACTATACTTCCCTTGATCCTAACGAAACCCTAAGGAAAATCTCCACAGTTGGTTGAAGTATTAAGAAGAAGTTGCATAGAACTTGTAAGGGTTGTTTGGAGCGGGTTGGAGCGCCCAGAGTAGGAGCTAAACGTTGCTCAGGATCGACATTTAAACTTGGATAATTTTGGGCTTATCGAGGTAAATACTCTTGTCCTTATATTGTAATTGGGAATTACATACTGTAGTTATATAGAAATGAGTATAAAATATATAGAAGGATGGTATAAGAGAAGAGAATTGGCTGAAATCACATCGGAAGAATATTAAAGAAGAAGATTGTGTACTTACATAGAATTTGTATTTCTGATGGACTTGTGTAGTTTAACGGGTAGAAGTCTTTGCCCGATTTTTCGTAGAATAGAGAACCTCTGCTTAGAATATTCTACTGAGTAGTCTAGGCGTTGATAGACGTATATGGCCTTTATAGGTTGATAGTTCTGCGAGTAGCATGTTATACTTGAAGGTGGACAAGGCTAGGGTTATAGCGGTGGAGCATTTTGCTATTAGTCGATAATCGTCGCGAGGTATGTGATTCTTCCTATCCTCTTGAGCATGATATTTTAAAAGAATATATATATAGTACGGTGACGTCGTGTGTTAATCGAACGTGGTTTTACTCCGATGTCTTTTGACTTGAGTCTAATTAATAAGAATCTTGAAGTATTTCAAAAGAATTAAGAATCGTTTTTGAAAGAAGAGTAATACTTGGTTGTAAAAGCTTAAGAGTTATACTCGCTTTATGGGAAGTTAGGTATAACGACTTAAGAGAGATAAAAGGCAGTTTACTTAATTGTTTAGGAAAGCCTTATATTGATTTCGAAATGAGAATAAGTATCGAACAAACCACAATGGCGCTAATAAAGAAATGTATTGACTAATAAAGTATTATTAAAACCAGTAGAAACCTCCATCTGCATAGAAGCTAAGATGAGACAAAATGATATTACATTTCCTAGATCATGGCTGCTTTAATAAGATTGTTATAAACAAGAATAACCTACTCACATATAAGGCATATGTTTCTCAGATTGTTTTAAAAGAGAATTATATTATTAAATGATTAAGACTATGAACTACGAAACCTTTCGAAAATAAGAGACTTAAGTATTTGAACTTAGGCAAACTTGAACTTTTGTAAAGAAAGGTTGTCACTTGTCTTTAAAAAGGGAAATTGTTTTGGTTTACTTAAAAAGATAGTCACTCTATTTTAATACTACGGGTATCGTGTGACTCCTGTGAAAGAAACGGGATCTTTTTAAAGAGATAATGTATGAAGTACTTTGGGGATAAAAACCCGAACTTGTTGGCATAAAATGGAAAGTACCTTGTGTGAATAACTTGACTATGTTGGTTTGTGATAGCCTTGTAATGCTTTCTTGTTGGTTTGGTAAGTAAACATGTTAGGATGCTACGTGTGTTAGTATCTTGTGATGTTTGTGTAAAGGGGTTTTCCTTGTTGTGCTTATATTGTTTAACGGTAAGTCGTTATGTTAGTATTGCACCATTCACACCTTGACATGTTATCAGGGGTTAAGCCTCCGTCACGGGGTATACCTCGAGCGATGCAGGACTATGATTCGAGAATACCTCATGCGGGTCGGGGGACTATGCGAGCTACGAGTTCCGTTAGTGTGCGGTCTATGTGGCCATGCGATGCATGTGGACATGCGGTGCGAGTCGAGGCGATCTTGGGAGTAGCTACCCTCGATGCGGGGAATACCTCATGCGGGCCTATGTGTGTGGCCTATGCGGAGCTGCGGGAAGTTCCAGGATTAGACGCGCACATTTGATACTGCGGGCGAGTGGCGGCCGATCATGTGGCGGTCTAGAAAGACCTTGTGATACGATTTTATGGCATTGTTGAGTGCGTGGGTTTTAGTAGTCGGCTATGCCTTCGTACTTACCCTATCTGGTTTTATTATGACACAGTGGGACACGGTGTTCATGTATTCCTTGGATGTTTTTATATCATGGGTGGCGATGAGGAAGGAATTCCACGGCATGATTGATGGCGTACGAGACCCGTGGTTATATTTGAGTGTTAACTTTGAGGCGTGAGTCCATGACTTGACATGATCGCTACATGTGTGTATCGTAAATTGGTTATCATATATGTACATTTTATATAGACTATTATGATTTCATTTACTGATATTTTGATTTCACATACTTGGTACTGTTATCGACCTCCTTCGGGGCTGCGTTCATCCGCATGGTAGAGTACACGTTGTTGATCCTCGCTCATAGGGTCACAGTTCAGCGTTTGGGAAGCTCCGTTTCTCCGGAGGCTTATCTTGGGTATAGTCCCCTGTCGTTGTAGGTACTTACATTCAGGGGTATTGTTATACCCCGTATTTTCCAGAGTATATACGTGAGGGCGTACGTATACAATTTGAGCCTTTAAGTAGGCATAGGTTCGAATTTGTGCATAGCTACCAAAAGGAGTCGTTTTTCGACGAAACGTTTCCACAGCTTTCGAAGGGAAAATTCCGGCTATGTCATTTATAATTTTTGCGGATTTTTCCGAGAGACGAAACATTTTGGACCAACGGGAGGGTGGCGTGTGTCACCTCACGTTCGCCGTGAAGTGGACGGCAAAGGCAAGCAAAGGCACGCGTTTTTGTGCCTTGGGTTGGTAGGATATTTGTGCAAGTTGGTGTGGTAGATGGATAAGGTCCACATGGTTGAAATCTAGCCCTACACTTGCACCACACTTGTCTTCATCTTGGCCATTGGTTGGCTTTCACTTGACCTATAAATACCCCTCTAGTTGAAGACATTCTTCATCCAAAATTGAGCAATCTTTCTAAGTCTCAAACCCTCCTCTCCCTCTTGTGATCTCGTCCACCACACACCCTCCCTCTTGAAGGCCCTTGGCGAAACCTACCCTCCCTTTGTTGAGGCTTGGCGTGGGGTACACACTAGCCTAGTTGTCTCGTATAAATACCCCTTGTTGTGGTATAGAAATACTCTCTAGTATTGTTGTTATGTCCAAATACCTTGGCCCAAATACCTTGTAGTATTCCCAAGGTTACACTTATACAAGCCCAGAAAATACCATTATACTTCCCTCAGTCTCAAAAACGAAACCCTAAGTAAATCTTCACCCGTAGTTGAAGTTATAAGTAGAAGTTGGTTAGAACTTCTAAGGGTTGGTTGGAGCGGGTTAGAGCGCACGGAGTAGGAGCTAAACCTTGCTCAGGATCGACATATAAACTCGGATAATTTTGGGCTTATCGAGGTAAACACTCTTGACCTTCTATTGTAATTGGAAATTACATGTTGTAGGAATATATAGTTGATGTATACTATATATAGTACATAACATTATAATTGTGCGGCAATGTCTTTTGACTTAAGCCTGAATTTAAATAAGAGAACTGAATTGTAATTACATAGGGTGTATTACGATGAAGCTTGTAGTATTCTTGTGAGTAGAATTGTACGTCAGGTTAGGCGTGCAAACCCCGGTTGGCTTGGTAGCGGCCTCGTTTGAGGAGGAGATTTCTGCTGTTGCGGGAGAGTCTTTTGCGAATTTTACGTAGAATATTCTCGTCGGGATCTAAAAGATATTAATAGGCGCTTTGTGGCCTCTATAGGTTGTAGTACTACGTGTGGAGTGATACGCTTGGTGAGAGTGTGAGCGGTTTGAGGTACTTGGGCGTTTTGCTATTTAGTCGATAATAGTCGCGAGGTATGTGAACCTCTTCCTATCTCTTCTAGCATGATATGTGTGAACTATGTGCGGTGACGTACATGTGCTAAATGTATTTGATTGGTTTAAAACATAAAGGGTTATAACGGCTTTATGGGAAGTCGGTTATAATAGCTTTATGTGGATAAGCAAATACTTTGTGGTTTTAAAAGGTAAGCGATTTGAATAATAACTGGCTTGATATGTGTTAATAAATAACTTGAAGTATTTCAAAAGATTTATGAATCGTTTTGAAAGAATGAGTATTACTTGGGTTTTGAAAGCTTAAGAGTTATACTAGATTTATGGGAAGTTAGGTATAACGGTTTAAGAAGGTTTTACTGATTTCGGAAATCAGAATGTGTATCGACAAACCACTGCAGCGTTAATAAAAGGAAAATGTATTGACTAAAGAAGTATTAAAACCGATGAAACCTCCATCTGCATAGAAGCTAAGATGAGACAAAATGATATTACATTTCCTAGATCATTGCTTAATAAGATTGATTATAAACAAGAATAACCTACTCACATATAAGACATATGTTTCTCAAAGCGTTTAAAGGAGAATTATGTTTTAAAGGATTAAAACTATGAACTCTGAAACCTTTTCTAAAATGAGAAACTTGAGCATTTGTAATTAGGCAAACGGAACTTTAGGAAAGAATGTTGGTACTTGAGTTTAAAAAGAAAGTGTTACGGTTTACTTAATTATGTGAATCACTCTAGTTTTATACTACGGTATCGGGTGACTTTTATAAAGGAATGTATCTCTTTTAAAAGACTTAACGTATGTAGTACTTTAGGGTTAAAACCGGACTTTGACATAAAATGAAAGTACCTTGAGTTGTGTGTAACTTGCTTATGCTTGTTGTTATGAAACTTGACCATGTATTCGTGTGATAGCCTTGTTGTGCAAGTCGTGTTCACGATTACGGTTCATCCGAATGTATCTCACTTGATTAGGTTCACGGGAATGTATCTCACTTGATTACGGTTCATCAGGAATGTATCTCACTTGATTCGGTTCACGGGAATGTATTTCACTTGACTCTGGGTTCATCAGAATGTATTTCACTTGACTACGGTTCATCAGGAATGTATTTCACTTGACTACCGTTCATCAGGAATGTATTCCACACGTTTCTATATTGGGTCCGTGAGATGGGCGAGACACATTATCGTATCACATGATTTATACCTAGATCGCCGGCGGTGAGGAAGGAGTTCCACGGGCGTGAGGATGACTTTGAGGCGTGAGTCACGACTTGACATGAGCGCTTTTATGTTGTGAGCGTAGTTTGGTTATCATACATGTCTCTGCTTTATATAGACTATTATGATTTCATTCTGATATTTTCTGATTTCACATACTTGGTACTGTTATCTTGACCTCGCCCGAGGCTGCGTTCATCTGCGAGTAAAGGTACATCGGCCGTCGATCCCCGCTTATAGGATCACATTCGGCGTGTTAGGAAGCTCCGTTTCTCGGAGGCTTATCTTTTAGTATGTGTTCCACTGAGTTGTAGGTTCTTGTACATTGAGGTATGGCGGGGCCACTGTCCGTCATAGTTGTTGTAAATCTTAGAAGTGCATGCAAGCTGTTGTGGCGGGGTTGTAAAAGGATTAAAGCTGTTGGGTTTTATGTATATCAAGGCAAGCTGTTTTGGTTGGCTTTGTTTATTTATTATATCTCTTGTTTCATGATTCATGTTTTATTTTCCGGTTTTCTCGATGTTGTATCACTAGGGTGCGGGGTAAGGCACGATGCAGGCCGGGTTCGGGCGTTACAAAGTGGTATCGAGCGATTAGTCCTCGGAAAGTGTCTGACCGTGTCTAGTAGAGTCTTGATTATCGGTGTGTTGTGCACCACATCTATAATCGAGGCTATAGGACATTTAGGATTAGTTTCCATTCTTCTCATTACGAGATCGTGCCTTAGAGTCGTGTGATAAATTGGACCCTCGACGTATTCCTTTCCTTTACGATTATGCCTCGCGTAAAACCTGAGCCCAGATATGGGCAAAGCGATCGAGGAGGCGTAGCGAGATCTGAGAGAATGCGAGCGCGAGCGATCGATGCACGAGCAGTGCTTCCGCCGGCGGGTTTCGCGACCGCCCGGCACCAGCGAGTTTAGAGCGCGGCGATGGCTGCTGAGACTCTGATACTGAGCCTCGGTCCCGGCACAGCCGATGAGATAAGTACAAGGAGATGGCGATTCTTGGCGAGTCGTGGCCGATATGAGGACAGTGAATCTGTGATTCGGCCCGATGCACCGTAGTTCACCCCGGCGAGCAGTTTGAGGCTACGTGACTTTACGAGTTGTAGCCCGATGTTCTATGGGTCGAGGCGAGGCGACCCTCGGAGTTTATCAAGCGGCTCTGACGGATCATAAGTGATCGAGTCTCGAGGCGAGTCGGTGGTATTAGGTTCGCATCAGTGCGTAATCTGCGATTGGTAGTTTGGTCGTGGGAGTTGTCCGGAAGAGCATGCACTTCGGCCGTATGGGACGAGTTCTCGAGGCTTTTCTTGCACATTTCTTGCCCCATTGAATGAGAGGGCTCGGGCAGCAATTTTTGACGTTGAGCGGGGCGGGCGGGCCGGTTAGAAGTACAATGTGAGTTCGACTCATTAGCTCGGTATGTCCCAGCTGTAGGCGATATGGAGGGCGAGTACGCTACGTCCGGGCTGGATGAGTACTTGGCGAGGCTTGTTGGTGTAGCCTTGGTAGGCATGGACATTGCCGCATGCGAGCTCACGCACTAGGATGTGAGGCACGGAGAGATCGACGGAATGGCCAGAGATCGCGAGAAGAGGCCGGGCGGCGAGGTCCTTTGGTAACTTTCAAGGCGGACCGCCTCGGAAGAGCTAGTTATGTACCTCCGCGATGCAGTGGTCCCCACGATCGTCGGGGCGTTGAGGGTATTCGGGGCTGGTGAGCTCGGGGCTTCGTTCCGCGGATATACGTAGGTTCTAGCCAGCGAGATTCACGTCCCTCGGTGTGCGATGTGGCAAACATCATCCCGGGAATGTCGTCTTTACTGGTGCTTGCTTCACTGCGACGTCGAGGGCCATGTGACGAGAGCGTGCTTATAGGAGAACCGGCAGCTTGGCGCACCTGCGGATCGATGGCGAGTTCATCGCGCCCTACGATTATGCGCCTGCGAGTGACTTACGATTAGAGTGGAGCGGTAGCCAGTATATCCTTAACCTCTAGAGGCTTGTATGTTTTGATGTTATGTTAATGTGTTAGGTGTTATGTTCGGATAGCTTTGTGCTAAAATGTGATTTAGGAACACAGTTGGGAAAAAGGGTAAGCACAGGGTGAGGGAATGATGAACCTTAGAATATTACAGTTGAGACCTTAGATGTAAGGCCGTCTTGGGTACAAGATTTTGCGAGTGATCCTTGTCAGAGTGCATTTTATGCCTAGAAAGTATTGTGTGATAAGTCCCTGGGTTGGGTAAATGAAAGTGGTATCTTTCATGATGTGATTTAGCAAGATTGTTCCGGATCGGGGAACAAGAGCTTGATGCGTAAGCGGGTCGGGTTGGGGCCATGTTGAGGGCCAACCCGCGGCCGGTTTCAAAGTGGGGTCAGCTCTGGGTGGTCCCGCCAGGTGGTAGGGTCACGAGGGTGCTAGGCCCATGATTAGATAACCATCGTATGAGTTCGTGGATGTGTTCGACCAGAGGCGGATCGGGAAGGCCGGGAATGGCCTTAAGGGAGATTGAAGCTAGTAAGATGACCAAGTTTGGAGGTGGTGACTCCAAAGTTTTGGGAAAGCAATGACTGAAGTGTGGTACGTATGCGAGAGGAGTTCAAGTGTCCGAGAAGGGCACGACGAGTAAGGAAGGAAGAGCGTGTGATATTTCGTGGCGGTGTGGCGTTGGCAACTTGTTAGAAGAACCGTTATCTGTTTGAGAAGGAACATTCGGGACGAATGTTTCTAAGGAGGAGAATGTTATACCCGTATTTTCCGCAGTATATCGTGAGGCGTGCGATACAATTTGAGCCTTTAAGTAGGCATAGGTTCGAATTTGTGCATAGCTACCAAAAGGAGTCGTTTTTAAATGAAAGCGTTTCCGACTTTGAAGGAAAATTCGGCTATGTCATTTATAATTTTTGCGGATTTTTACGAGGCGAAACATTTTGGACCAACGGGAGGGTGACATGTGTCACCCTCACATTGGCCGTGAGAAGTGGACGGCAAAGGCAAGCAAAGGCACGTTTTTTGTGCCTTGGGTTAGGTAGGATATTTGTGCAAGTTGGTGTGGTAGATGGATAAGGTCCACATGGTTGAAATCTAGCCTACACTTGCACCACACTTGTCTTCATCTTGGCCATTGGTTGGCTTTCACTTGACCTATAAATACCCCTCTAGTTGAAGACATTCTTCATCCAAAAATTGAGCAATCTTTCTAAGTCTCAAACCCTCCCTCTCCCTCTTGTGATCTCGTCCACCACACCCCCCTCCCCCTCTTGAAGGCCCCTTGGCCGAAACCTACCCCCTCCCCCTTTGTTGAGGCTTGGCCGTGGGGTACACACCCCCCCCCTAGCCTAGTTGTCTCGTATAAATACCCCTTGTTGTGGTATAGAAATACTCTCCTAGTATTGTTGTTATGTCCAAATACCTTGGCCCAAATACCTTGTAGTATTCCCAAGGTTACACTTATACAAGCCCAGAAAATACCATTATACTTCCCTCAGTCTCAAAAACGAAACCCTAAGTAAATCTTCACCCGTAGTTGAAGTTATAAGTAGAAGTTGGTTAGAACTTCTAAGGGTTGGTTGGAGCGGGTTAGAGCGCACGGAGTAGGAGCTAAACCTTGCTCAGGATCGACATATAAACTCGGATAATTTTGGGCTTATCGAGGTAAACACTCTTGACCTTCTATTGTAATTGGAAATTACATGTTGTAGGAATATATAGTTGATGTATACTATATATAGTCTGAGCATTATAATTGTCGGCAATGTCTTTTGACTTAAGCTGAATTTAAATAAGAGAAGCTGTAATTACATAGGGTATTACATGAGGCTTGTGTAGTAATGTGAGTAGAATTGTACACGTCAGGTTAGGCGTGCAAACCCCACTGGTTGGCTTGGTAGCCGGCCTCGTTTGAGAGGAGATTTCTGTTGCGGGAGAGTCTTTGCAATTTTCGTAGAATATTCTACGTCGGGATCTAAAAGATATTAATAGGCGCTTTGTGGCCTCTATAGGTTGTAGTACTACGTGTGGGTGATACGCTTGGTAGAGTGTAGCGACGGTTTGAGAAGTACTTGGGCGTTTTGCTATTTAGTCGATAATCGTCGCGAGGTATGTGAACCTCTTCCTATCTCTTCTAGCATGATATGTGTGAACTATGTAGTGCGGTAGACGTCATGTGCTAAATGTATTTGATTGGTTTAAAACATAAAGGGTTATAACGGCTTTATGGGAAGTCGGTTATAATAGCTTTATGTGGATAAGCAAATACTTTGTGGTTTTTAAAAGGTAACTGATTTGAATAATAACTGGCTTGATATGTGTTAATAAATAACTTGAAGTATTTCAAAAGATTTATGAATCGTTTTGAAAGAATGAGTATTACTTGGGTTTTGAAAGCTTAAGAGTTATACTAGCTTTATGGGAAGTTAGGTATAACGGCTTAAGAAGGTTTTACTGATTTCGGAAATCAGAATGTGTATCGACAAACCACTGCAGCGTTAATAAAAGGAAAATGTATTGACTAAAGAAGTATTAAAACCAGTAGAAACCTCCATCTGCATAGAAGCTAAGATGAGACAAAATGATATTACATTTCCTAGATCATGACTGCTTAATAAGATTGATTATAAACAAGAATAACCTACTCACATATAAGACATATGTTTCTCAAAACGTTTAAAGGAGAATTATGTTTTAAAGGATTAAAACTATGAACTACGAAACCTTTTCTAAAATGAGAAACTTGAGCATTTGTAATTAGGCAAACCGGAACTTTAGGAAAAGAATGTTGGTACTTGAGTTTAAAAGAAAGTGTTAGTTTAATTAATAATGTGAATCACTCTAGTTTTATACTACGGGTATCGGGTGACTTTTATAAAAGGAATGTATCTCTTTTAAAAAGACTTAACGTATGTAGTACTTTAGGGTTAAAACCCGGACTTTGACATAAAATGAAAGTACCTTGAGTTGTGTGTAACTTGCGTATGCTTGTTGTTATGAAACTTGACCATGTTACGTGTGATAGCCTTGTTGTGCAAATCGCGTGTTCACTTGATTACGGTTCATCCGAATATATCTCATTTGATTACGGTTCACCCGAATGTATCTCACTTGATTACGGTTCATCCGAATGTATCTCACTTGATTACCGGTTCACCGGAATGTATTTCACTTGACTCGGTTCATCCGTGAATGTATTTCACTTGACTACCGGATCATCCCGGAATGTCTTACACTCGACTACAGGTTCATCGTATTACCAGGGACTGTATTCCACCCGGTTCTATATTGGGTCCATGAGATGGGCGAGACACATTATACGTATCACATGATTTATACCTAGGCTGGCGGTGAGGAAGGAGTTCCACGGGCGTGAGGATGACTTTGAGGCGTGAGTCACGACTTGACATATTGCTTTTATGTTGTGAAGCGTAGTTTGGTTATCATACATGTCTCACCTTTATATAGACTATTATGATTTCATTTCTGATATTTTCTGATTTCACATACTTGGTACTGTTATCTTGACCTCGCCCGGCTGCGTTCATCTGCGAGTAAAGGTACATCGATCGTCGATCCGCTTATAGGATCACATTGGCGTGTTGGAAGCTCCGTTTCTCGGAGGCTTATCTTTTAGTATGTGTTCCACAGTTGTAGGTTCTTGTACATTCGGGGTATGGCGGGCCTGTCCGTCATAGTTGTTGTAAATCTTAAGTGCATGAAGCCCATTTGTGGCGAGGTTGTAAAAGATTAAACTGTTGGGTTTTATGTATATCTTGAAGGCAAGCTGTTTTGGTTGCTGTTTATTTATTATATCTCTTGTTTCATGATTCATGTTTTATTTTCCGCTGGTTTTCTCGATGTTGTATCACTAGGGTGCCGGGGTAAGGCACGATGTGAGCCGGGTTCGGGCGTTACAGTATGGCGAGGCCTGTCCATACATTGTCGTTATATCTTTCTTAGAGTCTGTAGTACTGTTGTGGGCAAAGTTTGTAAAAGGGATGTAACTGTTCGGGTTCAAGTTATATATAAGCCGAAAGGCAACTTTTCTCAGATAAACTGTTTCTCATTCATATTATTTTATGTCTTGTTTTATATTCCGCTGATTACTCTAATGTATGGCTACTTGGGTGCCCGGGTAAGACACCAGTCACGGGCCCGGGTTCGGGTCGTGACATTTATGACGAGACTTGAGGACAGACGGGAGCCGGTTGTACCAGTAGTGCACCCCAGGGCCGATAGTTGGAGACTTCGGGACTTCTTAAGTTGATCCACGGTGTTCTATGGATCGAGGCGAGGATGACCCTCGGGAGTTTATCAAGCGATTCTGACGGATCATGAGAGTGATCAAGGCCTCAGAGGCAGAGTCGGTGGTATTGGGTTCGCATCGGCTGCGTGATACTGCAGTCGACTGGTTTGATTCATAGGAACTGTCCCGGGGGGAGCATGCGCTTCCAGCTGGTTGGGACGAGTTCTCAGGGGCATTTCCTGCACATTTCTTGCCTCCCCAGATGAGGAGGGCTCGGGTAAACGAGTTTTGATGTTGAGGCGAGCAGGCGTCTGTTCGGGAGTACAGCGTAGAGTTTGACTCATTAGCTCGGTATGTCCCCGTATTAGTGGCAGACATGTAGGATAGGGTGCACCGATATGTCACAGGACTTGATGATTATTTAGCGGAGGGTTGCACATGAGTAGTTCTTGGTAGGGCATGGACATTGCCGTATCTGACTTATGCGCGAGGATGGAGAACGTAGAGACCGGCGTAGGGACGAGATCGGCATAAGAGGGCCGGGATAGCGGTCCTTGATAACTCGAGCAGACCGCCTCAAGCAAAGCTAGTTATACACCTCCGCCCGATCTGAGTGGTCCTCCGCGATCTTGAGGCATCCAGGTATTCGGGAGGCGGTCGAGCTCGGGTTTGAGTTTTCGGGAGTAGGGTGTTCGCGAGAAGCCACCTCTACCTCGGTGTAGTCGATGTGGTAGAACCCATTATGAGGAGTGTCGTACTAGTTTGGGAGATTGCTATACTTGCGGCGGCGAGTGTTTTGCGAAGAGTGTCCAGGCAGGAGGTACGACAAAGGAAAGTGAAGCGATGAATTCTGGTATATCCTTAACCCTCTAGAGATTTGTATGCGTGATATGATGATTTCTTTATGTTGATTGCTATGTACGTATAGCATTGTGCTTATAGCGAATTAGAAAACATGGGTAGTTGAAAAGGTAAGTATGGAGACATGGAAGGTGTGAACCTTAGAATATTACACGTTGAGACCTTAGATGTAAGGCCGTCTTGAGTAAAGGATTTTGCAGATGATCCTTGTCGGAGTGCATTATATGCATAGGGTGTATTAGTGTGATATTTCCATGGGTTGTGTAAGATGAAAGTGGTAGCTTTCATGACTTGTATAGGTAAGATTGTTCCGGATCGGGGAACAAGAGTTTGGCGCGATAGCGGGTCGGGTTGAGGCCAGATCGCGGGTCAACCCGCAGCCCGGAATGAGGTGGGGTCAGTTCGAGGTGGTCCCTCCAGGTGGTAGGGTCACGAGGGTGCTAGGCCCAAGTTTAGGTAACCATCGTACGAGTTCGCGGATGTGTTCGACTAGAATCGGATCGTGAAGGCCGGGAATGGCCTTGAAGGAATTTGAGGCTAGTAAGAGGACCAAGTTTGGAGGTAGTGACTCCCAGGTTTTGGAAACTGAAGTAATGACTAAAGTATGGTACGTGTACTAGAAATAGTTCGGGTGTACGAGAAGTGTACGACGAGTAAGGAAGGAAGTGAACATGTGCTAAGAAATGGAAGTAATCATTTTTGTGAAGTGAAGGTGCGAAGAGAGTATCCTTTGGACCAGGAGCGAGAGTTAGTGTTGTTTTACATCTTCGAGGTAATTCCTCGTTGGCTTGGATTTGGGTTTCGCGCGTATGTTATATTATGGCAATGTGGGGCATAGTTGGTTTCGTAAGTATAGTAGTGAAGACTATACCGGCGCATGTACGTTTGGAGACTTAGAAGGAACATTCGGGACGAATGTTTCTAAGGGGGGAAAAATGTTACACCCCGTAGTTCCAGGGTATGTATGTGAGGACATACGTATGAGAATACGACACAAAAATTGGAAAGGAAGAAAGATGTGATTTTTCGACGGAAAAGTTTCCGGATTTTGTGAAGGAAAAAGGTTCGTTAATGGGAATTGGATTCCCAGATTTGATATTTGGACTTCCTGGATTATATTAGAATTATGGAATTTTATTTCCGGAATTGGTCACGTGGGGCCAGGAGAAATTCTGGTTTTGTAGGGCCAGCTTTGTTTTAGAGATTTTGGCATTTGGATATTTTGGAAGATGAAATATTTTGGGCCAGTAGAGGCGACACGTGTCACCCCAGGTGTCAAGTGGGCGAAATGGTGGGACAAGTGGCTGAACACTTGTCCGCTTGGCAAAATGGGCACATGTGGCAAGCCACTTGTCTTCTTCTTTGTGTAGCCATTTGGAGGGTGGGACCCACACACACATGTCCCAACCTAGACCACCCACTTGCTTTAATCTTGGCCATTGATTGTTCTATAAATACCCCTTAATAGCAAGACTTATTTTTCATCCCACACTTAGTTTATTTTCAAGGCAAAAATTCTCCCTCCCTTGTTGTAGTGCTCTCGGCCATGGGCTGTTTTTGGTAGCAAATGTTGTCCAAAAATTCTTAAAGTTATAAGTGTTCTTCCTTAGGATGTTAGAAAGATTGTGTACCAAGATTTGGAAAAGATTTCACACCCCTAGCCTTAGATATACCCCTTGGCCGAAACATTGCCAAATTTTAGCCTAAGTGTTCTTCACTTTTTGGAGTTGGATCTTGAAGAGGAGTTGGATCTTGAAGAGGAGTTGGTTAGGAGCATCTAAGGGTCGCTTGTAGCGGATTGGAACGTAAGGAATTGGAGCTAAACGTTGCTCAGGATCGACTTATTAATCTTGGATAATTTTGGGCTTATCGAGGTAATGATCTTAGTCCTTCTATTGTAATTGGATATTACATGTTGTAGTAGTTTAGAATTGAGTATAAGATATATGGAATGATGTTTATAAAGAATTGAATTATATTTACATTGGACTATATTTACAGTAGACTTGTAGTATTATTGTGGAGTAGAATTGTACACGTCCGGTTAGACGTGTAACCCCCCCCCCCCTTGGAGTTGTTGGCTGGGTAGCGGGCCTTAATAGAGGAGGAGATTTATGTGGTTGCGGGAGAGGTCTTCTTAGAATTTTCCGTAAAATAAGGAACCTTGTACTTAGAATTGTTCTGAAGAGATCTAGAGGTTGATAGGCGTTACGCGACCTTTATAGGTTGAAGTTCTACGAATATCGTATTCTACTTGAAGGGTGGAAAAGGCTAGCAGGGTTATAGTACTTTGGAGCGTTTTGCTAATTGTCGATAATCGTCGCGAGGTATGTGAACCTCTTCCTATCTTTTCTAGCATGATTGTTATGAACTATGTAGTACGGTAGACGTACGTGTGCTAAACGAATTTGGTTGGTTTAAAACATAAAGTGTTATAACGGATTTATGGGAAGTTTGTTATAACAACTATATGTAGGTAAAGAAATGGTTTGTGGTTTTTAAAAGATAAGAGACTTGACTTATAAATGACTTGATGGGAAATATTAAGGACTTGGTTTGTGTTAAAAAGTTGTGAAACCGCATTTATGAGAAATGGGTAATTGGGTTTTAAAAGGAATAAGTTATATTGATTTCGGAAATGAGAATAAGTATCGAACAAACCACTGCAGCGTTAATAAAGGAAAATGTATTGACTAATTAATTATTATTAAAACCAGTAGAAACCTCCATCTGCATATAAGCTAAGATAAGACAAAATTGTATTACATTTTCTAGATCATGACTGCTTTAATAAGATTATTAATAACAAGTATTGATTTTCTTAAATTCCAAAGTAAGGAACTTGTTTTCTAAAAGAAAAGAGACTTGAGGAATTTGAAGTGTTTTGGTTTAAAAGAAAGGCATGGTTTTGCCTTAAGATGGTTTAAAAAGAAGGTATGGAAATTGTTTTGGTTTACTTAAAAAGATAGTTACTCTATTTTGATACTACGGGTATCGTGTGACTTTTTGTGAAAGAAATGGATCTTTTAAAGAGTTAATGTACGTAGTACCTTGGGGTTAAAATCCGGATTTGTTGTAATAAAATGAAGTCTATGAGTACGTTGAACTTGCCTATGCTTGTTGTGATAGCCTTTGTTGTGCAAGTATTGTATCCTTATGCTACCGCGTCTCTCGATGGAGGGCCGGTCATGTTATTCTTAATCATTTTTATGGGCATACTGACTCGATGGATGGTCCACGGGTATGCGGCCATGATGAGGGTTCGTTCCCTGTCGATAGTGTTATTCCATGGACTAGCTCTCCATGAGGTTTACTGATGCAGGGTGGATCTGGTAGCTAGTCCTCGTACTTGCCCCGGTCGTTGCTGATGCAGGCTGGTTCTGGTAGTTGGCTTTCGTACTTGCCCCGGTCAGTGTTAGGACGAAGTCTCGTGATGCAGGGTGGATCTGGTGGTTAGCTCACGATTGCCCCGGCCGGCGTGATGCGGTGGATCCGTAGAGGCTATCGTACTTGCCCGGTCGGCCGTGGCGCAGCTTTTTCGATTTTAGACCGTTTCGTGATGCATGGTGGATCTGGTAGTTAGCTTACGTACTTGCCCCGGTCAGCGACGTGATGCAGGGTGGATCTGGTAGAGGCTATCGTACTTGCCCGGCCACCGTGATACGATTATATAGCATCGCTGGTACGGCAGGTTCTCGTAGTGGCTTTCGTACTTGCCGGCCACGATTGATGATGCAAGTTGGTTCTCGTAGCTATGCCTTCGCATTTACTGCCGTCACGGTTCTTATGACACAGGTGGGACCTGGTGTTCATGTGTACTCCTTGGTGTTGTTATATCATAGACTGTCGGCAGTGAGGAAGGTATTCCACGGGCATGATTGATGTTGTGGGCGTGAGACCCATAGTTATATTTGAGTGATGACTTTGAGGGCGTGAGTCCCTGACTTGACATGACTGCTTTTATGTAGTGAACTGTAGTTTGGTTATCATACATGTCTCCTGTTTTATATAGACTGTCATGATTTCATTTACGATTTTCGCCACATACTTGGTACCTGTTGTACTGACCTCCTTCGGGGGGCTGCGTTCATGCCGCAGGTAGAGGTACATCGGTTGTGGATCCTCGCTCATAAGATCACAGTTCAGCGGTTTGGGAAGCTCCGTTTCTCCGGAGGCTTATCTTTGGTATAGTCTCCTGTCATTGTAAGTACGTGTACATTCAGGGGTATGGCGGGGCCCTATCCCGTCATAGTTATGGTTACATTCTTAGAGGTCTGTAGTACTGTTGTGGGCAGGGTTTGTAAAAGGATTTAACTGTTCGGTTTGATATATATTCAGGAAGGTGATCGTTTTGGTTAGCCTGTTTCTTGCTTTATGTCTTGTCTCATGTTTTAGTTTTTTTATTTCCGCTGATTTTTCTCTGATGTTGTATCACTAGGGTGCCCGGGGTAAGGCACCAGTCGCGGGCCCGAGGTCGGGTCGTGACAAAAGTGGTATCAGAGCAGTTAATCCTCGGAAAGTGTCTACAGACCGTATCTAGTAGAGTCTTGATTATCGGCGTGTTGTGCACCACACCTATAATCAGGAGGCTACAGGATATTTAGGATTGGTTTCCATTCTTCTCATTCTGAGATCGTGCCTTAGATCTGTGTTATGAGTTGGACTCCCTCTGACGTATTCTCATGTACCAGTTATGCCTCCGCGCAAGGCAACCAGGGCCCAGAAGGGCAAGGCAGCAGAGGGAGCTGCGAGTAGAGCACAGAGGGTTACGAGGGCACAGGCCCAGTCTTTACCTGAGGTGGTGCTACAGACGGCGGATTCTACGATGCCGCCAGCCCCAGCAGAGTTTAGAGCAGCAGCAGTAGCTACTGAGGCCACGATATCTGAGCCTCCAGTCCCACGGCCAGGAACAGAGGATATGGGTTACAAGGAGATGGCCCAGTTACTAGTTAGGTTTATGGCGAGACTTGAGGACAGACGGGAGCCGGTGGTACCAGTAGTGCACCCCAGGGCCGATAGTTGGAGACTTCGGGACTTCTTAAGTTGCAGTCCACCAGTGTTCTATGGATCGAGAGCTGAGGATGACCCTCAGGAGTTTATCCGACAGTTACAGCGGATCATGAGAGTGATCAAGGCCTCAGAGGCAGAGTCGGTGGTAGCGGATCATGAGAGTGATCAGAGCCAACTGTACCTTGTATCACTGTATCACTATAACACCGTACCACTTTCACCTATGAAAGCCATGTCAAAATCAGGGACACCTGCCCTTAGCATATAATATCACAGAAGCATGCTCGTGGAATACAACATCACTGCCAGCATGTAACAAGTATAATATACAACCATCATCAGATAAGCATGCCCGTGGAATTCCAACATCACCGTCGGCATGTAAAAAGTATAATACTCAATTATCAGTACACTGTGCCTTTTTAAAAACTAGAGTAAACTTTACCGCTTTAAAATAGGAAGCTTATGATCAATCTAGGGCTACCCGCCCGTCGTATCATTATGCAATCCTACTCTTGAGACTATCTCACCCGCATAGGTCACGTGGACCCGCATGAGTTAATTTCCTCGCATAGGACTATTTCACCCGCATAGGTTACGTGGTCCCGCACGAGGTAATTTCCTCGCATAGGAATATTTCACCCGCATAGGTCACGTGGACCCGCATGAGGTAATTTCCCCGCATAGGACTATTTCACCCGCATGAGCCCTATGGATTCGCATGTGCATAAACGCCATACTCGTATCGTGGGGAGCAAATCCACGGAATATGTATAATGTCTTGGGGGTTTACCCTGAAATTATACTCATAACACTAGCACTAATGGCTGTCATGAACAACATATGCAAGTTAAGTAATCTTTAACTCTTATTAGACAAAATGAAGGCACCATCTTTTTGAACAACCAAGGCAATACCCTGCCTTCCTTTTTAAAACAAACAAGACAATACCATGTCTTTCTTTCTAAAATAACCAAGACAATACCATGCCTTCCTTTTTAAAACAAACAAGACAATATCATGTCTTCCTTTCTAAAATAACCAAGACAATACCATGCCTTTCTTTCTGAAACAAACAAGACACTAACAAGTATTTCATTTTATAACACCAAGGCACTATCACACCTTGCATCACTAAGGATTAAAGTCCATTACAACAATGTATGTGAGCCGTACATTAACTTTATAAACTAAATTTCCATTTAGAAAAGCCCAAGTACTCCATATATCACTAGGAAGTAGAATCCAACACATGTATCATTTTGAAACCATCATCAAGACACTTATCATAACAAGTATCTTTCTAAGACATGGTTTGACAAATCGGGGCAATAGACATCACGTATTACTTTAAAACATCTTTGAAAATCAAAGTGCCACATATCACGTACTTTATTAAGGACTTAACCATGGACATTCTTACATGATTTCCTTACAACATTTTCAACCATCTCTTGAATTTCCACAAACCTTGTTATAACAAACTTCCCATAAAGCCGTTATAACACTTTTATTTTAGAAAACTAAAGCACAACCATATCATGTATGAGATTTGAACCCAAAGTAATATGTACGTCTATTATTTACAAAAGAATCGTTTCATGCAATATTTAGGGAGTTGAACCCAAAAGCACTTTCACTATTAAAATCAAGTAACTTATGCCTTTAAATCAAGTTACTTCTACTCTTTAGCTTAAGTAACATATACTTTTCAAATCAAGTTACTTATTCTCTTTGAATCAAGTAACGTATACTTTTCAAATCAAGTTACTACACCTTTTTCAAAACTCAAGTCATTTATACTTTCGAAATCCAAGTCTCGTGTACTTTCAAAATTAATACTTTTTATGAGCTGTGAATAGGTTATACTCGTTTATAACGATCTTGTTAAAGCAGCCATGATCTAGAAAATGTAATACAATTTTGTTTTATCTTAGTTTCTATGCAGATGGAGAATTCTACTCATTTCAACATAATTGATTGTCGATACATTTTTATTAACGCTTCAATGGCTTGTTCGACACCTATTCTCATTAGTGTAGTAAATTAGCAAGGTCAACTCGACTCTAATATTTCCTAACGACTCTTACCAACATCCCCCATAAGACTTTGGTAAGAACTTAGGAATATTTTAGACATGCCTTTTGTTACACCCCGTAGTTCCAGAGTATGTATATGAGGACGTACGTATGAGAATACGACACAATATTGGAAAGGAAGAAAGATGTGATTTTTTCGACGGAAAAGTTTCCGGATTTTGTGAAGGAAAAAGGTTCGTTATTGGGAATTGGATTCCCAGATTTGGTATTCGGACTTTTTGGGATATTTGAGAATTATGGAATTTTATTTCCGGAATTGGTCACGTGGGGCCCACGGGAAAAATTTACGGTTTTGTGGGGCCCACTTTATTTTCGGATTTTTGGCATTACGGATATTTTCGGAAGACGAAATATTTTGGACGAGTAGGGGGGAGACACGTGGCACCCCCATGTGGCTCATTGGCCAAAAATTAGGGGGGGACCACATGGCTTGGACGTTTTTTTGGGGGACAAGTGGCAAGCCACTTGTCCCATTTTAGTGGTGAACAAATGGTTGGCAAACTACCCACACACATGTACCCCATCCTCACCTTACACTTGCTTTAATCATAGCCCTTGATTTCTCTATAAATACCCCCTTGTTTCAAGACTTTATTCATCCTCACTTAAGAGTTTCAAAGGCAAAATTCTCCCTCCCTCCTTGTGTTGTTCTCGTCCAACACCCCCCCTTTGTGTAGAAAAATCCTTCAAGTGTTGTTATTATCCCAAATACCTTAGCCTAGTATTCCTAGTAGTATTCCAAAGTTATTTCAATACTAAGAGCCGGAAATACTACTTTATTCCAATAGTCGCAAATGAAGCCCTAGAAAAATCTTCATAGCTTAGATGAAGTGTTAAGAGAAGTTGTTTAGAAACTTCTAAGGGTTGCTTGGAGCGGGTTGGAGCTAAACGTTGCTCAGGATCGACTTATAAATCTTGGATAATTTTGGGCTTATCGAGGTAATGATCTTTATCCCCCTATTGTAATTGGAAATTACATGTTGTAGTAATGTATAGTTGAGTATACTATATATAGAATGAATATTGATAAGAATTGAACTGTATTTACATTGACCGTATTTACGAGACTTGTAGTATTATTGTGGAGTAGAATTGTACACGTTCGGTTAGACGTGTAACCCCCCCCCCCCGTGGACTTTTTGGCGGGGTAGCGGGCCTTGATAGAGGAGGAGATTTATTTGGTTACGGGGAGGTCTTCGAATTTTCGTAGAATAATGACCTTGTGCTTGGAATTGTGCTACCAAGAGATCGGGAATTTGATAGACGTTTTGTGGCTTTTTAGGTGGAAGTACTACGAGTAGCGTATTCTACTTGAAGGGTGGACAAGGCTAGCAGGGTTACAGTACTTTGGAGCTTTTTGCTTTTTGTCGATAATCGTCGCGAGGTATGTGTACCTCTTCCTATCCTTTCTAGCATGATATTTGTGAAATATATATAGTGCGGTAGACGCACGTGTGTTTAAAGGAATTTGATTTTCCTTTTGTGTCCTTGACTTGATTCCAAAGTTAAGTGACTTGTTATGAAATATTAAGGTGTTATACCCCGTATTTCCATAGTATGTACGTAAGGACGTACGTACGAAAGTTTGAGCCTTAAGTTAGGCATAGGTTCGAAATTTGTGCACAACCCCCGATTAGAGTCGTTTTTCTGACGAAACGTTTTACAAAACTTGCGAAGGGAAAATTCCGGCTATGTCGTTTATTATTTTTGCGGATTTTTCCGAGAGACGAAATATTTTGGACCAACGAGAGGGTGACACTTGTCACCCTCACTTGGGCGGTCTTGTGGCCGAGAAGGTGGACGATTTGTGGCATGTTTTGTGCCTTATTTTGTGCCTTGTTTGGTGCCTTGTTTTGTGCCATGTTTTGTGGAGTAGGGTTAGGGTGCACTTGGCTTGATCTTGGCCTTACACTTGCCTTGCACATGGCTTGATCAAGGCCATTGGCTTCCCTATAAATACCCCTCCCTTGTTGAAGACTTCTTCATCCTAAAATCTTTCTAAGTCTTGAATTCCTCCCTCCCCTCTTGAGTAGTTCTCGTCCAAAGAGTCTCCCCGCCCCTTTTGTGAGCCCTTGGCGAGAGCCTCCCTCCCCTTTGTAGTGTCTGGCCAGGGTACCCCTTGCCTAGTGGTTCTCGTATAATACCCCCCCTATTGGTAGAAATACTCTCCAAGTATTGTTATAATGCCCAAATACCTTAGCCCATATACCTTGTAGTACTTTCCAAAGTTACCTCTATACGTAGAGCCCGAAAATACTATTATACTTTCCTTTAGCCACTAAACGAAACCCTAAGGAAAACCTTCATAGACGGTTGAAGTGTTAAGTAGAAGTTGCGTAGAACTTCTAAGGGTTGTTTGGAGCGGGTTGGAGCGCACGGAGTAGGAGCTTAACGTTGCTCAGGAGCGACATTAAACTTGGATAATTTTGGGCTCATCGAGGTATATACTACTGTCCTTCTATTGTAATTGGGAATTACTTACTGTAGTTGTATAGAAATGAATATAAGATTCATAGAAGAGATTTGAACTGTAATAGAAGGATATTACAGAATAGACTTGAACTGAAATCACATCAGAAGAATTAAGTAGAAGTTTAAACTGTACTTACATAGGACTGTATTTACAGTAGACTGATAACCTTTATTGGTTGAATGTTCTGCGAGTAGCATGTGCTACTTGGAAGATGGACAAGGCTAGCCGGGTTATAGCCGTGGAGCGTTTTGCTTATAGTCGATAATCGTCGCGAGGTATGTGATTCTTCCTATACTCTTGAGCATGATATTTTAAAGGAATATATATATAGTACGGTAGACGTACGTGTGTTAACAGAACGTAGCTGTACGGCAATGTCTTTTGACTTAAGCCTGAATAATAAGAACCTTGAATGTATTTTAAAAGAATTAAGAAACCTTTTTTGGAAAGAAGAGTAATACTTGGTTTTGAAAACATAAGAGTTATACTAGCTTTATGGGAAGTTAGGTATAACGTCTTAAGAGAGATAAAGAGAATGGTTTACTGATTTTTAGAAGTTAAGAGACTTAATCTTAAAAGATAAGAGACTTGACTTAATATGGATGTTTGTGTGAAACCTCATTCGTGAGTAATGAGTACTTGGTTTTTAAAAGGGAATAATGTTTTACTGATTTCGGAAATCAGAATGAGTATCGACAAACCACTGCAGCGTTAATAAAGGAAAATGTATTGAATAATAAAGTATTATTAAAACCAGTAGAAACCTCCATCTGCATAGAAGCTAAGATGAGACAAAATGATATTACATTTCCTAGATCATGGCTGCTTAATAAGATTGATTATGAACAAGAATAACCTACACTCATATAAGGCATATGTTTCTCAGATTGTTTAAAAGAGAATTATATTCTTAAATGATTAAGACTATGAACTATGAAACTTTTCTAAAATAAAGAGACCTGAGTAATTGAAATTAGGCAAACTGGAACTTTAGGGGAAAGAATGTTGTTGAAAAGGAAAGTGTTTTGGTTTACCTAAAAATGTGAGTCGCTCTATTTTTATACTACGGGTATCGGGTGACCTTTATAAAAGGAATGGATCTCTTTAAAGGGAATTTAACGTACGTAGTACTTTAGGGTTAAAACCCGGACTTTGATATAAAATGGAAGTACCTTGAGTTGTGTATAACTTGCCTATGCTTGTTGTTGTATAACTTACCTATGCTTGTTGTTGTGTAACTCGCCTATGCTTGTTGTGATAGCCTTTGTGGTGCAATAATTGTGTTTCTATACTACCGCGTCTCTCGATGGAGGGCCGGTTGACTTGTTGAGAGCTTACTTGGACGCATCTGGCGGTGACGGAAGATTCCACGTATGCTTCCATTATTATTGTTACATGGGCATATACGCACCGATGCAGAATTCGGGCATGTGGCCACGCGGCAGGTTGATTTCCGATATATGGTTATTATTGTTACATGGGCGGTATGCACCGTCGCAGACTCGGGCATGTGGCCACGCGCAGGTTGACCACCCGATATTATTGTTGATGTTACATGGACATGTCCGCACCGTCGCAGACTCGGGCATGTGGCCACGCGGCATTGTTATTATTGTTGCATCATGGACACGCTCGCACCGATGCGCACTCCGGCATGCGCGCGATGCGAACATGATTGATGTTGTGGGCGTGAGACCCATAGTTATATATTGAGTGATGACTTTGAGGGCGTGAGTCCCTGACTTGACTGCTTTTATGTTGCGTACTGTATTTTGGTTATCATACATGTCTCCTGCTTTATATAGACTGTTATGATTTAACTGCAGTATTTTCAGTTTCACATACTTGGTACCTGTTGTACTGACCTCCTTCGGGGGGCTGCGTTCATGCCGCAGGTAGGAGTACACCGGTAGTTGATCCTCGCTCATAGGATCACAGTTCAGCGTATTGGGAAGCTCCGTTTCTCCGGAGGCTTATTCTTCGGTATGTGTTCCCTGAGTTGTAGGTTCTTGTACATTCAGGGGTATGGCGGGGCCCTGTCCCGTCATGGTTGTTGTAAATCTTAGAGGTCTGTAGTACTGTTGTGGGCAAGGTTGTAAAAAGGATTAAACTGTTCGGGTTTTTATGTATTTATATACAGAAGGCAACTGTTTTGGTTGGCCTGTTTATATATAATATCTCTTGCTTCATGTCTTGTTTTTATGTTCCGCTGATTTTCTCTGATGTATGACTACTTGGGTGCCCGGGTAAGGCACCAGTCACGGGCCCGGGTTCGGGTCGTGACAAAAGTGGTATCAGAGCAGTTAATCCTCGGAAAGTGTCTACAGACCGTGTCTAGTAGAGTCTTGATTATCGATGTGTTGTGCACCACATCTATAATCAGGAGGCTATAGGACATTTAGGATTGGTTTCCATTCTTCTCATTCTGAGATCGTGCCTTAGAGCTGTGTGATAAGTTGGACCCCTCTGACGTATTCCTTTCCTTTACCAGTTATGCCTCCGCGCAAGGCAACCCGGGCCCAGGTGGGCAAGGCAGCCGAGGGAGCTGCTAGTGAGATACAGAGGAGTACGAGGGCGCAGGCCCGGTCATTACCTGAGACAGTGCTTCAGACGGCGAGTTTTGCGACGCCGCCAAATTTCAAAGAGTTTAGAGTCGCAGCGATGGTCGATGAGACCACGCACTGCACCTTCACCCCACACCGCGGCAGGAGTTGGGGTACAAAGAGATGGCCCACCATCGCCGTGATCGTGGCCGCATGAGGATAGGCTGGACGCAGCAGTTCCGGTAGCACCCATGGTTCACCCAAGATCGGATAGTTTGAGGCTACAGGACTTTCTCGAGACGTAGCCCGCCGATTCTACGGGTCGAGGCCACGAGGTGATCCGCAGGAGTTCATCCGATTCCATACGGATCATGAGAGTGATCAAGGCTTCGAGATCGAGTCGGTGGTCCTAGGTTCGCATCGGCCGCGTGATACCGCAATGATCGGCGGTTTGATTCGTGAGCCGCCCCGGGAGAGAATGCACTTCCACCGTTTGGGACGAGTTTTGGGGCATTTCTTGCACATTTCTTGCCTCCACAGATGAGAGGGCTCGCCGACAGATTTTTGATGTTGAGGCGTAACCGCGCATACCGGGAGTACAATGTGGAGTTCGACTCATCGTTCGGTATGCCCACGCAGAGTAGCTAATATGGAGGACAGAGTACATCGCCACGCAAGGTTAGATGACTACTGGCGAGGCTTGTTCGTGTAGCTCTTCACCGTATGGACATTGCCCGCATGCAGCTTATGCACTGGGTGTGAGGAGCGAGAGGTCGACGGAATGACCAAGATCAAGAAGAGGCCGAACAACAGGTCCTTTGGTGACTTTCGAGGCGGACCGCCTCGAAGATACTAGTTTTGTACCTCCGCCAGCAGCAGTGGTCCTCCATAACTTCTGTGGCATCCGGGATTGCGAGCAGTCGAGCTCGTGGGTTCAGATTTCGGCGAGTAGGGTGTGGGCGGACAGCAATACCCCTACCTCGGTGGTCGATGGTAGACCGCATTTCGGAGTGTCGTGGTACCAAGGAGCTTGTTATTTTTGCGCCAACAGGCCATTTGGCGAGAGATCGTCCGACTGTGGTAGCGCTGGTAGGATAGCACAGACTACGGATCGGGCCATGGTTCTTCACCTTCCATAGCTAGGCAGGATGTTCATACACCGGCAGGCCACGACAGAGGTCGCGGTGGAAGTTCCCAGTTTTAGCGGTCCTTTGAACCGCCTATTTTCAGGTATATCCTTAACCCTCTAGAGATTTGTATGTATTGATGTGTAGATGATGTGTTTAGTGTTTTGTTCGGATAGCTTTGTGCTAAAATATGATTTAGAAGCCTGGTTAGTGAGAAGGGTAAGTATGGGGGTGAGAAAATGATGAACCTTAGAATATTACAGTTGAGACCTTAGATGTAAGGCCGTCTTGAGTACAAGATTTCCTTGGGTGTTGTAAAATGGAAGTGGTAGCTTTCATGACCTGTATAGGTAAGATTGTTCCGGATCGGGAAACGAGCTTGACGCGCTGGTTGTCAGCACGTGTGCGGGTCAACTCGTAGCCCGATTTGGGGTTGGGTCAGTTCGAGGTGGATCCGCCAGGTGGTAGGGTCACGAGGGTGCTAGGACCAAGTTTAGATGACCATCGTATGAGTTCGTGGATATGTTCGACCAGAAGCGGATCGTGAAGGCCGGGAATGGCCTTAAGGGAGGTTGAGGCTAGTAAGATGACCAAGTTTGGAGGTGGTGACTCCAAAGTTTTGGGAACTGAAGCGATGACTGAAGTGTGGTACGTATACTAGAAGAGTTCAAGTGTTCGAGAAGGGCACGACGAGTAAGGAAGGAAGAGAACGTGTGTTATTTCGTGGCCAGGTGTGGCGTTGGCAACTTGTTAGAAGGAACTTCATCGTTATCTGTTTCGAGAAGGAACATTCGGGACGAATGTTTCTAAGGAGGGGAGAATGTTATACCCTTATTTCCAGAGTATGTACGTAAGGACGTACGTACGAAAGTTTGAGCCTTAAGTTAGGCATAGGTTCAAAATTTGTGCACAACCCCCGATTAGAGTCGTTTTTCTGACGAAACGTTTTACAAAACTTGCGAAGGGAAAATTCCGGCTATGTCGTTTATTATTTTTGCGGATTTTTCCGAGAGACGAAATATTTTGGACCAACGAGAGGGTGACACTTGTCACCCTCACTTGGGCGGTCTTGTGGCCGAGAAGGTGGACGATTTGTGGCATGTTTTGTGCCTTATTTTGTGCCTTGTTTGGTGCCTTGTTTTGTGCCATGTTTTGTGGAGTAGGGTTAGGGTGCACTTGGCTTGATCTTGGCCTTACACTTGCCTTGCACATGGCTTGATCAAGGCCATTGGCTTCCCTATAAATACCCCTCCCTTGTTGAAGACTTCTTCATCCTAAAATCTTTCTAAGTCTTGAATTCCTCCTCCTCTTGAGTAGTTCTCGTCCAAAGAGTCTCCCTTTGTGAGCCCTTGGCCGAGAGCCTCCCCCTCCCCCTTTGTAGTGTCTAGCCGAGGGGTACCCCCCCCCCCTTGCCTTGTGGTTCTCGTATAATACCCCCCCTATTGGTAGAAATACTCTCCAAGTATTGTTATAATGCCCAAATACCTTAGCCCATATACCTTGTAGTACTTTCCAAAGTTACCTCTATACGTAGAGCCCGGAAATACTATTATACTTTCCTTTAGCCACTAAACGAAACCCTAAGGAAAACCTTCATAGACGGTTGAAGTGTTAAGTAGAAGTTGCGTAGAACTTCTAAGGGTTGTTTGGAGCGGGTTGGAGCAAGACGAGTAGAGCTTAACGTTGCTCAGGAGCGACATTAAACTTGGATAATTTTGGGCTCATCGAGGTATATACTACTGTCCTTCTATTGTAATTGGGAATTACTTACTGTAGTTGTATAGAAATGAATATAAGATTCATAGAAGAGATTTGAACTGTAATGTAAGGATATTACGTAATAGACTTGAATCAAATCACATCGTAAGAATTAAGTAGAAGTTTAAACTGATTTACATAGATCGTATTTACTGATGGCGATAACCTTTATTGGTTGAATGTTCTACGAGTAGCATGTGCTACTGGAAGATGGACAAGGCTAGCCGTTATAGCCGTGAGCGCTTTTGCTTATAGTCGATAATCGCCGCGAGGTATGTGATTCTTCCTATACTCTTGAGCATGATATTTTAAAGGAATATATATATAGTACGGTGAGACGACGTGTGTTAACGAACGTAGTGCACGACAATGTCTTTTGACTTAAGCCCGAATAATAAGAACCTTGAATGTATTTTAAAAGAATTAAGAAACCTTTTTGGAAAGAAGAGTAATACTTGGTTTTGAAAACATAAGAGTTATACTAGCTTTATGGGAAGTTAGGTATAACGTCTTAAGAGAGATAAAGAGAATGGTTTATCGATTTTTAGAAGTTAAGAGACTTAATCTTAAAAGATAAGAGACTTGACTTAATATGGATGTTTGTGTGAAACCTCATTCGTGAGTAATGAGTACTTGGTTTTAAAAGTGAATAATGTTTTATCGATTTCGAAATCGTAATGAGTATCGACAAACCACCGCAAATGCGTTAATAAAGGAAAATGTATTGAATAATAAAGTATTATTAAAACCAAGAGAAACCTCCATCCGCATGAAGCTAAGATGAGACAAAATGATATTACATTTCCTAGATCATGGCCGCTTAATAAGATTGATTATGAACAAGAATAACCTACACTCATATAAGGCATATGTTTCTCGATTGTTTAAAAGAGAATTATATTCTTAAATGATTAAGACTATGAACTATGAAACTTTTCTAAAATAAAGAGACTGAGTAATTGAAATTAGGCAAACCGAACTTTAGGGAAAGAATGTTGTTGAAAAGGAAAGTGTTTTGGTTTACCTAAAACGCGAGTCGCTCTATTTTTATACTACTGTATCGGTGACCTTTATAAAAGGAATGGATCTCTTTAAAGGGAATTTAACGACGTAGTACTTTAGGTTAAAACCCGACTTTGATATAAAATGGAAGTACCTCGAGTTGTGTATAACTTGCCTATGCTTGTTGTTGTATAACTTACCTATGCTTGTTGTTGTGTAACTCGCCATGCTTGTTGTGATAGCCTTTGTGGTGCAAGAATTGTGTTTCTATACTACCGCTCTCGATGGAGGTTGACTTGTTGAGAGCTTACTTGACGCATCGCAGCGACGAAGATTCCACTGTATGCTTCCATTATTATTGTTACATGGGCATGTCGCACCGACGCAGACTCCGGCATGCGTACGCGCAGGTTGATTTCCGATATATGGTTATTATTGTTACATGGACGGTCCGCACCGGCGCACTCGGCACGTGGCTACGCGCAGGTTGACCACCCAAGATATTATTGTTGATGTTACATGGACATGCCCGCACCGGCAGCACTCGGGCATGTGGCCACGCGGCATTGTTATTATTGTTGCATCATGGACATGCTCGCACCGGCGCACTCCGGCATGCGCCGCGATGCGAACATGATTGATGTTGTGGGCGTGAGACCCATAGTTATATATCGAGTGATGACTTTGAGGCGCGAGTCCCCGACTTGATCGCTTATGATTGCGCATCGTATTTTGGTTATCATACATGTCTCCCGCTTTATATAGATCGTTATGATTTAACCGCAGATTTTCGCCACATACTTGGTACCGTTGTGATCGACCTCCTTCGGGGCCGCTCACGCCGCAGTAGAGTACACCGTAGTTGATCCTCGCCATGGATCACGCCAACAGATTGGGAAGCTCCGCTTCTCCGAGGCTTATTCTTCAGATGTGTTCCCCGAGTTGTAGGTTCTTGTACATTCGTGGTACGGGCCCCGTCCCGCCATGGTTGTTGTAAATCTTAGAGGTCTGTAGTACCGCTGCAAGGTGGTTGTAAAAAGGATTAAACTGCTCGGTTTTTATGTATTTATATACGTAAGGCAACGCTTTGGTTGCCTGCTTATATATAATATCTCTTGCTTCATGTCTTGTTTTTATGTTCCGCTGATTTTCTCTCGATGTATGACTACTGGGTGCCCTGTAGGCACTACCACGCCCGGTTCGGTCGTGACAAAAGTGGTATCGAGCGCTTAGTCCTCGGAAAGTGTCTACGCATCGTCTAGTAGAGTCTTGATTTTCATGTGTTGTGCACCACATCTATAATCGTGAGGCTATAGGACATTTAGGATTGGTTTCATTCTTCTCATTATGAGATTGTGCCTTAGAGTCAGGTGATAAGTCGACCCTCCGACGTATTTCTTTCCTCTACCGCTATGCCTCCGCAAGGCAACCCGGCCCAGTGGGCAAGGCAGAGGAGTCTAGTGAGATACAGAGGAGTACGAGGCGCAGTCTCTGGCCATTACCCGAGATGCTTCAGACGGCGAGTTTTGCGACGCCGCCATTTCCAGAAGTTTAGAGTCGCAAAGAATGGCCGATGAGACCACGCACTGCACCTTCACCCCACACCGGGCAGGAGTTGGGTACAAAGAGACGGGCCCGCCATCGCCGTGATCGTGGGCCGACACGAGGATAGGCCGGACGCAGCAGCCTCGTGAGCACCCATGGTTCACCCAAGATCGATAGTTTGAGGCTACGGACTTTCTCGAGACGAGCCCGCCGCAGTTCTACGTCGAGGCCTCGAGGTGATCCGCAGAGTTCATCCGGACGCCATACGGATCATGAGAGTGATCAAGGCTTCGAGATCGAGTCGGTGGTCCTAGGTTCGCATCGGCCGCGTGATACCGCACGATCGTTTGATTCGCGAGCTGTCCCGGAGAGAATGCACTTCCACCGCTTGGGGACGAAGTTTTCGGGGCATTTCTTGCACATTTCTTGCCTCCACAGATGGCGAGGGCTCGCCGACGATTTTTGATGTTGAGGCGTAACGCGCATGACCGAGTACAATGTGAGTTCGACTCATTGGTTCGGATGTCCACGCAAAGAGTAGCTAATATGGAGGACGAGTACACCGCTACGCACGGGTTAGATGACTACTGGCGAGGCTTGTTCTGGTGTAGCTCTTCACCGGTATGGACATTGCCCGCACGCAGCTTATGCACTGGTGCGAGGAGCGAGAGGTCGACGGAATGACCAAGATCGCCAGAAGAGGCCGTAACAACAGGTCCTTTGGTGACTTTCGAGGCGGACCGCCAAGAAGATACTAGTTTTGTACCTCCGCCAGTGCAGAATGGTCCTCCACAACTTTCAGGGCATCCGGGGGATTCAGGAGCAGGTCAGAGCTCCAGGGGTTCAGATTTCCAGGGGAGTAGGGGTGTGGGCCAGATGCAGTCACCCCTACCTCGGTGTGGTCGATGTGGTAGACCGCATTTCGGGGAGTGTCGTGGTACCAAGGGAGCTTGTTATTTTTGCGGCCAACAGGGCCATTTGGCGAGAGACTGTCCGACCAGGGGTAGCGCTGGTAGGATAGCACAGACTACGGATCGGGCTATGGTTCTTCACCTTCCATACTAGGCAGATGTTCATACACCGCAGCCACTACAGAGGTCGCGTGGAAGTTCCAGCTTAGCGGTCCTTCGAACCGCCTATTTTCAGGTATATCCTTAACCCTCTAGAGTTTTGTATGTTTTGATGTGTAGATGATGTGTTTAGTGTTTTGTTCGGATAGCTTTGTGCTAAAATATGATTTAGAAGCCTGGTTAGTGAGAAGGGTAAGTATGGGGGTGAGAAAATGATGAACCTTAGAATATTACAGTTGAGACCTTAGATGTAAGGCCGTCTTGAGTACAAGATTTCGGGTGTTGTAAATGGAAGTGGTAGCTTTCATGACCTGTATAGGTAAGATTGTTCCGGATCGGGAAACGAGAGCTTGATGCGTTAAGTGGGTCGGGTTGGGGCCATGTTGCGGGTCAACTCGTAGCCCGATTTGGGGTTGGGTCAGTTCGAGGTGGATCCGCCAGGTGGTAGGGTCACGAGGGTGCTAGGACCAAGTTTAGATGACCATCGTATGAGTTCGTGGATATGTTCGACCAGAAGCGGATCGTGAAGGCCGGAATGGCCTTAAGGAGGTCGAGGCTAGTAAGATGACCAAGTTCGAGGTGGTGACTCCAAAGTTTTGGGAACTGCGATGATCAAGTGTGGTATGATACTAGAAGAGTTCAAGTGTTCGAGGCGGCACGACGCAGTAAGGAAGAAGAGAACGTGTTATTTCGCCAAAGCGTGGCGCTGGCAACTTGTTAGAAGGAACTTCATCGTTATCTGCTTTCGAGAAGGAACATTCGACGAATGTTTCGGGCGAGGAGAATGTTATACCCTTATTTCCGCAGTATGTACGTAAGGACGCACGCATTTAAAGTTTGAGCCTTAAGTTAGGCATAGGTTCAAAATTTGTGCACAACCCCGACAGAGTCGCTTTTTCGACTAAACGCTTACAAAACTTGCGAAGGAAAATTCCGCTATGTCGCTTATTATTTTTATGATTTTTCCGAGAGACGAAATATTTTGGATCAACGAGAGGTGACACTTGTCACCCTCACTGGGCGATCTTGTGGCCGAAGGTGGACGATTTGTGGCATGTTTTGTGCCTTATTTTGTGCCTTGTTTGGTGCCTTGTTTTGTGCCATGTTTTGTGGAGTAGGTTGTGGTGCACTTGGCTTGATCTTGGCCTTACACTTGCCTTGCACATGGCTTGATCAAGGCCATCGCTTCCCTATAAATACCCTCCCTTGTTGAAGACTTCTTCATCCTAAAATCTTTCTAAGTCTTGAATTCCTCCTCCTCTCGAGTAGTTCTCGCCCAAAGAGTCTCCCCTTTTGTGAGCCCTTGGCCAAGAGCCTCCTCCCCTTTGTAGTGTCAGCCGAGGTACCCTCCCCTTGCCTTGTGGTTCTCGTGATAATACCCCCTATTGGTAGAAATACTCTCCAAGTATTGTTATAATGCCCAAATACCTTAGCCCATATACCTTGTAGTACTTTCCAAAGTTACCTCTATACGTAGAGCCCTAAATACTATTATACTTTCCTTTAGCCACTAAACGAAACCCTAAGGAAAACCTTCATAGACGGTTGAAGTGTTAAGTAAGTTGCGAGAACTTCTAAGGGTTGTTTGGAGCGGGTTGAGCAAGACGGAGTAGAGCTTAACGTTGCTCGTGAGCGACATTAAACTTGGATAATTTTGGGCTCATCGAGGTATATACTATCGTCCTTCTATTGTAATTGGGAATTACTTATCGAAGTTGTATAGAAATGAATATAAGATTCATAGAAGAGATTTGAACCGTAATAGAAGGATATTACGTATAGACTTGAACCGAAATCACATCGTAAGAATTAAGTAGAAGTTTAAATCAGACTTACATAGATCGTATTTACAAGAGATCGATAACCTTTATTGGTTGAATGTTCTACGAGTAGCATGTGCTACTTGGAAGATGGACAAGGCTAGCTGTTATAGCCGTGAGCGCTTTTGCTTATAGTCGATAATCGCCGCGAGGTATGTGATTCTTCCTATACTCGAGCATGATATTTTAAAGGAATATATATATAGTACGGTAGACGACGTGTTAACAGAACGTAGTCGCATCGACAATGTCTTTTGACTTAAGCCCAATAATAAGAACCTTGAATGTATTTTAAAAGAATTAAGAAACCTTTTTTGGAAAGAAGAGTAATACTTGGTTTTGAAAACATAAGAGTTATACTAGCTTTATGGGAAGTTAGGTATAACGTCTTAAGAGAGATAAAGAGAATGGTTTACTGATTTTTAGAAGTTAAGAGACTTAATCTTAAAAGATAAGAGACTTGACTTAATATGGATGTTTGTGTGAAACCTCATTCGTGAGTAATGAGTACTTGGTTTTTAAAAGGAATAATGTTTTACTGATTTCGGAAATCAGAATGTGTATCGACAAACCATCGCAGTTAATAAAGGAAAATGTATTGAATAATAAAGTATTATTAAAACCAGTAGAAACCTCCATCTGCATAGAAGCTAAAATGAGACAAAATGATATTACATTTCCTAGATCATGGCTGCTTAATAAGATTGATTATGAACAAGAATAACCTACACTCATATAAGGCATATGTTTCTCAGATTGTTTAAAAGAGAATTATATTCTTAAATGATTAAGACTATGAACTATGAAACTTTTCTAAAATAAAGTGTCAAGACCCGAACCCGGGCCCGTGACTGGTGCCTTACCCCGGGCACCCTAGTGATACAACATCAGAGAAAACCAGCGGAAATAAAACTTAAACATGTAAATAGACATGGATTAAGATGAAAGAAAATAGGCCAACCAAAACGGTTGCCTTTCAACATATATATATATATAAACATTTGAATTCATAATCCTTACAACCCCGCTTCACAACAAAGCATGCACTCTCTAAGATTTATACAACAACTATGACGGACAGGCCCCGCCATACCCTCGAATGTACAAGGACCTACAGACTCGTGGTAACATACCAAAGATAAGCCTCCAAGGGACTGAGCTTCCCAAGACTGAAATGAGATCCTAAACACGGATCGACAAATGGCAGGTACTTCTACTGCGGCATGAACGCACTTCAAGGAGGTCGATAACAAGTACCAAGTATGTGAAATCAGAAATATCAGAAATGAAATCATAATAGTCTATATAAAGCAGAGACATGTATGATAACCAAACTACGCTCACAACATAAAAGCGATTATGTCAAGTCGTGACTCACGCCCCAAAGTCATCCTCACGCCCGTGGAACTTCTTCCTCACCGCCAGCCTAGGTACAAATCATGTGATACGTATAACATGTCTCTACCATCCCATGGACCCAGATAGAAACGTGGGATACATTCCTGTTCATCCCATGAACCTAGAGTCGAGTGAAATACATTCTGGATGAACCGGTAGTCGGGTGAAATACATTCCCGATGAACCAGAGTCGAGTGAAATACATTCCGGATGAACCTAGTCGAGTGAAATACATTCCTGATGAACCGGTAGTCGAGTGAAATACATTCCTGTTCATCCCATGAACCTAGTCGAGTAGAACACGATTTGCACAACAAGGCTATCACACGTAACATGGTCAAGTTTCACAACAACAAGCATAGGCAAGTTATACACAACTCAAGGTACTTTCATTTTATGTCAAAGTCCGGATTTTAACCCTAAAGTACTACGTACGTTAAATTCCTTTTAAGAGATTTATTCCTTTTATAAAAGTCACCCGATACCCGTAGTATAAAATAAATAGAGTGACTTATATCTTTTAAGTAAAACAACTTTCATACCTTCCTTTTTAAAACCAAATTAAGGCAATACCATGCCTTCTTTTTGGACCAAAATACTTCTCTTTTAAAAGTCAAGTTACCACATTAAAACAAATGATAAAACCCTTCTTTTGTTTTCATAAAGTCGTTATAACCAACTTTCCATAAAGCTGTTATAACACTTTATGTTTTAAACCATTTTAAGACAACACAATGCCTTTCTTTTCCCTAAAAGTTCCAGTTTGCCTAATTTCAATTACGCAAGTCTCTTTTTAGAAAAGTTTCATAGTTCCATGTCTTAATCTCTTTTTAAAACAATAGAGTAGCATATGCCATAGGTGAGTAGGTTAATCTTGTTCATAATCAATCTTATTAAGCAGCCATGATCTAGAAAATGTAATATCATTTTGTCTTATCTTAGCTTCTATGCAGATGGAGGTTTCTACTGGTTTTAATAATACTTAATTTATTCAATACATTTTCCTTTATTAACGCTGCAGTGGTTTATCGATACACATTCTGATCTCCGAAATCAGTAAAAGATTATTCCTTTTAAAAACCAAGTACTCATTACTCACGAATGAGGTTTCACACAAAATCCATATTAATTCATTTAAGTTAAGTCTCTTATCTTATAAGATCAAGTCTCTTAACTTCTAAAATCAGTAAACCATCTTCTTTACCTCTCTTAAGACGTTATACCTAACTCCCCATAAAGCTAGTATAACTCTTTTTAAAACCTTTAAAACCAAGTGTTACTCTTCTTTCAAAAATGGTTTCTTAACTCTTGTGACATACTTCAAGTTTCTTATTATTCAGGCTTAAGTCAAAAGACATTGTCGTATAGCTACGTTCAATTAGCACACGTACGTCTACCGTACTATATATTATTCAGGCTTAAGTCAAAAGACATTGCCGTACTATATATATCTTCCTTTAAAATATCATGCTCAAGAGTATAGGAAGAATCACATACCTCGCGACGATTTATCGACTATAAGCAAAACGCTCCACGGCTATAACCCGGCTAGCCTGGTCCACCTTCTAAGTAGCCTATGCTACTTGCAGAACATTCAACCAATAAAGGTTATCGCCATCAGATATACATCCTATGTAAATACGCTTAACTTCTACTTATATTCTTCAAGTGATTTCGCCAAGTCTTTTCTGTAATATCCTTCTATTACAGTTCAATCCTCTTCTATGAATCTTATATTCATTTCTATACTACTACAGTATGTAATTTCCAATTACACTAGAAGGACAGTAGTATTTACCTCGATGAGCCCAAAATTATCCAAGTATAAAGTCGCTCCTGAGCAACGCTTAGCTCCTACTCCGAGTGCTCCAATCCGCTCCAAACAACCCTTATAAGTTCTAACCAACTTCTAATTAAATACTTCAACTATCAATGAAGATTTTCCTTAGGGTTTCGTTTAGTGGCTAAAGAAGGTATAATAGTATTTTCTGGGCTTTTGTAAGTGTAACCTTGGGAATACTACAAGGTATTTGGGCCAAGGTATTTGGGCATTATAACAATACTTGGAGAGTATTTCTATACCACAAAAGGGGGGTATTTATACGAGACAACTAGGCTAGGGGGGGGTACCCCACGGCTAACCACTACAAAGGGGGAGGGGGAAGCTCTCGGCCAAAGGGCCTTCTCAAAGGGGGAGGGGGGTGTGGTGGACGAAAGAACAAGAGGGAGGGAGTATTTTGAGACTTAGATAGATTGCTCAAGTTTTTGATGAAGAATGTCTTCAACTAGAGGGGTATTTATAGGTCAAGCAAAGGCCAACCAAGGGCCAAGATGAAGGCAAGTGCATAGCAAGTGTAAGGCCAAGATTTAGCCATGTGCTACCTTATCCATCTACACAAAAATATCCTACCTAACCCTTGACCAAAGTTTCAACACAAAAAACGTGCCAATGGTCTAGCTTTGCCGTCCACTTGCTTCCAATGTGAGGGTGACACATGTCACCCTCCCATTGGTCCAAAATGTTACGTCTCTCGGAAAAATCCGCAAAAATTATTAATGACATAGCCGGAATTTTCCCTACGAAAGCTGTGGAAACGTTTCGTCGAAAAACGACTCCTTTCGGTACTTGTGCACAAAATTTCATTCTTGCCTAATCTTTAAGGCTCAAATTATATACGTACGCCCCCACGTACATACCCTGGAAATACGGGGTATAACATAAAGAGACTTGAGTAATTGAAATTAGGCAAACTGGAACTTTAGGGGAAAGAATGTTGTTGAAAAGGAAAGTGTTTTGGTTTACCTAAAAATGTGAGTCGCTCTATTTTTATACTACGGGTATCGGGTGACCTTTATAAAAGGAATGGATCTCTTTAAAGGGAATTTAACGTACGTAGTACTTTAGGGTTAAAACCCGGACTTTGATATAAAATGGAAGTACCTTGAGTTGTGTATAACTTGCCTATGCTTGTTGTTGTATAACTTACCTATGCTTGTTGTTGTGTAACTCGCCTATGCTTGTTGTGATAGCCTTTGTGGTGCAAGAATTGTGTTTCTATACTACCGCGTCTCTCGATGGAGGGCCGGTTGACTTGTTGAGAGCTTACTTGGGCGTCGGGCGGTGACGGAAGATTCCACGTATGCTTCCATTATTATTGTTAGATGGGCATGTCGCACCGACGAGAATTCGGGGCATGTGGCCACGCGGCAGGTTGATTTCCGATATATGGTTATTATTGTTACATGGGCGATATGCACCGTCACGAGTCGGGGCATGTGGCCACGCGGCGAGGTTGACCACCCAAGATATTATTGTTGATGTTACATGGACATGCCTCGCCGTCGCACTCCGGCATGTGGCCATGCGGCATTGTTATTATTGTTGCATCATGGACATATACACCGTCACTCCGGCATGCGGCCATGATGCGAACATGATTGATGTTGTGGGCGTGAGACCCATAGTTATATATTGAGTGATGACTTTGAGGCGCGAGTCCTCGACTTGACTTCTTTTATGATTGCATCGTATTTTGGTTATCATACATGTCTCCCGCTTTATATAGATTATGATTTAATCTGCAGATTTTGATTTCACATACTTGTTACTGTTATCGACCTCCTTCGGGGTTGCGTTCATGCCGCAGTAGAGTACACCGTAGTTGATCCTCGCTCATCGGATCACGATTCAGCGTATTGGAAGCTCCGCTTCTCCGAGGCTTATTCTTCTGTATGTGTTCCCCGAGTTGTAGGTTCTTGTACATTCGTGGTATGGCGGGGCCTGTCCGTCATGGTTGTTGTAAATCTTAGAGTCTGTAGTATCTTTATTGTGGCGTGGTTGTAAAAAGGATTAAACTGCTCGGGTTTTATGTATTTATATACGTGGCAACTGCTTTTAGTTGCTTTGTTTATATATAATATCTCTTGCTTCATGTCTTGTTTTTATGTTCCGCTGATTTTCTCTGATGTATGACTACTTGGGTGCCCGGGTAAGGCACCAGTCACGGGCCCGGGTTCGGGTCCTGACAAAAGTGGTATCAGAGCAGTTAGTCCTCGGAAAGTGTCTACAGACCGTGTCTAGTAGAGTCTTGATTATCGATGTGTTGTGCACCACATCTATAATCAGGAGGCTATAGGACATTTAGGATTGGTTTCCATTCTTCTCATTCTGAGATTGTGCCTTAGAGCTGTGTGATAAGTTGGACCCCTCTGACGTATTTCTTTCCTCTACCAGTTATGCCTCCGCGCAAGGCAACCCGGGCCCAGGTGGGCAAGGCAGCCGAGGGAGCTGCTAGTGAGATACAGAGGAGTACGAGCGCGAGCGTCATTACGAGACAGTGCTTCAGACGGCGAGTTTTGCGACGCCGCCAGCCCCAGCAGAGTTTAGAGTCGCAGCGATGGGCGATGAGACCACGATACTGCACCTTCACCCCACACCGCGGCGAGAGGTTGGGGTACAAAGAGATGGCCCGATTCGCCGTGATCGTGGCGAACATGAGGATAAGGTGGACGCAGCGATTCGTGAGCACCATGGTTCACCCAAGATCGGATAGTTTGAGGCTACGGGACTTTCTCGAGATGTAGCCGCGAGTTCTGGTCGAGGCACGAGGGTGATCCGCAGGAGTTCATCCAAGCGATTCTACGGATCATGAGTGATCAAGGCTTCGAGACCGAGTCGGTGGTCCTAGGTTCGCATCGGCCGCGTGATACCGCATGATCGTTTGATTCGTGGGAGCCGTCCGGGAGAGAATGCACTTCCGGCCATTTGGGACGAAGTTTTGGGGCATTTCTTGCACATTTCTTGCCTCCACAGATGAGGAGGGCTCGGGCCGACAGATTTTTGATGTTGAGGCAGAACGGGCGTACAGTTCGGGAGTACAATGTGGAGTTCGACTCATTGGTTCGGTATGCCCACGCAGTAGTAGCTAATATGGAGGACAGAGTACACTGCTACGTTACCGGGTTAGATGACTACTTGGCAGAGGCTTGTTCGGGTGTAGCTCTTCAGCCGGGTATGGACATTGCCGCACGCAGCTTATGCGCTTAGGTGTGAGGCGGAGAGGTCGGCGGAATGACCAAGATCGCGAAGAGGCGAACAACAGTGGTCCTTTGGTGACTTTCGAGGCGGACCGCCTCAAAGATACTAGTTTTGTACCTCCGCCCGGTCAGTGGTCCTCCACAACTTCGTGGCATCCGGGATTGAGGCGGTCGAGCTCCAGGGGTTCAGATTTCCAGGGGAGTAGGGGTGTGGGCCAGATGCAGTCACCCCTACCTCGGTGTGGTCGATGTGGTAGACCGCATTTCGGGGAGTGTCGTGGTACCAAGGGAGCTTGTTATTTTTGCGGCCAACAGGGCCATCTGGCGAGACCATCGACCGTGGGTAGCGCGGTAGGATAGCACTGACTACGGATCGATTGCGGGTTCTTCACCTTCCATAGCTAGGCAGGATGTTCATACACCGGCAGGCCACGGCAGAGGTCGCGGTGGAAGTTCCCAGTTTTAGCGGTCCTTTGAACCGCCTATTTTCAGGTATATCCTTAACCCTCTAGAGATTTGTATGTATTGATGTGTAGATGATGTGTTTAGTGTTTTGTTCGGATAGCTTTATGCTAAAATATGATTTAGAAGCCTGGTTAGTGAGAAGGGTAAGTATGGGGGTGAGAAAATGATGAACCTTAGAATATTACAGTTGAGACCTTAGATGTAAGGCCGTCTTGAGTACAAGATTTCCTTGGGTGTTGTAAAATGGAAGTGGTAGCTTTCATGACCTGTATAGGTAAGATTGTTCCGGATCGGGAAACGAGAGCTTGATGCGTTAAGTGGGTCGGGTTGGGGCCATGTTGCGGGTCAACCCGTAGCCCGGTTTGGGGTTGGGTCAGTTCGAGGTGGTTCCGCCAGGTGGTAGGGTCACGAGGGTGCTAGGCCCAAGTTTAGATGACCATTGTATGAGTTCGTGGATATGTTCGACCAGAAGCGGATCGTGAAGGCCGGGAATGGCCTTAAGGGAGGTTGAGGCTAGTAAGATGACCAAGTTTGGAGGTGGTGACTCCAAAGTTTTGGGAACTTAAGCGATGACTGAAGTGTGGTACGTATACTAGAAGAGTTCAAGTGTTCGAGAAGGGCACGACGAGTAAGGAAGGAAGAGAACGTGTGTTATTTCGTGGCCAGGTGTGGCGTTGGCAACTTGTTAGAAAGAACTTTATCGTTATCTGTTTCGAGAAGGAACATTCGGGACGAATGTTTCTAAGGAGGGGAGAATGTTATACCCCGTATTTCCATAGTATGTACGTAAGGACGTACGTACGAAAGTTTGAGCCTTAAGTTAGGCATAGGTTGGAAATTTGTGCACAACCCCCGATTAGAGTCGTTTTTCTGACGAAACGTTTTACAAAACTTGCGAAGGGAAAATTCCGGCTATGTCGTTTATTATTTTTGCGGATTTTTCTGAGAGACGAAATATTTTGGACCAACGAGAGGGTGACACTTGTCACCCTCACAAGCGATCTTGTGGCCGAGAAGGTGGGCGACTTGTGGCATGTTTGTGCCTTATTTTGTGCCTTGTTTGGTGCCTTGTTTTGTGCCATGTTTTGTGGAGTAGGGTTAGGGTGCACTTGGCTTGATCTTGGCCTTACACTTGCCTTGCACATGGCTTGATCAAGGCCATTGGTTTCCCTATAAATACCCCTCCCTTGTTGAAGACTTCTTCATCCTAAAATCTTTCTAAGTCTTGAATTCCTCCCTCCCCTCTTGAGTAGTTCTCGTCCAAAGAGTCTCCCCCCCCCTTTTGTGAGCCCTTGGCCGAGAGCCTCCCCCTCCCCCTTTGTAGTGTCTAGCCGAGGGGTACCCCTCCCCCCTTGCCTTGTGGTTCTCGTATAATACCCCCCCTATTGGTAGAAATACTCTCCAAGTATTGTTATAATGCCCAAATACCTTAGCCCATATACCTTGTAGTACTTTCCAAAGTTACCTCTATACGTAGAGCCCGAAAATACTATTATACTTTCCTTTAGCCACTAAACGAAACCCTAAGGAAAACCTTCATAGACGGTTGAAGTGTTAAGTAGAAGTTGCGTAGAACTTCTAAGGGTTGTTTGGAGCGGGTTGGAGCGCACGGAGTAGGAGCTTAACGTTGCTCAGGAGCGACATTAAACTTGGATAATTTTGGGCTCATCGAGGTATATACTACTGTCCTTCTATTGTAATTGGGAATTACTTACTGTAGTTGTATAGAAATGAATATAAGATTCATAGAAGAGATTTGAACTGTAATAGAAGGATATTACAGAATAGACTTGAACTGAAATCACATCAGAAGAATTAAGTAGAAGTTTAACCGCATTTACATAGGAATTTGTATTCTGATGGTGATAACCTTTATTGGTTGAATGTTCCGCGAGTAGCATGTACTCTTGGAAGATGGACAAGGCTAAGCGGGTTATAAGCGATGGGCGTTTTGCTTATAGTCGATAATCGTCGCGAGGTATGTGATTCTTCCTATACTCTTGAGCATGATATTTTAAAGGAATATATATATAGTACGGTGAGACGTGCGTGTGTTAACGTAACGTAGCACTGCGGTAATATCTTTTGACTTAAGCCTGAATAATAAGAACCTTGAATGTATTTTAAAAGAATTAAGAAACCTTTTTTGGAAAGAAGAGTAATACTTGGTTTTGAAAACATAAGAGTTATACTAGCTTTATGGGAAGTTAGGTATAACGTCTTAAGAGAGATAAAGAGAATGGTTTCTTGATTTTTAGAAGTTAAGAGACTTAATCTTAAAAGATAAGAGACTTGACTTAATATGGATGTTTGTGTGAAACCTCATTCGTGAGTAATGACTACTTGGTTTTTAAAAGTGAATAATGTTTCTTGATTTTGGAAATCGAATGAGTATCGACAAACCACGGCGTTAATAAAGGAAAATGTATTGAATAATAAAGTATTATTAAAACCGGTAGAAACCTCATCTGCATAGAAGCTAAGATGAGACAAAATGATATTACATTTCCTAGATCATGGCTGCTTAATAAGATTGATTATGAACAAGAATAACCTACACTCATATAAGGCATATGTGTCTCAGATTGTTTAAAAGAGAATTATATTCTTAAATGATTAAGACTATGAACTATGAAACTTTTCTAAAATAAAGAGACTGAGTAATTGAAATTAGGCAAACTGGAACTTTAGGGGAAAGAATGTTGTTGAAAAGGAAAGTGTTTTGGTTTACCTAAAAATGTGAGTCGCTCTATTTTTATAATACCGATATCGGGTGACCTTTATAAAAGGAATGGATCTCTTTAAAGGGAATTTAACGTACGTAGTACTTTAGGGTTAAAACCCGGACTTTGATATAAAATGGAAGTACCTTGAGTTGTGTATAACTTGCCTATGCTTGTTGTTGTATAACTTACCTATGTTTGTTGTTGTGTAACTCGCCTATGCTTGTTGTGATAGCCTTTGTGGTGCAATAATTGTGTTTCTATACTACCGCGTCTCTCGATGGAGGGCCGGTTGACTTGTTGAGCTTACTTGGGCGTCTGCAGTGACGGAAGATTCCACGTATGCTTCCATTATTATTGTTACATGGGCATGTCGCACCCGTCTGAATCCGGGGCATGTGGCGTGCGGCAGGTTGATTTCCGATATATGGTTATTATTGTTACATGGGCGATGCGCACGTCGCAGATCGGGCATGTGGCCACGTGCGGCGAGGTTGACCACCCATATATTGTTGTTGATGTTACATGGACATATGCGCGTCTGCAGAATTCGGCATGTGGCCACGCGGCATTGTTATTATTCTTGCATCATGGACATATACGCACCGTCGCAGTCGGGGCATGCGCCATGATGCGAACATGATTGATGTTGTGGCGTGAGACCCATAGTTATATATTGAGTGATGACTTTGAGGCGTGAGTCCACGACTTGGCTTTTATGATTGCGTCTTGTATTTTGGTTATCATACATGTCTCCCGCTTTATATAGATGTTATGATTTAACTCTGATATTTTGATTTCACATACTTGGTACTGTTATCGACCTCCTTCGGGCTGCGTTCATGCGCGGTAGGAGTACACCGTAGTTGATCCTCGCTCATAGGATCACAGTTCAACAGATTAGGAAGCTCCGTTTCTCGGAGGCTTATTCTTGATATGTGTTCCCGAGTTGTAGGTTCTTGTACATTCGTGGTATGGCGGGGCCTGTCCGTCATGGTTGTTGTAAATCTTAAGTGCAGAAATCTTGTTGTGGCGGGGTTGTAAAAGGATTAAAGCTTGGGTTTTATGTATTTATATACAGAAGGCAACTGTTTTGGTTGGCCTGTTTATATATAATATCTCTTGCTTCATGTCTTGTTTTTATGTTCCGCTGATTTTCTCTGATATATGACTACTTGGGTGCCCGGGTAAGACACCAGTCACGGGCCCGGGTTCGGGTCGTGACATAAGGACTTGAATTATGTTAAAAAGTTGTAAAACCTCACTCATGAGTAATGGGTGTGTGGTCTTTTAAAGAATAAAGTTATCTTGATTTCGAAAATAAGAATAGTTGTCCTTGGTTGGTTTAAAACATAAAGTGTTATAATAGCTTTATGGGAAGTTATTTATAAGGACTTTATGAAAACAAAAGAAAGGTTTTATCATTAGATTTAAAATGATAACTTGACATTTAAAGGTTGGAGGTTGGTTTCCTTAAAAGATATGATTTAAAGATTAAGAGCCTGATTTTTGAAAGTAAAGAGACTTGACTTATAAACAACTTGATTTTGGGAAAGGAGAAGTAACTTGATTTAAAAGGTATAGGTTACTTGTTTTTAAAAGAGTAAGACACTTGGTTTAAAAAGTATATTGCTACTTGACTTTAAAAAGGAAAAAGTGTCTTTGTTTTAAAGGAAGGCATGGTTTTGTCTTAAAATAGTTTAAAAAAGGAAGGCATGCTTTTGTCTTAAGATTGGTTTAAAAAGAAGGTATGGAAATTGTTTTGGTTTACTTAAAAGATAGTTACTCTATTTTGATACTACGGGTATCGTGTGACTTTTGTGTGAGTAACTTGACTATGTTGGCTTGTGATAGCCTTGTAATACTTTCTTGTTGGTTTGATAAGTAAACATGTTATGATGCTACGTGTGTTAGTGTCTTGTGATGTTTGTGTAAGGGGGTTATTCTTGTTGTGCTTACGTTGTTAAACGATAAGCCTGTTATACTGGTATTATATCACATACCCCGACTTGTTATGATGCCGAGGATTTGCCACCCTCGATGCGAGAATACCTCATGTGGGTCCATGCGACCTATGCGGAGCTGCGGGAGTTCCAGGATTGATCACTCCGGGTGTGTTACGCCGATGCGAGGAATACCTCATGCGGTCCAGGTGACTATGCGGACTTCGGGGGTCCAGGATGATGCCGCGGGTTAGCTACCCCCGATGCGAGGAATACCTCATGCGGACCTAGGTGGTCTATGCGGTGCGGAGTTCCGTGGATTAGGCTCGCATAATGATACTATGGGCGATTGGCCTTGCTTCGATCATTAGCGGCCTAGAAAAGACGATTCACGTTATATCTATTTTGCTCTTGTTTATCTTTGTGGCACTATATGCGATTAAATTGGTTGTTAAATGCGTATTTGTAATTGGTTTTAAAATGTTATGATTTTATTTGATGCTTCTGATTTCACATACTTGGTACCTGTTGTACTGACCTCCTTCGGGGGGCTGTGTTCATGCCGCAGGTAGAGGTACACCAGTTGTTGATCCTCGCTCATAGGATCACAGTTCAGCGTTTTGGGAAGCTCCGTTTCTCCGGAGGCTTATTTTGTGGTATGATTTCCTGAGAGTGTAAGTTCTTATACATTCAGGGGTATGGCGGGGCCCTGTCCCGTCGTTGTTGTTATAAAACTCTTAGAGGTATGTAGTACTGTTGTGGGCAGGGTTTGTAAAAGTGATGTAACTGTTCAAGTTTTTATTTATATATACAGAAAGGTAACCGTTTTGGTTAGCCTATTTTCTTATTTCACTGTTTATCTTTTATGAGTTTTTATTTCCGCTGATTTTCTCTGATGTTGTATCACTAGGGTGCCCGGGGTAAGGCACGATCCACGGGCGAGTCGGGTCGTGACAAAAGTGGTATCAGAGCAGTTAATCCTCGGAAAGTGTCTACAGACCGTATCTAGTAGAGTCTTGATTATCGGCGTGTTGTGCACCACACCTATAATCAGGAGGCTGCAGGATATTTAGGATTGGTTTTCATTCTTCTCACTCTGAGATCGTGCCTTAGAGCTGTGTTATAAGTTGGACTCCCTCTGGCGTATTCGTTTGTGCTAGTTATGCCTCTACGCAAGGCAACCAGGGCCCAGATGGGCAAGGCAGCGGAGGGAGCTACGAGTAGAACACGGAGGGTTATGAGGGCACGGGCCTGGTCATTACGAGATAGTGCTTCATTCGGGATTTGGCGCCGCTAGCCCGAGAGAGTTTAGAGCAGCGGCAGTAGCTACGAGACCACGATACCGAGTCTTGATTCCACGACCGAGCCGAGGATACGAGTTACAGAGAGATGGCCCGATTACTAGCGGACTTGTGGCTAGGAATGAGGCGAGCGAGTCGGAGGTTCGGCGATCGATAGTTCACCCTAGATCCGATAGTTTTGAGACTTGGGACTTCTTGAGTTGCGATCCACCCGAGTTCTATGGATTGAACCGAGGAAGATCCTCGTGAGTTTATTCAACGATTCTGCGGATCATGAAAGTGATCAAGACCTTAGAGGCATTTCTACGGTTCTTGCCTCGCATGAGATGAGAGAGCTCGGGCGAGATAGATTTATGATGTTAAGCGAGCAGGCGGACGGTTTGGGAATACGATATAGAGTTTGACTCATTGGCTCGTTATGTCCCGCTTTAGTGGCGCACATGGAGGATAGAGTGCAGATATGTCACGAGACTTGACGATTATCTAGCAGAGAGTTGTACAAGAGTAACTCTTCAGTCAGACATGGACATTGCCCGCATACTGAGCTTATGCGCGTGGCGAGAACATGAGATCGACGGATTAACCAAGATCAACAGAGGAGGGCCAGAACAGCAGGGTCCTTTGGTAACTTTCGAGGCGGATCTTCTCAGCAACAGACTGGTTATGCGCCTCCGCCAGTACAGAGTGGTCCTCCACAGGCTTTAGGAAGTTCGGGGTATGCAGGAGTTGGTCGAACTCGGGGTTTAGTTCCGATTTACATAAGTTCTAGCCAGCCAGATTCGGTTTTCCCTCAGTGTTCACTATGTGGTAGGCGTCATCCCGGGGAATGTCGTATTTTTACGGGTGCTTGTTTTACCAATGGCCGTCAGGGCCATGTGAGGAGAGAATGTCCTAGTAGGGGGGATACAGGTGGGACGACTTAGCCTACCACGTCAGTTGCGGATTAAGTGGTTCGGAAAGGAAGGGGTGTTAGCCAGAGGAGGCCACCCGCTTTCGGTATGGCGTTGTGGTAGGTGTTCTTATGGGAGTGTCATACTACTTAGATAGCTTGTTAGGCTTGCGGCCAGCAGGCCATTTGCGAGAAATTGTCCAGGCAGTGGCGCGGATGTTACGACTCGACGCCCGGGATCGATGGTGGTTCATCACCTTACGTAGTTATCGCCCAGTGACGGGATTTGATTAGAGCGACAAAGGAAAAGTGAGGCAGTAGTTACAGAGATATCTTCAGCCCTTAAGAGACTTGTTTAGGCCGTTATGGTAGATACATGTGGAGTGCTATGTTCGGTTAGCATTGTGTAAGTTGTGATTAGAAAACATGGGTAGTTGAAAAGGGTAAGTCTGGGGACGAGAAAATGGGGAGCCTTAGAATTTATAACAGTTGGGACCTTGGATGCAAGGCCGTCCTGAGTGGATGATTTTACGGTTGGTCTTTGTCGAAGTACTTGGTATGCGTGATATATATTGTGGGATAATTCCATGGGTAGTGTGAGATGGAAGTGGTAGCTTTCATGACGTGAATCCAGTAAGATTGTTCCGGATCGGGAGCGAGTTTAGTACAAAGTGGGTGGGTTGAGGCCATACTGCGAGTCAACCGCGGCCGGAATGTGGTGGGGTCGGTTTGAGGTGGTCCGCTAGATGATAAGTCACGAGGTGTTAGGCCCAAGTTTAGGTAACCATCGTGCGAGTTCGTGGATGCGTCGACCAGATGGTCGGGCGATGAGTCGACCCATCTTGTTTTCGATTAGGCACCTTACTCGGCGGAGGGTTATGCGAGATGTTATGTATCAGGGTGGTTGTAAGGCTGCACGGGATTCCTACTTTTTATGACAGGCAGTGGAGCCCAGTTTTCGGCTATTTCTTTTGTTTCTGGAGGTTTTACCAGGCGGGGTTAGGGACTCAGGTGAGTCTCGGTATTGCATTCACCCTCGGGCTGACAGACAAACAGCGCGTTTTATCCAGACATTTGAGGATAGGTTACGGGCCGGTGTTTTGATTTCAGGGGTAGCTGTAAGGATTATTTGCCTCTTGTTGAGTGAGCATTATAATAGCTACCATTTCAGTATTCGGATGTCGCCTTATGAAGCCTTGTATAGGCGGGAGTGTAGGTTGCCGGTCGATTAGTTCGATGTTGGCAAGGTTCAGATAGTTGGTCCATACTTGATTCAGCAGGATGTGGGTAAGGTGAAGCTTATCCAGAAGAGGTTATTAGCAGCTCAGAGTCAACAGAAGTCGTGCGGATAATCGGCGTCGACACTTGGAGTTCAGGTTGACGGTGGGTCTTCTTGAAGGTACCACCGGAAGTGTGACGAGATTTGGAAGCGGGAAACTTAGCCCGGTACTTTGGGCCTTTCGGATCGTTGTAGAATAGGCGGGTTGCCTATAAGTTAGCACGCCGTCCAGACTTAGGAAGCGACGTCCAGATTCCATGTTGCTATGTTCGGAAGAGTATCGGAGATCCATCCAGAGTGTTCCCAGTTAATGATGACCAAGTTAGAGATAGTAACCCCGAGATTTTGGAAACTGAAGCAATGACAGAATGTGGTAAGTATATTAGGAAGAGTTCGAGTGTACGGGGAGGGTACGACGAGTAAGAAAAGAGGCGTAGATGTGTTAAGAAGATGGAAGTGTCCTTTTTATAAAGTAAAGGTGCGAAGAAAGTATCCTTCGGACCATGGGTGGAGCTAATAGTATTGTTATACGCTTTAGATATGATTCTTCGTTGGCTTGGATGTGAGTTTTGCGCGTATGTGGTATTATGGCCAGGTGTGACATAATTGGTTTTGTAAGTATAGTAGTGAAGACTATACCGGCGCATGTGTGTTTAGAGACTTAGAAGGAACATTCGGGACGAATGTTTCTAAGGAAGAATGATACACCCGTAGTTCAGTATGTATATGAGGGCGTGCGTGCGAGAATACGACACAAAAGTGGAAAGGAAGAAAGATGTGATTTTTAGCGGAAAAGTTTCGGATTTTGTGAAGGAAAAAGGTTCGTTATTGGGAATGGATTCCCAGTTTGGTATTCGTACTTTTGGGATATTTGAGAATTATGGAATTTTATTTCCGGAATTGGTCACGTGGGGCCCACGGGAAAAATTTACGGTTTTGTGGGGCCCACTTTATTTTCGGATTTTTGGCATTACGGATATTTTCGAAAGACGAAATATTTTGGACGAGTAGGGGGTGACACGTGGCACCCCCATGTGGCTCATTGGCCGAAAATTAGGGGGGGACCACATGGCTTGGACGTTTTTTTGGGCCCATTTTTGTGGTGAACAAATGGTTGGCAAACTACCCACACACATGTACCCCATACTCACCTTACACTTGTTTTAATCATAGCCCTTGATTTCTCTATAAATACCCCCTTGTTTCAAGACTTTATTCATCCTCACTTAAGAGTTTCAAAGGCAAAATTCTCCCTCCTCGTGTTGTTCTCGTCCAACACCCCCCTTTGTGTAGAAAAATCCTTCAAGTGTTGTTATTATCCCAAATACCTTAGCCTAGTATTCCTAGTAGTATTCCAAAGTTATTTCAATACTAAGAGCCGAAAATACTACTTTATTCCAATAGTCGCAAATGAAGCCCTAGAAAAATCTTCATAGCTTAGATGAAGTGTTAAGAGAAGTTGTTTAGAAACTTCTAAGGGTTGCTTGGAGCGGGTTGGAGCGTAAGGAATTGGAGCTAAACGTTGCTCAGGATCGACTTATAAATCTTGGATAATTTTGGGCTTATCGAGGTAATGATCTTTATCCCCCTATTGTAATTGGAAATTACATGTTGTAGTAATGTATAGTTGAGTATACTATATATAGAATGAATATTGATAAGAATTGAATCGTATTTAAATTGTTGTATTCTGATGAGACTTGTAGTATTATTGTGGAGTAGAATTGTACACGTCCGGTTAGACGTGTAACCCCCCCCCCCCTTGGAGTTGTTGGCTGGGTAGCGGGCCTTGATAGAGGAGGAGATTTATGTGGTTACGGGGGGGGAGGTGCTGCCGAATTTTCCGTAGAATAATGACCTTGTGCTTGGAATTGTGCTACCAAGAGATCGGGAAGTTGATAGACGTTTTGTGGCTTTTTAGGTGGAAGTACTACGAGTAGCGTATTCTACTTGAAGGGTGGACAAGGCTAGCAGGGTTACAGTACTTTGGAGCTTTTTGCTTTTTGTCGATAATCGTCGCGGGGTATGTGAACCTCTTCCTATCCTTTCTAGCATGATATTTGTGAAATATATATAGTGCGGTGAAGCCTTGCGTGTGTTTAAAGGAATTTGATTTTCCTTTTGTGTCCTTGACTTGATTCCAAAGTTAAGTGACTTGTTATGAAATATTAAGGACTTGAATTATGTTAAAAAGTTGTAAAACCTCACTCATGAGTAATGGGTGTGTGGTCTTTTAAAGAATAAAGGTATCTTGATTTCGAAAATAAGAATAGTTGTCCTTGGTTGGTTTAAAACATAAAGTGTTATAATAGCTTTATGGGAAGTTATTTATAACGACTTTATGAAAAAAAAAGAATGGTTTTATCATTAGATTTAAAATGATAACTTGACATTTAAAGGTTGGAGGTTGGTTTCCTTAAAAGATATGATTTAAAGACTAAGAGCCTGATTTTTGAAAGTAAAGAGACTTGACTTATAAACAACTTGATTTTGGGAAAGGAGAAGTAACTTGATTTAAAGGTATAGGTTACTTGTTTTTAAAAGAGTAAGACACTTGGTTTAAAAAGTATATTGCTACTTGACTTTAAAAAGGAAAAAGTGTCTTTGTTTTAAAGGAAGGCATGGTTTTGTCTTAAAATGGTTTAAAAAGGAAGACATGCTTTTGTCTTAAGATTGGTTTAAAAAGAAGGTATGGAAATTGTTTTGGTTTACTTAAAAGATAGTTACTCTATTTTGATACTACGGGTATCGTGTGACTTTTGTGTGAGTAACTTGACTATGTTGGCTTGTGATAGCCTTGTAATACTTTCTTGTTGGTTTGATAAGTAAACATGTTATGATGCTACGTGTGTTAGTGTCTTGTGATGTTTGTGTAAGGGGGTTATTCTTGTTGTGCTTACGTTGTTAAACGATAAGCGTTATCTTGGTATTATATCACATACCCCCCTGACTTGTTATGATGCCGAGGATTTGCCACCCTCGATGCGAGGAATACCTCATGCGGGTCCATGCGACCTATGCGGAGCTGCGGGAGTTCCAGGATTGATCACTCCGGGTGTGTTACGCCGATGCGAGGAATACCTCATGCGGTCCAGGTGACTATGCGGACTTCGGGGGTCCAGGATGATGCCGCGGGTTAGCTACCGTCACGAGGAATACCTCATGCGGACCTAGGTGGTCTATGCGGACTGCGGGAGTTCCAGGATTAGGCTCGCATAATGATACTATGGGCGATTGACCTTGCTTCGATCATTAGCGGCCTAGAAAAGACCAGTTACGTTATATCTATTTTGCTCTTGTTTATCTTTGTGGCACTATGCGATTAAATTGGTTGTTAAATGCGTATTTGTAATTGGTTTTAAAATGTTATGATTTTATTTCAGTACTTTACAGTTTCACATACTTGGTACCTGTTGTACTGACCTCCTTCGGGGGGCTGCGTTCATGCCGCAGGTAGAGGTACACCAATTGTTGATCCTCGCTCATAGGATCACAGTTCAGCGTTTTGGGAAGCTCCGTTTCTCCGGAGGCTTATCTTGTGGTATGATTCCCTGAGAGTGTAGGTTCTTATACATTCAGGGGTATGGTGGGGCCCTGTCCCGTCGTTGTTGTTATAAAACTCTTAGAGGTCTGTAGTACTGTTGTGGGCAGAGTTTGTAAAAGGGATGTAACTGTTCAAGTTTTTATTTATATATACAGAAAGGTAACCGTTTTGGTTAGCCTATTTTCTTATTTCACTGTTTATCTTTTATGAGTTTTTATTTCCGCTGATTTTCTCTGATGTTGTATCACTAGGGTGCCCGGGGTAAGGCACCAGTCACGGGCCCGGGGTCGGGTCGTGATACCTTTTGCATAAAATCAATAACATGAATACTTCCTAATGACAAGGCAAGTACTTCAAGAAAACAAGTCACGTATACTCCAAATAACAAGGCAAGTATACTTCAAGGATAATAATGTCGATAGAAGGAAGAAGTTCACATACCTCGTGACGACTAACCCAAATGTCAAGTAGCAATACGCTCCAAAGTACTTCAACTTTATTGGCTATTCCACCCTCCAAGTAGAATATGCTACACGTAGTACTTCAACCTATAATGACGATAGGACTTCTATCAATATCATACTTTCTAGTATAAAACATATACTAAATAATGCCCTCTAATTCTACGGAAATTTGGGCAGCACTTCCTCTGTTTCTACGCACGTTTCCACCTTTTCCAAGGCCCAATTCAATAACCAATAAGCCACATTTATGGCGCAGTCAACAATTAATCAAAAGGGGATTACACACCAACCAGACGTGTAAAATTCTGCCCCATAATTCACATAAACAATCCAATAAAATCAGTCCACAATAACCCTTAAAAACTGTCCAATATACCTAGCAATTTAATGTCATTTCCTGCCATAACAATTCATCAACATAACTCCTTTCAATTCCTTAATATCCAAGTTGTTATTCCAAAGTTATACATAATACATATCAATAGTTACCCGACTAAATTTCCTTCAACGTATAACACATATATCGTGAAGACACCTTCAATATAACCCAATGATATAAAAAGGCCCAAATCGACCAAACATGCAAATATCCATATATGTTCTTTGTTTCCGTTTTTCTTGTTACACATCCTTCCCTTAACTATATCAATACACGACATGTAATTATATCGAAGGGAGGAAGAGATCTTACCACAATATAGCCCAAAATAATCCGCTTAAAGTCGATCCTTAGAGGTAGTCTTAGCTCCAAATCCTTACGTTCTAATCTGCAATACTCGACCCTTAGAAGCTTATAATCAACTTCTCTTCTTTGTTGATCTTCCAAAAGTTCATATAAAATTTTAGGGTTTTGGAAGAGAAGGTGAGCTCAAAATGGTGAGCCTCAAGTCTATGGATAAGATCACTTGGCTTATTACTTCATTAGGGATCTTGATATTGGATTAAAAATTAAACTTGGAAGATGTAATAATCTTGTTCTTGCTTTCTTGAGAGAAAAAGTGAGTAAAATGTGCATTTGGATGAAGTCTTGCAACAATGGTTAAGTCTTTCAAGACTTAGCCAATATATTAGGCTCTACTTGTTCCACAAGTTGGGAGGGACACTTGTCACCCTCCCATAGGTTCTTCACACAAATATCTTCTTAGAATTAGCCAATTTTCGCAAATTCCCGCATCGGCGCCACGGCCCTGCAGCCCGACACTGTGGCGCTGAAACTTCAGAGGACTTACGGAGCCACGACCCTGAAATACGACGTCGTGGCGCCTGACTGAAACCTTTTTCCTCCTCTTCTGTCAGCTGAACTTGTAACGTCCATAATTTTCTACTCATATGTCCTATCGACGAGCGGTTTATTGCGTTTCAAACTAAACTCGACAAACTTCATCTTAGGCTTTTGAAACACCTAAAAACTCCTAATATATTAGGAGATATACCACTCCAAAGTTGACTAAAAATCTGTCCAAAAACATTATGCCAACTTTTTTCCCAAATTCAAATCTTATTTCTTTTCGTACGTTCTCATCTTATTCTCTTGGAATTATGGGGTGTAACAACTCGCTTCTCCATTCATTCGAGAGTTACGTTTCACTATCAACTACAACATGAACGTAACTAAAGCGAGTCTGCCAGAATTGCATAATATGCTAAAAATCTTTGAATCTTCAATTTCCAAAGGCAAAGCTCTGCTCATGGTGAGCTCATCTAGTAATCCCAAACCGAAAAGGAAGGAATGGCAGAAGAAGAAGAGCAAAGCTATCGATGCGCCCTCAACAATGAAGCCCAAGGGCAATGTGAAGAAGAAGAAGGCACCGACCAAGGATGTATGCCTCAACTGTAATAGGAAGGGGCATTGGAAGAAAGATTACACTGCTCCAGTAGGAGGGAAGGCACCAGATGCTACAGCCTCTAATGGACAAATATGTTTGTAATTGAAATAAATATGTCTATTAACATCTCTCATTCCTGGGTATTGGATACCGCTTGTGGCTCACACATTTGTATTGATGTGCAGGGCCTAACTAACAACAGGAATGTAGGACCGAGAGAGGTGGACCTGGGCGTTGGAAATGGAGCACGAGTTGATGTTGAGAGCATGGGAACTTATATATTAGATTTACCTTCTGGCAAATGGTTAGTGTTGAACAGTTGTTTTTATGTTCTCTCGTTTACGAGGAACATCATTTCCATTCCAGTTTTAGACATTGAAGGTTTTTCCTCTTATATATTCAATGGCAATATGGTATTGTCTTTTAATGATGTTATATATGGAATTGCGCCTCTTGTGAATGGATTGTATACAACTAAACTGTAGTCGAGAAATTTTTAATGTACAAAACAAACAAGCTAAAATAAGTAATAAAAATCCTACCTACCTTTGGCATTGTAGACTTGGTCATATCAATCAAACAAGGATATCAAGGTTAAGAAAACTTGACTATCTAGAACCATTTGACTTGGAGTCTTATGGTAATTGCGAATCCTGTTTGAAAGGTAAGATGACCAATAAGCCCCTTTCTGGAAAAGGTGTGCGAGCCAAAGATGTGCTTGAGTTGGTACATACTGACGTATGTGGACCATTTTCGACTCAAGCTAGAGGATTTTTCCCTTACTTCATCACTTTTACTGACGACTTGACAAGGTATGGATATATGCATCTTATGAAACACAAATATGATGCTTTCGAAAAGATTAAGGAGTACAAGTATGAAGTTGAGAAACAATTCGCAAAAAGTATCAAGACTCTTCGATCTGATCGAGGAGGTGAGTACTTAAGCAAAGAATTTTTAGATTACATAAAGCTACATGGAGTTCTGTTATACCCCGTAGTTCCAGGGTATGTATGTGAGGACGTACGTACGAGAATACGACAGAAATTTTGGAAAGAAAGGAAGATGTGATTTTTCGACGGAAAAGTTTCCGGTTTTTGTGAAGAAAAAGGTTCGTTAATGGGAATTGGATTCCCAGATTTGGTATTTGGGCTTCTTGGATTATATTAGAATTTTGAGATTTTATTTTCGGAAATGGTCACGTGGGGCCCATGGGAGAAATTTACGGTTTTGTGGGGCCCGCTTTATTTTTGAGATTTCCGGTATTTTGGATATTTTCGGAAGACGAAATATTTTGGACGAGTCGGGGGGCGACACGTGTCACCCCCATGTGGCACACTTGGTGGATGACAGTGGCTGGCACAACACTTGGAGCTTGAAATCGTTGGCCATGTGGTGTGGTGGGACCCACACACACATGGCCCAATCTTGACCCTACACTTACCTTGATATTGGCCCTTGAATCCTCTATATAAACCCCCTTAAGTTGAAGAGTAATTCATCCCTCACTTGAAAACTTTCCAAGGCAAAATATTTCCCTCCCTTTGTAGTGCTTTTTCGTCCCCCTCCCCCACTTGTGTAGAAATACTTGGTGTATTATTGTATAATCCCAAATACCTTGGCCTAGTATCCCTAGTAGTATTCCAAAGTTATTTCAATACTAGGAGCCCGAAAAAACTACTTTATTCCAATAGTCGCAAAACGAAACCCTAGAAAAATCTTCCTAGCTTGGTGGAAGTATTTAGAGAAGTTGTTTAGAAACTTCTAAGGGTCTCTTGGAGCGGGTTGGAGCGTAAGTAATTGGAGCTAAACGTTGCTCAGGATCGACTTATAAACTTGGATAATTTTGGGCTTATCGAGGTAAATAATCTTGTCCCCCTATTGTAATTGGAAATTACATGTTGTAGTAATATATAGTTGAGTATACTATATATAGAATGAGTATTGGAATGAATTGAACTGTATTTACATGAAATGTATTCTGATGGTATGTTGTATTATTGTGAAGCGTAATTGAACACGTCAGGTTAGGCAGCGTAATCCCGAGAGTTGTTGGCACAGTAGCGGGCCTTGATAGGAGGAGATTTATGTGATAGCGGGGAGTTCTTGCGAATTTTACGTAGAATAAGGAATCTTGTATTTAGAATATTCTACGAAGAGAACTAGAAGTTGATAGATGTATTGTGGTTGTTATAGGTGGATCTTCTACGCGTGGCATACTTGACTTGTCTTGTGGTTTAAGCTAAAAAGGTATGTGATTCTTCCTATACTCTTGAGCATGATTGTTGTGAACTATATAGTACGGTAGCCGTACGGGTGTGAAATGAATTTTGTTTGTTTAAAACATAAAGTGTTATAATGGCTTTATGGGAAGTTAGTTATAACGACTTTATGAAAATAAAAGAAAGATTTGGTTTTGACAGTAAAACGACTTGATTTTGAAAGTTAAGAGACTTGATCTTGAAAGATAAGAGACTTGACTTATAACGACTTGTTTTCGGAAAAGGAGAAGTAACTTGATTTAAGTATAGGTTACTTGTTTTGAAAAGAGTAAGTTAATTGGGTTTTAAAAGAGTATACTTGATGTTGTTCTAAAAGAAAAGCACTTGGTTTAAAAAGGTATAGAGTACTTGATTTTAAAAGCCTTGTAAAGATTTTTACGAAGGTGAAGTAATTTGGTTTTAAAGGTAAAACGTGTTTTCTTTATATACTACGAGTATTAGTATCATGTGGCTTTTACGTAGAAAGAGGTCTTTTGAAAGAATGAAAGTATGTAGTATTTTGGGTTTGAAACCCGGATTGTTGATTAAAATGAATGTATGTTGAACTTGCCTATGCTTGTTGTGATAGTCTTTGATGTGCAAGTGTTTTGTTGATATGCTGCCGTGACTCTCTGGGAGGGCCGGCTATCTGATTGATTGATTGGACATCGACGGCGTTGGGTGGTCCACGAGTATGCGTCCACTTTGAGTATTGACTGGTTGTTTCTGTACTGTCGTGACTCTCTGGGAGGGCCGGCTATCTGATTTATTTCCTTTGGACATGCTGACGCGATGGATGTTCCACGGGCATGCGTCCAGTAGGATGGTTTCATGGCCATGACTTCCGAGGTGAGATGCCGGGGCATGCGGTCATTGTGAGGTTCAGATTGTTAGTCCATGGACCGCTAATCCATGAAGCTTGCCGCGGTGACGAGCGATCACGGGCTTGATTTGTACGTGTGGTTCAGGCACACTTTAGATACTTGTTCTGGTCATTTTCTCGTGTACCGGTAGCCTCTGGTAGATAGCTTAAGATACTTGCCTCGGTCATATCTTGTGAGACGGTAGGCTATTGTACGTTAGCTTAAGATACTTGCCTCGGCCAGTTGCGTGGCTAGCTTTTGGACTGGTAGTTGGCTTCCGTACCTTGCCCGTGATGGGATATGACTAGCTTTTGGACTGGTAGTTGGCTATTCTACTTGGCCCGATCGGTTTTGATGCAGCGGTGATCTAGTGTTCGAGTTCACATATGGGTGTTGTTTTACATCATGTAATGCCGCGATGAGAATGAGTTCCACGCATGAGTGGTATTATGGCGTGAGACCCATAGTTATGTGTGAGTGATTATTCGGGATATGCGTCCCCTTACTTGACATAACTGTTTACTTATTTCGAAATGGTTTTATAAAATGATGAAATGTGATTTCATTACAGTATTTTTCAGTTTCACATACTTGGTACCTGTTGTACTGACCTCCTTCGGGGGGCTGCGTTCATGCCGCAGGTAGAGGTACATCGGTTGTGGATCCTCGCTCATAGGATCACAGTTCAGCGTATTGGGAAGCTCCATTTCTCCGGAGGCTTATCTTTTGGTATGTTTCCCTGAGTTGTAGGTTCTTGTACATTTAGGGGTATGGCGGGGCCCTGTCCCGTCATAGTTGTTATTACACTCTTAGAGGTCTGTAGTACTGTTGTGGGCAGGGTTTGTAAAGGATTGTAACTGTTCGATTATGTATATATACATGAAGGCGACCGTTTTGGGTTGGCCTATTTTCTTATGATGTATCTTGTTTCCTGTTTAAGTTTTTATTTCCGCTGATTTTCTCTGATGTTGTATCACTAGGGTGCCCGGGGTAAGACACCAGTCGCGGGCCCGAGGTCGGGTCGTGACAAGTTCATTCAGAATGGACACCTCCGAGAACACCATAAATGAATGGTGTTACCGAGAGGAGAAATCGAACCCTACTAGATATGGTTCGATCTATGATGAGCTTCTCAGCTTTACCAACATACCTTTGAGGATATGCTATACAAACCTCAATTTATGTTCTAAACATGGTTTCTTCTAAATTAGTTGAAAAAATACCATATGAGATATGGTGTGGCAAGAAGCCATCTCTTAAATATATGAGACCCTGGGGGTGCCCTGTATATGTTAAGAAGATGCTAACTGATAAGCTGGAAACCAAGAGTGAGAAATGTTATTTTGTGGGGGTATTCAAAGGAAACTAAAGGATACTACTTCTATCTTTCTAGAGAACATAAGATCGTTGTTTCTAGGAACACAACTTTCCTTGAAGAAGAATATGTCTACAAGGAACAGAGTTGCACAGAGATAGAACTTGAATAAATTCAAGAACCACGAGATAACATGAGGTTGAATCCTTACCGACTGACCAAGGCAAGAATTCAGTGGGAGTGTTGCAAGGAATGCAGAAATGCAAGATCCGCATACACAGCCCTTGGGAGCAAGTGCAATGGTTGCACCTCCTCCCATTCAGGAAAGACATGAAAATGATATCCTTGAAAGCTCCCGAGTTGGTGGATCAACCAACACACAAGAGCCTTCTCACAATCAGAATATACCTGACACTGAACTGTAAAACAATCAACTCCGTAGGTCTACTAGAACTCATAGTCCTCCAGAAAGACTAAATCTACTTGTGGAAACACACAATGAGATATATATTCGAGATGATGATGAACCTACAACCTACAATGAAACAATATTGGAAATTTATTCGAAGAGATGACAAGAAACCATGAAATCTGAAATGGAGTCTATGTACGTCAATCAAGTGTGGAACTTAATTGATTTGCCAAATGGGGTAAACCCATATGATACAAATGGGTCTTCAAGAAGAAGATTGATGTATTTGAAAAGGTACATACTTATAAAGCTAGACTGGTGGCTAAAGCTTATAATCAACGGCCTGAGGTCGATTATGATGAAACATTTTCACATGTTGCTAAGATTAAGTCCATTCGGATTTTGCTTGCGATAGCTGCACATTATGACTATGACATTTGGCAGATGGACGTCAACCTCAATGGTAATCTAATTGAGGAAGTGTATATGAAACAACTTGAGGGTTTTTCATCCGAGTCCAAACAAAATGTTGTGTGCAAGATACAGAAGTCCATTTATGGAGTTAAGCAAGCCTCAATGAGTTTTAACATATGCTTTGACAAGGCTATCAAGTCATTTGATTTCGTCAGAAGCACAGAAGATCCTCGTTTTTACAACAAATGCAAGGATGAGGGTATTGTTTTCATTGTATATATTGATGACATATTGATAATGAAAGACAATAAGACTCTCATGTAGTCGATCGAAGTGTGTCACGACCGACCCGGGCATGGCGGTGCCCTACACGGGCACCCTACTGCAGTACATCAGAGAATAGTAGCAGAACATACATACATCTCAAAAGAATAAATAACAGGCTAGCCGATAAGGCCACCTTCCAAACATACACACGTAATCCAAAAAACAGTTACCTTTTTTTTTTCTATACTCAACCCAAATCCACAAGATATGACTACAGACCTCTAAGAATTCTGACATAACAACTGTGACGGGACAGGGCCCCGCCATACCTCTGAATGTACATAAATCTACAATCTCAGGGAACCGTACCAAAAGACAAAGCCTCCGGAGAAATGGAGCTTTTCAAGAACTGAACAGTTATCCTAAGAGTGTGGATCAGCAAGCTATGTACCTCAACCTACGGCATGAACGCAGCCCCCCGAAGGAGGTCAGTACGAAATATGTACCAAGTATGTGAAACTGAAAATCAGAATGAAATCATTCTGATCTATATAAAGCTGGAGACATGTATGATAACCAAAATAACAGTACACTGTGCCTTGCCAAAGTGAAAGTAATGAAAGTCAGTTTTACCTTTTTAAAGACTATTTCAACACATGAACAATAGTCACACAGGGCTACGGACGCAAGTCCTCAAATATCATAGCGTGCCTGTGGAATCCCCCATTACTGCCGACATCCATAAGTATAAAATATAACCATGTGACGCGCCCGTGGCATCCCACCTCACTGTCGGCGTACACACATACAATACATATATATATATATATATATATATATCTCATGCACGTGGAATCCCTCATCTCGGGTACATGACTTCATGGAGAGCTAATCCATGGGGTAATAATCGTATATAACATGCCCGTGGAATCCCTCATCTCGGGTACATGTCTTCATGAAGAGCTAATCCATGGAGTAATAGTACATAACATGGTCTCATGACCCGGAATCCCTCATCGTATAAGCATGGACATGGGGTAATATTCATATATAACATGCCCGTGGAATCCCTCATCTCGGGTACATGTCTTCATGGGGAGCTAGTCCATGGAGTAATAATCGTACATAACATGGTCGCATGCCCCGGAATCCCTCATCGTATAAGCATGGCCATGGGGTAATAAAATAAATCCGAGAATCTAACCCGCCTCCTGGTTGCATGCCCCAGAATCTTACATCGTATAAGCATGTCCAAGGAGTAATAAAAACAATCCGGGAATCTAACCCGCATCCTGGTCGCATGCCCCGGAATCCCACATCGTATAAGCATGTCCAAGGATCAATAATAATGGAAGCATACCCGTGGAATCCCACATCACCGTCGGTACGTCCAAGTAAACTTACAACAAGACGATGACCCTCCAGTAGAGTCGCGGCAGCGTAAAAATATAATACTTACACTCAAAGGCTATCACCAGCACACATAGGCAAGTTCATAAAATCTTTAGACTTTCATTTTATATACTCAAGGCACTTTCTTATTACATAAAAATCCTGGAATTTAACCCAAAGTACTACGTACTTCCATTCTTTTCAAAAGACTCATTTTCATATAAAATCCAAAGATACTAACACCCGTAGTATCAAGGCTTGTTTACATTTCACATAAGTCACTATACTTTTAGAAATACATTTCTCGGCTTCTAAATCAAGTGACCCTTACTTTAAAACTTAAGCAAGTGATACCTTTAAATCAAATTGTCCTTCCTTATTTCAAGTCATTCTTTGTTTATATTACTAGAGAAAACCATTCTCTTAACCTTCCATAAAATTATTATAACCAACTTTCCATAAAGCCGTTATACTAACTTTATGCCTTAGACTAATTCATTCTTTTTATAACCAAGAGACTTATACTTTCAAATCAAGTTACATAACTTTTAAAATACTTCAACTCTCTTAACTTTAGAAATCAAGTTTCTTAACTTAGAATTTAAAATCTCTTATCTTTAGAATATCAAGAAATCCATACTTTCCTAATCAAATATTCTATACTTTTAAATCAAGTCATTTCTGTTATACCCCGTAGTTCCAGGGTATGTATGCGAGGACGTACGTACGAGAGCACGACAGAAAAATTGGAAAGGAAGAAAGAGGTGATTTTTCCACGGAAAGAGTTTCCGATTTTTGTAAAGAAAAATGTTCGTTGATGGGAATTGGATTCCCAGATTTGGAATATGGGCTTCTTAAATTATATTAGAATTTTGAGATTTTATTTTCGGAAATGGTCACGTGGGGCCCACGGGAGAAATTCACGGTTTTGTGGGGCCCGCTTTGATTTTGAGATTTGGGCCATTATGGATTTTTTGGGAAGATTAATTATTTTGTACAAATTGGAGGGGGACACTTGTCACCCCCCCCCCCCTAGGTGGTTTGGCCGAATTATCTTTGTGCACAACACCCGGTTAGAGTCGTTTTTCGACGAAACGTTTTACATAACTTGCGAGGGGAAAATTCCGGCTATGTCTTTTCTTATTTTTGCGGATTTTTCCGAGAGACGAAACATTTTGGACCAACGAGAGGGCTACACTTGTCACCCTCATGTTGATGGAGTGTGGACGGCAAAGGGCTGCGCGGGTGGGTCAAGTTGGCAAGATATTTGTGAGGGATTTGTAGAGTAGGGACTAGGGCACTTGGGCATATCTTGGCCTACACTTGCTTAGAACTTGGCTAGATCTTGGCCATTGGTTGGCCTTTGGCCTATAAATACCTCCCTTTGAAGACTTATTCATCCTAAATCTCTAAGTCTTGAGAGCTTCCCCCCGTTGTGTGGTTGTCTCGTCCTAGCCGGCCCCGCCCCGCTGGGTGAGGCCACTGGGCCGAGCCCTCCCCCCCTTGGCCGAGAGTACCCCCCCTAGTGGGGTTGGCGAGGTATCACCCACTTGTGGTGTTGTCTCGTATAAATACCACTCTTGGTAGAAATACTCTCAAAAGTATTGTTGTTATACCCAAAATTACCTTAGCCGTATACCTTGTAGTATTCCAAAGATACCTCTATCGTAGAGCAGGAAATACTCTAGTATGTCCTTTTTGTCTCAAACCGAAACCCTAAGGAAAATCTCCATAGTTAGTTGGAGTATTAAGAAGAAGTTGCGTAGAACTTCTAAGGGTTGTTTGGAGCGGGTTGGAGCACCCGGAGTAGGAGCTAAGCATTGCTAAGGATCGACATCTATACTTGGATAATTATGGGCTTATCGAGGTAATTATCTTGTCCCCCTATTGTAATTGGAAATACATGTTGTAGGAATATATAGTTGGAGTATACTATATATAGAATCGAACATAGTTTTGCGGCAATGTCTTTGGACTTAAGCTGAATCTAAAGAAGAGAATCGAATCGTAATTACGTAGGTGTATTACGATGAGACTTGTGTAGTTTGTGGATAGGAAGTCTTGCCCGATTTTCCGTAGGATCTTGTATCTAGATTTATTCTACCAGTAGTCTAGACTTTGATAGACTTGTATAACTGTATAGGTTGAATGTTCTGCGAGTAGCATGTGCTACTTGAGAAGGTGGACCAGCTAATGTAGGGTTATAGCGTGGAGCGATTTGCTAATAGTCGATAATCGTCGCGGTATGTGATTCTTCCTATCCTCTTGAGCATGATATTTTAAAAGAATATATATATAGTACGGTAGCGTCGCGTGCTAATTGAACGTAGTTATACGACAATGTCTTTTTGACTTAAGCCCGAATAATAAGAATCTTGAAGTAATTCAAGAGACTTAAGAACTGTTTTTTTAAAGAAGAGTAATTCTTGGTTTTAAAAGCTTAAGAGTTATACTAGCTTTATGGGAAGTTAGGTATAACGGCTTAAGAAAGATAAAATGAAGGATTTATTGATTTTAGAAGTTAAGAGACTTGATCTTAAAAGATAAGAGACTTGACTTAATTAATTAATATGAATTTTGTGTAAAACCTCATTCGTGAGTAATGAGTACTTGGTTTTTAAAGAGAATAATGTTTTACTGATTTCGGAAATCAGAATGGGTATCGACAAACCACTGCAGTGCTAATAAAAAGAAATGTACTGAATAATGAAGTATTATTAAAACTAGTAGAAACCTCCATCTGCATAGAAGCTAAGATGAGACAAAATGATATTACATTTCCTAGATCATGGCTGCTTAATAAGATTGATTATGAACAAGAATAACCTACTCACATATAAGACATATGTTTCTCAGATTGTTTAAAAGAGAATTATATTCTTAAACGAATAAGACTATGAACTACGAAACCTTTCGAAAATGAGAAACTTGAGTAATTGAAATTAGGCAAACTTGAAACGTTTGGAAAAGAATGTTGTTACTTGATTTTACAAAGAGAAGTGTTTTGATTTACTTCAAAAGATAATCACTCTATTTTTATATACTACGGGTATTGTGTGACTTTTGTGAAAGTAACGTATCTTTTAAAAGAGTTAATGTATGAAGTACTTTGGGGATAAAAACCCGATCTTGTTAATCAAATAGTAGAAAGTGCCTTGTGTGTATAACTTGATTGTGTTGGGTTGTGATAGCCTTGTAATACTTTCTTGTTGATTTGTTAAGTAAACATGCTAGGATGCTACGTGTGTTAGTATCTTGTGATGTTTGTGTAAAGGGGTTTCCACCGATTGCGCTTAAATTGTTTCACTATCAGATATGTTGGTATTGTACCACTCACCTTGACTTGTTTCGGAGGTTGCGCCCTCCGTCTGGGGTAGACTTCGGTAGTCTGTGTGACCTATGATTCGAGAATACCTCATGCGGGTCCGGTGGCCTATGCGGAGCTACGAGAGTTCGAGTTAGTGTGCGGCCTTTATGGTCATGCGGTGCATGTGGCGTGCGGTGCGAGTCGAGCGGATGCGGGAGTAGCTACCCTCGATGCGGGGTTATACCTCATGCGGGCCTATGAGTTTGGCCTATGCGAGCTGCGGAGAGTTCGGGGCTAGACGCGCATTAGATCTGCGGCGAGTGGCGGCTTTGATCATGTGGCGGTGCAGACAGATCTCATGATCTGATTTATGACCTTGTTGAATGCGTGGGTTTTAGTAGTCGGCTATGCCTTCGTACTTACCCTGTACGGTTTTATTAGGACACAGGTGGGACCTGGTGTTCATGTGTATTCCTTGATGCTTTTATATCATAGACTGCCGGCAGTGAGGAAGGTATTCCACGGGCATGATTGATGTTGTGGGCGTGAGACCCATAGTTATATTTTGAGTGATGACTTTGAGGGCGTGAGTCCCTGACTTGACATGACTGCTTATTTATTGTGAACTGTAGTTTGGTTATCATACATGTCTCCTGCTTTATATAGACTACTATGATTTCATTTCTGATTTATTTTGATTTCACATACTCAAATTGCTGTTATGCGACCTCCTTGAAGTGCGTTCATACGCGGTAAAAGGTACACCGATCATTGATCCTCGCTCTTAGGGTCACGATTCGGCGTTTGGAAAGCTCCGTTTCTCGGAGGCTTATCTTGGTATAGTCCCTGTTGTTGTAGGTGCTTACATTCGAGGGTATGGCGAACCATGTCGTCGTTGTTGTCATATCATTCGTAAGTGCATGTGTAATCTTGTTGTGGCGGGGTTTGTAAAAAAAGCGGTTAAAGCGTTCATTTTGAAAGAGTTGTTATTTATATATATATCTTAGAAAGACAAGTTTTCTAAAGATAAGCGTTGTACACTTCTTGTTATTTTATGTTGCTGTGTTATGTTCAGCTGATTACTCTGATGTTGTATCACTAGGGTGCAGGGTAAGGCACGATCCACGAGCAGGTTGGTCGTGACAAAAGTGGTATCGAAGCGATTAATCCTCGAAAAGTGTCTGAGCCAGGTATCGATGGAAGTCTTGATTATCGGCGTGTTGTGCACCAATAATCACGAGGCTATAGGATATTTAGGATTGGTTTCTATTCTTCTCACTCGAGATCGTGCCTTAGAGTTGTGTTGTAAGTTGGACCCTCTAACGTATTTCTTTCCACTTACCGTTATGCCTCGCGTGGCGGCCGGGCCCGGGAGGCGAAGGCGGGAGGCTGCAGTAGAGTTGAGAGGTTACGAGGCATAGGCCCAATCATTACCTAGGGTAGTGCTTCATTCGGGAGTTCTGCGGCGTCACTAGCCCAATGAGTTTAGCACGGCGGCGATTCCTCTGCGGCCATGACATTTGAACCGGTTCGCGGCCAGAGCAGAGAATATAGATTGCAAAGCGACCACTGTTACTAACTATGGATTTGGCTACTAGAAGTACCGATGTACGCGAGTCTTGATGACTATCTAAAGAGGATGCACAAGAGTAATTCTTGATTGAAGCTTGAGCATGGCACGTATGCGGGCTTATGCGCGGCCGAAAGCGTAGATCGGCGGGTTAACGAGGGGCGAGAAGAGGGCGAGCAGCCAAGGTCCTTTAGTAACTTTGGCGAATCACCTCACCAACATATTGATTATGCACATCCACCGGTCTGAGAGGTCCTCACGAGTTTCGGGGCGTTCGGGTAGGCGGGAGTTGGTCGAGCTCGGGGCTTCGGTTCACAATGTGATGAGCGTCATCGGGAATGTCGTCTTTTTGTTGGTACTTGTTGTACTGCGGCCGTCGAGGGCAGTGTCGAAAAGTGTCTAGTAGGAGGATGCAAGTAGGAGGACTCGGCGCCCGGGATCGGTGGGTAGTTCGTTACCTTCCCTAGCTATGCGCCCTACGGGGCAGGTTTGATTAGAGCGACTAAGGGGAGTGAAGCAGTAGATATAGATATATCCTTAACCCTCTAGAGGTCAGTATGTGTAAATTGTGATTAGAAATCTTGGTTAGTTAGAGTAAGATTTGGGGATAGAAGGTGTGAGCCTTAGAGTTTTATACGTGGAGACCTTAGAGGTAAGGCCATCTCGATTAAAGGTGTAGTGTTATGTTTGATACTTATCGGAGTGCATAGTGAACGTGAGATATGTTTGGGATAGGTCACTAAGTAGTGTGTAATGAAAGAGTGTATTTTAGCTAAGAAGACAGCTAGGTTTTAAATAACGTGATTAGTGAGATTGTTAGGATCGGGAGCTAGAGTTTTTGGCGTTCTTGGGTCGGGTTGAGGCCATGTTGCGGGTCAACCCGCGGCTGTTTGTTGGTGGGGTCAGTTCGTGGTGGTCGCTTTGTGTTAGGGTTATGAGGAGTTAGGCCCAAGTTTAGTTGGCCATCGTAAGAGTTCGTGGATGCGTTCGACCAGAATCGGATCGTAAAGGTCGGGAATAGCATTAAAGGAATTTTAGGCTAGTAAGCTGACAAAGGGTGGAAGAGGTAGTGTTGTGATACACATTTGAGGTTACTTCGTTGGTTTGGATTTGGGTTTTGGCGTATGTGATATTATGGCCATGTGTGGCATAATTGGTTCGTAATTATAGCGATGGAGGCTATATCGTATTGGTATGGTTGGAGACTTAGAAGGAACATTCGGACGAATGTTTCTAAGAGGAAGAATGTTATACCAGTAGTTCCGGAGTATGTATGCGAGGGCGTGCGTGCGAGCACGGCAGAAAAATTGGAAAGGAAGAAAGAGGTGATTTTCCACGGAAAGAGTTTAGGTTTTGTAAAGAAAAATGTTCGTTGATGGGAATTGGATTCCCAGATTTGGAATATTAAATTATATTAAATTTTGAGATTTTATTTTGGAAATGGTCACGTGGGGCCACGGAGAAATTCTGATTTTGTAGACGCTTTGATTTTGAGATTTTGGCCATTATGGATTTTTGGAAGATGAATTATTTTGGACAAATAGGAGGCGACACGTGTCACCCCACAGGTGGCTTGGCGAATTATCTTTGTCCTGGCACTTTGGTTAGAGTCGTTTTTTAAATGAAGCGTTTTACATAACTTGCGAGGAAAATTCCGGCTATGTCTTTTGTTATTTTTGCGGATTTTTAAGCGCGGCGAAACCTTTTGGACCAACGAGAGGTGACACTTGTCACCCTCACGTTGATGGAGTGTGGACGGCAAAGGGCTTGCGGGTGGGGTCAAGTTGGCAAGATATTTGTGAGGGATTTGTGGAGTAGGGACTAGGGGGCACTTGGGCACATCTTGGCCCTACACTTGCTTAGCACTTGGCTAGATCTTGGCCATTGGTTGGCCTTTGCTTGGCCTATAAATACCCTCCCTCCTTTGAAGACTTATTCATCCTAAATCTCTAAGTCTTGAGAACTTCCCCCCTTTGTGTGGTTGTCTCGTCCAAGGTTCCCCTCCCCCTTGGTGAGGCCGTGGCCGAGCCCCTCCCCAGGCGAGTACCCCACAGTGGGTTTGGCGGAGGGTATACACCACTTGTGGTGTTGTCTCGTATAAATACCCACTCTTGGTAGAAATACTCTCAAAAGTATTGTTGTTATACCCAAAATTACCTTAGCCAGTATACCTTGTAGTATTCCAAAGATACCTCTATCGTAGAGCAGGAAATACTCTGGTATGTCCTTTTGTCTCAAATCGAAACCACAGGAAAATCTCCATGGTTGGTTGGAGTATTAAGAAGAAGTTGCGTAGAACTTCTAAGGGTTGTTTGGAGCGGGTTGGAGCACCGGAGTAGGAGCTAGCGTTGCTAAGGATCGACATCTATACTTGGATAATTATGGGCTTATCGAGGTAATTATCTTGTCCCTATTGTAATTGGAAATACATGTTGTAGGAATATATAGTTGGAGTATACTATATATAGAAGCGAACATAGTTTTGCGGCAATGTCTTTGGACTTAAGCACTGAATCTAAAGAAGAGAAGCTGAACGTAATTACGTGGGGTGTATTCTGATGAGACTTGTGTGGTTGTGGATGGGAAAGTCTTGCCCGATTTTCCGTAGGATCTTGTATCTAGATTTATTCTCTGGAGTAGTCTAGACTTTGATAGACTTGTATAACTGTATAGGTTGAATGTTCTGCAGTAGCATGTGCTACTTGAGAAGGTGGACCAGCTAGTAGGGTTATAGCGTGGAGCGATTTGCTAATAGTCGATAATCGTCGCGAGGTATGTGATTCTTCCTATCCTCTTGAGCATGATATTTTAAAAGAATATATATATAGTACGGTGAGCGTCGGCGTGCTAATTGAGCGTAGTTATACGGCAATGTCTTTTTGACTTAAGCGAATAATAAGAATCTTGAAGTAATTCGAGACTTAGAAGCTGTTTTTAAAGAAGAGTAATTCTTGGTTTTAAAAGCTTAAGAGTTATACTAGCTTTATGGGAAGTTAGGTATAACGGCTTAAGAAAGATAAAATGAAGGATTTATTGGTTTTAGAAGTTAAGAGACTTGATCTTAAAAGATAAGAGACTTGACTTAATTACTTAATATGAATTTTGTGTAAAACCTCATTCGTGAGTAATGAGTACTTGGTTTTTAAAGAGAATAATGTTTTACTGATTTCGGAAATCAGAATGGGTATCGACAAACCACTGCAGCGCTAATAAAAGGAAATGTACTGAATAATGAAGTATTATTAAAACTAGTAGAAACCTCCATCTGCATAGAAGCTAAGATGAGACAAAATGATATTACATTTCCTAGATCATGGCTGCTTAATAAGATTGATTATGAACAAGAATAACCTACTCACATATAAGACATATGTTTCTCAGATTGTTTAAAGAATTATATTCTTAAATGAATAAGACTATGAACTACGAAACCTTTCGAAAATGAGAAACTTGAGTAATTGAAATTAGGCAAACTTGAAACGTTTGGAAAAGAATGTTGTTACTTGATTTTACAAAGAGAAGTGTTTTGATTTACTTCAAAAGATAATCAGTCTATTTTTATATACTACGGGTATTGTGTGACTTTTGTGAAAGTAACGTATCTTTTAAAAGAGTTAATGTATGAAGTACTTTGGGGATAAAAACCCGATCTTGTTAATCATATAGTAGAAAGTGCCTTGTGTGTATAACTTGATTGTGTTGGGTTGTGATAGCCTTGTAATACTTTCTTGTTGATTTGTTAAGTAAACATGCTAGGATGCTACGTGTGTTAGTATCTTGTGATGTTTGTATAAAGGGGTTTCCCCTCGATTGCGCTTAAATTGTTTCACTATCAGATATGTTGGTATTGTACCACTCGCGACTTGTTTAGGAGGTTAAGGCCCTCCGTGCGGGGTAGACTCGGTAGTGTGTGACCTATGATTCGAGAATACCTCATGCGGGTCCGGTGGCCTATGCGGAGCTACGAGAGTTCGAGTTAGTGTGCGGCGCTTTATGGTCATGCGGTCTACATGTGGCGTGCGGTGCGAGTCGAGCGGATGCGGGAGTAGCTACCCTCGATGCGGGGTTATACCTCATGCGGGCCTATGAGTTTGGCCTATGCGGGCTGCGGAGAGTTCGGGGCTAGACGCGCGCATTAGATCTTGCGGCGAGTGGCGGCTTTGATCATGTGACTGCAGACGAGATCTCGTAATCTGATTTATGACCTTGTTGTGCTTGTAGGTTTTAGTAGTCGGCTATGCCTTCGTACTTACCCTGTACGGTTTTATTAGGACACAGGTGGGACCTGGTGTTCATGTGTATTCCTTGATGCTTTTATATCATGGACTGCCGGCAGTGAGGAAGGTATTCCACGGGCATGATTGATGTTGTGGGCGTGAGACCCATAGTTATATTTTGAGTGATGACTTTGAGGCGTGAGTCCACGACTTGACATGGCTTATTTATTGTGAGCGTAGTTTGGTTATCATACATGTCTCTGCTTTATATAGACTACTATGATTTCATTTCTGATGTTATTTTGATTTCACATACTCAATTTGTTATGCGACCTCGCCGAGCTGCGTTCATGCGCGGTAAAGGTACACCGTCATTGATCCTCGCTCTTAGGGTCACGATTCGGCGTTTGGGAAAGCTCCGTTTCTCGGAGGCTTATCTTGGTATAGTCCCTGTTGTTGTAGGTGCTACATTCGGGGTATGGCGAACCCTGTCGTCGTTGTTGTCATATCATTCGTAGAAGTGCAGTAATCTTGTTGTGGGCGGGGTTTGTAAAAAAAAGATTAAAGCTCATTTTGAAAGAGTTGTTATTTATATATATATCTTAGAAAGGCAAGTTTTCTAAAGATAACTGTTGTACACTTCTTGTTATTTTATGTTGTTGTGTTATGTTCCGCTGATTACTCTGATGTTGTATCACTAGGGTGCCCGGGGTAAGGCACCAGTCACGGGCCCGGGTTCGGGTCGTGACAATTTCTTCCTTTAAGAATCAAGTCCCATAACTTGAAAAATAAAGTTTCTTAACCTTTTAAGAATTCAAGGTTCATAGTCTTAAAACTTCGTACGTAAACTCTTTAAATTAAGTAACATATACTTTCATGCGTTGTAAATAGGTTATACTTGTTTATAATGATCTTATTAAAGCAGTCATGATCTAGAAAATGTAATATTTTGTCTTATCTTAGTTTCTATGCAGATGGAGGATTCTACTCATTTTAGTTGAATTGATTGTCGATACATTTTCTTTTATTAGCGCTGCAGTGGCTTGTTCGATACTTATTCTTATTCGTGCAGTAACTTAGCAAAGTCAACCTGACTCCAAATACCTCCCAACGACTCTTACCAACATCCCCCATAAGACTTGGTAAGAACTTAGGATAACTTAGACATAACTTTCAAATAGAGTAAATCAACATACATACCTCTTAACTTCTAAGAGTAGAATGAATCATGAAATAACACTACATGTATATTTCATACATAGAATCATGCCCAAAAGAAGGAAGAGGTTCACATACCTCGCGACGATTATCGACAAGTAGCAAAATGCTCCAAAGTACTATAACCTTGCTAGATTTTCCACCCTTCAAGTAGAATACGCTACTCGTAGTACTTCAACCTATAGTGGTCATAATACGTCTATTAACCTCTAGCTTCAAACGTAGAATATTCTAAGTGTAAAGTCACCAAATTCTACGGAAAATCGGACATCACTTCCTTTGTTTCTACATACTTTTCCACCTTTTTCAAGGCCCGAATTCAATAACCAAACACGCCACATTTAAGGCTCAACAATGTAGTTAACAATAAGGGATTACACGACTACAAGACGTGTAAAATTCCGCCCCACAATTGATATCAAACTAGTACAAAATACAATGCCATTCTCGGCCAAAAGGTGTAACAACATATCAACCTTTCTAATTCCTTTTCAATTCAAGGTGTTTAGTATAATATGTTATAAAGCCGCAATCGATTATAACAACTAAAATCTTCAAGTAGATAACATGCGACGATTCCAATTATCGACCAAATTGTATTTCAATTTCAAATGGCTCACAATGCCATTTCGGCTATAGGCTTCCACTATCCATATCACTTATCAAACCTTAATACATATACCTCATGCTAGTAAAAATGTAAGGCTACAACAATATGTAATCTTATAACACTAAGAGAACAAGATTGTTACCTTAACGAGCCTTAATCCAACTTCAAGATCCGAAGTCGCTCCCTAGCAACTTAGAGCCTCTCCTTGACACTCCAATCCGCCACTTAAAGCCCTTAGAAGATCACCAACAACTTTCCTTTAACTTCCAATCCAAACCTAGGAAAATGACTAGGTTTTCACCTTTTGACTAATACGAAAATGATACTTTTCCGGGATCTTTCTATTGAGATACCCTTACAATACTCTTAGGAACCTTGGTTTAAAGTGTGGAGCTTATTGAACAACAAACGAAATTTTTTCTTCCTTTGAGAAACCCTAACCCGAGAGCTTATTGGAACAAGAACAAGTTTTCTTGAAATTTTTCTAAGTATGGAAGCCTTGTCTTGCTACTAGTATACATATATAACACTATGGAGGGTCAAGATTTGAACATATGGGTGGCTTAGATACAATTCATTAAAGATCAAGCCAAGTGGCCCTTTGACTAAGTCAAATAACTCAAGCTCTAGCCTTAGCAAGACTTGCTCATCTTAAATATGGTCAAATAACCATTTAACCCATGTCTAAATCGTCCAAGGCTAATTAAGGGGGGGTGACACATGTCGCCCTCCCATTCGTCGCAATATTTCATTTTCCGACAATTCCATAATTCCGATAAATTTTTACTAGTCTCAAATCTTATCATTTTTTAGTTCATACGTACGTTCTTATAAACATGTCCTGGAAATACGGGGTGTAATATTCTTCCCCCCCTTAGAAACATTCATCCCCGAATGTTCCTTCGGAGTCAATCTAATATTTCTTGGTATAGTCTCACAAAACTACACTTAATGAAACTTAATTATGCCCCATATGGCCCTAATACATCACACTTACATAACCATCTATTATAAGCCCAAAAAGGATTATCTTTTCGTACTTCCAACCCCTTCTAGCATATATACATAGTCTCAATATAATACGTTCATGACACTTAAACATACAACAACTTTATCATGCATACAAGTCTCTAAAGGGTCAAAGATATACCTGAAATCATATAGGCGGTTCAAAGGACCGCTAAAACTGGGAACTCCCACCACGACCTGCATCGCGGCTGCCGTGCATGAACATCCTGCCTAGCTATTGAAGGCGAAGAACCGCATCGACACGATGGCGTACTATCCCACCAGTGCCATCTCTGGTCGGACAGTCTCTCACCAAATGGCCCTGCTGGCCGCAAGCATAACAAGCTGTCGAATTAGTACGACACTCCCCAAAATGGAATCTACCACAACGACCATACCGGGGTCAAGGTGGCTTCCCCAGCTACTCCTCGGACATCGTGAACTGCGGCCACAGAGCCACGACTGCTCCCGAATACCCGAGCGATCAAACCTCCGCGAAGACCGGGAAGGAGCACTCATGTCGGTGAAATATAGACCTAGCTGCTACTAAGAACATGCGCCTCATGAGTTACCACGGAACCCTGCCGTCCTGGCCCTCTTGGGATGGCCTCGGTCTGGCTGGTCCTCTCTCTCTCTGTCCTCAATCCCCTGTGCATATGCCTGCATCCTCGCAATATCCATACTCGGCTGAAGGGCCACTCCCAGGCATGCAGTAATCATATAACGGTCTAGCCCCATCACATAACGGTGAACTCTGTCCACCATATAAGCCACAATAGTGTGCGCATACCTGGCCAATGAGTCAAACTCCAGGTTGTACTCTCTGATAGTCCTCCCATTCTGCCCCAATGACAAGAACCTATCAACACGGGCTCTCCTCATCTCAGGAGGCAAAAAGTGATCAATAAAGGCCTCTGTGAACTCATCCCAAACTGCTGGAAGAGCTCGCACGCCTCTAGACAGCTCCCATGACTCAAACCAGTTCAACACAATATCACGTAACCGGTAAGAGGCTAACACAATCGACTGCGTCTCAGAGGCCTAAGCACTGCATAGTCATTGTAGGCTGCGAGCGAACTCTTGAGGATCATCCTCAGATATCGAACCATAGAACTCGGGTGGACTACAACCCAGAAAATCTTGAATCCTCAAACTGTAGGCTCTAGGGTTAGCTACCTGCTCCTGTCGGCGCTGCCCTACCACTATGCTAGTCAATAACCTGATCTGCTCTCCGTAATCTCTATACTCTGCCCCTGGCTGCGGAACTGGAGGCTCGGGTATCGGAACCTCTGGAGCTGCGGCTGTTCTCGGCTCCTCTAACACTATCGGCGTAACTGAACTCGCCGTCTGAGCCACAACCTCAGGCATAATCTGGGCCTGAGTACTAGTAACCCTCTGCGTACCACTAGCAGCTCCTGCTGCCTCCTTGCCCATATGGGCCCTGGTCGCCTTCCGTGGAGGCATAACTGATACATAAGAGTAGGTCAGAGAGGGTTCAACCTATTGCGACAACTCTACTGCACGATCTCAGAGAGAGAAGAATGGAAACAAATCCTAAATGTCCTGCAGCCTCCTGATTATAGATGTGGTGCACAACACACCGATAATCAAGACTCTACTTAGACACGGTCTGTAGACACTTTCTGAGGACTAACTGCTCTGATACCACTTTTGTCACGACCCGACCCCGGGCCCTCGACTGGTGCCCTACCTGGGCACCCTTTACAAGTATAAATCAGAGAATAGTAGCAGAATATACATACATCTCAAAAGAATAAATAACAGGCTAGCCGATAAGGCCACCTTCCAAACATACACACGTAATCCAAAAGGCAGTTACCTCTTTTTTTTTCTATACTCAACCCAAATCCACAAGATATGACTACAGACCTCTAAGAATTCTGACATAATAAGCGTGGGGCGAGGCCCCGCCATACCACAGAATGTACATAAATCTACAATCTTGAGACCGTACCAAAAGACAAAGCCTCCGAGAAATGGAGCTTTCAGAAGCTGACAGTGATCTAGAGTGTGGATCAACAAGCTATGTACCTCAACTGCGGCATGACGCAGCGGCCAGAGAGGTCGATGCGAAATATGTACCAAGTATGTGAAACTGAAAATACTGTAATGAAATCATAATAGTCTATATAAAGCTGGAGACATGTAAGATAACCAAAATAACAGTACACTGTGCCTTGCCAAAGTGAAAGTAATGAAAGTCAGTTTTACCTTTTTAAAGACTATTTAAACACATGAACAATAGTCACACAGGGCTACAGACGCAAGTCCTCAAATATCATAGTGTGCCCGTGGAATCCCCCATCACTGCCGACAACCATAAGTGTAAAATATAACCATGTGACGCGCCTGTGGCATCCCACCTCACTGTCGGCGTACACATATACAATGCATATATATATTTATATATCTCCTGCCCGTGGAATCCCACATCACTGTCGACAACCTTAAGTGTAACATATAACCATGTGACGCACCCGTGGCATCCCACCTCACTGTCGGCGTACACACATACAATATATATATATATATATATATATATATATATATATCTCATGCTCGTGGAATCCCTCATCTCGGGTACATGAATTCATGGAGAGCTAATCCGTGGGGTAATAATCGTATATAACATGCCCGTGGAATCCCTCATCTCGGGTACATGTCTTCATGGAGAGCTAATCCATGTAGTAATAGTACATAACATGGTCGCATGCCCCGGAATCCCTCATCGTATAAGCATGGCCATGGGGTAATAATCATATATAACATGCCCGTGGAATCCCTCATCTCGGGTACATGTCTTCATGGGGAGCTAGTCCATGGAGTAATAATCGTACATAACATGGTCGCATGCCCCGGAATCCCTCATCGTATAAGCATGACCATGGGGTGATAAAATAAATTCGAGAATCTAACCCGCCTCCTGGTTGCATGCCCCGGAATTCCACATCGTATAAACATGTCCAAGGAGTAATAAAAACAATCCGAATCTAACGCGTCACGGTCGCGTGCCCAGAATCCCACATCGTATAAGCATGTCCAAGGATCAATCATAATGGAAGCATACCGTGGAATCCCATCACCGCTTGGATGCGTCAAGTAAACTTACAACAAGACAGCCAACCCTCCAACCGAGAGTCGCGGCAGCGTAAAAATATAATACTTACACTCAAAGGCTATCACCAGCACACATAGGCAAGTTCATAAAATCTTTAGACTTTCATTTTATATACTCAAGGCATTTTCTTATTACATAAAAATCCGGGAATTTAACCCAAAGTACTACGTACTTCCATTCTTTTCAAAAGACTCATTTTCATATAAAATCCCAAGATACTAACACCCGTAGTATCAAAGCTTGTTTACATTTCACATAAGTCACTATACTTTTAGAAATACATTTCTCGGCTTCTAAATCAAGTGACCCTTACTTTAAAACTTAAGCACGTGATACCTTTAAATCAAATTGCCCTTCCTTATACTAACTTTATGCCTTAGACTAATTCATTCTTTTTATAAGCAAGGGACTTATACTTTCAAATCAAGTTACATAACTTTTAAAATACTTCAAGTCTCTTAACTTTAGAAATCAAGTTTCTTAACTTAGAATTTAAAATCTCTTATCTTTAGAATATCAAGAAATCCATACTTTCCAAATCAAGTATTCTATACTCTTAAATCACGTCATTTCTTCCTTTAAGAATCAAGTCCCATAACTTGAAAAATAAAGTTTCTTAACCTTTTAAGAATTCAAGGTTCATAGTCTTAAAACTTCGTACGTAAACTCTTTAAATTAAGTAACATATACTTTCATGCATTGTAAATAGGTTATACTTGTTTATAACGATCTTATTAAAGCTGCCATGATCTAGAAAATGTAATACAATTTTGTCTTATCTTAGTTTCTATGCAGATGAAGGATTCTACTCATTTTAGTTGAATTGATTGTCGATACATTTTCTTTTATTAGCGCTGCAGTGGCTTGTTCGATACTTATTCTTATTCGTGCAGTAACTTATCAAAGTCAACCTGACTCCAAATACCTCCTAACGACTCTTACCAACATCCCCCATAAGACTTGGTAAGAACTTAGGATAACTTAGACATAACTTTCACATAGAGTAAATCAACATACATACCTCTAAACTTCAATCATGAAATAACACTACATGTATATTTCATACATAGAATCATGCCCAAAAGAAGGAAGAGGTTCACATACCTCGCAACGATTATCGACAAGTAGCAAAATACACCAAAGTACTATAACCTTGCTAGCTTTTCCACCCTTCAAATAGAATACGCTACTCGTAGTACTTCAATCTATAATGGTCATAATACGTTTATTAACCTCTAGCTTCAAACGTAGAATATTCTAAGTGTAAAGTAACCAAATTCTACGGAAAATCGGACAGCACTTCCTTTGTTTCTACATACTTTTCCACCTTTTTCAAGGCCCGAATTCAATACCCAAACACACCACATTTAAGGCTCAACAATGTAGTTAACAATAGGGGATTACACGCCTACAAGACGTGTAAAATTCCGCCCCACAATTGATATCAAACTAGTCCAAAATACAATGCCATTATCGGCCAAAAGGTGTAACAACATATCAACCTTTCTAATTACTTTTCAATTAAAGGTGTTTAGTATAACATGTTATAAAGCCGCAATCGATTATAACAACTAAAATCTTCAAGTAGATAACATGCGGCGATTCCAATTATCGACCAAATCGTATTTCAATTTCAAATGGCTCACAATGCCATTTCGGCTATAGGATTCCACTATCCATATAACTTATCAAACCTTAATACATATACCTCATGCTAGTAAAAATGTAAGGCTACAACAATATGTAATCTTATAACACTAAGAGAACAAAATTGTTACCTTAACGAGCCTTAATCCAACTTCAAGATCCGAAGTCGCTCCCTAGCAACTTAGAGCCTCTCCTTGACACTCCAATCCACCACTTGAATCCCTTAGAAGATCACCAACAACTTTCCTTTAACTTCCAATCCAAACCTAGGAAAATGACTAGGTTTTCACCTTGCGATTAATACGAAAACGATACTTTTCTGGGATCTTTCTGTTGAGATACCCTTACAATACCCTTAGGAACCTTGGTTTAAAGTGTGGAGCTTATTGAACAACAAACGAAAAATTTTCTTCCTTTGATAAACTCTAACCCGAGAGCTTATTGGAACAAGAACAAGTTTTCTTGAAATTTTTCTAAGTATGGAAGCCTTGTCTTGCAACTAGTATACATATATAACACTATGGAGGGTCAATATTTGAACATATGGGTGGCTTAGATACAATTCATTAAAGGTCAAGCCAAGTGGCCCTTTGACTAAGTCAAATAACTCAAGCTTTAGCCTTAGAAAGACTTGCTCATATTAAATATGGTCAAATGACCATTTAACCCAGGTCTAAATCGTCCAAGGCCAATTAAGGGGGTGACACGTGTCGCCCTCCCATTCGTCGCAATAATTCGTTTTCCGACAATTCCATAATTCCGATAAATTTTTACTAGTCTCAAATCTTATCATTTTCGAGTTCATACGTACGTTCTTATAAACATGTCCTGGAAATACGGGGTGTAACAGAGTGGTTGTCCAATACCTTCATGATGAATGATTTAGGTGAAGCCTGCTACATTATGGAAATTAGGATCTATAGAGATAGACCTAATAGATTATTGGGGCTGTCACAGTCGATCTACATAGACAAAGTGCTTAGACATTTTTCTATGGAAAATTCCAAGAAAGGCGGTTTTTCTATGGGTCAAGGCATCAAGTTATCTAAGAAGGATAACCCTTCTAGTGTTGTAGAACTTGAGCATATGAAGATGATCCCATATGATTCGGCTATAGGATCAATCATGTATGTCAAGACCTGTACTAGGCCAGATGTGGCCTTTTCACTTAGCATGACTTGCAAGTTCCAGCAGAATCCAGGGGATGAACACTGGAAGGCAATCAAGAGTATTCTTAAGTATCTAAGACGTACTAAAGATTATTTCTTGGTCTATGGTGGAGATGATAAGCTAACTTGTACTGGGTACACTGATGCTAGCTTCCAGAAAGATATTGCTGACTTCAAATCTCAGTTTGGTTACATGTTCATTTTCAATAGTGGAGCAGTGAGCTGGAAAAGTTCCAAACAAGCTACAAGTGCTGATTCAACAACTGAAGCTGAGTACATTCCTGGATCGGAAGCTGGTAAAGAAGTTGTCGCGATTTATGAGTTCCTGAAGGAACTAGGGGTAGTTCTGAGTGCTAGTTGTCCAATAACTATTTATTGTGACAACACCGGTGCATTTGCACAATCTAAGGAACCAAGATCAACAAACAGAAACAAGCATGTACCAAAGAAGTACCACATACTAAAGGAGATGGTGGAAACTAAATGTTACACCCCGTAGTTCCAGAGTATGTATACGAGGACATACGTACGAGAATACTGTTATACCTCGTATTTCCAGAGTATGTATGTGAGGACGTACGTACAAATATATAAGCCTTAATTAGGTAAAGGACGAAATTGTGAACTTCCAACGAAAAAGATTCCGAACCTTGTGAAGGAAATTTTACGGTTTTAATATTTTAATTTATTGCGGATTTTTCCGAGAGATGAAATATTTTGGACCAATAGGAGGGCGACATGTGTCACCCCTAGGTGGCAAGGTTGGACGAATTGGTGGACAAGTTGGCCTTGCACGTTTTTGTCATTTTAAAGGCCAAAAACATTTGATCAAAGTCTTGCAAGATATTTGTGTAGTAGATAGATAAGTGGGACCCACACAACACATGTCCAAATCTCCACCATACACATGCTTGAATCTTGGCCCTTGAATGTCCTATAAATACCCCCCTTAAGTGCAAGACTTCTTCATCCACAAAAACAATTTCCAAGTCTCAAAATCCTCCCTTTGTAGTAGTTCTCGTCAACACCCTCTCCTTAACCAAACTTTGTCCAAAAGTTCATAAACTCTTAAGTGTTCTTCCTTAGTGTATTAGGAAGATTGTTAGCCAAAAGTTAGAAAAGATTTCACACCCCTAGCCACAAAGTACCCCCCCTTGGCCGAGAGCTTGCAAGTGTGGAACCTTAGTGTTCTTCACTTGTTTGAGTTGATTATTGAATAGAAGTTGGTTAGGAGCTTCTAAGGGTGATTTGTGGTGGATTGGAACACAAAGATTTGGAGCTAAACCTTGCTTAGGAGCGACTTATAATCTTGGATAATTTTGGGCTTATCGAGGTAAATATCTTTGTCCTTCTATTGTAATTAGAGATTACATACTGTAGTAGTATAGAAACGAGTATAAGTTATATAGAAGGATGGTATAAAAGAAGAGAATTGAACTGTACTTACATTGGGCTGTAATTCTGATGACTTGTGTGGTTGTGGGTAGGGAAGTGCTGCCCAATTTTCCGTAGAATAAAGAACCTTCTGCTTAGAATAATCTACGAAGTAGTCTAGACGTTGATAGACGTATTTGACTATTATAGGTTGATAATCTGCGCGTGACATATTCGACTTGGCAGGTGGATTTAGCCGAGGAGGTATGTGATTCTTCCTATCCTCTTGAGCATGATACTTTTGAAATATATATAGTACGGTAGACGTACATGTGTTAACTAAACTTGGTTTTACTTTGATGTCTTTTGACTTGAGTTTTAAATGATAAGAATCTTGGAAATATTTCAAAAGAGTTATGAATCATTTTTGAAAGAAAAGTAATACTTGGTTTTAAAAGCTTAAGAGTTATACTAGCTTTATGGAAAGTTAGGTATAACGACTTAAGAAAGATAAAAGGAACGGTTTACTTATTTGTTTATGAAAGCCTTGTATTGATTTCTGGAAAGTGTAGTAAGATGGTTTGATAAGTAAACATGTTATGATGCTACGTATGTTAGTGTCTTGTGATGTTTGTGTAAGGGGTTTTTTCTTGTTGTGCTTACGTTGTTAAACGATAAGCCCGTTGTACTGGTATTATATCACATACCCCCCTGACTTGTTGTGATACCGAGGACTTGCCACCCTCGATGCGAGGAATACCTCATGCGGGTCCATGTGACCTATGCAGAGCTGCGGGAGTTCCAGGATTGATCACTCCGGGTGTGTTACGCCGATGCGAGGGATACCTCATGCGGTCCAGAGGACTATGTGGACTTCGGGGGTCCAGGATGATGCCTCGGGTTAGCTACCCCCGATGCGAGGAATACCTCATACGTGTCTATGTGGACTATGCGGACTGCGGGAGTTCCAGGATTAGGCACGCATAATGATACTATGGGCGAATGGCCTTTCTTCGATCATTAGCGGCCTAGAAAAGACCAGTTATGTTATATCTATTTTGCTTTTGGTTATGCTGTGGCACTATGTGCGGTTACATTGGTTGTTTCGTACATATTTGTAAAATTGGTTTTAAAATGATATGATTTCATTTAAGTACTTTACAGTTTCACATACTTGGTACCTGTTGTACTGACCTCCTTGAAGCTGCGTTCATGCAGCGGTAGAGGTACTCTGTTGTTGATCCCGCTCCTAGGATCACCGTTTACCTTTTGGGAAAGCCCGTTTCTCTGAAGGCTTATCTTTTGGGTATGATCTCCTGTCATTGTAGATTTATGTACATTCGTGGTATGGCGAGCCCCGCCATATAGTTGTTTACTTTCTTAGAGTATGTAGTCCTGTTGTAAAGTTGGGATATGTATTCACTCTTAATGTATATATACATGCGAAAGGCAATCTTTTCTTGGATAAAGCGTGTCTCATTTACATATGTTTCATGTCTTGTTTTTATATTCATTGGTTACTCGATATATGTCTACTTGGGTGCAGGTAAGGCACGATCCACGATCCGGATCGGGTCGTGACAAAAGTGGTATCGAGCGATTAATCCTCGGAAAGTGTCTCTGAGCCGTATCTAGTAAGTCTTGATTATCGGTGTGTTGTGCACCACCAATAATCGTGAGGCTATAGGATATTTAGGATTGGTTTCCATTCTTCTCACTCTGAGATCGTGCCTTAGAAAGTGTTATAAGTTGGACCCCTAATGTATTTCTTTTACGTACGATTATGTCTCCCGCGCAAGCAACCGGGCCCGAAGGGCAAAGCGGCCGAGGAGATTCTAGTAGGACAGGGTCACGAGGCCCGAGCCTGAACATTACCCGGCGATACCTCGAGCAGCGAGTTCTCTGACGCCGCCGGCCCAATGAGTTTAGAGCGCGGCGGTGGCTCACGAGACCACGATACTGCGCCTCGGTCCCACACGGAAGCGAGAGAGATGGGTTCTGAGGAAGATGGCGATTACTAGCGAGTTGTGGCGAACATGAGATAAGTGGGCCGGCGGTTCGATGCACCGTAGTTCATCCGAGATCGGATATGTTATACCCCGTATTTCCAGAGATGTACGTAAGGGCGTACGTACAAAAGTTTGAGCCTTAAAGTAGGCATAGGGACGAAAATTTGTGCACAACCCACTAAACGAATTGTTTTTCCGCGAAACGTTTTCCAAAACATGCGTAGGAAAATTACGGCTATGTCATTTATAATTTTTGCGGATTTTTAGAGATGAAATATTTTGGACCAACGAGAGGGTGACACTTGTCACCTCAAGTGGGCAACAAAGGCCACGGTTGGCATGAATTTGAGGCTTAAACCATGGGTCAATGTTTTGTGAGTGATTTGTGGAGTAGGGTTAGGGGCACTTGTGCAAATCCCCACCTCCACTTGCCTCCACTTGCCTCATCTTGACCATGAAAGCCCTATAAATACCCCCAAGTTGAAGAGTTCTTCATCCACAAATCATCTTCCAAGTCTCAAAACTTCCCCTTTGAGAGAAGCTTCGTCCAAACACCATCTCCCCACAAAGAAAGCCCTAGCCAAACACCCCTCTCTCCCCTTTTCCTTGTAGTCTCGGCAAATCTCTCCCCTCTTGGTAGAAAATACTCTCCAAGTGTTGTTACTATCCCCAAAATACCTTAGCCAATCCCTTATAGTATTTTCAAAGTTACCTCTATACGTAGAGTCCGGAAATACTACCTTTTATTCCTTTAGTCTCTAAACGAAACCCTAAGTGAAACTTCATAGTTGGTTGAAGTAGAAAGTAGAAGTTGTGTAGAAACTTCTAAGGGTTTCTTGGAGCGGATTGGAGCGTTCAGATTAGGATCTAAACCTTGCTCAGGATCGACTTATATCTTGGATAATTTTGGGCTTATCGAGGTAAATAATAATCTTATCCTCCTATCGTAATTAGAGATTGCATACTGTAGAAGTATAGAAATAAGTATAAAATACATAGAAGGATATTAAAGAAGAGAATTGAACTGTAATCACATCAGAAGATTTAAAGAAGATTGAACTGTACTTACATAGGAATGTATTCTGATGAGACTTGTATAGTTCTGGGTAGGGAAGTCTTTGCCCAATTTTCTGTAGAATAGAGAGCCCTCTGCTTAGATTATCCTACAGAGTAGTCTAGACGTTGATAGACGTATTTGACTATTATAGGTTGATACTCTGCGCGCGACATATTCGACTTGGCAGGTGGATTTCGCCGAGAAGGTATGTGATTCTTCCTATCCTCTAGAGCATGATATTTTAAAGTATATATATAGTACGGTGACGTGCGTGTGTTAGCGAACATGGTTTTACTTGACGTCTTTTGACTTGAGTCTAAATAACAAGAATCTTGAAGTATTTCAAAAGAATTATGAATCATTTTTGAAAGAAGAGTAATACTTGGTTTTTAAACAAAAGCTTAAGAGTTATACTAGCTTTATGGGAAGTTAGGTATAACGACTTAAGAAAGATAAAAGGAACAGTTTACTTATGTGTTTATGAAAGACTTGTATTGATTTCTGGAAAGTATAATAAGATGGTTTGATGAGTAGACATATTATGATGCTATGTGTGTTAGTGTCTTGTAACATTTGTATAAGAGGGTATTCTTGTTGTGCTTATGTTGCTTAACGATAAGCTGTTATGTTAGTATTATATCACTCACCTCTTGACATGATCTGGGGTTAAGGCGCCCTCCGTCTGGGGTAGACTTCGGGCGGTATGGGACCATGATTCGAGAATACCTCATGCGGGTCGGGGACCTATGCGGGCTACGAGTTCGAGTTAGTGTCGCGGTCCTTGTGGCCATGCGGTCTATGTGGCCATGCGGACTACGAGTCGGGGCGATGCGAGTAGCTACCCTCGATGCGGGAATACCTCATGCGGGCTATGTGAGTGGCCTATGCGGATGCGGAGTCGAGATTAGGCATGCATAATGATACTATGGGCGATTGGCCTTGCCCGATCATTCGCAGCCTAGAAAAGACCTGTTACAGTTTACCTATTATTCCTCTTGTTTGTGATGTGGCACTATGTGCGGTTACATTGGTTGTTTTGTATACATTTGTAAAATTGGTTTTAAAATGATATGATTTCATTTAAGTACTTTACAGTTTCACATACTTGGTACATGTTGTCTCGACCTCCTTCGGGCTGCGTTAAATGCGCGGTAAGGAAAGCGGTGCTAGATCCACATCCTTAGGATCCTTACTTTGGTGTCAGGAGCTCCATCTTCTCCGGAGGCTCGACTTTTGGGTATGATCTCCCTGTTGTTGTAGATAGTTTTGTACATTCAGGGTATGGCGGGGCCCTGTCCCGCCATAGTTGTTTACTTCCTTAGAGGTGCAGTAGTCTATTATGCGATTGGGATGTATCGCGATTTTGGTTTATATATATATGCCGAAAGGCGACTTTCTCAGATAAACTATGTCTCAATTTACATTTTTCATGTATTGTTTTTATATTCGTGATTTTCTACGATGTATGACTACTTGGGTGCGGGTAAGGCACGATCCAACCGAGCAGTCGTGACAAAAGTGATATCGAGCGATTAATCCTCGGAAAGTGTCTGAGCCGTATCGATTGAGTCTTGATTATCGGTGTATTTGTGCACCACCAATAATCAGGAGGCTATAGGATATTTAGGATTGGTTTCCATTCTTCTCACTCTGAGATCGTGCCTTAGAGCTGTGTTATAAGTCGGACCCCTCTAACGTATTTCCTTTCTTTAACAGTTATGCCTCCACGTAAGGCAACCCAGGCCCAGAAGGCAAGCGGCGAGAGCTGCTAGTAGGACACCGAAGTCACGGGGCTCGAGGCCCGATCTATACCCGAGATGGCGAGTTCCACGGCCGCCGGCCAGCGAGGTTTATGGCGCGGCGGTGGGTGATGAGACCACGATACTGCACCTCGGTCCCACATCCTGGAAGCGAGATGAGATGGGTTCTGAGAGAGATGGCCCGATTCGGCGGATCGTGGCGAACGTGAGATAAGTGGATCGGCGATTCAGTTCAGCCCGATGCACATGGTTCACCCTAGATCAGATAGTTTGAGGCTACGAGATTTTCTGAGTTGTAGCCCGCCATAGTTCTACGGGTCGAGGCCTGAGGATGATCTGCAGGAGTTCATCCGTAATTTGCGAAGGATCATCACAGTGATCAAGGCTTGAGACCGAGTCCGTGATCTTCGGTTCCACGTACGTGCGTGATACCGCGATCGATTGGTTTGATTCGTGGGAGTTATCCGGGAAACCGCAGCGTCCCCACTACTTGGGATGAGTTATCGGAGGCTTTTCTCACTCACTTCTTGCCTCGCGGATGAGGAGCACGCGGTAACAATTTTTATTCTTTGAGACAGAGAGGGCGCCGCAGTTAGGGAGTACAACGTTGAGTTCGATTCGTTGGCTCGATATGTCCTGCGTTGGTAGCGAGATATGGAGGGCAGTGCATCGCCACGTCGCGGGCTAGATGATTATATGGCGAAGTCTTGTGCGGGTGTGGCTCTTGACGAGCATGGACATTACCGCGTGCGAGCTCATGCACTTGGATGCGAGGCGTAAGTCGGCGGGTTGTGAGCGATGAAGAAGACGGGGCGGCGAGTCTTTTGGTAGCTATCGGGGTGGGCGGCCTCGGCAGCGATCTAGATTTTCACCACGGCCCGGCTCGAGCACTCCTGCACCGTCCTCGGGAATGGCCGGTATATTCGAGGCGGACCGGGGCCCCGGGACTTGAGCGTCGAGTAGCGAGTCTTGGCGATCGGGACCACCGCCCCTCCGGTGTGGCGTCGGTAGATCCCATTACGGGAATTGTGAGTGCGCTCGGGAGTTTGTTACGATTGCGGCCAGCCGTCACTTTGCGAGCTGTCAGGCGAGGCGGCGCGAGAGGTAAGTCGGCCTACGAGTTCTTTTGGGTCTTCATCTCCTCTGGATACTCGCCGGGCGAGGGCCTTCATGGGCAGCAGTCGCGGCGAGTCGTGGCGCGGGTCCCGATTCTAGCGGTCCTCGAACGCATTTATGCCTTGTCGGCCGGCGGGACGGAGGCCTCGCGATGTCGTCACGGTACTTTATCGGTTTCATGTTGTGACGTGTATGCCTTGATAGATCGGGTTCTACTCGTCTATATATCTCCCCTTGTTGCTAGTAGGATAGGGATAGAGCACGAGTCCATAGACCACTGTCGAGTAGCTACGCCGATGGGTGATTCGGTGGTAGCTCGGCGGATATATAGGGCTTGCGGTGTCTTTATCGCGATCGTCGGACCACTGGACTTGATAGAGTTGAAATGACCGATTTTGATGTGATCATGGGTATGGATTGGTTAGCCTCTTGCTACGCCAATGTAGTGCGAGGAGAGAGTGGTGCGGTTCGGTTTCTGAAGTCGGTTATTAAGTGGGAGGAACACCGTGTCGTAGGGTAAGTTTATTTCTTACCTCGAGGCTAGGAAGATGGTGCGAAGGGTATATCTACCATCTCATTCGGGTGTTTGATACCGAGGCTGCGGTACGATTTTGATCGATTCGATGTCGAGAGAGTTCGGATGTGTTGATTTGTTCGACCGGCGTTCGGAGAGTGGGGCGGCTGCGCGTGTGTGTTGATTACGGCGGTGAACAAGGTGACCATTAAGAACGAATACCCCTTCCGGGATTGATGATTTGTTCGACCGATTGCGAGCGCGAGATGTTTCTCAAGATTGATCTGCGATCGGGCTATCATCGGATCACGAGTCGAGAGGCGGATGTCCCTAGATCGCATTCGGACGTGCGGGCATTATGAGTTCGAGTTCATGTCTTTCGGGTTGACCAATGCTCGTGGTATTCATGGATTTGATGAACGAGTGTTCAAGACATTTTGGACACGTTTGTGATAGTGTTCATTGATGACATCTTGATTTATTCGCTCAGGCGAGCATCAGAGCATTTGAGGCGTCTTTGAGAGTTCTCAGACCAGCGATTATCGCCAAGTTTTCCAAATGTGAGTTTTGGTTGTCTTGGTGGCTTTTCTTGGGCATATTGTGGGTAGATGGTATTCGGGTGGATCTGACCAAGATCGAGGCGATCGGGAGTTGGCCTGACCTCTTACTCCGGCAGTGCGCGACTTTCTGGGCCTTGCGAGTTACTATCGGCGGTTCGTAGAAGTTTGCTTCTATCTCGCACCATTGACTAGGTGACTCGGAAAGCGGCTAAGTTTTGATGGACTGATGCTTGTGAGCAGGGTTTCCAGTTGCTGAAAGAGAGACTGACGACCGCCCCCGTTCTTACTCTTCCAGAGGGTCCAGACGGTTATGTTGTGTATTGTGATGCGTCAGGCGTCGGGCTCGGATGTGTGTTGATGCAGCTGGGTAAGGTTATAGCGTACGCATCGGCGACTTAAGAGGCATGAGAGGAACTACCCCACCCATGATTTGGAGTTCGCGGCGGTGATTCACGCCAAGATCTGGAGACATTATTTGTATGGAGTTCATGGACATTTACGGACCACAAGAGCCTCGGTATATCTTCGGCAGGAGGCGAACTTACGGCGGTCACGGTGGTTAGAGCTACTCAAGGATTATGATGTCGATATCTATACCACGGAGAAGGCGATGTAGTGGCGGATGCCCTAGTCGTAGGTCGATGGGTAGTCTATCAGTGCGGCCGAGAGATGAGGGCATGGTCCGCGAGATACATCGGCTAGCGAGCCTTGAGTCCGATTGATTGGTTACGATAGCGGTGGGGTTCGGATTCGAGAGGTTGCGAGTCTTCCATCGTCGAGGAGGTGAAGAAGCAGCGATGTGAGATCCGATTTTGACACGGTATCGTGATACGACTCTTCGTGAGGAAGGGTCCTTTTGAGTAGCTTTGATGGGGTGCTAAGGTTTGAGCGAGTTGTGTGTTCCGGATATTGCGGGACTTGGCGGCGAGTTGTAGGGAAGCACAGCGCGTTACTCTATCCATCCGGGTCGACAAAGATGTACCACGACCTCGGTCGTGTATTGGTGGGATGGCACTGTAGAGGACATTGCGAGTTTGTCTCGGTGCGTGTTGTCGCAGTAAGGTAGAGCACGAGGCACGGTGGATTATTGCAGACGATAGAGATCCCGACACGGAAGTGGGAGGTGATCAACATGGACTTTATCACGGGATTACCTCACTCGGAGGAAGCATGATTCTATCGGTTATCGTCGACGGTGAAATCAGCCCACTTTCTTCCGATCGGGGCGACTTTTTGGCCAAGATTATGCGGACTTTACATCGGAGAGATCGTGAAGGCCGCATGGGTCCTATTTCTATCATATTTGACCAAGAGCCGGTTCTGGCTAACTTCGGAGGTCTTTCGGAAGGGATTAGGGGCCTTGAGTGAGCCTCAAGATCGCATTCTATCCTCGGACCAGCGGACGACGAGCGCATTATCCGCACAACGAGGATATCTTTGCGAGCCTGTGTTATTGATTTCAGGGGTAGCTGGGAGGTCATTTGTCGCTAGTGGAGTTTGCGTATAATAACAGCTACCATTCCAGTATCCAGATGGCGCCTTATGAGGCTTTATATGGGAGGAAGTGCAGATCACCGATAGGCTAGTTCGATGTGGCGAGTTCGATTGGTTGGGCGGGAATTGATCAATGACGATGGATAAGGTGAAGCTTATCGAGAGTGGTTATTAATACTCGAGTCGGCAAGTCGTATCACGAGATCATCGTCGTCGGCATCCGGAGTTTGAGGTTGATGATTGGGTTTTCTGAAGGTGTCACCCATGAAGGTGTGATGAGATTCGGGAAGAAGAAAACTTCGGCCAGTACATTGGGCCTTATCAGATTGTCTGCAGGGTAGGCAAGGTTGCCTATGAGTTGGATCTGCCGTCCGATCTGGAGGCAGTGTATCCGGTTTTCCATGTTTCTATGCTGAGGAGATGTATCGGAGATCCATCTAGAGTGCACCCGATTGACGATGTCCAGGTGACCAAGGGGTTATCGTATGAGGAGATTCCCATAGCGATACTCGATCGTCAGGTTAGGCGACTACGGACAAAGGATGTGGCTTCCGTCAAGGTCTTATGGCGGAATGAGCACAGAGAGGAGATGACGTGGGAAGCAGAGGAGGACATGAGGCAGAGGTATCCTCACTTATTCCCCACACCTCCAGGTAACTCACTTTCCTACTTGTAAATTTTCTTTGGCATATGTACTTAAGTGTTGTATTGTGGCCATGTATGGCATTTGCAAATTGTTTAAATTATAAGGAACTATATCGTTATCTTTATGAGAAGGAACATTCAGGACGAATGTTTCTAAGGGGGGGAGAATGTTATACCCCGTATTTCCAGAGTATGTATGTGAGGACGTACGTACAAATATATAAGCCTTAATTAGGTAAAGGACGAAATTGTGAACTTCCAACGGAAAAGATTCCGAACCTTGTGAAGGAAATTTTACGGTTTTAATATTTTAATTTATTGCGGATTTTTCCGAGAGATGAAATATTTTGGACCAATAGGAGGGCGACATGTGTCACCCCTAGGTGGCAAGGTTGGACGAATTGGTGGACAAGTTGGCCTTGCACGTTTTTGTCATTTTAAAGGCCAAAAACATTTGGTCAAAGTCTTGCAAGATATTTGTGTAGTAGATAGATAAGTGGGACCCACACAACACATGTCCAAATATCCACCATACACATGCTTGAATCTTGGCCCTTGAATGTCCTATAAATACCCCCCTTAAGTGCAAGACTTCTTCATCCACAAAAACAATTTCCAAGTCTCAAAATCCCTCCCCCTTTGTAGTAGTTCTCGTCCAACACCCCTCTCCCTTAACCAAACTTTGTCCAAAAGTTCTTAAACTCTTAAGTGTTCTTCCTTAGTGTATTAGGAAGATTGTTATCCAAAAGTTAGAAAAGATTTCACACCCCTAGCCACAAAGTACCCCCCCTTGGCCGAGAGCTTGCAAGTGTGGAACCTTAGTGTTCTTCACTTGTTTGAGTTGATTATTGAATAGAAGTTGGTTAGGAGCTTCTAAGGGTGATTTGTGGTGGATTGGAACACAAAGATTTGGAGCTAAACCTTGCTTAGGAGCGACTTATAATCTTGGATAATTTTGGGCTTATCGAGGTAAATATCTTTGTCCTTCTATTGTAATTAGAGATTACATACTGTAGTAGTATAGAAATGAGTATAAGTTATATAGAAGGATGGTATAAAAGAAGAGAATTGAACTGTACTTACATTGGGCTGTAATTACAGCAGACTTGTGTAGTTTGACGGGTAGGGAAGTGCTGCCCAATTTTCCGTAGAATAAAGAACCTTCTGCTTAGAATAATCTACGAAGTAGTCTAGACGTTGATAGATGTATTTGACTATTAAAGGTTGATACTCTGCGTGTGACATGTATTAACTAAACTTGGTTTTACTTTGATGTCTTTTGACTTGAGTTTTAAATGATAAGAATCTTGGAAATATTTCAAAAGAGTTATGAATCATTTTTGAAAGAAAAGTAATACTTGGTTTTAAAAGCTTAAGAGTTATACTAGCTTTATGGGAAGTTATGTATAACGTCTTAAGAAAGATAAAAGGAACGGTTTACTTATTTGTTTATGAAAGCCTTGTATTGATTTCTGGAAAGTGTAGTAAGATGGTTTGATAATTAAACATGTTATGATGCTACGTGTGTTAGTGTCTTGTGATGTTTGTGTAAGGGGGTTTTTCTTGTTGTGCTTACGTTGTTAAACGATAAGACCGTTGTACTGGTATTATATCACATACCCCCCTGACTTGTTATGATACCGAGGACTTGCCACCCTCGATGCGAGGAATACCTCATGCGGGTCCATGTGACCTATGCGGAGCTGCGGGAGTTCCAGGATTGATCACTCCGGGTGTGTTACGCCGTCGAGGATACCTCATGCGGTCCAAGGACTATCACGGACTTCGGGTCGAGGATGATGCCGCGTTAGCTACCCCGTCTGAGAATACCTCATGCCGCTTTATGGCCTATATCGCGGGCGGAGTTCGAGATTAGGCACGCATAATGATACTATGGGCGAATGGACTTGGTTCGATCATTAGCGGCCTAGAAAAGACCAGTTATGTTATATCTATTTTGCTCTTGGTTATGCTGTGGCACTATGTGCGGTTACATTGGTTGTTTCGTACATATTTGTAAAATTGGTTTTAAAATGATATGATTTCATTTAAGTACTTTACAGTTTCACATACTTGGTACCTGTTGTACTGACCTCCTTCGAAGGGCTGCGTTCATGCCGCAGGTAGAGGTACTCCTGTTGTTGATCCCCGCTCCTAGGATCACCGTTTCTGCTTTTGGGAAAGGCCGTTTCTCCGGAGGCTTATCTTTTGGGTATGATCTCCCTGTCATTTTAGATTTATGTACATTCAGGGTATGGAGGGGCCCTGTCCCGCCATAGTTGTTTACTTTCTTAGAGGTTTGTAGTCCTGTTGTAAAGTTGGGATGTAACTGTTCACTCTTAATGTATATATACATGCCGAAAGACAAACTTTTCTTGGATAAACTGTGTCTCATTTTACATATGTTTCATATCTTGTTTTTATATTCCGCTGGTTACTCTGATGTATGTCTACTTGGGTGCCCGGGTAAGGCACCAGTCACGGGCCCGGGATCGGGTCGTGACAAATACGACATTAAAATTGGAAAGGAAGAAAGATGTGATTTTTTCGACGGAAAAGTTTCCAAATTTTGTGAAGGAAAAAGGTTCGTTAATGGGAATTGGATTCCCTGATTTGGTATTCGGACTTTTTGGAATATTTAAGAATTATGGAATTTTATTTCCGGAATTGGTCACGTGGGGCCCACGGGAGGAAATTTACGGTTTTGTGGGGCCCACTTTATTTTCGGATTTTTGGCATTACGGATATTTTCGGAAGACGAAATATTTTGGACGAGTAGGGGGCAACACGTGTCACCCCCACGTGGCCCCATGGCCGAAAGTTATGGACACTTGGACGTTTTCTTGTGGGGGACAAGTGGCAAGCCATTTGTCCCATTTTTGTGGTGGACACTTGGTTGGCAATTACCCACACAACATGTCCCCAATCCTCACCTTACATTTTCTTAAATCTTGGCCCTTGATTTCTCTATAAATACCCCCCCCCCCCCTTTGTAGTGAAGACTTCATCCACACTTAAAGATTTTTCAAGGCAAAATTCTCCCTCCCTCCTTGTGTTGTTCTCGTCCAACCCCCCCCCCCCCACTTTGTGTAGAAATACTTCAAGTATTGTTGTATTATCCCAAATACCCTAGCCTAGTAATCCTAGTAGTATTCCAAAGTTATTTCAATACTAGGAGCCCGGAAATACTACTTTATTCCAATAGTCGCAAAAATGAAACCCTAGGGAAAATCTTCATAGTTGGTTGAAGTGTTAAGAGAAGTTGTTTAGAAACTTCTAAGGGTTGCTTGGAGCGGGTTGGAGCGTAAGGAAGTGGAGCTAAACGTTGCTCAGGATCGACTTATATCTTGGATAATTTTGGGCTTATCGAGGTAATTATCTTTGTCCCCCTATTGTAATTGGATATTACATGTTGTAGTAGTTTAGAATTGAGTATAAGATTTATTGGAAGGATGTTTATAAAGAATTGAACTGTATTTACATTGGACTGTATTTACAGTAGACTTGTAGTTTTATTGTGGAGTAGAATTGTACACGTCCAGTTAGACGTGTAACCCCCCTGGAATTGTTGGCTTGGTAGCATGCCTTGATAGAGGAGGAGATTTATGTGGTTGCGGGGGGGGGGGGGGGGGGTGCTGCCGAATTTTCCGTAGAAATAGGAACCTTGTACTTTGAAATGTGCTACAAAGAGTTCGAGAAGTTGATAGACGTTTTGTGGCCTTTATAGGGTGAAGTACTACGAGTAGCGTATTTTACTTGAAGGGTGGAAAAGGCTAGCAAGGTTATAGTACTTTGGAGCGTTTTGCTAATTGTCGATAATCGTCGCGAGGTATGTGAACCTCTTCCTATCCTTTCTAGCATGATTATTGTGAACTATGTAGTACGGTAGACGTACGTGTGCTAAACAAATTTGGTCGGTTTAAAACATAAAGTGTTATAATGGCTTTATGGGAAGTTAATTATAAAGACTTTAGGTAGGTAAAAGAATGGTTTATTGATTTTAAAGATAAGAGAATTGACTTATATTTGACTTGATATAATAAGTGAAGAACTTGAATTGTGTAGAAAGTTGTGAAACCTCATTCGTGAGTAATGAGTATTTGGTTTTTAAGTAATAATGTTATATTGATTTCGGAAATGGGAAAGAGTATCGAACAAGCCATTGCAGCGTTAATAAAGGAAAATGTAATGACTAATAATTAACTTAAAACAAGTAGAATCTTCCATCTGCATAGAAGCTAAGATAAGACAAAATTGTATTACATTTCCTAGATCATGACTGCTTTAATAAGATCATTAATAAACAAGTTTTGATTTTCTTAAAATTACAAATTAAGGGACTTGATTTATAAAAGAGAGAGACTTAAAAATTTGAAGTATTTTCGTTTAAAAGGAAGGCATGCTTTTGTCTTAAGTTGGTTTAAAAAGAAGGTATGGAAATTGTTTTGGTTTACTTAAAAAGATAGTTGCTCTATTTTGATACTACGGGTATCGTGTGACTTTTGTGAAAGAAATGGATCTTTTTTTTTTTGAATTAAAGTATGTAGTACTTTAGGGTTAAAAACCCGGATTTGTTGACATGAAATAAAAGTACCTTGTGTGAGTAACTTGCCTATGATTTGCCTGTGATAGCCTTGTAATACTTCTTGTCGGTTTGATAAAGTGAACATGTTATGATGCTACGTGTGTTAGTATCTTGTGATGTTGTGTAAGGGGGTTATTCTTGTTGTGCTTACGTTGTTTAACGATAAGCCCGTTGTACTGGTATTATATCACATACCCCCCTGACTTGTTATGTTGCCGAGGATTTGCCACCCTCGATGCGAGGAATACCTCATGCAGTCCACGTGGCCTATCTTGCTGCGGGAGTTCGGGACGTGATGATCACTCGGGTGTGTTCTGGCCGTCGCGAGAATACCTCATGCGGTCCATGTGTGACTATGCGGACTTCGGGGGTCTAGGTTGATGTCGCGGGTTAGCTACCCCCGATGCGAGAAGTACCTCATGCGGGCCTATGTGTGGCTATCTTGCGGTGCGGTGAGTTCGAGATTAGACGCGCATTGATCGAGGCGAGTGGCGGCCGATCATGTGGCGGTCTAGAAAGACCTCGTGATACAGTTTTATAGCATTATTGGTACGGTGGGTTCTAGTAGTCGGCTATGCCTTCGTACTTACCCCGTATGGTTTTATTATGACACAGGTGAGACCTGGTGTTCATGTGTATTCCTTAGTGCTTTTATGTCATGGACTGCCGGCAGTGAGGAAGGAATTCCACGGGCATGATTGATATTGTGGGCATGAGACCCATGGTTATATTTGAGTGATGACTTTAAGGCGTGAGTCACGACTTGACATATTTGCTTACATATGTGTATCGTAAATTGGTTATCATATATGTCTTCTTTTTATAGACTATTATGATTTCATTTCTGATATTTTGATTTCACATACTTGGTACTGTTGTCTTGACCTCTCCTTGAGCTGCGTTCATGCAGTAGGTAGAGGTACACGATTGTTGATCCTCGCCATAGGATCACGATTCAGCGTTTTGGGAAGCTCCGTTTCTCCGAGGCTTATCTTTGGTATAGTCACTGTCGTTGTAGGTACTTACATTCGTGGTATGGCGGAGCCACTGTCGTCGTAGTTATGGTTATATTCTTAGAGGTCTGTAGTACTGTTGTGGGCAGGGTTTGTAAAAGGGATGTAACTGTTCAGGTTTTTATTAATATATACAGAAAGGTAACCGTTTTGGTTAGCCTGTTTTCTTATTTCACTGTTTATCTTTTATGAGTTTTTATTTCCGCTGATTTTCTCTGATGTTGTATCACTAGGGTGCCCGGGGTAAGACACCAGTCGCGGGCCCGAGGTCGGGTCGTGACACTAAAGAAATTATATTAGACTATTGTTACACCCCGTAATTCCAGGACACGAATAAGATAATGGACGCGAGAACACAAGACTTGAAAAAGGGTACGAAAGGAAGAATTGTTTTTCCGACAGAAAATCTTCCAAACGTCGGAAAGGAAAAATGTTCGTTGATGAGAATTAGATTCTCAAAATGCATTATTTGAGGAATATAGAATGTATTATCATTGTGGAAATTTATTTTTACGGATTTGGTCACGTGGGGCCCACCCGAGAAATTTTACGTTTTGTGGGGCCCACGAAGGTTACGAAATTTTATGGACGAATGTGTTACACCCCGGAATTTCAGGATATGTTTATAAGAACATACGTAAGAACTCAAAAATGTTAAGATTGGAGACGAGTAAAGATTTATCGGAATTTTGGAATTTGTCAGAAAACGAAATATTACGACGAACGGGAGGGCGACACGTGTCACCCCCCCTTTAGTGGTCATGGACGAAATGGCATGGATAAAATTGTCATTTGACAATAATTTAAATGACCAAGTCTTGCTAAGAGAAAGAGCTTGACATTGTTGACTTGTCAAAGGGCCACTTGGGCTTGATCCTAGTGAAATGCATCCAAGCCATCCATATGTGCTAATATTGACCCTCTATTGTGTTATATATGTGTACTAGTAGCAAGACAAAGGCTCTACACTTAGAAAAAATTTCAAGGAATTGAAGAACACCTTGAGGAGGCTCTCGGGTTTGAAGGTTCTTCAAGACAAGAATTTTCAATTTTTGTCCAATAAGCTCCACACTTTAAACCAAGGTTCCTAAGAGTATTGCAAGGGTATCTCAATAGAAAGATCCCGGAAAAGTGGCGTTTTCTTATTAGTCGCAAGGCGGAAAGTTAAGGAGTTCTTCAACTTTGAAGTTGGAACTTGAAGATGAGTTCTTCATAAGCTTCTAAGGGTTGCTTGGAGTGGATTGGAACGTCAAAAAGAGGAGCTAAAGTTGCTAAGGATCGACTTGTAATATTGGATCATATTTGGGCTAAATGATGTATAATCTTCATCTTACTTTTGTAATTGAAGATTCCATTTTATGATAAGTTATAAGTGATCATGTGATATGTGTTATGAAGATTGATAAGTGTTATGGAAGTTTAGAAGCTCAAATCCGAAAATGACATGTTGAGTCATTTGAAATTGAATTACAATTTGGTCGTTAATTAGAATCGTCGCATATTACCTACTTGAAGATTGTAGTAGTTATATTCAATTGCGGCTTGATAACATGTTATACTAAACCACTTGGATTGAAAAGGGATTGGAAACGAATTTGTATTGTTGTCCCTAATTTTGCCGAATGGACATTGTATTTTGGACTTGTTTGATATCAATTGTGGGGCGGAATTTTACACGTCTTGTAGAAGTGTAATCCCCTATTGATAACCACATGGTTGAGCCTTAAATGTGGCGTGTTTGGTTATTGAATTCGGCCTTGAAAAAGGTGGCAAAGTATGTAGAAACAAAGGAAGTGCTGTCCGATTTTCCGTAGAATTTAGTAGCTTTGCACTTGGAATATTCTACGTTTGAAACTAGAAGTTAATAAATGTATTATGGTCATTATAGGTTGACATACTACGTACGACATATTGGACTTAGCAAGTGGATTAAACCGAAGAGGTATGTGGAACTTTCCTTTCTCTTGAGCATGAATAGTTGTAATTATATAGTACGGTAGACGTACGAGGTTTTGACGGATTTAGATCCTTTGATATCCTTGGCTTATTATAAGAAATGTCCAAGTTGGTTGAGTTAGGGAATTAACTCACTCGTTTAAAATATTAAGGATATCTTACTTTCTAAATGTTAAGAGACTTAAAGTATTTTTGAAAGTATATGACACTTGTTTTGTTTGGAAAGTTTAAGTCTCTCGGTTATAAAGAAGAATGTAAGTTTCTAAAGTATAAAGCTAGTATAACGGCTTTATGGGAAGTTGGTTATAATAGCTTTATGGAAAGTTAAGAAGAGTGGTTTACTCTAGTAATTTAAGTATGATAAATGACTTGAAATAATGAAAGGCAAATTGATTTAAAGGCATCAATTGCTTAAAGTTTCAAAAGGAAGAAGTCACTTGATTTAGAAGCCTATAAATGTATTTCTAAAAGGTGTTGTGACTTGTCTTGAAAAGTAGTTATGACTTGATACTATGGTTATTAGTATCTTGGAAGTTTTATATGAAAAAGAGTCATTTTAAAATATTAGAAGTATGTAGTACTTTGGGTTAAATTCCCGGATTGTTATAATGACACGTTAGTGCCTTAAGTAAACTAAACTGAGAGTGTATATGAATAAGACTAATAAGAATTTAGGGGGATTTCTTAACTTACCTATGTTATGTATGATAAGCCGGTAGCGCTTATGTTATGTTAGGATAAGCCGGTAGCGCTTATGTTATGTATGATAAGCCGGTAGTGCTTATGTTATGTATGATAGCCGGTTGTGCTAGTTTATGTTATTCTTGCGGGGTAAAGCCCCGGGTTACTACTAATTCCATGGATTTGCTACCCATGATGCGAGTGCGGCGTTTGTACTCATTGCGGGCCCACCGGGCCTAAGCGGGTGAAATAGTCCTGTGCGGGTGAAATAGTCCCATGCGGAGCGTATCGCTCCATTGTGGGTCCGTAAGACCTATGCGGGTGAAATAGTCCCATGCGAGGCGGATGACCTCATTGCGGGTCCACAGGACCTATGCGGGTGAAATAGTCCTAGGAGTAGGATTGCTTAATGATACTACGGGCGGGTGGCCCTACTTTGATCATGAGCCTCCTATTTTTATGTAGTAAAGTATACTCTTGTTTACTCTCATTGTTAGTAAGGCACAATGTACTGTTATTTGAGTTATCATACATGTCACGACCCGACCTCGGGCCCGTGACTGGTGCCTTACCCCGGGCACCCTAGTGATACAATCATCAGAGAAAATCAGCGGAAATAAAAACTTAAGCATGAATCAAGACATAAAATAAGCAATAGGCTAACCAAAACGGTTACCTTCCTGTATATATATATCAAAATTGAACAGTTAAATCCCTTACAAAACCTACCCACAACAAGATTTACTGCACCTCTACGAATTTTATAACAACTATGACGGACGGGGCCATACGTACCCCGAATGTACAACAACCTACAATCTCGTGGAATCATACCACAAGATAAGCCTCGGAGAAACGGAGCTTCCCAAAACGCTGATCGTGATCCTATGAGCGAGGATCAACAATGTGTGTACTTACTGCGGCGTGAACGCAGCCCGAAGAGTCGATCTGGCCAGTACAGTATGTGGCCCGAAAATCAGTAAATGAAATGATATGATCTATAAAAGCGAGGAGACATGTATGATAACCAAACTACAGTCCATAATATATAAACAGTCAAGTCAGGGACTCACGCCCTCAAAGTCATCACTCAAATATAGCCATGGGTCTCACGCCCACAACATCAATCATGCCCGTGGAATACCTTCCTCACTGCCGGCAGTCTAAGATGTAATAACACCAAGGAGTACACATGAACACCAGGTCCCACTTATGTCATAAAAACCGTACGGGGCAAGTACGAAGGCATAGCTACCAGATCCACCCTGCATCATCAACTGACCGGGGCAAGTACGAAAGACAGCTACCAGAACCTACCGTACCAACAATACTAAATAACTGTATCACGAAGCTGACTGGGGCAAGTACGATAGCCTCTACCAGATCCACACTGCATCACGTCGCTGACCGGGGCAAGTACGTAAGCTAACTACCAGATCCACCCTGCATCACGAGACTTCGTCCTAACACTGACAAACTGCATCACGTCGCTGACCGGGGCAAGTACGTAGGCTAACCACCAGATCCACCCTGCATCACGAAACTTCGTCCAAACACTGACTCGCGAAGCTGACACGTGGCAAGTGAGATAACCTCTACCAGATCCTCCCTGCGCCACGTAGCTGACGGGGGCAAGTAACGTGCTAACCACGGATCACAAACCGTAGTCACGAGACCCGCCCAACCACCGACTCGCGAAGGCGACACGTGGCAAGTGCGATAACCTCTGCGGATCCTCCCCGCGCGTAGCCGACGGGGCAAGTAACGGGCTAACCACGGATCACAACCGTAGTCACGAGACTTCGCCACAAAATCGAGCAGGCAAGTACGAGGCTAACTACCGTAACCAAAGCCGAATCACCACGGCCAAGGGGCAATACGAGCCAACTACGGATACCACCGAATCAATAAAACCTCACGGAGAGCTAGTCCATGGAACAACAATCCTAATGGAACCATACCCGGGCCACCAACGTGTCGATGGGTCCAAGGATATAACAAGATAACCGGCCCTCCATCGAGAGACTCGGTAGCACAGAATCAAAACACTTGCACAACAAAGGCTATCACAACAAGCATAGGCAAGTTCAACGTACTCATAGACTTTCATTTTATTACAACAAATCCGGATTTTAACCCCAAGGTACTTGTCACACCCCGAACCCCGGGCCCGTGACTGGTGCCCTACCTGGGCACCCTTCTACCTTAACAATACAAGTAAACTGCGGAAATTAAATAACACCTCATTTTTTTTTCTTTTAAAACAACCGTACGTGCAAGGGCAAAGCCGACAAGGCTGCCATATATACATAAACAAAAGACACTACACCGTACATGAGTCCAATCCCACATATGAATACAGACCTCTAGGAGTTAAACTGAAATATGACGGGACAAGGCCCCGCCGTACCCAAAACTGTACAAAGCCTGTACTGAAGGATATATACCAAAAAGATAAACTCCTGGACAGAGGGAGCTATCCAAAAACCCTGAGCAGGATCCTACACCTGCCGATCACCAAACAGCGTACCTAAACCTGCGGCATGAACGCAGCCCCCCGAAGGAGGTCAGTACGAAGAATGTACCAAGTATGTGAACAATAAGTACTGTAATGAAATCATAACAGTCTAAACAAAACAGGAGACATGTATGATAGCCAACCTACAGTACATAACACATAAGCAGTCATATCAAGTCAGGGACGCAGGCCCTCAAAGTCACTACTCAATTATAACTATGGGTCTCACGCCCATAATATCAATCATGCCCGTGAAATCCTTCCTCACTGCCGGCAGTCCATGATGTAATAACACCAATAAGGATACATGAACACCTGGTCCACTGTGTCCTAAATACCACGTGGTCATGCCCTAATCCCACATCGTAAAAGCATGACCATAGGGTAACACAAACAAATCCGGGGACATATATGATAATCAAATTACAACACATTGTGCCTTACTAACAATGAGAGTAAACAGTAGTATCCTTACAATATAAAATAGGAAGCTCATGATCAAAACATGTCACGACCCGAACCCGGGCCCGTGACTGGTGCCTTACCCCGGGCACCCTAGTGATACAACATCAGAGTAATCAGCGGAACATAAAACACATACATGAAACCAATGAAATGCAAACAGATGTCGAGGAAAACTTGCCTTTTCGGCATATATATAAATAACAACTCTTACAAATGAAGCAGTTTAATCCTTTTACAAACCCCGCCACAACAAGATTACTGACCTCTACGAATGATATGACAACAACGACGACAGGGCCGCCATACCACGAATGTAGCACCTACAACAACAGGGACTATACCAAGATAAGCCTCGAGAAACGGAGCTTTCCCAACGCTGAATTGTGACCCTAAGAGCGAGGATCAACGATCGTGTACCTTTACTGCGGCGTGAACGCGGCCCGAAGAGGTCGATAACAGTACAGTATGTGGCGAAAATACGTGTAAATGAAATCATAGTAGTCTATATAAAGCAGGAGACATGTATGATAACCAAACTACAGTTCACAATAAATAAGCAATCATGTCAAGTCAGGGACTCACGCCCTCAAGTCATCACAATAGAACCGTACGGGGTAAGTACGAAGGCCTAGCCGACTACTAAAACCCACGCAGAACAAAGGTCATAAAGCAGATCACGAGATCTGTCTGCATCGTCACATGATCAAAGGCCGCCACTCGCGCGATATCTAATGTGCGCATCTAGCCCCTGGAACTTCCGCACTCCGCGTAGGCCAATCTCATAGGCCCGCGTGAGGTATAACCCGCATCGAGGTAGCTACTCCCGGCGGCGTCTGGACTCGCCCGTCCGCACGCCACAAAGACCGCATGACCACAAGGGCGCGTCCTAACTCGAACTCCGCGATTCCGCATAGGTCATCTGAGACCGCATAAGGTATTCTCGAATCATAGGTCCATCGACACTTTGAGTCTACCCGCGTGGAGGCGACTTAACCGGAATCATCTCAAGAGATGAGTGATGAATAATACTAACATAACAGCTTATCGTTAAACAACACAAGCAAAGCAAGGGAAAAACCCCTTTACACAAACATCACAAGATACTAACACACGTAGCATCCTAGCATGTTTACTTATCAATCAACAAGAAAGTATTACAAGGCTATCACAAACCAACACAAATCAAGTTATACACACAAGGTACTTTCTACTATATGTCAGCAAGTTCGGGTTTTTATCCCCAAAGTACTTTATACATTAACTCTTTTAAAAGATACGTTACTTTCACAAAAACCACACAATACCCGTAGTATATGAAAATAGAGTGATTATCATTTGAAGTACATCAAAACACTTAACTTGTAAAATCAAGTAACAACATTATTTTCCAAACGTCCAAGTTTGCCTAATTTCAAATGTTCACGTTTCTTATTTTAGAAAGGTTTCGTAGTTCATAGTCTTATTCATTTAAGAATATAATTCTCTTTTAAACCATCTGAGAAACATAAGCCTTATATGTGAGTAGGATATTCTTGTTTATAACAACCTTATTACAGCAGCCATGATCTAGGAAACATCATTTTGCCTCATCTTAGCTTCTATGCAAATGGACGTTGCTACTGGTTTTAATAATACTTAATCTGTCAAAACATTTCCTTTTATTAACGCTGCAGTGGTTTGTCGATACATTACGATTTCAAATCAAGAAACATTCTTAAGCCGTTATACCTAACTTCCCATAAAGCTAGTATAACTCTTAAGTTTTCAAAAACCAAGTATTACTTCTTCTTTCAAAATGATTCAAAAATCTTTTGACATACTTCAAGTTCTTTATTATCACATAACCAGCCAGTTATAGTTCAAATCAGTTACCTTTTAAAAAACCACAAGTATTTTCTTACCTACATAAAACCGTTATAACCAACTTCCCATAAAACCGTTATAACACTTTATGTTTTAGACAAATCAAATACATTTAACACATGTACGTCTACCGTACTACATAGTTACACACATATCATGCTAGAAGAGATAGGAAGAGGTTCACATACCTCGCGACGAGTATCGACTAATAGCAAAATGCTCCAAGTACTTCCAACCGTCGGCCACTCCTTAAGCCAAGTAGATCGCGCCATACGTAGTACTTCAACCTATAAGGCCACAAGGCGCTTATTAACATCTAGATCTTATCGTAGAACATTCTACGTAAAATTCGCGACACCTCCCCACACCGCGTAAATCTCCTCCACTATCGAGGCCGGCTATCAAGCCAACCAGGGGGGGGGGTTCATACATCTAACCGGACGTGTACAATTCTACTACACAGTAATGCTACACAAGTCTACTGTAATACAGTCCTATGTAATTACAGTTCAGTACTCTTCTTTCGAAAAGGTTTCTTATTATTCAGGCTTAAGTCAAAAGACATTGCCGATAACTACGTTCAGTTCTATATATAGTATACTTCAACTATATATTCTAACAACATGTAACTTCCAATTACAATAGGGGGACAAGAATATTTACCTCGATAAGCCCAAAATTATCCGAGTTTAATGTCGCTCCTGAGCAACGTTTAGCTCCAACTCCGAGCGCTCCAACCCGCTCCAAACCACCCTTAGAAATTCTAACCAACTTCTACGTAATACTCCAACTAACTATGGAGATTTCCTTAGGGTTTCGTTTTTGTGACTGACGGGAAGTATAATAGTATTTTCGGCTTTTGTATAAGTGTAACCTTGGAATACTACAAGGTATAAGGGCGAGGTATTTGGGCATTATAACAATACTAGAGAGTATTTCTACCAAGAGGGGGTAGTATTTCGACTAGCACAACTAGGCTAGGGGAGGGTTCTCGGCTAGAACCACTAGGCAAGGGGTTTCGGCGAGGATTTTCTCAAAGGGGAGGAATGGTGTTGGACGAGAACACTACTAGGAGAGGGGGAGGATTTTAACACTTAGAGAATTTTAGGAATGGATGAAGAAGTCTTCCAAAGGGGGGGTATTTATAGTACAAGCCAAGGCCAACCAATGGCCAAGATCATGCCAAGTGTGGTGCAAGTGTAGGGCCAAGATCATGCCAAGTGCACCTTATCCATCTACCACAAAAAATATCCTACCAACTACTTGACAAAAAAGCCAAGACCAATTCGTCCAATCCGCCCCATACGTCCACCAATTGGAGGGTGACAAGTGTCGCCCTCCCGTTGGTCCAAAATGTTTCGTCTCTCGGAAAAATCCGCAAAATTAGAAATGACATAGCCGAATTTTCCTACGAAAGTCGTGGAAAACGTTCGTCGAAAAACGACTCTAACCGGGTGTTGTGCACAAAGGGAAATCGTCCAAGCCTATTTAAAAGGTCAAATTTTCTACGTACGTCCTTACGTACATACTCTGGAAATACGGGGTATAACATTCTCCTCTAGAAACATTCGTCGAATGTTCCTTCTAAGTCTTAAAACAAACGCGCCAAGATAGTCTTCACTACTATACTTACGAGAACACACTTGCTACACACCGCCACGAAACACCACTGTTATACTCGTATTTCGCAGTATGCGTAGGGCGTCGTGAAAATTTGAAACTTGTACTAAGGCTTGGCGAATTAATTTTGTTCACAACACCCGTTGAAGTCGTTTTTCGATGAAACGCTTTCACGGCTTTAGGGAATTTCCGCTATGTCATTTCTAATTTTTGCGGATTTTTCCGAGAGACGAAACATTTTGGACCAACGGAGGGCGACACTTGGCACCTCCATTGGTGGACTTGAGCGCCCATTTGACGATTTGGACAAAGTGGAGCACGTTTTGGTGCCTTGGAAAAGTCAAGGAGTTGGTAGGATATTTGTGTTGGTAAATCCTAGCCTACACTTGCCTAACACATGGATTGATCTTGGCCTTTGGTTGGCCATCCCTTGACCTATAAATACCCCTTAAGGTTGAAGACTTCTTCATCCAAAAATGCCTAAGTCTTGTGAGCTCTTCCTCCTCCCTTCACCTTGTTCTCGTCCTTTCCCCTCGGCGAGAGCCCTCCCCTGAGTTGGCCTTGTGGCGAGACTTCACCCCTCCTTGTGGTGTTGTTCTCGTATTATGTACCCCACTTTGTGGTGTAGGAAATACTCTCCAAGTATTGTTATAATGCCCAAATTACCTTAGCCATATACCTTGTTGTATTCTAAGGTTATACCTATACGAAAAGCCCAGAAAATACTATTATACTTCCGTCAGTCACAAAACCGAAACCCTAGGAAAATCTCCATAGTCTGTTGGAGTATTGTGTAGAAGTTGGTTAGAACTTCTAAGGGTGGTTTAGAGCGGGTTGGAGCGCTCGGAGTTGGAGCTAAACGATTGCCCAGGATCGACTTTAAGCTAGGATAATTATGGGCTTATCGAGGTAATTATCTTGTCCCTCTATTGTAATTGGAAATTACATGATTGCTTGAATATATAGTTGAAGTATACTATATAATAGAACTGAACGTAGTTATCGGCAATGTCTTTTGACTTAAGCCTGAATAATACTTACGGCAATGTCTTGCGACTTAAGCCTGAATTTAAGAAGAGTCTTGATCGTAATTACATAGGGCTGTATTACAGTAGACTTGTGTAGTAGTACCATGGAGTAGAGTTGTACCCGTTAGGGTTAGATGTATAACCCCCCCCCCCCCTGGTTGGCTTGGTAGCCGGCCTCGATAGAGGAGGAGATTTACGCTGTTGTTGCGGGGAGAGTCTTTGCCAAATTTTCGGTAGAATGTTCTCTGAAGAGACCTAATGTTAATAAGCGCCTTGTGGCCTTATAGGTGGGAGTACTACGTGTGGCGCGATCTGCTTGGCTTAAGCCGACGGCGGTTGGAGCGTTTTGCTATTAGTCGATACTCGTCGCGAGGTATGTGAACCTCTTCCTATCTCTTCTAGCATGATATGTGTGAACTATGTAATGCGGTGAGCGTACGTGTGCTAAATGTATTTGATTGGTGTAAAACATAAAGTGTTATAACGGCTTTATGGGAAGTTGGTTATAACGACTTTATGTTGGTTAGAAAATACATGTGGTTTTAAAAGGTAATCGATTTGAACTATAAGCGGCTTGTTATGTGTTAATAAAGAACTTGAAGTATTTCAAAAGATTTTTGAATCATTTTGAAAGAAGAAGTAATGCTTGGTTTTGAAAACTTAAGAGTTATACTAGCTTTATGGGAGGTTAGGTATAACGGCTTAAGAATGTTTCTTGATTTGGAAATCGTAATGTGTATCGACAAACCACTGCGGCGTTAATAAAAGGAAATGTTCGACTAATTAAGTATTAATAAAACCAAGAGAAACTTCCATCTGCATAGAAACTAAGATGAGACAAAATGATATTTCCTAGATCATGGTCTTTGTAATAAGATTGTTATAAACAAGAATATCCTACTCACGTATAAGGCTTAGGTTTCTCAGATTGTTTAAAGGAGAATTATATTCTTAAATGAATAAGATTATGAACTACGAAACCGTTCTAAAATGAGAAACTCGAACATTGGAAATTAGGCAAACTTAAACATTGGAAAAGAATGTTGCTACTTGATTTTACAAAGAGAAGTAATTGATTTACTTTAAAAAGATAATCACTCTATGTTCATATACTCTTCGTATTGTGTGGTTTTGTGAAGTAACGTATCTTGTAAAGATTTAATGTATGAAGTGCTTTGGGGATAGGTACCCGAACTTGTTAGTAGAAAGTACCTTGTGTGAATAACTTGATTGTATTGGTTTGTGATAGCCTTGTAATACTTTCTTGTTGACTTGATAAGTAAGCATGTTAGATGCTACGTGTGTTAGTATCTTGTGATTATTATGTGAGGGGGTCACTCCTGTTGTGCTTACGTTGTTAAACGTTAAGCCCGTTGTACTGTTATTGTATCACATACCCCCTTGACTTATTATACCGAGGGCTTGCCACCCTTGATGCGGGTCTTTACGGCCTATGCGGTCCTCGTGACTATGCGGAGTGCGGTAGCTCCAGGATTTGATCATTCCGGGTGTTTAGCCTGATGCGGGGGATTCCTATGCGGTCTGTTGAGACTATGCGGTCTTTTGAGACTATGCGGGTTGCGGGAGCCTAAGCAGATACCGAGGTTGGTGCGCCCGATCACGCGGTATACCTCGGTGATGCAGGACCATGATTCGAGGAATACCTCATGCGGGTCCGTGTGTGACCTATGCGAAGCTGCGAGAGTTCCAGGAATAGACGCGCACATTGATATTGCGGGCGAGTGGCGGCCGATCGTGTGGTGCGGTCTAGAAAGACCTCGGGATACGGTTTGTGGTATTTTTGATGCGTGGGTCTTAGTAGTCGGCTATGCCTTCGTACTTGCCCGTGCGGTTTTATTGTGATAACTTTGAGGCGTGAGTCCACGACTTGACATGATCGCTTATTTGTTGTGGGTAGTTTGCTTATCATACATGTCTCCGCTTTATAGACTATTATGATTTCATTTCTGATATTTTTAGTTTCACATACTCGGCACTGTTGTCGACCTCCTTGGGCCGCGTTCATGCCGCAGTTGAGGTACACCGATCGTTGATCCTAGCTCTCGGTCACGATTTAGCGTTTGGGAAGCTCCGTTTCTCGGAGGCTTATCAGTGGTATAGTCCTGTCGTAGTAAGTGTTTACATTCGGGGTTTGGCGGGCCCCGTCCGCCATAGTTATCGTATCATTTCTTAGAGGTGCGTAATCTGTTGTGGCGGGGTTTGTAAAAAGGATTAAGCATTCATTTGTAAAAGAGTTGATGGTTATATATATGCGAAAGGCAAGTTTTCCTGATTATTGTTTTATATTTACGTTATCTCATTTGTTGTTTTATGTTCCGCGATTACTCGATGTTGTGTCACCAGGGTGCCCGGTAAGGCACGATCCAGGGCCGATTTGGTCGTGACAAAAGTGGTATCGAAGCGATTAATCCTCGGAAAGTGTCTGCACCGTATCGATGAAGTCTTGATTATCGGTGTGTTGTGCACCACACCAATAATCGCGAGGCTATAGGATATTTAGGATTGGTTTCTATTCTTCTCACTCGAGATCGTGCCTTGAGTCGTGTTGTAAGTTGGACCCTCGACGAAATTCTTTCCCTATCGTTATGCCTCGCGTAGAGCAACCGGGCCAGAGGGCAAGGCGTGAGGAGGCTGCGGTAGAATTGAGAGGGTTGCGTGGCGCAGCCCAATCATTACCTAGGTAATGCTTCATTCGGGATTTCTGCGACGTCACTAGCCCGATAAAGTTTAGCACGGCGGCGGTTCTCTGCGGCCATGACATTTGAACCTTTAGTTCCACGGCCAGAACGATGAAATTAGATTGCAGAAGGCGACCTGTTACTAGCTATGGATTTGGCTACGGAGAGTATACCGATGTATCGCGAGTCTTGATGATTACCTAAGAGAAGGGTGTGCAAAGTAATCCTTGATTAGGCGAGCATGGCACGTATGCGGGCTTATGCGCGTGGCCGAAACATAGAGATCGGCCGGGTTAACGAGGGGCGAGAAGAGGGCGAGCGGCAAGGTCCTTTGGTAACTTCGAGGCGATCGCCTCGCGTGATTAGATTATGCACCTCCGCCAGTGCAGAGTGGTCTTCCACGGATTTCAGGACGTTCGGAGTATGCAGGAGTTGGTCAGAACTCCAGGGCTTCCGGTTCACAGTATGACAGACGTCATCCCGGGGAATGTCGTCTTTTAGTTGGTACTTGTTGTACCTGCGGCCGTCAGGGCCATGTGTCGAGAGTGGCCTAGTAGGAGGACTTTGCCTTCAGTACCGGTGGGTAGTTCGTCACCTTCCTTAAGCTATCGCCTGCAGGCGAGTTTGATTAGAACGACTAAGGGAATGAAACATGAGTTCTGAGATAGATCTTTAACCCTCTAGAGTTCAGTATGTGTGATAAGATTGGTATATCATAAGTGCTATGTTTTGATAGCAGAGTGTTAATGTTGTGATTAGAAATCTTGGTTAGCTAACCAAGTAAGATTTGGGGGATAGAAAAGTGTGAACCTTAGAGTTTTATACGTAGAGATCTTAGAGGTAAGGCCATCTCGATGTAAAGGTGTAGTGTTGTGTTTGATCCTTATTGGAGTGCATAGTGCACGTGAGCTACGTTGGGATAGGTCCCTAAGTAGTGTGAAATGAAAGGGGGTAGTTGAGCTAAGAAGACCGCTAGGTTTTCGTAACGTGTTTAGTGAGATTGTTCCGGATCGGGGAGCTAGTATTTTGCGTGTTGCCGGGTCGGGTTGGGGCCCCGTTGCGGGTCAACCCGCGGTAGGTTTGGTGGTGGGGTCAGTTTGTGGTGGTCCCGCCTTGTGTTAGGTTCTGAGGTGTTAGGCCCAAGTTTAGTTAACGTCTGAGAGTTCGTGGATGCGTTCGACCAGTGGTCGGGCCGATGGGGGCAGCCCATCGTGTTCTTCGGTCGGGACCGTTCACTCGGCAGTGTTGATTTATCAGAAGAGGTTGTAAGGTTGCACGGGGTGCCTACCTTTACCTTATGGCAGACAGTGGAGCCCAGGTTACGGCTGTTTTGTTTCGGGAAGTTTTACCAAGCATGTGCTAAGAACTCAGGTGAGTCTCAGAATCGCATTCGCCCCCGGGCCAGTGTGTGGACTTCAGGGGTAGTTGTGGGGACTGTTGTCTCCTGTAGAGGGAGCGTTTAAGCTACCATTTCAGTGTTCAGATGTCGCCTTATGAAGCCTTGTAAGGGCGGAAGTGTAAGTTCTTGATCGATTGGTTCGATGTTGGCGTTGAGCAGTTAGTGCGAGCTTGTTCCAGCGGTCGTGGATAGTGAGAAGCTTGGCTAGGAGAGGTTCTGGCAGCTCAGAGATATCGTGCGGATAAGCGGCGACGACGCTTAGAGTTCAGGTTGACGGTCGGTCTTCTTGAAGGTACCACCCCGGATTGGGTGTGACGAGTTTTGGGAAAGCAGAGAACTTAGCGAGTTACTTTGGGCCTTTGTGAGTTCATGTGAAGAATAGGCGGGTTGCCTATATGTTAGCATTTGTCGTCCGACTTGGAGGCGGGGCGTCCGTCTTCGTTTTGTTATATTCGGAAAGTATCGAAGATCCGTCAGTGTTCCCGATTAATGATGACCACGTTAGAGATAGTAACCCGAGTTTTGGATCGAAGCGATGCTCGAAATATGGTAAGAGTTCGAGTGTCTGACGACCTCGAGGATCGCAAGCAGCCCGGTACCATTGTTGGGTCGTCGGAGCAAGGCTCGCGACAAAGTGACAAAGTGGTGTCATTTGGTGATGTTAGAGGTGTTTCCTCGTGGACTTGGATGTAAGTTTTTATGTGCGCGGGTGTTTCTGTGGCCAGATGTGGCAGGATTGTGCTCGTAAGTATAGTAGTGACTGGCGCGCGTTTGATTTGAGACTTAGAAGGAACATTCGGGACGAATGTTTCTAAGGAGGGGAGAATGTTATACCCCGTATTTCCAGAGTATGTACGTAAGGACGTACGTAGAAAATTTGAAACTTGTACTAAGGCTTGGCGAATTAATTTTGTTCACAACACCGTTTAGAGTCGTTTTCGAAAGCGTTTTCACGACTTTCGTAGGGAATTTCCGCTATGTCATTTCTAATTTTTGCGGATTTTTCCGAGAGGCGAAACATTTTGGACCAACGGGAGGCGCCACTTGGCACCCTCCAATTGGTGGACTTGAACGTCCATTTGGACGATTTGGACAAAGTGGAGCACGTTTTTGGTGCCTTGGAAAAGTCAAGGAGTTGGTAGGATATTTGTGTTGGTAAATCCTAGCCCTACACTTGCCTAACACATGGATTGATCTTGGCCTTTGGTTGGCCATCCCTTGACCTATAAATACCCCTTAAGGTTGAAGACTTCTTCATCCAAATGCCTAAGTCTTGTGAGCTCTTCCTCCCTCCCTTCACCTTGTTCTCGTCCTTTCCCCCGGCGAGAGCCCTCCCCTCGAGTTGGCCTTGTGGCGAGACTTCACCCCCTCGCGTGGTGTTGTTCTCGTATTATGTACCCCTTTGTGGTGTAGAAATACTCTCAAAAGTATTGTTATAATGCCCAAATTACCTTAGCCATATACCTTGTTGTATTCTAAGGTTATACCTATCTGAAAAGCCCGTAAAATACTATTATACTTCCCGTCAGTCCACAAACCGAAACCACAGGAAAATCTCCATAGTCAGTTGGAGTATTGTGTAGAAGTTGGTTAGAACTTCTAAGGGTGGTTTAGAGCGGGTTGGGCGCCGGAGTTGGAGCTAAGCGATTGCCCAGGATCGACTTTAAGCTAGGATAATTATGGGCTTATCGAGGTAATTATCTTGTCCTCTATTGTAATTGGAAATTACATGATTGTGAATATATAGTTGAAGTATACTATATAATAGAACTGAACGTAGTTATCGGCAATGTCTTTTGACTTAAGCTGAATAATACTTACGGCAATGTCTTGCGACTTAAGCTGAATTTAAAGAAAATCTTGAACCGTAATTACATGAAAGTGTATTCAGTAGACTTGTGTAGTAGTACCATGGAGTAGAGTTGTACAGTTAGGGTTAGATGTATAACCCCACGGTTGGCTTGGTGGCCGGCCTCGATAGAGGAGGAGATTTCTGTTGTTGGGAGGTCTTTGCCAAATTTTTAGAATGTTCTCTGAAGAGACCTAATGTTAATAAAGCGCCTTGTGGCCTTATAGGTGGGAGTACTACGTGTGGCGCGATCCGCTTGGCTTAAGGAGTAGCCGACGGTTGGAGCGTTTTGCTATTAGTCGATACTCGTCGCGAGGTATGTGAACCTCTTCCTATCTCTTCTAGCATGATATGTGTGAACTATGTAGTGCGGTGACGTCACATGTGCTAAATGTATTTGATTGGTGTAAAACATAAAGTGTTATAACGGCTTTATGGGAAGTTAGTTATAACGACTTTATGTTGGTTAGAAAATACATGTGGTTTTAAAAGGTAGCGATTTGAACTATAAGCGGCTTGTTATGTGTTAATAAAGAACTTGAAGTATTTAAAGATTTTTGAATCATTTTGAAAGAAGAAGTAATGCTTGGTTTTGAAAACTTAAGAGTTATACTAGCTTTATGGGAGGTTAGGTATAACGGCTTAGAATGTTTTCTTGATTTGAAATCGAATGTGTATCGACAAACCAACTGCAGCGTTAATAAAAGGAAATGTTACGACTAATTAAGTATTAATAAAACCGGAGAAACTTCCATCTGCATAGAAACTAAGATGAGACAAAATGATATTTCCTAGATCATGGTCATTGTAATAAGATTGTTATAAACAAGAATATCCTACTACATGTAAGGCTTAGGTTTCTCAGTTGTTTAAAGGAGAATTATATTCTTAAATGAATAAGATTATGAACTACGAAACCGTTCTAAAATGAAACTTCGAACATTGGAAATTAGGCAAACTTAAACATTGGAAAAGAATGTTGCTACTTGATTTTACAAAGAGAAGTAATTGATTTACTTTAAAAAGATAATCACTCTATGTTCATATACTCTGGTATTGTGTGGTTTTGTGAGTAACGATCTTGTAAAGATTTAATGTATGAAGTGCTTTGGGGATAGGTACGAACTTGTTAGTAGAAAGTACCTTGTGTGAATAACTTGATTGTATTGGTTTGTGATAGCCTTGTAATACTTTATTGTTTACTTGATAATTAAGCATGTTAGGATGCTACGTGTGTTAGAATCTTGTGATTATTATGTGAAGTCACTCTGTTGTGCTTACGTTGTTAAGCGTTAAGCCCGTTATCTTATTATTGTATCACATACCCTTGACTTATTATACCGAGGGCTTGCCACCCTTGATGAGGGTCTTTACGGCCTATGCGGTCCTCGTGACTATGCGGAGTGCGGTAGATCCAGGATTTGATCAGTCCGGGTGTTTAGCCTGATGCGGGGGATTCCCTATGCGATGCTGAGACTATGCGGTCTTTTGAGACTATGCGGGTTGCGGGAGCCTAAGCGGATACCGAGGTTGGGTGCGCCCGATGCGGGGTATACCTCGGTGATGCAGGACCATGATTCGAGGAATACCTCATGCGGGTCGTGTGTGACCTATGCGGGGCTGCGAGTTCGAGAATAGGCGACATTGATATTGCGGCGAGTGGCGGCTTCGATCATGTAGTGCGGTCTAGAAAGACCTCGGGATCTGATTTGTGGTATTTTTGGTGCGTGGGTCTTAGTAGTCGGCTATGCCTTCATTACTTGCCGTCACGGTTTTATTGTGATAACTTTGAGGCGTGAGTCACGACTTGACATATTTGCTTATTTGTTGTGGGTATGGTTGCTTATCATACATGTCTCTGCTTTATAGACTATTATGATTTCATTTACGATATTTTTAGTTTCACATACTCGGTACTGTTGTCTTGACCTCGCCGAAGTGCGTTAAATCCGCAGTTGAGGTACACCGATCGTTGATCCTAGCTCTCGTGGTCACGATTTGTTTGGGAAGCTCGTTTCTCGGAGGCTTATCGGTGGTATAGTCCGTCGTAGTAAGTGTTTACATTCGGGGGTTTGGCGGGGCCCTGTCCGCCATAGTTGTCGTATCATTTCTTAGAAGTGCGTAATCTTTGTTGTGGCGGGGTTTGTAAAAAGGATTAAGCATTCATTTGTAAAAAGAGTTGATGGTTATATATATGCGAAAGGCAAGTTTTCCTGATTATTGTTTTATATTTACGTTATCTCATGTTGTTGTTTTATGTTCCGCCGATTACTCTGATGTTGTGTCACTAGGGTGCCCGGGGTAAGGCACCAGTCACGGGCCCAGTTTCGGGTCGTGACACGCGCAAAAACCTCCATCCAAATCCACGAGGAAACACCTCTAACATTACCACAAACACCTCTCTCCGGGGTCTAAAATATACTTCCTTCGCACCTTCTCCTTACAAAAGAAATGATCACATCTATGCTCGCCATACATGCTCGCTTCTCCTTACTCGTTGTGATACCACTTTTGTCACTTTGCGCGAGGTTCTAGTGTCACTCCGACCACAACAAATGGTGCCAGGGCTGCACGCGATCCACGAGGTTGTCGTGACACTCGAACTCTTACCACATTTACGTCTGCCGGTTTCCAAACGCTCGGGGTTACTATCTCGACCCGTCATCATTAGCGGGAACACTCGGATGGATCTCGATTTCCTTCTCGAACATGACACGAAAGACTGGACGCACTGCCTCCTAAGTCGGACGGCAAATGCTAACATATAGGCGACCTGGCCTATCCCTCACATGAACTCAAAAGGCCCAAAGTAACTCGGGCTAAGTTCCCTCTGTTTTCCAAAACTCGTCACACCTACCGGGTGGTACGCTTGAAGACCGGCCGTCAACCTGAACTCTAAGCGTCGTCGCCGATTATCCCTACGACTTCTTTGGGCTGTCAGAACCTCTTCTAGACAAGCTTCACCCTATTCACAGTCTGCTGGAACAAGCCTGAACCAACTATCTGAACTTTGTCAATATCGAACCAATCGGCCGTGACTTACACTTCCGCCCCTACAAGGCTTCATAAGGCGACATCCGAACCTGAAATGGTAGCTTACGCTCCTCTACGAGACAACAATCCCCCTACCCAGAAATCCAAACACCGGCACGAGCGAATGCGGTCGAGACTCATCCGAGTCCTTAACCTGCTGGTAAAACTTCGAGAAACAAAACAGCCGTAACACAGGCTCCATGTCGCCATAAGGTGAAGGTAGGCACCGTGCATCCTTACAACCTTTACGATAATTCAACAACTGCCGAGTGAGCGGTCGAGCGAAGAACACGATGGGCTGCCCATCGACCCGACCGCGGTCGAGCGTATCCACGAACTCGTCTGCTGGTTAACTAAACTTGGGCCCGACACCTCGTGATCCCACCAGTGGGACAAACTGACCCCACCAACAAACGGGTCGGGTTGACCCGCGCGGCCTCAACCCGACCCAAGCGCCGCAATACTAGCTCCCGATACGGAACAATCTCACTAATCACGTTACAAAAACCTAGCGGTCTTCTTAGCTCAACTACCCTCTTTCATTCCACACTACTCCGGGACTTATCCCACAAACATAGCTCACGTGCACTATGCACTCCTCTAAGGGTCAAACATAAACATACGTCTTTTACTCGAGATGGCCTTACCTCTAAGGTCTCTACGTAAAAAAAAAAAATCTAAGGCTCACACTTTCTCTATCCCCCAAAATCTTACTCGGTTAACCCACCATGATTTCTAATCACAACTAACACACTGCTATCCGAACATAGCACTCAAGGTATACTCACCTTATCACACATCGATCTCTGAGGTTAAAGATATGCTCAATCTCCGCTTCACTCCATAGTCATTCTAATCAAACGCCCGTAGGCATGCTAAGGAAGGTGGCGAACTACCCACCGATCACGAAGGCTAAGTCCTCCTACTAGACACCGCTTTCGACATCGGACCACGGCGGTCGCCGTACAACAAGTACCAACTAAAAGACGACATTCCGGGATGGCGTGCGCCACAATATAAACGGAAGCCACGGAGTTCACCAACTCCTGCGTACCGAACGTCCCGAAATCGCGGAAGACCACTGCGCCTGGTGGATGTGCATAATCAAATCTGCTGGTGAGGTGACTCGCCTCGAAAGTTACCAAAGGATCTTCGCTCCAGCCTTCTTGCTGTCCTTGTTAACCCGTCGATCTACGTTTCGACTGCTGCGCATAAGCCCGTACACAGGCCATGCTCAAGCCTAACTGAAGAATTACTCTTGCACAACCCTCTCGTAGGTAGTCATCAAGACTCGCGGTACATCGGTATACTCTATGGTAGCCAAATCCATACCGTATGAGTCGCCTCTTTGCAATCCATATTCTCTGTTCTGGTCGTGGGCGAAGGTTCAAATATCATGGCGCAGTAGAACTGCCGCCGTGCTAAACTTTTGGGGCTAGTGGCGTCGCGAAATCCCGAATGAAGCATTACCTAGGTAATGATTGGGCTGTGCCCACGTAACCCTCTGAACTCTACTCGCGGCTCCGCCATTGCGCCCTCCTGGGCGGGTTGCCTGCGGAGGCATAACGATAGGGAAAGAATTTCGTCGAGGGTCGACTTACAACCGCATTTCGAGGCACGATCTCGGAGTGAGAAGAATAGAAACCAATCCTAAATATCCTATAGCCTCACGATTATTGGCGTGGTGCGCAACACACCGATAATCAAGACTCTGGATCTGATGCGTAGACACTTCCGAGGATTAATCGCTCGATACCACTTTTGTCACGACCGAACCTGGGCGTGGTGGTGCCTACCGGGCACCTGGTGATACAACATCGAGTAATCAGTGAACATAAAACACATACGAAACGATGAAATGCGAAAGCGATGTCGAGGAAAACTTGCCTTTCGGCATATATATAAATAACAACTCTTACAAATGAGCAGTTTAATCCTTTTACAAACCACGCCACAAGATTACATGGACCTCTACGAATGATATGATAACAACGACGGGACGGGGCCGTCATACCACGAATGTAGCACCTACAACAAGGGGACTATACGAATAAGCCTCGAGAAGCGGAGCTTTCCCAACGCTGAATTGTGACCCTAAGAGCGAGGATCAACGACGGTGTACCTTTACTGCGGCGTGACGCGGCCGAAGGAGTCGATCTGGCAGTACCAAGTATGTGGCCCGAAAATACGTGTAAATGAAATCATAGTAGTCTATATAAAGCGGGAGACATGTATGATAACCAAACTACGATTCACAATAAATAAGCAATCATGTCAAGTCGGGGACTCGCCTCAGTCATCAAAATACAACCGCACGGTAAGTCACGAAGGCCTAGCCGACTACTAAAACCCACGGTACCAACAAGGTCATAAAGCGTATCATGAGATCTGTCTGAGCCGTCACATGATCAAAGCGCCACTCGCGCGATATCTAATGTGCGTCTAGCCCTGGAACTTCCGCGACTCGCGTAGGCCAATCATAGCCCGCGTGAGGTATAACCCGCGTCGGTAGCTACTCCCGGCGTCTGGACTCGCCCGTCGCGTAGCCACAACCGCGTGACCCACAAGGTCGCATCTAACACACTGAACTCCTGCGATTCTGCGCCAACCATCTGAGACCGCATAAGGTATTCTCGAATCATAGGTCCATCGACCGCTGATCTACCGCGTCGGAGGCGGCTTAACCGGAATCATCTCGAGATGAGTGATGAATAATACTAACATAACGACTTATCGTTAAACAACACAAGCAAAGCGAGGAAAAACCCCTTTACACAAACATCACAAGATACTAACACGTAGCATCCTAGCATGTTTACTTATCCATCAACAAGAAAGTATTACAAGGCTATCACAAACCAACACAAATCAAGTTATACACACAAGGTACTTTCTACTATATGTCAAAGAAGTTGGGTTTTATCCCCAAAGTACTTTATACATTAACTCTTTTAAAAGATCGTTACTTTCACAAAACCACACAATACGTAGTATATGAAAATAGAGTGATTATCTTTTGAAGTACATCAAAACACTTACCTTTGTAAAATCAAGTAACAACATTATTTTCCAAGCGTCAAGTTTGCCTAATTTCAAATGTTCACGTTTCTTATTTTAGAAAGGTTTCGTAGTTCATAGTCTTATTCATTTAAGAATATAATTCTCTTTTAAACCATCCGAGAAACATAAGCCTTATGTGAGTAGGATATTCTTGTTTATAACAACCTTATTACAGCAGCCATGATCTAGGAAACATCATTTTGCCTCATCTTAGCTTCTATGCAAATGGACGCGTTACTCTGGTTTTAATAATACTTAATCACAAAACATTTCCTTTTATTAACGCGCGATGGTTTGTCGATACATTCGATTTCAAATCGAAGAAACATTCTTAAGCCGTTATAGCTAACTTCCCATAAAGCTAGTATAACTCTTAAGTTTTCAAAAACCAAGTATTACTTCTTTCAAAATGATTCAAAAATCTTTTGACATACTTCAAGTTCTTTATTATCACATAACCTTGACGATTATAGTTCAAATCAGTTACCTTTTAAAAAACCACAAGTATTTTCTTACATACATAAAGCTGTTATAACCAACTTCCCATAAAGCCGTTATAACACTTTATATTTTAGACAAATCAAATACATTTAACACATGTACGTCTACCGTACTACATAGTTACACACATATCATGCTAGAAGAAATAGGAAGAGGTTCACATACCTCGCGACGAGTATCGACTAATAGCAAAATGCTCCAAGTACTTCCAACCGTCGGCCACTCCTTAAGCCAAGTAGATCGCGCCATACGTAGTACTTCAACCTATAAGGCCACAAGGCGCTTATTAACATCTAGATCTTATCGTAGAACATTCTACAGAATATTCGTGACTCCCCCACGCCGCGTAAATCTCCTCCACTATCGGTGGCTATCAAGCCAACACCGGGGTTCATACATCTAACCGGACGTGTACAATTCTACTACACAGTAATGCTACACAAGTCTACTGTAATACAGTCCTATGTAATTACAGTTCAGTACTCTTCTTTCGAAAAGGTTTCTTATTATTCAGGCTTAAGTCAAAAGACATTGCCGATAACTACGTTCAGTTCTATATATAGTATACTTCAACTATATATTCTAACAACATGTAACTTCCAATTACAATAGGGGGACAAGAATATTTACCTCGATAAGCCCAAAATTATCCGAGTTTAATGTCGCTCCTGAGCAACGTTTAGCTCCAACTCCGAGCGCTCCAACCCGCTCCAAACCACCCTTAGAAATTCTAACCAACTTCTGCGTAATACTCCAACTAACTATGGAGATTTCCTTAGGGTTTCGTTTTTGTGACTGACGGGAAGTATAATAGTATTTTCGGGCTTTTTGTATAAGTGTAACCTTGGAATACTACAAGGTATAAAGGCCAAGGTATTTGGGCATTATAACAATACTAGGAGAGTATTTCTACCAAGAGGGGGGTAGTATTTTGACTAGCACAACTAGGCTAGGGGAGGGTTCTCTAGAACCACTAGGCAAGGGGTTTCGCCAAGGATTTTCTCAAAGGGGAGGAATGGTGTTGGACGAGAACACTACTAGGAGAGGGGGAGGATTTTAACACTTAGAGAATTTTAGGAATGGATGAAGAAGTCTTCCAAAGGGGGGGTATTTATAGTACAAGCCAAGGCCAACCAATGGCCAAGATCATGCCAAGTGTGGTGCAAGTGTAGGGCCAAGATCATGCCAAGTGCACCTTATCCATCTACCACAAAAATATCCTACCAACTACTTGACAAAAAAGCCAAGACCAATTCGTCCAATCCGCCCCATACGTCCACCAATTGGAGGGTGACAAGTGTCGCCCTCCCGTTGGTAAAAAATGTTTCGTCTCTCGAAAAAATCCGCAAAAATTAGAAATGACATAGCCGTAATTTTCCCTACGAAAGCTGTGGAAACGTTTATCGAAAACGACTCTAACCGTGTTGTGCACAAAGGAAATCGCCCAAGCCTATTTAAAAGTTCAAATTTTCTACGTCGCCCCACGTACATACTGCGAAATACGGGTATAACAAAGCAGACCATCCGCGCAGATCATTTAGCCATCCTACTCCGGACTATTTCACCGCGTAGCGCGTGGACCGCGTGAGGTATTCCTCGCGATAGACTATTTCACCCGCATAAGCCCTTACGGACTCGCATGAGGTATTCCTCGCATAGGTGGACCCGCCCGCATGGGACTATTTCACCCGCATAAGCCCTACGGACTCACATGAGGTATTCCTCGCATCATGGGTAGCAAATCCACGGAATTATGCAAATGCCACCAACCCGGAATGACCGAACGATCGATATAACAATAGCACACAACCGCTATTTCCGGACACATAGGCAAATCCTTAATTACAAGCCAAAGTCCTTACCAAGGCACACTTAGAATAATTCTCTTTAACAAGCCAAAGTACTTATCAAGGCACACTTAGACAAATTCTCAATTTATCAAACCAAAGTACTAATCAAGGCATACATAGAATAATTCTCTTTTAACAAGTCAAAGTACTTATCAAGGCACACTTAGACAAATTCTCAATTTATCAAGCCAAAGTACTAATCAAGGCATACATAGAATAATTCTCTTTTAACAAGTCAAAGTACTTATCAAGGCACACTTAGACAAATTCTCAATTTATCAAGCCAAAGTACTAATCAAGGCATACATAGAATAATTCTCTTTTAACAAGTCAAAGTACTACGTACATTCTTTTATAAAAGACTCCTTTCTATGTAAAGCCCCAAGATACTAACACCCGTAGTATCAAGGCGTGTCTATTTTCCAAAATAAGTTACTACACTTTTTAGAAAACTCTTTTCAAAGCTTGAAATCAAGTAACTCCAAATTTTCACAATCTAGGCAACTTATGCCGATTAATCAAAATAGACAACTTTCTAAACCTTCCATAAAGCCGTTATAACCAACTTCCCATAAAGCCGTTATAACCCTTTATGGTTTTAGACGTATCCATTCCTTCAATAACCAAGAGACTTATGCTATTAAAACCAAGTATCACATACTTACAAATCAAGTTCTTAACTTTCAAAATACTTCAAGTCTCTTAATAGTTAGAAAACAAGTTTTCTTCTACTTTTTAAACCTCAAGTAACCGCCCTTAACACAAGCTACTTCTCTTAAATCATGTCATTTCTCCTTTTAAATCACACGACCGAACCGGGCGTGGTCGTGCCTTACCCGGCACCTAGTGATACAACATCGGAGAAAATCAGCGGAAATAAAAACATGAACATGAATTAAGAGAAAAGATAAATAAACAAAGCAACCAAAACAATTGCCTTCATCATATATACATAAATACCCGACGTTATCCTTTTTACAAACCCCGCCACAATTACTCTGCACTCTAAGATTTTTACAATGGCTATGACGGACAGTGGCCCCGCCATACCACGAATGTATAAGAATCTATGCACTCGAGTAACATACCAAAAGATAAGCCTCGAAGGAACGGAGCTTCCAATACGCCGAAGGTGATCCTAAAGCGGGGATCGGCCGATGTACCTTTTACTGCGGCATGACGCACTTCGAAGGAGGTCAAGATAACAGTACCAAGTATGTGAAATCAGAAAATCAGTAAATGAAATCATAATAGTCTATATAAAGCAGAGACATGTATGATAACAAACTACGATTCACAACATAGAAGCGATCATGTCAAGTCGTGACTCACGCCTCAAAGTCATCCCTCGTGCGTGGAACTTCTTCCTCACCGGCCTAGGTACAAATCATGTGATACGTATAACGTGTCTCGGCCCATCTTATGGACCCAATATAGAAACGTGTGGAATACATTCCGGATGAACCGGTAGTCAAGTGATATACATTCGGATGAGCCGGTAGTCGAGTGAAATACATTCCGGATGAACCGATAATCAAGTGAAATACATTCGGATGAACCGGTAATCAAGTGAAATACATTCCGAATGACGTAATCAAGTGAAATACATTCGGATGACGTGAATCTAGTGAAATACATTCGGATGAACCGGTGGTCGAGTAGAACACGCCTTGCACAACAAGGCTATCACACGTAACATGGTCAAGTTTCATAACAACAAGCATAAGCAAGTTACACGACTCAAGGTACTTTCATTTTATGTCAAAGTCGGATTTTAACCTTAAAGTACTACGTCCGTTAAATTCCTTTTAAGATCCATTTCTTTTACAAAGGTCACGATACCGTAGTATAAAATTTGAGTGACTAACATTGTTAAGTAAACCAAAATGCTTTCCTTTGTAAAATCAAGTAACAACCTTATTTTCCAAACGCTCAAGTTTGCCTAATTTCGAATGCTCAAGTTTCTCATTTTAGAAAAAGGTTTCGTAGTTCATAGTTTTAAATCCTTTAAAACATAATTCTCCTTTAAACGTTTTGAGAAACCTATGTCTTATAAGTGAGTAGGTTATTCTTGTTTATAATCAATCTTATTAAGCAGCCATGATCTAGGAAATGTCATTTTGTCTCATCTTAGCTTCTATGCGGATGGAAGTTTCTCTTGGTTTTAATAATACTAAATTTGTCCAAAACATTTCCTTTTATTAACGCCGCAGTTGGTTTGTCGATACACATTCGATTTCCAAATCAAGAAAACATTTTTAAGCCGTTATACCTAACTTCCCATAAAGCTAGTATAACTCTTAAGTTTCAAAACCAAGTATTTCTTCTTCTCTCACCATGATTCAAACATCTTTTGAAAGACTTCAAGTTCACTATTCTCACATAGCCAGCCAGTTATAGTTCAAAATCATTTACCTCTTAAAAACCACAAGTACTTTCTTACCTACATAAAGCTGTTATAACCAACTTCCCATAAAGTGTTATAACACTTTATGTTTCAAACCAATCAAATACATTAAACATATGTGCGTCACCGCATTACATAGTTATACACATATCATGCTAGAACATATAGGAAGAGTTTCACATACCTCGCGACGATTATCGACTAATAGCAAAACGCTCCAAGTACCTCAAACCGTCGGCTACACTCTCGATCAAGCGGATCACTCCACACGTAGTACTACAACCTATAGAGGCCACTGGCGCCTATTAATATCTTTAGATCCCGACGTAGAATATTCTACGTAAAATTCGGCACCTTCCCACACATGGCAGCGTAAATCTCCTCTCTATCGAGGCCGCTACCAACCGAGGGGGTTAACACGCCTAACGGACGTGTACAATTCTACTACACGGTAATGTTACACAAGTCTCATGTCTGATCCTATGTAATTCTGATTCGGTTCTCTTCTTTAAATTCAGCTTAAGTCGCAAGACATTCCGTAAGTATTATTCGGGCTTAAGTCAAAAGACATTGCCGCACAACTATGTTCAGTTCTATATATAGTATACTTAACTATATACTCCTACAACATGTAATTTCCAATTACAAATGAAGGTCAAGAATGTTTACCTCGATAAGCCCAAAATTATCCGAGTTTATATGTCGATCTGAACAACGTTTAGCTCTACTCGGGCGCTCAACTGCTCCAACCAACCCTTAGAAGTTCTAACCAACTTCTACTTATGACTTCAACTACGGTGAAGATTTACTTAGGGTTTCGTTTTTGTATCGAGGAAGTATAATAGTATTTTACGGGCTTTTGTAAAAGTGTAACCTTGGGAATACTACAAGGTATTTGGGCAGGTATTTGGGCATTATAACAATACTTGGAGAGTATTTCTATACCACAAAGTGGGGTATTTATACGAGACAACTAGGCTGGGGTACCCCACGGCAAAACACCACAAAGGGGAGGAGGTGGCTCTCGGCAAGGGCTCTCAAAGGGGAGGGGTGTGGTGGACGAAAGCTCGAGGAGAGGAGTATTTTGAGACTTAGTTAGATTGCTCAAGTTTTGGATGAAGAAAGTCTTCAAGAGGGTATTTATAGGTCAAGTGAAGGCCAACCAATGGCAAGATCCATCCAAGTGTTAGGCAAGTGTAAGGTCAAGATTAAGCCATGTGCAACCTTATCCATCTACCCAAAATATCCTACCAACTCCTTGACCAAAAACAATGCACAAAAAACGTGCCAACTCTCCCATTTCGTCCGTCCACTCCTTTCCATTAGAGGGTGACAAGTGTCGCCCTCTCGTTGGTCCAAAATGTTTTCTCTCGGAAAAATCCGCAAAAATTATAAATGACATAGCGGAATTTTCCCTACGAAGCCGTGGAAAGCGTTTCACGAAAACGACTCTAATCGGGTGTTGTGTACAAATTTCGAAACTAGCCAACTTTAAGGCTCAAATTATAATACGTACGCGCTCACGTACATACTCTGGAAATACGGGGTGTAACATTCTCCCCTCCTTAGAAACATTCGTCCCTCATGATACTTCTCAAGACGGATAACGATAAAGTTCTTCTAATAAGTTGCCAACGCCACAACTGGCCACGAAACAACACATGCACGCAAATACTTATATCCAAGTCCACGAGGAAACACCTCTAACATCACAAACTTTTGTCACTTTTCCGCGAGGTTCTAGTGTCACTCCGGCGACCCAACAAATGATGCGGATCGCATGCGATTCCCGAGGTCTAAAATATACATCCTTCGCACCTTCTCCCTTTACAAGAAATGATCATATCTATGCTCGCAATACATGCTCGCCTCTACCCTTACTCGTCGTACTCTTCTCGAACTCTTGAACTCTTCCAGTATACGTACCACACTTCAGTCATCGCTTCAGTTCTCCAAACCTTGGAGTCACCACCTCCAACTTGGTTATCTTACTAGCCCCAATCTTCCTTAAGGCCCTTGGCCTTCACGATCCGCCAGTCGAACATATCCACGAACTCATACGATGGTCATCTAAACTTGGGCCTAGCACCCTCGTGACCTACCGCTGGCGGGACCACCCAGTGACCCCACTCATTCCGGCTACGGGTTGACACGCAACACGCCCTCAACCCGAGCCTCATCACGCCGACTCTCGTTTCCGATCCGAACAACCTTGCTAAATCACATCATGAAAGATACCACTTTCATTTGCCCAACCAGAGACTTATCACACAATAAATTCTAGGCATAAAATGCACTCGACAAGGATCACTCGCAAAATCTTGTACTCAAGACGGCGCTTACATCTAAGGTCTCAACGTAATATTCTAAGGTTCATCATTTTCTCACCCCAGCTTACCCTTTTTCCCCAACGGGTTCCTAAATCACATTTTAGCACAAAGCTATCCAAACATAACACTTAACACATTAACATAACATCAAAACATACAAGCCTCTAGATGGTTAAGGATATACCGAAGCTACCGCTCACTCTAATCATAAGTCCGCCTGCCAGTATGCATATAGAAGGCGATGAACTCCGCCATCGATCCGGTAGGCTGCGCCAAGTGCCGTACCTCTCTATAAGCACGATCTCGTCACATGGCCACGACGGCGCAGTGAAACAAGCACCGATAAAAGACGACATTTCCGGGATGATGTTTGCCACATCGCGCACCGAGGGACATGAATCCTGGCCGCTAGCACTCACGTAAACTCTGTGAACTGAAGCCTCGAGCTCGACCGGCTCCCGAATACCTAACGACCAAGGCGTGGAGGACCACTGCAGTCGGGCGGAGGTACAGAACTAGACTGCTGCTGAGGCGGTCCGCCTCGAAAGTTACCAAAGGACCTGCTGTTTGGCCTCTTCTGCGATCTCGGTCATTCCGTCGACCTCTCCGTGCCTCACATCCTAGTGCATGAGCTTGCATGCGGGCAATGTCCATGCCCGGCTGAAGAGCTACACCCGTACAAGCCTCTGCCAAGTAATCGTCCAGCCCGGTGACGTAGCGGTGTACTCTGTCCTCCATATCCGCTACTACAGCGGGAACATACCGAGCTAATGAGTCGAACTCCACATTGTACTCTCTAACCGTCCGCCCCGCCTCAACGTCAAAAATCTGTGGCCCGAGCCCTCTCATCGTGGAGGCAAGAAATGTGCAAGAAATGCCTCGAGAACTGCCCCAAACTGCTGGAAGTGCATGCTCTTCCGGGACAGCTCATGAATCAAACGGTCAGCTGCAGATCACGCGGTGATGCGAACCCAATACCACCGACTCTGCCTCTGAGGCTCTGATCACTCTCATGATCCGCTGTAGCTGTCGGATAAACTCCTGAGGGTCGTCCTCAGCTCTCGATCCATAGAACACTGGAGGGCTACAACTCAGGAAGTCCCGTAGCCTCAAACTGTCCGCTCGGGGTGAACTACGGGTCTTCTTTGAAATTTGGAGGCTGCTGCGTCGGCCTATCTCATATCTGGCCACGACCACGCCGAATCGCCATCTCCTTGTACCCCATCTCATCGGCTCCAGCCGGGGTGGAGGCTCAGTCAGTAGTCTCAGCAGCCCACCGCTGCGGCTCTAAACTCGCTTTGGTCTTTGGCGTCGCGAAACCTCCGTCGAATCTTGTCTCAGTCTTGACCGGGCTGCGCCTCGTACTCCTCAGTATCTCACTAACACTCCTCGATCGCCTTGCCCATCTGGGCTCTGGGTTGCCTACGCGAGGCATAACTAGTAAAGGAAAGGAATACGTCGGAGGGTCAATTTATCACACAGCTCTAAGGCACGATCTCAGAATGAGAAGAACGTAAACAATCCTAAATGTCCTGCAGCCTCCTGATTATAGATGTGGTTCACAACTCATCGATAATCAAGACTCTACTAGACACGGATGCAGACACTTTCGAGACTAATCGCTCGATACCACTTTTGTCACGACCGAACCGGGCGTGGATCGTGCTACCCTGCACCCTGGTGATACAACATCGAGAAAATCACGGAAATAAAAACATGAACATGAATTAAGAGAAAAGATAAATAAACAGGCCAACCAAAACGATTGCCTTCATCATATATACATAAATACGACGGTTATCCTTTTACAAACCACGCTTGCGCAATTGCTCACATGACCTTAAGATTTTTACAACTATGGCCAGACGGGGCCCCGCCATACCCACGAATGTATAAGAATCTCTGCACTCGGGTAACATACAAAAGATAAGCCTCCGGAAGGCGGAGCTTCCCAATCTGTGAAAGGTGATCCTAAAAGCGAGGATCGGCCGGCCGATGTACCTTTTACTGCAGCATGAACGCATGGCCAGGAGGTCGAGACAACAGTACCAAGTATGAAATCGTAAAATCGTAAATGAAATCATAATAGTCTATATAAAGCAGGAGACATGTATGATAACCAAACTACAGTTCACAACATAGAAGCAGTCATGTCAAGTCAGGGACTCACGCCCTCAAAGTCATCCCTCATGCCCGTGGAACTTCTTCCTCACTGCCGGCAGTCTAGGTACAAATCATGTGATACTATAACAGGTCTCGGCCCATCTTATGGACCCAATATAGAAACGTGTGGAATACATTCCCGGATGAACCGGTAGTCAGTGAAATACATTCCCGGATGAACCGGTAGTCGAGTGAAATACATTCCCGGATGACCCGGTAATCAAGTGAAATACATTCCCGGATGACCCGGTAATCAAGTGAAATACATTCCCGGATGACCCGTAATCAAGTGAAATACATTCGGATGACCGGTAATCAAGTGAAATACATTCCGGATGAACCGTAGTCGAGTAGAACACGAGACTTGCACAACAAGGCTATCACACGTAACATGGTCAAGTTTCATAACACCAAGCATAAGCAAGTTACACACGACTCAAGGTACTTTCATTTTATGTCAAAGTCCGGATTTTAACCTTAAAGTACTCGTCCGTTAAATTCCTTTTAAGATCCATTTCTTTTACAAAGGTCACCCGATACGTAGTATAAAATTTGAGTGACTAACATTGTTAAGTAAACCAAAATGCTTTCCTTTGTAAAATCAAGTAACAACCTTATTTTCCAAACGCTCAAGTTTGCCTAATTTCAATGCTCAAGTTTCTCATTTTAGAAAAAGGTTTCGTAGTTCATAGTTTTAAATCCTTTAAAACATAATTCTCCTTTAAACGTTTTGAGAAACCTATGTCTTATAAGTGAGTAGGTTATTCTTGTTTATAATCAATCTTATTAAGCAGCCATGATCTAGGAAATGTCATTTTGTCTCATCTTAGCTTCTATGCAGATGGAAGTTTCTACTGGTTTTAATAATACTAAATTTGTCCAAAACATTTCCTTTTATTAACGCTGCAGTGGTTTGTCGATACACATTCGATTTCCAAATCAAGAAACATTTTTAAGCCGTTATACCTAACTTCCCATAAAGCTAGTATAACTCTTAAGTTTCCAAAAACCAAGTATTACTTCTTCTCTCAAAATGATTCAAAAATCTTTTGAAATACTTCAAGTTCTTTATTATCACATAGCCAGCCAGTTATAGTTCAAATCAGTTACCTCTTAAAAACCACAAGTACTTTCTTACCTACATAAAGCTGTTATAACCAACTTCCCATAAAGCCGTTATAACACTTTATGTTTCAAACCAATCAAATACATTAAACATATGTACGTCTACCGTACTACATAGTTATACACATATCATGCTAGAACAGATAGGAAGAGGTTCACATACCTCGCGACGATTATCGACTAATAGCAAAACGCTCCAAGTACCTCAAGTCGGCTACACTCTCGATCAAGCAGATCACTCACACGTAGTACTACAACCTATAGAGGCCACTGGCGCCTATTAATATCTTTAGATCGGCGTAGAATATTACGAGAAAATTGGCGGACCTCCCCGCAACAGCGTAAATCTCCTCCTCTATCGGTAGGCTGCAAGCCAACGAGGTGGGTTAACACGTCTAACGGGCGTGTACAATTCTACTACACGGTAATGTTACACAAGTCTCATGTCTGATACGCCCTATGTAATTCTGATTCGATTCTTCTTTAAATTCGGGCTTAAGTCGCAAGACATTGCGTAAGTATTATTCGAGCTTAAGTCAAAGACATTGCCACACAACTATGTTCGATTCTATATATAGTATACTTAACTATATACTCCTACAACATGTAATTTCCAATTACAACATAAGGTCAAGAATGTTTACCTCGATAAGCCCAAAATTATCCGAGTTTATATGTCGATCTGAACAACGCTTAGCTCTACTCCGGCGCTCGTCCGTTCAACCAACCCTTAGAAGTTCTAACCAACTTCTACTTATGACTTCAACTACGGGTGAAGATTTACTTAGGGTTTCGTTTTTGTAGTGAGGAAGTATAATAGTATTTTAGGCTTTTGTAAAAGTGTAACCTTGGGAATACTACAAGGTATTTGGGCGAGGTATTTGGGCATTATAACAATACTTGGAGAGTAGTTCTAGACCACAAATGGGGGGGTATTTATACGAGACAACTAGGCTAGGGGTACCCACGGCAAACACCACAAAGGGAGGAGGTGGCTCTCGGCCAGGGCTCTCAAAGGGGAGGGGTGTGGTGGGAAAGCTCAGGAGAGGAGTATTTTGAGACTTAGTTAGATTGCTCAAGTTTTGGATGAAGAAAGTCTTCAACTAGAGGGTATTTATAGGTCAAGTGAAGGCCAACCAATGGCCAAGATCCATCCAAGTGTTAGGCAAGTGTAAGGTCAAGATTAAGCCATGTGCAACCTTATCCATCTACCCAAAATATCCTACCAACTCCTTGACCAAAAACAATGCACAAAAAACGTGCCAACTCTCCCATTTCGTCCGTCCACTCCTTCCAATTAGAGGGTGACAAGTGTCGCCCTCTCGTTGGTCCAAAATGTTTCGTCTCTCGGAAAAATCCGCAAAAATTATAAATGACATAGCCGGAATTTTCCCTACGAAAGCTGTGGAAACGTTTCGTCGAAAAATGACTCTAATCGGGTGTTGTGTACAAATTTCGAAACTAGCCAACTTTAAGGCTCAAATTATAATACGTACGCGCTCACGTACATACTCTGGAAATACGGGGTATAACAAAATCAAATAAGTAAATCACTCCTTTGACTCCCCTCAAGTCATTATAATGACCTTTAGGTTTTAGAACTAAGGCACTAGCCAAAAGATTTGGAAACCACTTCCTTTTTAAGACTCCATGTACTTTAAGTAAAATACCTTCACTTTTAAGAATCCAAACTTCATCAAGAAAATGGATTCTACAACTTACAATCTAAACATCAAAGTACAATCAAGGAAGTACATAGAACAAATTCTATTTTAGGCAATCCAAATACAACCAAGGAATGGATCATTTAAGGAGTAAAACTTACTTTCTTTATTCTAAGGAATCATGCTAGAAGAGGAGATAGTTCACATACCTTTTCGGCTAAATCCACAAGCTAAGCCGAATACGCCGTACGTAGAAGTGTCAACCTATAATGGTCACAACAAGACTATCAACTTCTAGTCTCAACGTAGAATAATACTAAGTATACGGCCTCTAATTCTACGAAAAATCGGGCAGCACTTCCTTTGTTTCTACTCACTTTGCCACCTTTTTCAAGGCCGAATACAATAACCAACAAGCCACATTTAAGGCTCCAAACAACAACCAAACAAAGGGGATTACACGCCTTACAATACGTGTAAAATTCCGCCCCACAATTCATACGAAGTAGTTCAATACTTACTAGTCATTCTCGGCCCACAATGACTCAACACAAGTCCTTTCCAATTCTTTTTACAATTCCAAGTTCTAAGGTCTAACATGTTATATAGTTAAAAACTACTTCAACAACTACAATTCCTTCTTTATACAACATGCGACGCTTAGACCACTAGTCGACTTGAATTGTAATCTTAAGGCTAAACATGCTAGTTTTCGGATTAGGGTTCCAATTGCCAATAAACATATCAAACTTCATAATATATAACACATGCTTGCTAAAATCCATAGCTACAACAATAAGTAAGTCTTAACTACTAAAACGACAAAATTTATACCTTTATAAGCCCTTAAAATTTCCAAGATTCCAAAGTCGCGCCTTAGCAATTCTTAGCTCCTTTCCTTAGGTTCCAATCCGCTCCAAGCACTCCTTAGAGGCCTATGAAGAACCCATCTTCAAGTTCTAACTTCAAAGTTGAAGAACTCCTTAGTTTCACTTGCGACTAACGTAAAAATGTGTTTTTTCCGAAATCATTCTATTGAGATAACCTTACAATACCCTTGGGGACATTGGGTTAAAGTCTTGTGGCTAATGGATCAAAAACTAAATTTTTTTGTGTGGGAATTATAGTGAACCGAGAGCTTCCTCAAGAACACAAGGTTCTCTAATTTTTCTAAGTGTTAAATGGCAAGTCTTGCACTAGTATTAACCTTATAACACACAATGGAGGGCTTAGACTTAAACAAATGTGAGGCTAGGATTAAAATCACATGGATCAAGCCTAAGTGGCAAGTTGACTAGTCAATTATGTCAAGCTTTGAAGACTTATCTTCCAAGAGGTTCAATGACCATAATACCCCTCCTCTAATTCAACCAAGACCACTTATGGGGTGCCACGTGTCGCCCTCTCATTCGTCCATAAAATTCCGTAACCCTCGTGGGCCCCACAAAACGTAAAATTCCTCGGGTGGGCCCCACGTGACCAAATCCGTAAAAATAAATTTCCATCATGTTAACAAGTTCCATACTTTTCAAATAATGTATTTTGAGAATCCAATTCTCAACAACGAACATTTTTCCTTACCGACGTTCGGAAGATTTTCCGTCGGAAAAACAATTCTTCCTTTCGTACTAATTTCCAAGTCTTGTTTCCTTACGTACATTCTCTTTTACATGTTCTGGACTTACGGGGTGTAACATTCTTCCCCCCTTAGAAACATTCGTCCCCGAATGTTCTTAGTCGGTTATCAAGCTATACAAACTCCGGCATAAACTCTATACTATGCCTATCAATCAAAACTGCACAAGACCAACGATGCCACACATGGCCACCACATAACATACGTAAACATAATAATGGACCTTCCGTCCGTGGTCCCTTCTCACAAAACTTGAAGGTTCTGATCTTCCCAAACGGGATCCTTAGAGGTTCCTTTCTTTCCTTACTTGTCATACTTTCTCGCACTTTCAAACTTATCTAGTACACGTCATATTCTCAAATATTGTTTCGTCCTCCAACTGGAGTTACTAATCGAACCTGGCCATTATGCTACTTGAATTTCCTGCTAAGGCTCTCCTCGGTCCTTACGACCTAGTTCCGGTGGAACGCGTCCACAAACCCGTACAACGATTAACTAAACTTGGGCCTAGCATCCCCAGGACCCTACCACATAACGGGACCATTTCTAACTGACATCACCCCATTCCAAACTATCGGCTGACCCGAAATGAGTCCATAACCCGACTCATCGTCACGCTTAACTTCTCATTCTTAGTCTGAAATAAATCTCTCTCTTATCTCAAGGTACTTCTTACCCTACCCCTATTCACTAGAGGTTCGTCACGTAAGCCAAAGTATTTCTACTATACATCCTTCCCTATCGGTCTTAAACTTGTTACGGGGTAATTACAACTTGTGAACTCTACACAACTATAGTCCCAGTTCACTTATCATTCTTGTCAATATTCTTACTTTTCACATTACTAATCAAAGTATTCCTACCTCTGGGGTACTATCACCTATAACTGCTAGCTACACAGGGAAAACATATATGCTAGGGCAAAATCTGAATCTAACAATGCACGTGAGATTCAAAAGAATCGAGATATACCTGTAACCCTATGCGATGTTGCCTCCTGATCCTGTCCAGTAGTCACGTCATCTCTGCGGTTCGAAGGACCGCCAGAACTATAAACTCTACCCTGACCTCTACCACGGCTGGCTAACATCTGAACGCCCTGTCCTGGGGAACGCACAGCTGTGGAGGAAAGGGAATCAACCATCGGCCTCAAAGGCTGAGCCACCTCACCGGTGCTCCTTCTAAAAGGACATACCCTCAGAATATGGCCCGGACGGCCACAATAAAAACAAAGACCTGTGCCATAACGGCATTCCCCCAAATGACGCTTACTACATCGGAAACACTGAGGAAAAAGTGGCCTCGACCGAGAAAATCCTCTGCTCCCCTGAGAACCTCGACCTCTGGAGCTTGGACCGGCTCCTAAATACCTTGTGGGATCAAATCTCCCACCTGTGAGCTGCGGGGGTATGTCGGTAGGCTGGGACAAATATCTCATCCGCTGCTGAGGATGCTCGTCCATAAACTCACCGGAATAACCAACCGGTCTAGACCTCTTCTTGCGAGATCTCATGGCCGCCTCTACCCCAGACACATGCATCGGCGAATAACCTCCCGATGATGAACCGTAGCACCGCTTAACTTGGTCAATAACATAATGGCTTCCCATGGCCCTAAAGTCTTCTCCTAAGCGAAAGCTGTAGGCTCTGGTCTTTGAGGCCTCAAAACAGCGAAGAAGAACTTCGCCATCGCGGAACAACATCCAGTATAACACAGGCATAAGCCTATCAACTCTCTGAGTCGACTAGTAGCTCCTGCTACTCCTTTGCCCTTCGGCGGTGTTGCCCTCCTTCGAGGCATAATCAGAACACAACAATACGTCGGAGAGGAATTTTCTTATTAACACTCTATGCACGATCTTAGAGTGAGAAGAATAGAAACCAACTCTAAATGTCCTGTAGCCTCCTGTTTATGGGTGTGGCGCGCAACACCGATAATCAAGACTTCTACTAGACACGGTCTGTAAACATTCAGGGTGTCGCTCACGATACCACTCTGTCACACCGAACCGGGCGTGGTAGTGCCCTACAGGCACCCCTACCTTAACAATACAAGTAAATCATGGAAATTAAATAACACCTCATTTTTTTTCTTTTAAAACAATGCGTGCAAAGCAAAGTCGACAAGGCTGCCATATATACATAAACAAAAGACACTACACCGTACATGAGTCCAATCCACATATGAATCTGCACCTCTAGGAGTTAAACTGAAATATGACGGGACAAGGCCCCGCCGTACCCAAAATTGTACAAAGCCTGTACTGAAGGATATATACCAAAAAGATAAACTCCTGGACAGAGGGAGCTATCCAAAAACCCTGAGCAGGATCCTACACCTGCCGATCACCAAACAGCGTACCTAAACCTGCGGCATGAACGTAGCCCCGAGGTCGATCTGAAGAATGTACCAAGTATGTGAACAATAAATCAGAATGAAATCATAACAGTCTAAACAAAGCAGGAGACATGTATGATAGCCAACCTACGAAGACATAACATAGCGGTCATATCAAGTCGTGGACGAGCCCTCAAAGTCACTACTCAATTATAACTATGGGTCTCACGCCCATAATATCAATCATGCGTGAAATCCTTCCTCACCGCAGCATTCCATGATGTAATAACACCAATAAGGATACATGAACACCGGTCCACCGTGTCCTAAATACCACGTGGTCTCATGCCCCGGAATCCCACATCGTAAAAGCATGACCATAGGGTAACACAAACAAATCCGGGGACATATATGATAATCAAATTACAACACATTGTGCCTTACTAACAATGAGAGTAAACAATAGTATCCTTACAATATAAAATAGGAAGCTCATGATCAAAAGCAGACCATCCGCGCGGTATCATTTAGCCATCCTACTCCTGGGACTATTTCACCCGCATAGGTCACGTGGACCCGCGTGAGGTATTCCTCGCATGGGACTATTTCACCCGCATAAGCCCTTTCGGACCCGCATGAGGTATTCCTCGCATAGGACTATTTCACCCGCATAAGCCCTACGGACTCGCATGAGGTATTCCTCGCATCGTGGGTAGCAAATCCACGGAATTATGCAAATGCCACCAACCCGGGGAATGACCCCGAAACGACTGATATAACAATAGCACACAACCGGCTATTTCCAGCACACATAGGCAAATCCTTAATTACAAGCCAAAGTCCTTACCAAGGCACACTTAGAATAATTCTCTTTAACAAGCCAAAGTACTTATCAAGGCACACTTAGACAAATTCTCAATTTATCAAGCCAAAGTACTAATCAAGGCATACATAGAATAATTCTCTTTTAACAAGTCAAAGTACTTATCAAGGCACACTTAGACAAATTCTCAATTTATCAAGCCAAAGTACTAATCAAGGCATACATAGAATAATTCTCTTTTAACAAGTCAAAGTACTTATCAAGGCACACTTAGACAAATTCTCAATTTATCAAGCCAAAGTACTAATCAAGGCATACATAGAATAATTCTCTTTTAACAAGTCAAAGTACTACGTACGTACATTCTTTTATAAAAGACCCCTTTCTATGTAAAGCCCCAAGATACTAACACCCGTAGTATCAAGGCGTGTCTATTTTCCAAAATAAGTTACTACACTTTTTAGAAAACTCATTTCAAAGCTTGAAATCAAGTAACTCCAAATTTTCACAATCTAGGCAACTTATGCCGATTAATCAAAATAGACAACTTTCTAAACCTTCCATAAAGCCGTTATAACCAACTTCCCATAAAGCCGTTATAACCCTTTATGGTTTTAGACGTATCCATTCCTTCAATAACCAAGAGACTTATGCTATTAAAACCAAGTATCACATACTTACAAATCAAGTTCTTAACTTTCAAAATACTTCAAGTCTCTTAATAGTTAGAAAACAAGTTTTCTTCTACTTTTTAAACCTCAAGTAACTTCACCCTTAACACAAGCTACTTCTCTTAAATCATGTCATTTCTCCTCTTTTAAATCAAATAAGTAAATCACTCCTTTGACTCCCCTCAAGTCATTATAATGACCTTTAGGTTTTAGAACTAAGGCACTAGCCAAAAGATTTGGAAACCACTTCCTTTTTAAGACTCCATGTACTTTAAGTAAAATACCTTCACTTTTAAGAATCCAAACTTCATCAAGAAAATGGATTCTACAACTTACAATCTAAACATCAAAGTACAATCAAGGAAGTACATAGAACAAATTCTATTTTAGGCAATCCAAATACAACCAAGGAATGGATCATTTAAGGAGTAAAACTTACTTTCTTTATTCTAAGGAATCATGCTAGAAGAGGAGATAGTTCACATACCTTTTCGGCTAAATCCACAGGCTAAGCCGAATACGCCGTACGTAGAAGTGTCAACCTATAATGGTCACAACAAGACTATCAACTTCTAGTCTCAACGTAGAATAATACTAAGTATACGGCCTCTAATTCTACGAAAAATCGGGCAGCACTTCCTTTGTTTCTACTCACTTTGCCACCTTTTTCAAGGCCGAATACAATAACCAACAAGCCACATTTAAGGCTCCAAACAACAACCAAACAAAGGGGATTACACGCCTTACAATACGTGTAAAATTCCGCCCCACAATTCATACGAAGTAGTTCAATACTTACTAGTCATTCTCGGCCCACAATGACTCAACACAAGTCCTTTCCAATTCTTTTTACAATTCCAAGTTCTAAGGTCTAACATGTTATATAGTTAAAAACTACTTCAACAACTACAATTCCTTCTTTATACAACATGCGACGCTTAGACCACTAGTCGACTTGAATTGTAATCTTAAGGCTAAACATGCTAGTTTTCGGATTAGGGTTCCAATTGCCAATAAACATATCAAACTTCATAATATATAACACATGCTTGCTAAAATCCATAGCTACAACAATAAGTAAGTCTTAACTACTAAAACGACAAAATTTATACCTTTATAAGCCCTTAAAATTTCCAAGATTCCAAAGTCGCGCCTTAGCAATTCTTAGCTCCTTTCCTTAGGTTCCAATCAGCTCCAAGCACTCCTTAGAGGCCTATGAAGAACCCATCTTCAAGTTCTAACTTCAAAGTTGAAGAACTCCCTTAGTTTCCGCCTTGCGACTAACGTAAAAATGCGTTTTTTCCGAAATCATTCTATTGAGATAACCTTACAATACCCTTGGGGACATTGGGTTAAAGTCTTGTGGCTAATGGATCAAAAACTAAATTTTTTTGTGTGGGAATTATAGTGAACCCGAGAGCTTCCTTGAAGAACACAAGGTTCTCTAATTTTTCTAAGTGTTAAATGGCAAGTATTGCACTAGTATTAACCTTATAACACACAATGGAGGGCTTAGACTTAAACAAATGTGAGGCTAGGATTAAAATCACATGGATCAAGCCTAAGTGGCAAGTTGACTAGTCAATTATGTCAAGCTTTGAAGACTTATCTTCCAAGAGGTTCAATGACCATAATACCCCTCCTCTAATTCGACCAAGACCACTTATGGGGGTGCCACGTGTCGCCCTCTCATTCGTCCATAAAATTCCGTAACCCTCGTGGGCCCCACAAAACGTAAAATTCCTCGGGTGGGCCCCACGTGACCAAATCCGTAAAAATAAATTTCCATCATGTTAACAAGTTCCATACTTTTCAAATAATGTATTTTGAGAATCCAATTCTCAACAACGAACATTTTTCCTTTCCGACGTTCGGAAGATTTTCCGTCGGAAAAATAATTCTTCCTTTCGTACTAATTTCCAAGTCTTGTTTCCTTACGTACATTCTCTTTTACATGTTCTGGACTTACGGGGTGTAACAGTACTACGTATTTTAACTCTTTAAAAGATCCATTTCTTTCACAAAAAGTCATACAATACCCGTAGTATCAAAATAGAGTAACTATCTTTTTAAGTAAACCAAAACAATTTTCATATCTTCTTTTCGAATAAACCAACTTAAGACAAAACCATGACTTCTTTTTTAAACCAATTTAAGACAAAACCATGCCTTTCTTTAAAACCAAAACACTTTAATTCCTCAAGTCTCATTTCTTTTAGAAATCAAGTTCCTTACTTTGGAATTTAAGAAAAACCAATACTTGTTATTAATGATCTTATTAAAGCAACCATGATCTAGGAAATGTAATACAATTTTGTCTTATCTTAGCTTCTATGCAGATGGAGGTTTCTACTTGTTTTAATATAATTAATTGTCATTACATTTTCCTTTATTAACGCTGCAATGGCTTGTTCGGTTCTCATTCCCATTTTCGAAATCAATATAACATTATTCTTTAAAAACCAAGTACTCATTACTCACGAATGAGGTTTCACAACTTTTTTAACACAATTCAAGTCTCTTATCTTTTAAAAACAATCAACCATTCTTTTACCTACATAAAGTCGTTATAATTAACTTCCCATAAAGCCATTATAACACTTTATGTTCTAAACCAACCAAATTCATTTAGCACACGTACGTCTACCGTACTACATAGTTTACAACAATCATGCTAGAAAAGATAGGAAGAGGTTCACATACCTCGCGACGATTATCGACAATTAGCAAAATGCTCCAAGTACTATAACCTTGCTAGCCTTTTCCACCCTTCAAGTAGAATACACTACTCGTAGTACTTCCACCTATAATGGCCATAAAACATCTATCAACTTCTCGATCTCTTTGTAGCGCAATTCAAAGCACAAGGTCATTATTCTACGGAAAATTCGGCAGCACCTCCCCCCCCCCGTAACCACATAAATCTCCTCCTCTATCAAGGCCCGCTACCAAGCCAACAACTCCAAGGGGGGTTACACGTCTAACCGGACGTGTACAACACTGCCCCACAATAATACTACAAGTCTACTGTAAATACAGTCCAATGTAAATACAGTTCAATTCTTATCCATATTCATTCTACATATAGTATACTCAACTATACATTACTACAACATGTAATATCCAATTACAATAGGGGGACATAGATCATTACCTCGATAAGCCCAAAATTATCCAAGATTTATAAGTCGATCCTGAGCAACGTTTAGCTCCAATTCCTTACGCTCCAACCCGCTCCAAGCAACCCTTAGAAGTTTCTAAACAACTTCTCTTAACACTTCAACCAACTATGAAGATTTTCCTAGGGTTTCATTTTTGCGACTATTGGAATAAAGTAGTATTTCCGGGCTCTTAGTATAAAGATAACTTTAGAATACTACTAGGGATACAAGGCTAAGGTATTTGGGACTATACAACAATACTTGAAGTATTTTTCTACACAAAGGGGGGAGTTGGACGAGAACCTCAACAAAGGGGGAGTATTTTGTGACTTAGAATCTCTAAGTGTGGATGAAATAAGTCTTGCACTTAAGGGGGTATTTATAGAGAAATCAAAGGCCAAGATCTAGGCAAGTGTGTGGTGTAGATTGGGGGCATGTGTGTGTGGATTCTACCAACCACATGTCCACCACAAGAATGGGACAAGTGGCTAGCCACTTGTCCACCCAAACGTCCAAGCCACATGTCCATCAACCATTCTACCACCACGCCACATGGGGTGACACGTGTCGCCCCCCTACACGTCCAAAATATTTTATCTTCCGAAAATATCCGTAATGCCAAAAATCCGAAAATAAAGTGGGCCCCACAAAACCGTAAATTTCCTCCCGTGGGCCCCACGTGACCAATTCCGGAAATAAAATTCCATAATTCTCAAATATTCCAAAAAGTCCGAATACCAAATCTGGGAATCCAATTCCCATAAACGAACCTTTTTCCTTCAAAAATCCGGAAACTTTTCCGTCGAAAAATCACATCTTTCTTCCTTTCCAAAATTACCGTCGTATTCTCGTACGTACGTCCTCACATACATACCCTGGAACTACGGGATGTAACATTCTTCCCCCCTTAGAAACATTCGTCCCGAATGTTCCTTCTAAGTCTCCAAACGTACATGCGCCGGTATAGCCTTCACTACTATACTTACGAAACCAATTATGCCACCAATGGCCATAATATAACATATGCGCAAAACTCCAATCCAAGCCAACGAGGAATCACCTCTAACGTGTATAACATCACCATAAGCTCCCACCCAAGGTCTAAAGGATACTCCCTTCGCATCTTCACTTCACAACAAAATGATCTCTTTTATTCTGTTAACCCACGTTCACTTCTTTCCTTACTCATCGTACCGCTTCAGACACCGAACTCTCTCTAGTACACGTTCCATACTCCAGTCATCGCTTCAGTTTCCAAAACCTTGGAGTCACTACCTCCAAACTTGGTCATCTTACTAACCTCAAATTCCTATAAGGCCATTCCCGGCCTTCGCGATCTGATTCTGGTCGAACATATCCACGAACTCATACGATGGTTACCTAAACCTGGGCCTAGCACCCTCGTGATCCTACCACCTGGCGGGACCACCTCGAACTGACCCCACCTCACTCCGGCCGCGGGTTGACCGCGATCCGCCTCAACCCGACCCGCTATCGCCCAAACTCTCTCGTTCCCCGATCCGGAACAATCTTACTAATTCACGTCATGAAAGCTACCACTTCCATCTCACACTACCCATGGAATTATCCCACAATATATTTTACGCATACCAAGAACTTCGACAAAGACCAACCGTAAAATCATTCACTCAAGGCGGCCTTGCATCCAAGGTCCTAACTGTTATAAATTCTAAGGCTCACAATTGTCTCGTCCCCAGACTTACCCTTTTCAACTACCCGTGTTTTCTAATTCACACTTAACACAATGCTATCCGTACATAGCACTCCACATGTATCTACCATAACAACATAAACAAGTCTCTTAAGGGCTAAAGATATCTCTGCAACTACTGCCTCACTTTCCCTTTGTCTCTCTAATAATAATCCACGCCTGCAGGCTTTAGCTATATAAGGCGATGAACCAGCCACCCGTCCGCCGAGTCTCTACATCTGTGCTACCTGGTCTGACAAACTCTCACCAAATGGCCTGTTGGCATGGCAGCCTGGTCGAAGACGACACTCCCATAATGGAGTCTATTACAACGGCCACAACGGTAGGTGACCTCATCGACTAACACCCCTTCTCCCAACAATCAACCCGCAATCGGCGGTGGTGAGTCATCCCTCTTGTATCCCTCCTACTTGGACATCCTCCCATCACATGGCCCTGACGGCCGCAAGTATAACAATCTCCCAAACTAGCACGACACCCTGAGGATCATCCTCAGCTCTCTATCCATAGAACTCTGGCGAACTGCAACTCAAGAAATCCCGAAGTCTCAGACTATCGGATCTAGGGTGAATCAGTACTTCTTTGGAACCACCGGCTCCCGTTCGTCCTCATTCCCAGCCACCAGCCTAGCTAGTAACTGGGCCATCTCCTTGAACTCATATCCTCGGCTCCTGGCCGTGGAACTGGAGGCTCAGGTATCGTGGCCTCAGTAGAAACTGTTGCCGCTCTAAACTCTGCTGGGGCTAGCGGCGTCATAAAACTCGTCGTCTGAAGTACTATCTCAGGTAATGACCAGGCCTGTGCCCTCGTAACCCTCTGTGTTCTACTCGTAGCTCCCTCTGCTGCCTTGCCCATCTGGGCCCTGGTTGCCTTGCGTAGAGGCATAACTGGTACATAAGAATACGCCAGAGGGAGTCCAACTTATAACACAGCTCTAAGGCACGATCTCAGAGTGAGAAGAATGGAAACCAATCCTAAATATCCTGTAGCCTCCTGATTATAGATGTGGTGCACAACACACCGATAATCAAGACTCTACTAGACACGGTCTGTAGACACTTTCCGAGGATTAACTGCTCTGATACCACTTTTGTCACGACCCGACCTCGGGCCCGTGACTGGTGCCTTACCCCGGGCACCCTAGTGATACAATCATCAGAGAAAATCAGCGGAAATAAAAACTTAAGCATGAATCAAGACATAAAATAAGCAATAGGCTAACCAAAACGGTTACCTTCCTGTATATATATATCAAAATTGAACAGTTAAATCCCTTACAAACCACACGCCACAAGATTACATACCTACGAATTTTATAACAACTATGACGACGTGGGCCCGCCATACCCCCGAATGTACAACAACCTACAATCTCGTGGAATCATACCACAAGATAAGCCTCCGAGAAACGGAGCTTCCTAAAATCTGAATGATCCTATGGCGAGGATCAACAATCGGTGTACTTCTACCTGCGGCGTGACGCGGCCCAAGGAGGTCGATCAACAGTACCAAATATGTGGCGAAAATCGTAAATGAAATCATAACAGTCTATAAAAAGCAGGAGACATGTATGATAACCAAACTACAGTCCATAATATATAAACAGTCATGTCAAGTCAGGGACTCATGCCCTCAAAGTCATCACTCAAATATAGTCATGGGTCTCATGCCCACAACATCAATCATGCCCGTGGAATACCTTCCTCACTGCCGGCAGTCTATGATGTAATAACACCAAGGAGTACACATGAACACCAGGTCCCACCTGTGTCATAAAAACCGTACGGGGCAAGTACGAAGGCATAGCTACCAGATCCACCCTGCATCATCAACTGACCGGGGCAAGTACGAAAGCCAGCTACCAGAACCTACCGTACCAACAATACTAAATAACTGTATCACGAAGCTGACCGGGGCAAGTACGATAGCCTCTACCAGATCCACCCTGCATCACGTCGCTGACCGGGGCAAGTACGTAAGCTAACTACCAGATCCACCCTGCATCACGAGACTTCGTCCTAACACTGACAAACTGCGTCACGAAGCTGACCGGGGCAAGTGCGATAGCCTCTACCAGATCCACCCTGCATCACGTCGCTGACCGGGGCAAGTACGTAGGCTAACCACCAGATCCACCCTGCATCACGAAACTTCGTCCAAACACTGACTCGCGAAGCTGACACGTGGCAAGTGAGATAACCTCTACCAGATCCTCCCTGCGCCACGTAGCTGACGGGGGCAAGTAACCAGGCTAACCACCAGATCACAACCGTAGTCACGAGACTTCGTCCAACCACTGACTCGCGAAGCTGACACGTGGCAAGTGCGATAACCTCTACCAGATCCTCCCTGCGCCACGTAGCTGACGGGGGCAAGTAACCAGGCTAACCACCAGATCACAACCGTAGTCACGAGACTTCGCCACAAAACTGAACGGGGCAATCGAAGGCTAACTACGAGAACCAAATCGACCACGGCCAAGTACGAGCAAATGCCAACTACCGATACCAAAGCCGAATCGTAAAACCTCATGGGAAGCTAGTCCATGGAACAACAATCCTAATGGAACCATACCGTGGGCCACCGAACGTGTCGATGGGTCAAGGATATAACAAGATAACCGCCTCCATCGAGGACTGGTACGCAGAATCAAAACACTTGCACAACAAAGGCTATCACAACAAGCATAGGCAAGTTCAACGTACTCATAGACTTTCATTTTATTACAACAAATCCGGATTTTAACCCCAAGGTACTACGTATTTTAACTCTTTAAAAGATCCATTTCTTTCACAAAAAGTCATACGATACCCGTAGTATCAAAATAGAGTAACTATCTTTTTAAGTAAACCAAAACAATTTCCATATCTTCTTTTCGAATAAACCAACTTAAGACAAAACCATGACTTCCTTTTTAAACCAATTTAAGACAAAACCATGTCTTTCTTTAAAACCAAAACACTTTAATTCCTCAAGTCTCCTTTCTTTTAGAAATCAAGTTCCTTACTTTGGAATTTAAGAAAAACCAATACTTGTTATTAATGATCTTATTAAAGCAACCATGATCTAGGAAATGTAATACAATTTTGTCTTATCTTAGCTTCTATGCAGATGGAGGTTTCTACTTGTTTTAATATAATTAATTGTCATTACATTTTCCTTTATTAACGCTATGATGGCTTGTTTTGCATCATTCCCATTTTCGAAATCAATATAACATTATTCTTTAAAAACCAAGTACTCATTACTCACGAATGAGGTTTCACAACTTTTTTAACACAATTCAAGTCTCTTATCTTTTAAAAACAATCAACCATTCTTTTACCTACATAAAGTCGTTATAATTAACTTCCCATAAAGCCATTATAACACTTTATGTTCTAAACCAACCAAATTCATTTAGCACACGTACGTCTACCGTACTACATAGTTTACAACAATCATGCTAGAAAAGATAGGAAGAGGTTCACATACCTCGCGACGATTATCGACAATTAGCAAAATGCTCCAAGTACTATAACCTTGCTAGCCTTTTCCACCCTTCAAGTAGAATACGCTACTCGTAGTACTTCCACCTATAATGGCCATAAAACGTCTATCAACTTCTCGATCTCTTTGTAGCGCAATTCAAAGCACAAGGTGATTATTCTACGGAAAATTCGGCAGCACCTCCCCCCCGTAACCACATAAATCTCCTCCTCTATCAAGGCCCGCTACCAAGCCAACAACTCCAAGGGGGGTTACACGTCTAACCGGACGTGTACAACATCGCCACAATAATACTACAAGTCTCAGAATACAGTCCAATGTAAATACAGTTCAATTCTTATCCATATTCATTCTACATATATTATACTCAACTATACATTACTACAACATGTAATATCCAATTACAATAGGGGGACATAGATCATTACCTCGATAAGCCCAAAATTATCCAAGATTTATAAGTCGATCCTGAGCAACGTTTAGCTCCAATTCCTTACGCTCCAACCCGATCCAAGCAACCCTTAGAAGTTTCTAAACAACTTCTCTTAACACTTCAACCAAATATAAAGATTTTCGTAGGGTTTCATTTTTGCGACTATTGGAATAAAGTAGTATTTCCGGGCTCTTAGTATAAAGATAACTTTAGAATACTACTAGGGATACAAGGCTAAGGTATTTGGGACTATACAACAATACGTGAAGTATTTTTCTACACAAAGGGGGGAGTTGGACGAGAACCTCAACAAAGGGGGAGTATTTTGTGACTTAGAATCTCTAAGTGTGGATGAAATAAGTCTTGCACTTATGGGGGTATTTATAGAGAAATCAAAGGCCAAGATCTAGGCAAGTGTGTGGTGTAGATTGGGGGCATGTGTGTGTGGATTCTACCAACCACATGTCCACCACAAGAATGGGACAAGTGGCTAGCCACTTGTCCACCCAAACGTCCAAGCCACATGTCCATCAACCATTCGGCCACCATGGCCACATGGGGGTGACACGTGTCGCCCCCCTACACGTCCAAAATATTTTATCTTCCGAAAATATCCGTAATGCCAAAAATCCGAAAATAAAGTGGGCCCCACAAAACCGTAAATTTCCTCCCGTGGGCCCCACGTGACCAATTCCGGAAATAAAATTCCATAATTCTCAAATATTCCAAAAAGTCCGAATACCAAATCTGGGAATCCAATTCCCATAAACGAACCTTTTTCCTTCACAAAATCCGGAAACTTTTCCGTCGAAAAATCACATCTTTCTTCCTTTCCAAAATTACCGTCGTATTCTCGTACGTACGTCCTAACATACATACCCTGGAACTACGGGGTGTAACAATACATGTCTCCAGCTTTACTTTAGACTTATGATTTCACTACAGTACTTTCAGTTTCACATATTTGGTACATGTTGTACTGACCTCCTTCGGGGGGATGCGTTCATGCCGCAGGTAGAGTATACAGGTTGTTGATCCTCACTCTTAGGATCACTGTTCAGATGTTGAGAAGCTCCATTTCTCCGGAGGCTTCCTTAGTACGGATCCCTGGTATTGTCGGTTGTTGTACATTCAGGGGTATGGCGGGGCCCTGTCCCGTCACAGTTGTTATTCTTAGAGGTCTGTAGTCATGTCTTGTGGATTGGGTTGTAAAATAAAAAAAAGATGTACTGTTCTGTTTTTGGATTATCTAAATTATACGAAAGGTGGCCTCATCGGCTAGCCTATTGTTGTTTATTGTCTAAGTGTTTATTTGTGTTGTGTATGTTCCGCTGCTATTCTCTGATGTATACCTGAAAGGGGTGCCCAGGTAGGGCACTAGTTGCGGGCCCGGGGTCGGGTCGTGACAAAAGTGGTATCAGAGCAGTTAGTCCTCGGAAAGTGTCTACAGACCGTGTCTAGTAGAGTCTTGGTTATCGGTGTGTTGTGCACCACATCTATAACCAGGAGGCTGCAGGACATTTAGGATTGGTTTCCATTCTTCTCACTCTGAGATCGTGCGATAGAGCTGTGTGGTTAGGGTCGTCTCTCCCTAACAAGTTATGTTGATTGCAGCTACGAGAAAGGCAGCAGTGACCCAGGAAGGATTATGTGGATTGCGTATCCAGGTTGGTAATATTTGTAGTATAGTTGGTATTATGATATACAACTATACAGATTTATGTAAGAGGGTCACATATGTGTTGCCTAGAATGATTTTAGATTACCAGGAATTGGTAAGGACTAAATAAATATCGGGAAGGTATGAACAGTTTAATGAACTCTCATCAAGGTTTTACGTACTAATTTGAGATAATTAGGAGATGATGAGTTGTCTGAGAAGGTAATGGACCCTTAAGAGGTTATAATTAAGGGACTTAATGGAAGACTATGGTAATAGATTGAGCTACGTAGTATGATTAAGAAAATGGTATGGGTGAGATCCGTATGGAGTAAGTATGGTTGTTGTGATCAAGACAACACGATTATGGTATTTTGAGAAGTTATTGTACCAGGTTATGGAGGGACTGATAAGATAGGCTTGGAGCATGGAAAATTGCGAGCCTAAGAATATTGATAACCGCCGAGACCTTAGGTATATAAGGCCTTCTCGGGTAGTAAAATTTTAAGTCAGACCAAGGATAAGAGTTAAGTGTCACGCCGAGTCGGGTTGAGGACCTATTAAGGGTCACCCCATAACCTGTAATGGAATGGGATCAGTTGGTAGTAGTCCCGCTACGTGACAGGGTCACGATGGTGCAAGGCCCGAGTCTAGTTAATCATTTTACGGGTTCGTGGACGCATTCCACCGGAACCAGGTTGTGAGAGCCGGAAATGGCCTTATATTGTTTAATTTAGTAACTCCAAAGGTTGGAGGCCAGCTTTATTATGGAAGTTATGTACGTAATTTAGAATAAATATTGGAAGTACGGAAAAGAGTACGACTGGTAAGAAAGAGAGCAACCAAGTGTAAAGAAATGGAGCCTGAATCCATGAGGACCTTTCGAGGTGACTACACCCGTGAGTGTTGGGTGGTAGCTGAGCGGGTAGATGATAATTACCGGTAACGTCGATCGTTGGACACTAGCGACGTGAGCTGGTATGTGACATTGAGGTCATTATGAGTACGGACTAGTTGGCCTCTTGTTATGCCAACGTGGACTACAGAAAGAGTTTGATTCGGTACCAGTTTTCCGGTAAGCCGGTTATCGAGTGGAAAGGAAGAGAAGTGGTGGTAACTAGTGAATTATCCTTCCTTCTTTGACATCATTGTTTTTAATAAGTCTGTGTGACTTGTTCATTTGAGGTGAATTGAGGCAGAAAGTAAGTAATAATTGAATTTGAAGGAATTTATGTTAAGTGCCCTTGGAGGTACTTGGAGTTGTTTTGGTGTGGCGGTCAGGGCCACGACCTTCCGGATAATTTCAGGAAAATGTGCAAGGCAAGAATAAAATAAGTCACAGTCTTTGCCGGAAAGGCGAGGCATCTTTGGTAGGTTTTGAAAATCTACACGATTTTAAGGCGGTTCTTGATGATTAGATATTTACAGGACCGCGAGAGGACCCTATGATTAGGGTTGTGACTCCAAGGAAAGTTTATTTAAGGGAGATAAGTTCTCTCCCACGTAAAGGGCGAGTTTACGTATTATGGGGTTACGTGTACCCATGTTGTTATACGAAGGATATGAGACTGGTAAGGTCTTCGGTATCGTCATGCCATAGGTTACAGTTTTAGATAACCGTAGGGAAAGTATTGTGTTGGGGAAATTAAGAACGACGTTACGAAATGGTCGAGGAAGTGTCGTAGGATAAAAATGCAGGTAGTACGCATGTATGAAACTATACGATTACGGATCAAAATATAAATACTTTGCTAATAATAAGCATAAGGTAAGGTTATGACCAGAATGATAACAGAGTATACGACTATGGTTATGTAAGTTGCACGAGATGTGATTACCCCAGACTAGTGTAAGACCATTAGTAAATAATGGGCAGTAAGTGTTATACCCCGTATTTCCAGAGTATGTACGTGTGGGCGTACGTAGAAAGTTTGAGCCTTAAAGTTAGGCAAGGACGAAATTTTGTGCACAACCCCCGTAAAGAATCGTTTTTCGACGAAACGTTTTACAGAACTTGCGAAGGGAAAATTCCGGCTATGTCATTTATAATTTTTGCGGATTTTTCCGAGAGATGAAATATTTTGGACCAACGAGAGGCGACACTTGTCACCCTCAGTGGGCGGTTTGTGGTGGCGATTGGTGCCCATTTCGTGGCATGTTTCATGGCCTAAAACAAGGGTCAATGTTTGTGAGGATTTGTGGAGTAGGGTTAGGGTGCACTTGGCGATCTTGACCCTCCACTTGCCCCCCACTTGGCTTGCTCTTGGCCCTTGGTTGTCCTATAAATACCCCTCCCTTGTTGAAGACTTCTTCATCCCCACATGTGTTCTAAGTCTTAAAATCCTCCCCTCTTCTTGTTGCTCGTCCAAGAGCCTTCCTCCCCTTTGTAAGGCCTTGTGGCGAGGTACCCCTTCCTAGTGGTGCTAAGCCGAGAGGTACCCCCCCTTGGCTAGTTGTTCTCGTAAAAATACACCCCCCCTTGTAGAAAAGTATTCTCCAAGTATTGTTATTATCCCCAAAATACCCTAGCCGTATACCTTGTAGTATTCCAAAAGATACCTCTATACGTAGAGCCCGGAAATACTACCTTATGTCCTTTTTGTCTCAAACGAAACCCTAAGGAAAAATCTTCATAGTTGGTTGAAGTGCTAAGTAGAAGTTGTTTGGGAACTTCTAAGGGTTGTTTGGAGCGGGTTGGAGCGCACAGAGTAGGAGCTAAATGTTGCTCAGGATCGACATTTAAACTTGGATAATTTTGGGCTTATCGAGGTAAATACGCTTGACCTTCTTTTGTAATTAAAGTTTGCATACTGTTGAAGTATAAGAATTAAGTATAAGTTATATACAAGGAAGGTATATAAGAGGAATTGAATCAGTACTTACATAGAATTTGTATCTACTGATGAACTTGTGAAGTTTGGCGGTAGGAAGTCTTGATTTTTCCGTAGAATCTTGTATCTATATTTATTCTACCGAGTAGTCTAGACTTTGATATACTTGTATAACCGTTATAGGTTGAAGTACTGCGAGTAGCAAATTCTACTCGAAGGGTGGAAAAGGCTAACAGGACTACAGTACTTTGGAGCTTTTGCTAATAGTCGATAATCGTCGCGAGATATGTGATTCTTCCTATACTCTTGAGCATGATATTTTAAAGGAATATATATAGTACGGTAGACGTACGTGTGTTAACTGAACGTAGTTTCTGGCAATGTCTTTTGACTTAAGCCTGAATAATAAGAATCTTGAAGTATTTCAAAAGATTTAAGAACCGTTTTGAAAGAAGAGTAATACTTGATTTTGAAAGCTTAAAAGTTATACTAGAAGTTAGGTATAACGACTTAAGAAGATAAAAGAATGGTTATTGATTTTAGAAGTTAAGAGGCTTAATCTTAAAAGATAAGAGACTTGACTTAATTGAATTGATGTGAAAGTTGTTAAGAAGTGTGAAACCTCATTCGTGAGTAATGAGTACTTGGTTTTTAAAGAATAATGTTTTACTGATTTCGGAAATGAGAATAAGTAAGGAACTTGATTTCTAAAAGAGACTTGAGGAAACTAAGGAGTTTTTGGTTTAAAAGAAAGGCATTGTTTTGTCTTAAAATTGGTTTAAAACATAAAGTGTTATAACAGCTTTATGGGAAGTTAGTTATAACGACTTTATGAAAACGAAAGAATGGTTTTATCATTGGTTTTAAAGTGGTAACTTGACTTTAAAAGGAGAAGTGTTTTGGTCTAAAAAGAAGGCATGGTATTGCCTTAATTTGGTTTTAAAAGGAAAGTATGGAAGTTGTTTTGATTTACTTAAAAGATGTTAGTCACTCTACACTGCGGGTATCGGGTGACCTTTGTAAAAGAAATGGATCCTTTAAAAAGAGTTTAACATACGTAGTACTTTGGGGTTAAAACCTGGACCTTGGCATAAAATAAAAAGTACCTTGAGTTGTGTGTAACTTTCCTATGTTTGTGTGTGATAGCCTTGTTGTGCAAGTGTTGTATTCTTATGTTACCGCAGCTCTCGAATGGAGGGCCGGTCGTGTTATTCTTGATCATTTTGGACATACTGACACGATGGGTGGCCCACGGGTATGCTTCCACTATGATAGTCCATGGGCATACTGACTCGATGGATGGTCCACGGGTATGCGGCCATGATGAGGGTTCATTTCCCTGTTGATAGTGTTATTCCATGGACTAGCTCTCCATGAGGTTTTTACTGATCGGCCTTGGTATCTGGTGGTCGGCTTTCGTACTTGCCCCGTCTCGTGGCTGATTCGGCCTTGGTACCTGGTAGTTAGCCCTCGCACTTGCCCCGTTCAGTGTAGTGACGAAGTCTCATGACACGGCCTTGGTACCTGGTAGTTAGCCCTCGTACTTGCCCCGGTCAGCTACGTGACACGGCCTTGGTATCTGGTAGTCGGCTTTCGTACTTGCCCCGTGTCAGCTTCGTGGTTTGGTTGTATAGTTTTGTTAGTACTGCTTTGTCATCAGGTAGGACTTGGTGTTCATATGTACTCTTTGGTGTTATTATATCATAGACTGCCGGCAGTGAGGAAGGTATTCAACGGGCATGATTGATGTTGAGGGCGTGAGACCCATAGTTATATTTGAGTGATGACTCGAGCGTGAGTCCACGACTTACATATCGCTTGTTTATTGTGGATCGTAGTTTGGTTATCATACATGTCTCCCGCTTTAAATAGATCGCTATGATTTCATTCTGATATTTTGATTTCACATACTTGGTACTGTTGTCGACCTCCTTCGGGGGGCTGCGTTCATGCCGCAGGTAGAGGTACACCAGTGTTGATCCTCGCTCTTAGGATCACAGTTCAGCGTTGGGAAGCTCCGTTTCTCCGGAGGCTTATCTTTTGGTATGTTACCCTGAGTTGTAGGTTCTTGTACATTCAGGGGTATGGCGGGGCCCTGTCCCGTCATGTTGTATAAAAACTCTTAGAGGTCTGTAGTACTGTTGTGGGCAGGGTTGTAAAAAGGATTAAATTGTTCGGTTTGAAATATTTGTATATTTTATTGGAAGGTAACCGTTTGGTTGGCCTGTTTTATTATCTTATCTCTTGTTCATGTTTAAATTTTTATTTCTGCTGATTTTCTCTGATATTGTATCACTAGGGTGCCCGGGGTAAGACACCAGTCACGGGCCCCAGAACGGGTCGTGACAAAAGTGGTATCAGAGCAGTTAATCCTCGGAAAGTGTCTACAGACCGTGTCTAGTAGAGTCTTGATTATCAATGTGTTGTGCACCACATCTATAATCAGGAGGCTGCAGGACATTTAGGATTGGTTTCCCTTCTTCTCATTCTGAGATCGTGCCTTAGAGCTGTGTTGTAAGTTGGACCCCTCTGAAAATACATCAAGTTCTTTATTATAACTAGCCAGTTATAATTCACATCAGTTACCTTTTAAAACCACAAAGTATTTTCTTACCTACATAAAGTCATTATAACTGACTTCCCATAAAGCCGTTATAACACTTTATGTTTAAGAACAATCAAACACAATTAACACGTATGCGTCTGGTACTACATAGTTCACATATCATGCTAGAAGAGATAGGAAGAGGTTCACATACCGCGACGATTGTCGACTAATAGCAAGCGCTCAAGTACCCCAAACCGCGGCTACTCCTTAGCCAAGTGGATCTCCACACGTAGTACTTCAACCTATAAGGCCACAAGGCGCTTATTAACATCTAGATCTCAACGTTCCATAATCTACAGAAAATTGGCACCTCCATGGCGTAAATCTCTCTCTATCGGTAGGCTTGCAAGCCAACCGGGGGTTTACGTCTAACGGACGTGTACAATTCTACACAGTAATGCTATACAAGTCTCATGTAATACAGCCCTATGTAATTACGATTGATTTGTTCTTTATTCTTGAGCTTAAGTCAAAAGACATTGCAATACTAAGTTGATTCTATATATAGTATACAACAACTATATATTACACTTATGTAATTTCCAATTACAATAGGGGACAAGATATTTACCTCGATAAGCCCAAAATTATCCGAGTTTAATGTCGCTCCCGAGCAAGGTTTAGCTCCTCCTCCGAGTGCTCGATCCGCTCCAAACAACCCTTAGAAGTTCCAACCAACTTCTCTTAAGTACTTGAACAACAATGAAGATTTCCTTAGGGTTTCGTTTAGTGGCTAAAGGAAAGTATAATCGTATTTTCTGGGCTTTTATAAGTGTAACCCTGGGAATACTACAAGGTATTTGGGCCAAGGTATTTGGACATTACAACAATACTTTGGAGAGTATTTCTATACCACAAAGGGGGTATTTATACGAGACAACTAGGCTAGGGGGGGGGTGTACCCCACGGCTAGCACTACTAGGAGGGGGGGATACTTTCGGCCAAGGGGCCTTCTCAAAGGGGGGAGGGGTGTGGCGGACGAATACAACAAGGAGAGGGGAGGGAGATTTCAAGACTTAGGCACATTTTTGGATGAAGAACTCTTCAAGCTTAGGGGGGTATTTATAGGTCAAGGAATGGCCAACCAATGGCCAAGATCCATCCAAGTGTATAGCAAGTGTAGGGCTAGGATTCACCTAAGTACACCTTATCCATCTACCACCAAAATATCCTACTAATCCTTGACAAAAGCCAAGGCCAATTCGCCCACCATTGCGCCTAACCTCATCAATGTGAGGTGACACATGTCACCCTCCGTTGGTCCAAAATGTTCGTCTCTCGGAAAAATCCGCAAAATAATAAATGACATAGCCGAATTTTCCAACAAAGTCATGAAACGTTTAGTCGAAAACGACTCTGTCGGGTGTTGTGTACAAATTTCAAACTTGCCTAACTTAAGGCTCAAATTTTCTACGTCGTCCTCACGTACATACTCGAAAATACGGTATAACATTCTTCCCCTTAGAAACATTCGTCCATAATGTTCCTTCTCAAGTCTCAACACAAACATGCGCCAGTATAGTCTTCACTGCTATACGTACGAAAACAATCATGCCACACCTGGCCATGAAATAACAAATGCACAAAATACGAAATCCCAAGTCCACGAGGAATCACCTCTGTTATCACAAAAGTTCCCACCAAGGTCTAAAATATACTCCCTCTGCACCTTCATTTCACAAAGAAAGCGATCACACTCGTTCACTTCTCCCTGCCTCGTCGCACTGTTCGAACACTCGAACTCTTCCCGATCTGCGCACCACTTCAGTCAACGCTTCTGTTTCCAACCCTTGGAGTCACTACCTCCAAACTTGGTCATCTTACTAACCTCGATTTCCTCTAAGGCCATTCTCGGCCTTCACGAACTGATTCTGGTCGAACATATCTATGAACTCATACGATGGTCATCTAAGCTTGGGCCTAGCACCCTCGTGACCCTGCCACCTGGCGGGACCACCCAGAGCTGACCCTTCCTCGAAACGGGACGCGGGTTGGCCCGCAACATGGCCCCAACCCGACCATCGTAGCGCCAACTTCCGCTCGCCGACACGGAACACATCATGGAAGCTACCACTTCCATCTCACACTAACCAGATTTTTAAATCACACTATAGCACAAAGCTATCCGAACATAACACTTAACACATCATTAACATCAATACATACAAGTATCTACCGGGTTAAGGATATACCTGAAACTAGGCGGTTCAAGGACCGCTAAAACTGGGAACTTCCACCGCGACCTCTGGTGGCCCGCAATCGCTCTAGTAGTTCAGTGCTATCTACCCAGCGCTACCACAGTGGACGGTCTCGTCATATGGCCTGTTGGCCGCAAGAATAACAAGCTCCTTCGTACTACGACACTCCCAATGCGGTCTACCACATCGACCACCGAGGTAGGGTGATCGTCGCCAACACCCTACTCCCCGAACATCTCAAACACAGGAGCCACGACGCTCTGAATATCCCAAGGTCGAAGGCTGCGGAGGACCACTCTGCAATGGCGGAGTACATAACTAGTCTTCTTTGAGGCGGTCCGCCTCGAAAGTCGCTAAAATATCCGGCCGTCTTGGCGCCTGTGGCGGTCCGCTGCGTCGATCTGCGCTCGCCGCACGAGTCGTGAGCACGAATGCGGGCAATGTCCATGCGGTGAAGAAACACCGAACAACTCTGCTAGGTAATCATCGAGCCTGTAACATATCGGTGCACTCGATCCTCCATACTAGCTACTAATGCGGGAACATACGGGCAATGAGTCGAACTCACATTGTACTCCCGGCTATGCGCGTTACGCCTCAACATCAAAAATCATCGGCCGAGCCCTCTCATTTGTGGAGGCAAGAAATGTGCGGAAGGCCCCAAAACTCGTCCCAAACGCGGAAGTGCATGCTCTCCCGGAAAGCTCCTTGAGTCAAACCAATCATTGCGGTATCACGCGGCCGATCGCGACTAAATGTCACGGACTCGGTCTGAAGCCTTGATCACCGCATGATCCTCTGCGGAAGCGGATGAACTCCTGCGGATCATCCTCGGCCTCGACGTAAAACTCGGGCGGGCTGACTAAGAAATCCGTAGCCTAAAGCCCATGCGCCGGGTGCACTACAGTCTTCTTTGGGCTGGGCTGCTGCGTCGGCCTATCCTCATATCGCCTGACCACGGCAATAATCGAGCCATCTCCTGTGACCCATCTCCCGCTCGGTGTGGGGTGGAGGCTCAGTCTTGAAGTCTCGGCGGCATGCTGCGGCTCTAAACTCTATTTGGCCGGCGCCCGCAAAACTTCGCCGTCAAGCACTACTCAGTCTTGGCCAGGGCTGCGCCCTCGTACTCCTCTGAATCCCACTAGCGGCTCCGCCTTGCGCGCCTCTGGCCCTGGTTGCCTTTCGCAGAGGCATAACTGGTAAAAACGAAACACGTCAGAGGGGTCCAACTTACAACACAGCTCTAAGGCACGATCTCAAATTGAGAAGAATGGAAACCAATCCTAAATGTCCTATAGCCTCCTGATTATAGATGTGGTGCGCGACACCGATAATCAAGACTACTAGACACGGTCGTAGACACTTTCCGAGGACTAAGCTGCTCGATACCACTTTGTAACACCGAACCGGGCGGATTCATCGTGCCTTACCGGGCACCCTAGTGATACAACATCGAGAAAACCACGGAAAAATAAAACACGAGTCATGAAACAAGAGATATAATAAATAAGCAGGCCAGCAAGCAGATGCCTTGGTATATACATAAAAACCGAACAGCTTATCCTTTTACAAACCACCTTGATTACTCTGAGACCTCTAAGATTTACAACAACTATGACGGACGGGGCCACGCCATACCACGAATGTACAAGAACCTCTGACTCAGGGAACATACCAAAGATAAGCCTCCAAGGAACGGAGCTTTCAACACACTGAAATGAGATCCTAAGAGCGGGGATCCACGGCCGATGTACCTCTACTGCGGCGTGAACGCACTTCGAAGGAGGTCGATGACAGTACCAAGTATGTGAAATCACAAATCAGTAAATGAAATCATAATAGCTTAAAAGCGGGAGACATGTATGATAACAAAATACGATGCAACATAAAGCGATCAAGTCATGGACTCACGCCCTCAAAGTCACCACGCAAATATAACAATGGGTCTCACGCCCACAACATCCATCATGTTCGCATCATGGCGCGTGCCGGAATCTGCGCCGGTGTAGACATGTCCATGATGCAACAATAATAACAAGGCGCGTGGCACGTACCGGAATCGCGCCGGTGTAGACATGCCCGTATAACCTCAATAACAATATCTTTGGGTGGTCAACCTGCGCCGCGTAGCCACATGCCCCGGAATCTGCGTCGGTGTAGACCGTCCATGTTGCGATAATAACCATATATCGGGTAATCAACGGCGCGTAGCGCGTGCCGAATCTTTGCGTCGGTGTAGACATGTCCATGTGACATCAACAACAAGCGGTAATCAAAATGGAAACATACGTGGAATTCTCCATCACCGCCAAGACGCGTCAAGTAAGTTCTCAACAAGTCAACCGCCTCTATCGAGACGCGGTAACACGAAATACCACACTTGCACAACAAAGGCTATCATCACAAGCATAGGCAAGTTTCACAACAACAAGCATAGGCAAGTTTCACAACAACAAGCATAGGCAAGTTTCACAACAACAAGCATAGGCAAGTTTCACAACAACTCAAAGTCCTTTCATTTTATGCCAAAGTCGGGTTTTAACCCCAAAGTACTACATACGTTAAGTTCTTTTAAAGAGATCCATTACTTTTATAAAAGTCACCGATACGTAGTATTAGAATGACCAACCCACATTCCCTTTTCAAAATCAAGTAACAACATTCTTTTCCTAAGTTCCGGTTTGCCTAGTTTGATTACTCAAGGTTCTCATTTTCAAATGGTTTCATAGTTCCCAAACTTAATCACTTGATTCCTTTTTAGAACAATTGAGTAATATATGTCTCACGTGAGAGTAGGTTATTCTTGTTTACAACATTCTTATTACAGCAGCCATGATCTAGAAAATGTATATCATTTTGTCTCATCTTAGTTTCTATGCAGATGGAGGTTTCTCTGGTTTTAATACAATTCATCATTATTCAATACATTTTCCTTTATTAACGCTGCGGTGGTGCAGCCGATACACATTCGATTTCAAATCAGTAAAACATTATCCCTTTAAATAAAACCAAGTACTCATTACTCACGAATGAGGTTTCACACAAACATTCACATTAAAACAAATAAGTTAAGTCTCTTATCTTATAAGATCAAGTCTCTTAACTTCTAACATCAGTAAACCATTTTCTTTACCTCTCTTAAGACATTATACCTAACTCCCCATAAAGCTAGTATAACTCTTTTTTAAAACCTTTTAAAACCAAGTGTTACTCTCCCTTCCAAAACGATTTATAAATCTTTTAAAATACATCAAGTTCTTTATTATAACTAGCCAGTTATAATTCACATCAGTTACCTTTTAAAACCATAAAGTATTTTCTTACCTACATAAAGCTGTTATAACCAACTTCCCATAAAGCCGTTATAACACTTTATGTTTTAAGAACAATCAAACATGATTAACACGTATGCGTCTACCGTACTACATAGTTCACACATATCATGCTAGAAGAGATAGGAAGAGGTTCACATACCTCGCGACGATTGTCGACTAATAGCAAAACGCTCCAAGTACCCCAAACCGCCGGCTACTCCTTAAGCCAAGTGGATCACTCCACACGTAGTACTTCAACCTATAAGGCCACAAGGCGCTTATTAACATCTAGATCTCAACGTTCCATAATCTACAGAAAATTCGGCAGCACCTCCCCCCCCCGCAACAGCGTAAATCTCCTCCTCTATCGAGGCCGGCTACCAAGCCAACCAGGGGGGGGGGTTTACACGTCTAACCGGACGTGTACAATTCTACTACACAGTAATGCTATACAAGTCTACTGTAATACAGCCCTATGTAATTACAGTTCAGTTCAGTTCTTTATTCTTCAGGCTTAAGTCAAAAGACATTGCCACAATACTAAGTTCAGTTCTATATATAGTATACAACAACTATATATTCAACACTTATGTAATTTCCAATTACAATAGGGGGACAAGATATTTACCTCGATAAGCCCAAAAATTATCCGAGTTTAATGTCGCTCCTGAGCAAGGTTTAGCTCCTCCTCCGAGTGCTCCAATCCGCTCCAAACAACCCTTAGAAGTTCTAACCAACTTCTCTTAAGTACTTCAAACAACAATGAAGATTTCCTTAGGGTTTCGTTTAGTGGCTAAAGGAAAGTATAATCGTATTTTCTGGGCTTTTATAAGTGTAACCTTGGGGATACTACAAGGTATTTGGGCCAAGGTATTTGGACATTACAACAATACTTTGGAGAGTATTTCTATACCACAAAGGGGGTATTTATACGAGACAACTAGGCTCGGGGGGGGGGTGTACCCCACAGCTAGCACTACTAGGAGGGGGGGGATACTTTCGGCCAAGGGGCCTTCTCAAGGGGAGGGTGTGGCGGACGAATACAACAAGGAGGGGAGGGAGATTTCAAGACTTAGGCACATTTTGGATGAAGAACTCTTGAGCTTAGGGGTATTTATAGGTCAAGGAATGGCCAACCAATGGCCAAGATCCATCCAAGTGTATAGCAAGTGTAGGGCTAGGATTCACCTAAGTACACCTTATCCATCTACCACCAAAATATCCTACCTAATCCTTGACAAAAGCCAAGGCCAATTCGTCCACCATTCGCCAACCTCATCCAATGTGAGGTGACACATGTCACCCTCGTTGGTCCAAAATGTTTCGTCTCTCGGAAAAATCCGCAAAATAATAAATGACATAGCGGAATTTTCCCAACAAAAGCGTGAAAGCGTTTAGTCGAAAAACGACTCTAATCGGGTGTTGTGTACAAATTTCAAACTTGCCTAACTTAAGGCTCAAATTTTCTACGTCGTCCTCACGTACATACTCGAAAATACGGTATAACATCGGGTCAAGGCACGAGGATGATACGCGAGTTCATTCGACGATTCTGGATCGTGAGTGATCAAGGCTTGGAGACCGAGTCGGTGGTCTTAGGTTCGCGTCGGTGCGTGATCTGCGATCGGCGGTTTGATTCGTGGGGCTGTCCCGCGAGAGCATGCACTTCAGCCGTATGGAACGAGTTCTCGAGGCATTTCTTGCACATTTCTTGCCTCGCGGCGAGAGGGCTCGGTAAACATTTTTGGTGTTGAGGCGAGGCGGGCGTACGGTTCGGGAATACAATGTGGATTTCGACTCATTGGCTCGGTATGTCCCCGCGTTAGTAGCCAGTATGGAGGACAGAGTGCACCGCTACGTCACCGGGCTCGATGACTACTTGTCAGAGGCTTGTTCGGGTGTAGCTCTTGGTGGGCATGGACACCGCCCGCGCAGCTTATGCACTTGGATGTGAGGCGGAGAGGTCGACGGAATGACGAAGATCAGCGAAGAGGCGAGCGGCGAGGTCCTTTGATAACTTTCGAGGCGGACCGCCTCAGCGAGACTAGTTATGTACCTCGCCCGGTACAAAGTGGTCCTCCGCGCCCGGGACGCCGGGATATTCAGAGCAGTCGTGGCTCCTGTGTTTCAGATTTTCGAGGAGTAAGTGCTCGCGGATGAGTCGCCCTTGTCTCGGTGTGGTCGTTGTGGAAAACTTCATAAGGAGAGTGTCGTACTAACTTGGGAGATTGTTATTCTTGCGGCCAACGGGGCCATTCGGCGATCAGGCCGAGTAACTGGTAGGATAGCCTGATTCTGAGATCGATTGCGGGTTCTTCACCTTCCATAACTAGGCGGGATGTTCATACACGTGAGCCACGGCGGTCGCGGTGGAAGTTCCCAGTTTTAGCGGTCCTTTGAACCGCCTATCTTTTCAGGTATATCCTTAACCCTCTAGAGTTTTGCATGCGTGATACGATGATTGTATGTTGAGTGCTATGTACAGATAGCTTTGTGTGTATTGTGGTTTAGAGATATGGATAGTTGAAAGAATAAGTGTGGGGACAGGGAAGGTATGAACCTTAGAATATTACACGTTGAGACCTTAAATGTAAGGCCGGCTTGAATAAAAGATTTTACGGTTAGTCTTTGTCGGAATACTCGGTTTGCGTATAATGTATTGTGGGATAATTCCGTGAGTTGTGTATAATGAAAGTGGTAGCTTTCATGATGTGAATTAGTAAGATTGTTCCGTATCGAGGAGCAAGAGTTGGCGCGACGGAGGGTCGGGTTGAGGCGTGTGCGGGTCAACCGTGGCGGTTAGGTGGGGTCAGTTAGGTGGTCCGCGGTGGTAGGGTCACGAGGGTGCTAGGCCCAAGTTTAGATGACCATCGTATGAGTTCGTGGATATGTTCGACCAGAAGCGGATCGTGAAGGCCGGGAATGGCCTTAAAGAAGATCGAGGCTAGTAAGATGACCAAGTTTAGAGGTAGTGGCTCCAGAAATTTTGGGGACTGAAGTAATGACTGAAGTATGATACGTATACTGGGAGAGTTCAAGTGATTACGACGAGTAAGGAAAGAAGTGAACGTGTGTTAGCAGAATAAAAGAGATCATTTTGTTGTGAAGTGAAGATGCGAAGGGAGTATCCTTTAGACCAGGGTGGAAGCTTTTGTTATGTTAGAGGTGATTCCTCGTAGACTTGGATTAAGTATTGGAGCGTGTGTTATTTGTGGCCATGTGTGGCATTGGCAACTTGTTTAAGTTAAGAAGGAACTTCATCGTTATCCGTCTTGAGAAGGAACATTCGGGACGAATGTTTCTAAGGATGGAGAATGTTATACCCCGTATTTCCAGAGTATGTACGTGTGGGCGTACGTAGAAAGTTTGAGCCTTAAAGTTAGGCAAGGACGAAATTTTGTGCACAACCCCCGTAAAGAATCGTTTTTCGACGAAACGTTTTACAGAACTTGCGAAGGGAAAATTCCGGCTATGTCATTTATAATTTTTGCGGATTTTTCCGAGAGATGAAATATTTTGGACCAACGAGAGGGCGACACTTGTCACCCTCAAGTGGACGGTTTGTGGTGGCCGATTGGTGCCCATTTCGTGGCATGTTTCATGGCCTAAAACAAGGGTCAATGTTTGTGAGGGATTTGTGGAGTAGGGTTAGGGTGCACTTGGCTTGATCTTGACCCTCCACTTGCCCCCCACTTGGCTTGATCTTGGCCCTTGGTTGTCCTATAAATACCCCTCCCTTGTTGAAGACTTCTTCATCCACAAATGTGTTCTAAGTCTTAAAATCCTCCCCCCTCTTCTTGTTGCTCTCGTCCAAGAGCCTTCCCCCTCCCCCTTTGTAAGGCCTTGTGGCCGAGAGGGTACCCCCCCTTCCTAGTGGTGCTAAGCCGAGAGGTACCCCCCCTTGGCTAGTTGTTCTCGTAAAAATACACCCCCCTTGTAGAAAAGTATTCTCCAAGTATTGTTATTATCCCCAAAATACCCTAGCCGTATACCTTGTAGTATTCCAAAAGATACCTCTATACGTAGAGCCCGGAAATACTACCTTATGTCCTTTTTGTCTCAAATGAAACCCTAAGGAAAAATCTTCATAGTTGGTTGAAGTGCTAAGTAGAAGTTGTTTGGGAACTTCTAAGGGTTGTTTGGAGCGGGTTGGAGCGCACAGAGTAGGAGCTAAATGTTGCTCAGGATCGACATTTAAACTTGGATAATTTTGGGCTTATCGAGGTAAATACGCTTGACCTTCTTTTGTAATTAAAGTTTGCATACTGTTGAAGTATAAGAATTAAGTATAAGTTATATACAAGGAAGGTATATAAGAAGGGAATTGAACTGTACTTACATAGGACTGTATCTACAGTAGACTTGTGAAGTTTGGCAGGTAGGGAAGTGCTGCCCAATTTTTCCGTAGAATCTTGTATCTAGATTTATTCTACCGAGTAGTCTAGACTTTGATAGACTTGTATAACCGTTATAGGTTGAAGTACTGCGAGTAGCAAATTCTACTCGAAGGGTGGAAAAGGCTAACAGGACTACAATACTTTGGAGCTTTTGCTAATAGTCGATAATCGTCGTGAGGTATGTGATTCTTCCTATACTCTTGAGCATGATATTTTAAAGGAATATATATAGTACGGTAGACGTACGTGTGTTAACTGAACGTAGTTTTACGGCAATGTCTTTTGACTTAAGCCTGAATAATAAGAATCTTGAAGTATTTCAAAAGATTTAAGAACCGTTTTGAAAGAAGAGTAATACTTGATTTTGAAAGCTTAAAAGTTATACTAGAAGTTAGGTATAACGACTTAAGAAGATAAAAGAATGGTTATTGATTTTAGAAGTTAAGAGGCTTAATCTTAAAAGATAAGAGACTTGACTTAATTGAATTGATGTGAAAGTTGTTAAGAAGTGTGAAACCTCATTCGTGAGTAATGAGTACTTGGTTTTTAAAGAATAATGTTTTACTGATTTCGGAAATGAGAATAAGTAAGGAACTTGATTTCTAAAAGAGACTTGAGGAAACTAAGGAGTTTTTGGTTTAAAAGAAAGGCATTGTTTTGTCTTAAAATTGGTTTAAAACATAAAGTGTTATAACAGCTTTATGGGAAGTTAGTGTCACGACCCGAACCCGGGCCCGTGACTGGTGCCTTACCCGGGCACCCAAGTAGTCATACATCAGAGAAAATCAGTGGAACATAAAAACAAGACATGAAGCAAGAGATATTATATATAAACAGGCCAGCAAAACGATTGCCTTCAGTATATAAATACATAAAAACGAGCAGTTTAATCCTTTTACAACCACACGCTTGCATTACTACAGACCTCTAAGATTTACAACAACCATGACGGGACGGGGCGCCATACCACTGAATATACAGAACCTCTGACTCGGGAACACATCAGAAGAATAAGCCTCGGAGAAGCGGAGCTTCCCAATATCTGAATTGTGATCCTATGGCGAGGATCAACTACGGTGTACTCCTACTGCGACATGACGCAGCCCGGGGAGAGGCATACATGGTACCAAGTATGTGGCGAGAATCTGCGGTTAAATCATAACTGATCTATATAAGCGGGAGACATGTATGATAACCAAAATACGATGCAGCAACATAAGCGATCAAGTCGAGGACTCACGCCCTCAAAGTCATCACTCAATATAGAACTATGGGTCTCACGCCCACAACATCAATCATGTTCGCATCATGGCGGCCGCATGCCCTGCGCATCGGTGCGAGCATGTCCATGATGCAACAATAATAACAATGCCGCATGGCCACATGCCCCGAATTCTGCGCCGGTGCGGACATGTCCATGTAACATCAACAATATATCTTGGTGGTCAACCACGCGTAGCCACATGCCCCGGATTCTGCATCGGTGCGAACCGTCCATGTAACAATAATAACCATATATCGGGTAATCAACCTGCCGCATGGCCACATGCCCCGAGTCTGCATCGGTGTAGACATGCCCATGTAACAATAATAATGGAAGCATACCCGTGGAATCTTCCGTCACTGCCGGTACGTCCAAGTAAGCTCTCAACAAGTCAACCGGCACTCCATCGAGAGATGCGGTAGTATAGAAACACAATTCTTGCACAACAAAGGCTATCACAACAAGCATAGGCAAGTTACACAACAACAAGCATAGACAAGTTATACAACTACAAACATAGGCAAGTTATACACAACTCAAGGTACTTCCATTTTATATCAAAGTCCGGGTTTTAACCCTAAAGTACTACGTACGTTAAATTCCTTTTAAAGAGATCCATTCCTTTTATAAAGGTCACCCGATACCCGTAGTATAAAATAGAGTGACTCACATTTTTAGGTAAACCAAAACACTTTCCTTTTCAACAACATTCTTTCCCCTAAAGTTCCAGTTTGCCTAATTTCAATTACTCAGGTCTCTTTATTTTAGAAAAGTTTCATAGTTCATAGTCTTGATCATTTAAGAATATAATTCTCTTTTAAACAATCTGAGAACATATGCCTTATATGAGTGTAGGTTATTCTTGTTCATTATCAATCTTATTAAGCAGCCATGATCTAGGAAATGTAATATCATTTTGTCTCATCTTAGCTTCTATGCAGATGGAGGTTTCTACTGGTTTTAATAATACTTTATTATTCAATACATTTTCCTTTATTAACGCTGCAGTGGTTTGTCGATACTCATTCGATTTAGAAATCAAGAAACGTTATTCCCTTTTAAAAACCAAGTACTCATTACTCACGAATGAGGTTTCACACAAACATCCATATTAAGTCAAGTCTCTTATCTTTTAAGATTAAGTCTCTTAACTTCTAAAAATCAGTAAACCATTCTCTTTATCTCTCTTAAGACGTTATACCTAACTTCCCATAAAGCTAGTATAACTCTTATGTTTTCAAAACCTAGTATTACTCTTCTTTCAAAAAGGATTCTTAATTCTTTTGAAATACTTCAAGATTCTTATTATTCAGGCTTAAGTCAAAAGACATTGCCGTAAAACTATATTCAGTTAACACACGTACGTCTACCGTACTATGTATATATTCTTGTAAAATACTTCCAGACTCTTATTATTCAGGCTTAAGTCAAAAGACATTGCCACACGTACGTCTACCGTACTATATATATATTCCTTTAAAATATCATGCTCAAGAGTATATGAAGAATCACATACCTCGCGACGATTATCGACTATAAGCAAAACGCTCCACGGCTATAACCCGGCTAGCCTTGTCCACCTTTCAAGTAGCACATTCAACCTCGATAAGCCCAAAATTATCCAAGTATATAAGTCGCTCCTGAGCAACGTTTAGCTCCTACTCCGGGCGCTCCAACCCACTCCAAACAACCCTTAGAAGTTCCCAACAACTTCTACTTAGCACTTCAACCGACGATGAAGATTTTCCCTAGGGTTTCGTTTTGAGACAAAAGGTAGTATTTCCGGGCTCTACGTATAGAGGTAACTTTTGGAAAACTACAAGGTATAAGGCTAAGGTATTTTGGAATAGTACAATACTTGGAGAATATTTTCTACCAAGGGGGGGCGTATTATACGAGAACAACTCAAGGTAAGGGGGGGGTTACCCTCGGTTAGCACAACTAGGGAGGGGGGGGGGGGGGGGTGTGCCCTCTCGGCCAACGCTTCTCAAAGGGGGGAGGGGGAGGCTCGTGGACGAGACCGCTACAAGAGGGGAGGGGAGGATTTCAAGACTTAGAAAAATTTAGGATGAAGAAGTCTTCCACAAGGGAGGGGTATTTATAGGGAAACCAATGGCCTTGATCAAGCCATGTGGTAGGCAAGTGTAAGGCCAAGATCAAGCCAAGTGCACCCTAACCCTACTCCCCAAAACAAGGCACAAAACAAGGCACCAAACATGGCACAAAACAAGGCACAAAACAAGGCCAAAAAGCAAGCCCAATTCGTCCCACTTGGACGCCCACCAACGTCGATGTGAGGTGACACTGTCACCCTCCCGTTGGTCCAAAATGTTTCGTCTCTCGGAAAAATCCGCAAAAATTAAAAATGACATAGCCGTATTTTTCCCCTCGCAAGTCTAGTAAAATGTTTCGTCGCAAAACGATTCTTTTCGGCACTTGTGTACAAATTTCGAACCTTGCCAACCTTAAGGCTTAAATTTTTATACGTACGCCCTCACGTACATACTCTGGAAATACGGGGTATAACATTCTCCCCTCCTTAGAAACATTCGTCCCGAATGTTCCTTCTCAAGACGGATAACGATAAAGTTCCTCTAACAAGTTGTCAACGCCACACCTGGCCACGTAATAACACACGTCCTCTTCTTTCCTTACCCGTCGTGCCCTTCTCGAATGCTTGAACTCTTCTAGTATACGTACCACACTTCAGTCATCGCTTCAGTTCCCAAAACTTTGGAGTCACCACCTCCAAACTTGGTCATCTAAACTTGGGCCTAGCACCCTCGTGACCCTACCACCTGGCGGGACCACCTCGAGCTGACCCCACCTCATTCCGGGCTACGGGTTGACACGCAACACGTCCTCAACCCGACCCTCCGTCACGCCAACTCTCTTGTTTCTCGATCCGGAACAATCTTACCTACACAGGTCATGAAAGCTACCACTTCCATTTTACACTACCCAAGGAATTTTACCACAATTACTCCACGTATACTTATACATTCTGACAAAGATCCCCCGCAAAATCTTGTATTCAAGACGGCCTTACATCTAAGGTCTCAATTGTAATATTCTAAGGTTCATCATTTTCTCACCCCCAAGCTTACCCTTTTACACTAACCAGGTTTCTAAATCACATTTTAGCACAAAGCTATCCGAACATAACACTAAACATATCATCATAACATCAATGCATACAAGTCTCTAGAGGGTTAAGGATATACCTGAAAATAGGCGGTTCACAGGACCGCTAAAACTGGGAACTTCCACCGCGACCTCTGCCGTGGCCTGCCGGTGTATGAACATCCTGCCTAGCTATGGAAGGTGAAGAACCCGCAACTGATCCCGTAGTCTGTGCTATCCTACCAGCGCTACCCCTGGTCGGACAGTCTCTCGCCAGATGGCCCTGTTGGCCGCAAAAATAACAAGCTCCCTTGGTACCACGACACTCTCCGAAATGCGGTCTACCACATCGACCACACCGAGTTAGGGGTGACTGCATCTGGCCCACACCCTTACTCCCCTGGAAATCGGAACCCCTGGAGCTCTGACCTGCTCCTGAATCCCCTGGATGCCCTGAAGGTTGTGGAGGACTACTCTGCACTGGCGGAGGTACAAAACTAGCATGCTGCTGAGGCGGTCCGCCTCGAAAGTCACCAAAGGACCCTGTTGTTCTGGCCCTCTTCTGCTGATCTTGGTCATTCCGTCGACCTCTACGCTCCTCACACCCAAGTGCATAAGCCTGCATGCGGGCAATGTCCATGCCCGGCTGAAGAGCTACACCCGAACAAGCCTCTGCCAAGTAGTTATCTAACGTGCGTAGCGGTGTACTCATCCTCCATATCGGCTACTACGGTATCACGACCGTTAAGGGCGTGGGGTGCCTACGAGCACCAGTAGTCATACATCAGAGAAAATCAGCGGAATATAAAATAAGACATGAAATAATTGTAAATGATACACAGTTTCTGAGAAAAGGGTTGCCTTTCGGCATAAACTGTGTCTCATTTTATAAACTGTTTCATGTCTTGTTTTTGTATTTCCGCTGATTACTCTGATGTATGACTACTTGGGTGCCCCGTAAACACGATTCTGGCCCGGAATGTCGTGACAAATGTGGTATCGAGCGATTAATCCTCGGAAAGTGTCTACAGACCGTATCTAGTAGAGTCTTGATTATCGATGTGTTGTGCACCACACCAATAATCAGGAGGCTATAGGATATTTAGGATTGGTTTCCATTCTTCTCATTCTGAGATCGTGCTTTAGAGCTGTGTTATAGGTTGGACCCCTCTAACGTATTCCTTTCTGTGATTATGCCTCACGTAAGGCAACCGGGCCCGAAGGGCAAAGGCGTAGGAGGCTGCTAGCGAGACACCCAGTCACGAGGGCTCGAGCCCAGTCTATACGAGACGGCGAGTTCTATGACGCCGCCCGGCCCAGAGAGACCACAGTACCCACCTCGCATCCCACGGCTGGGGCGGAGAGTTAGGAGTATAAGGAGATGGCCCACTATTGGCTAGAGTTGTGGCGAATGAGGAGAGGCTGAATCGGCGATTCGATTCAGCTCGGCTCGATCGCACCGTGGTACACGAGGCGAGATAGTTTGAGACTACGAGATTTCTTGAGTTGTAGCCGCGAGTTTTACGGGTCGGCGGAGGATGATCGCGAGGAGTTCATCCGTCGGCTTCAAGGATCATGCGGGTGATCAAGGCCTCGAGACAGTCTGTGACCGGTTCGCATCGGTGCGTGATACCGCGATCGATTGGTTTGATTCATGGGAGTTATCGGGAGAGCACGCGTCCCGGCTACTTGGGATGAGTTTTGAGGCCTTTCTCACTCATTTCTTGCCTCGCGGATGAGGAGGCACGGCCGATAGATTCTTGATGGCGAGAAGGGCCTTGCCGTTAGGAGTACAACGTTGAGTTTGATTCGTTGGCTCGATATGTCCCGGCATTGGTAGCGGATATGGAGGATAGGGTGCACCGCTACGTCACCGGCTAGATGATTACATGGCGAGTCGTATGCGGGTGTTTCTCTTCAGTAGGTATGGACATTACCGCGTGCAGCTCACGCCCTTGGATGCGAAGCGCAGAGGTCGGCGAGTGGGCGGATAGCGGCGAGAAGAAGGCGGGGCGGGAGGGTCTTACGGTGGCTATCGTGGTGGGTGGCCTCGGCTGGCATCTGGATTTGCACCACGGCCAGCTCGAGCACTCTGCCGCGTCCTCGGCCACGGCCCGAGTATCCGAGGCGGACGGGGCCCGGGCTTGGGCGTCGAGTAGCGAGTGCGGCGACGGGACCACCCCGGTGTGGCCGATCGGTAGGTCCCATTACGGGAAGTGTGGTACTTTTTTGGAGCTTGTTACGATTGTGGCCAGCGGTCACTTTGCGGGCTTGTCAGGCCGGGCGGGGCGGTGGTAGGGCTCGGCCTTGAGTTCGTTGCCTTCATCATCTCCTCTGATTACTCGCCCGGGCGTGGTACTCATGGGTCCAGGTCGCGGCAGGTCGTGGCTCGGGTCCCGATCTAGCGGTCCTCGAAGCTGCATTTATGCTTTGTCGGTAAGCGGATCAGGAGGCCTCACCTGATGTCGTCACAGGTACCTTATCAGTTTCTGGGTTTGATGTATATGCTTTGATAGATCCGGGTTCTACTCTGTCCTATATATCCCCCCTTGTTGCTAGTAGGATAGGGATAGAGCCTGAGTCCATAGACCCTTTCGAGGTAGCTACGCGATGGGTGATTCGGTGGTAGCTCGGCGGGTATATAGAGCTTGTCTGTGACCATTCTGATCGTCGGACCCTGGCGACTTGATAGAGTTGGAGATAATTGACTTGACGTGATCATGGGGATGGATTGGCTAGCTTCTTGCTACGCCAATGTAGGCTGAGAGAGAGTAATGCAGTTCCGGTTTCACGAGGCCGGTTGTTGAGTGGGAGGAGCACGGTATCGCAGAGGTAGGTTTATTTCCTACCTCGAGGCTAGGAAGATGGTGCGAAGGGTATATCTACCATCTCGTTCGGGTGTTTGATCTTCAAGGCTGCGGTACCAGATTTTCATCGGTTCGATGATCGTGAGTTCCCGGACGTGTTTCGGATGACCTCGGGTATCCCTCACGAGAGGAGATCGAGTTTTGTATAGATGTGTTGCGGATACTCGCCTATTTCCATTCCGCCATACAGAATGCTTTGCGAGTTGAGAGAGTTGAAGGACGGTGAGGATTTCTTTGGAGAAGGGCTTCATCCGAGCCTAGTGTTTCTCACCGGGAGCGCCGTATTGTTCGTGAAGAAGAAGGGCGGGGCGCTGCGCATGTGTGTTGATTACGACGGTGAACAAGGTGACCATTAAACGAATACCTTCCCGGGATTGATGATTTGTTCGACGGTTGCGAGTGCGAGATGCTTCTCAAGATTGATCTACGGTCGGGCTATCATCAGTGCGAGTCGAGGTGGATGTCCTAGGATCGCATTCGGACGATGCGGGCATTATGAGTTCGAGTCATGTCTTTTGGGTTGACAATGCTCGCGGTATTCATGGATTTGATGAACGAGTGTTCAAACCATTTTTGGACACGTTTGTGATAGTGTTCATTGATGATATCTTGGTTTATTCTCGCCGGAAGCGAGGCATCACGGAGCATTTGAGGCTGTCTTGTGATTCTCGAGACCAGCGATTATGCGCCAAGTTTTCCAAATGTGAGTTTTGGTTGACTTGATGGCGTTTCTTGGGCATATTAGCCGGGTGATGGCATTCAGTGAATCTGGCCAAGATCGAGGCGGTCGAGGACTTGGCCTAGAACTACTACTCAAACGAGAGGTTCGATTTTACGGGCCTTGCGAGGATATTATCGGCGGTTCGTGGAGAAGTTTGCTTCTATCTGCGCACCATTGACTAGGTGACTCGGAAAGGCGCGAGTTTGATGGATGATGCTTGTGGCGAGGTTTCCGTTCTGAAAGAGGCGGCGCCTCGTTCTTACTCTTCCGGAGGGTCGGATGGTTATGTCGTGTATTGTGATGCGTCGAGCATCGGGTTGGGATGTGTGTTGATGCGGCATGGCGAGTTATAACATATGCGTCACCGGTGAAGAAACACGAGGAACTACCCACCCATGATTTGGAGTTGGCGGTGTGATTCACGCTTTGAAGATCTGGAGGAACTATTTGTATGGGGTTCACGTGGATATTTTCACGGACCACAAGAGCCTCGGTATATCTTCACCGGAGGAGTGAACTTACGGCGAGAGCGGTGGTTAGAGTTGCTTAAGGATTACGATGTTGATATCTGTACCACCGGGAAGGCCGATGTTGTGGCGTATGCTCTTGAGTCGTAGGTCGATGGGAGCCTATCGGATGTGCGGCTAGAGAGGAGGGACATGGTTCGTGATTTGCATCGATTAGCGAGCCTTGGCGTCCGTTTGATTGATTCGATAGCGATGGGGTTAGAGTTCGTGAGGTTGCGAGTCTTCCATCGTCGAGAGGTGTAGAGGCAGCGATTCGAGGATCGACTTTGATTCGATATCGTGATCTGACTCTTACGTGAGGCAAGGGTCCTTGAGGTAGCACGATGGGGTGCTAAGGTTTGAGCGGGTTGTGTGTTCCGGATGTTTGAGGACTTCGGCATGTTCTTGGGGAAGCACACTGCGGCGTTACTCTATCCATCCGGTCGACCAAGATGTACCACGACGCCAGATCCGTGTATTGGTGGGATGGCTTGAAGAGGGCGTTGCGAGTTCGTAGCTCGATGCGTGTTGTCGGCGGTGAAGGTAGAGCACGAGGCACAGTGGTTTATTCTGACGATTGAGATCCCGACACGGAAGTGGGAGGTAATCAACATGGACTTTATCACAGGATTACCTCGCACTCAGAGGAGACATGATTCTATATGGGTTATCGTCGGCGGTGATGAAATCAGCCCACTTTCTTCCGTCGGGACGACTTTTGGTGAGGATTATGCGGACTTTACATCAGAAGGTCGTCGGATCGCATGAGTCCCTATTTCCATCATATCGCACAGAGCCCAGTTCTGGCTAAGCTCGGAGGTCCTTCGAGAGGTTTAGGGGCGCAGTGAGCACAATCTTGCATTTCATCCATGAGCAGACGGACGAGGCGAGCGCACTATCGGACTCTTGAGGATATGCTGCGAGCCTGTGTTATCGACTTCAGGGGTAGCTGGGAGGATCATTTGCCTCTAGTTGAGTTCACGTACAATAATAGCTACCACTCCAGTATTCAGATGGCGCCTTATGAGGCCTTGTATGGGAGGAAGTGCAGATCGCCTATAGGTTGGTTCGATGTGGGCGAGGTGCAGCTAGTGGGACCAGATTTGGTCGCGGCGATGGATAAGGTGAAGCTTATCAGAGGCGGCTATTAATTTCGAGTCGGCCAGAAGTCATATGCGAATCATCGTCGTCGGCATCTTGAGTTCGAGTTCATGATTAGGTTTTCCTAAAGTGTCACCCATGAAGGGTGTGATGAGATTCGGGAAGAAGAAACTTCGGCCCAGGTATATTAGGCCATTTCGTTGTCCGCGGGGTAGGCAAGGTTTCCTACGAGTTGGATCTGCCGTCCGACACGAAGCGATGCATCCGGTTTTTCACGTATCTATCTTTGAGAGATGTATCGGGGATCCATCTAGGGTACACCCGATTGTGATGTCAGTGTGGGGGTTATCGTATGAGAGATTCCCATAGCGATAATCGATCGTCGAGTTAAGCGTCTGCGGACGAAGGGCGTGGCCGTCAAAGTCTTGTGGCGGAACGAGCTCGAGGAGGAGATGGCGTGGGAAGCCGAGGAGGACATGAGGCAGTATCCTCACCTATTCCCAGCACCTCCGTAATTCACTTTCCTACTTGTAAATTTTCGTTATCGTTTACGCCAAGTGTTGTTACGTGGCGTGTGGCATTTGCAACTGTTTAAGTTATGAAGAATCTTATCGTTAACTGTCTTGGGAAGGAACATTCGGGACGAATGTTTCTAAGGGGGGGAGAATGTTATACCCCGTATTTCCAGAGTATGTACGTAAGGGAATACGTACAAAAAGTCTAGCCTTAAAGATAAGCCTTGGACGTTTTTTTTTTATTTGTGCACAACTCACTAAAAGAATCGTTTTCCGACGAAACGTTTCCACAGCTTTCGTAGGGTAAATTCCGGCTATGCCATTTCTAATTTTTGCGGATTTTTCCGAGAGACGAAACATTTTGGACCAACGGGAGGGCGACACTTGGCACCCTCCAATTGGTGGACTTGAATCGTCCATTGGACGAAATTGAAGAGCATTGGCACGTTTTTTGTGCCTTGTGCACAAGTCAAGGAGTTGGTAGGATATTTGTGTGGAGTAAATCTTCACCCTACACTTGCCTTGCACTTGTCTTAATCTTGGCCATTGGTTGGCCACTTCTTGACCTATAAATACCCCAGAGATGAAGAGTTCTTCATCCACAAATCTTTCAAGTCTTGAAAATCCTCTCCTCTCCCTTTGTAGCCTTTTCGTCCAAACCTCCTCCCTTGAAGGCCCTTGGCGAATACCCCTAGCCTAGCCAAAATCTACTCCCTCCTTGGTAGAAAAGTTGTCTTCTTGTATTGTTTTAATGCCCAAAATACCTAGCCCAAATCCTTAGTCCTTAGTAGAAGTTGTGAAGAACTTCTAAGGTTTCTTAGACTCTGGAGCGTACAACTTAGGAGCAAAACCTTGCTCAGTGCGACTTTATCTAGGATATTATTGGGCTTACCAAGGTAAATAATCCTAACCCTCTTTTGTATTAGAGAATACTTACTGTAGTAGTATAAAAATAAGTATTAAATACTTAGAAGAATATTACAGAATAGAATTGAACTGTTATCACGATGAAGGGTTTAAAGAAGAATAATCAAAGCGTACTTACATAGATCATTTTCTGATGAACTTGAGTAGCTCACCGGGTAGGGAAATGCGCCAATTTTCCGTAGGATATAGAACCCTCTGTTTAGAATCATTTACAAAGTAGTGCGAGCGTTGTTAGGCGTGTCGACTATTATAATTTGATTCTCTGCGCGACATATTTAACTTGGCGGCGGTTTTATTTGAGAAGGTATGTGATTCTTCCTAAAGCATGATATTTTAAATATATATATATAGTGCGGTGACGCATACGTGTTAAGCGAATAATAACTACGGCAATGTCTTTTGACTTAAGCCGAATAATACTTACGGCAATGTCTTGCGACTTAAGCCTGAATAATAAAGATCTTAAAAAGTCTTTCAAAAGAATTATAACAGTTTTAAAAGAAGAAGAATAGTTGTTTTTAAAACAAGAAGCTTAAGGGTTATACTAGCTTTATGGGAAGTTAAGTATAACGGCTTAAGTTTTATAAAAAGAACGATTTACTTATGTGTTTTATAAAAGACTTGTATTGATTTCAAAGGTATAATAAGATGGTTTTGGTGAGTAGACATATTGTGACGCTATGTGCTAGTATCTTGTAACGTTTGTGTAAAGAGGTCGGTCTTACTTATGCTTATGTTGTTTGAACTATAAATTTGTTGTGTTAGTCTTATATCACTCACCTCTTGAGATGATCACAGGGGTTAAGGCGCCTCCGTCGGGGTAGACTCGAGTGATGCAGGACCATGATTCGAGAATACCTCATGCGGGTCGGGGGCCTATGCGGAGCTACGAGAGTTCGAGTTAGTATGCGGGGTTATGCCTCATGCGATACATGTGGCCCGTGCGAGACAACGAGTCGGGGCGTTGCAGGAGTAGCTACCCTCGATGCGGGGTTATGCCTCATGCGGGCCCACGTGAGTGGCCTATGCGGACTCGGGAGTCGAGTTAGGCTGCGGAATGATGATGTGGGCGAGTGGCCTGTTTGATCATTCGCGGCCTAGACAAAACCTATTCTGATTTACTATTGTTGCTCTTGTTTGTGATGTGCACTATGTGCGGTTTCCTGGTTGTTTCACACATATTTGTAAGCTGGTTTTAAAATGATATGTTTTCATTTAAGTACTTTCTGATTTAGCATACTTAGTACTGTTATCTTGACCTCCTTGAGTGCGTTCATGCCGCAGTAAGGGCAGCAGTGCTAGATCCGCATCCTTAGGATCTCTGCATTAGTGTCGGGAGCTCATCTTCTCCGAGGCTCTACTTTTTGGTATGATCTCCTGTATTGTAGATAGTTTATGCAGTCGGTATGGCGGCCCTGTCCACATAGTTGTATATTTCCTTAGAGGTTTGTAGTCATGTTATGCAGTGTCGGATGTAGCGCTAAACCTTGTTTATATATATATTAGAAAGCGGCGTTTGTTCACATAAAGCGTGTCTCATTTATAAAGCTTTCATGTCTTGTTTTTGTATTTCAGTGATTACTCGATGTATGACTACTTGGTGCCCGGTAAGGCACGATTCACGAACCGGAATGGGTCGTGACAAACAAGGGAGATATATAGGGCCAGTAGAACCGGATCTATCAAGCATACATCAAACCAGCCCGATAAGGTACATGGCGACATCGGTGAGGCCTCACGATCTGTCGGTGGATAAAGCATAAATGCGGTTACGAGGACCGCTAGAAGCTGAGACGAGCCACGACCTCTGGCGACCTGTGACCCGTAGGTACCACGCCTCGGCGAGTAGCTGTAGGAGATGATGGCGACAACGAACACGAAGGTGAGCCTACCACCGCGTGCGCCCCGGTCGGACGATCCTCGCCAAAGTGACCTGCTGGCCTGGCGTAACAAGCTCCAGCGATACCACACTTCCGTAATGGGATCTACATCGGCCACCGGGGTGGTCGATCGGCGATACCGCTACTACGGGCGTGCGAAGCCACAGGGCCTGAGTGCGCCCTCGAATACTCTGGTGTCTTTGAGGGCGGTGCGAGTGCTCTGGTGGGCGTGGTGCAAATCTAGGCTTTCTTTGAGGCCGCCCACCACGATAGCCACCAAGACCCTCGTCTGCCTTTTCTGCGCCACTGCCGTCATTTCGTCGACTGACTCGCGTCAAGGGCATGAGCTGCGTGCGGGTAATGTCCATACGGTGAAGAGAAACACCGCACATGACTCGGCCGTATAATCATCTAGCGGTGGCGTGGCGGTGCACCTATCCTCCATATCTGCTACCAACGCTGGGACATATCGAGCCAATGAATCAAACTCGACATTGTACTCCCTGACAGTGCGTCCTCTCTGCCTCAGCAGTAAAAATCTATCAGCCCGCGCCCTCCTCATCTGTGGAGGCAAGAAATGAGTGAGAAAGGCCTGCGAAAACTCGTCCCGTAGTCTTTGGAGTGCATGCTCTCCCGGAAAGCTCCGCGAATCAAACCAATCGATGCGGTATCACGCAGCGCGGCCGATCTGGCGAAGATCACGGACTCTGTCTCACGAGGCCTTGATCACCCGCGTGATCCTCTGTGGTGACGGATGAACTCCTGCGGATCATCCTCGACCTCGACCGTAAAACTCGCGGGCTCTGACTCAAGAAATCTCGTAGCCTCAAACTATCTGCCCTCGGGTGCACCACGGGTGCGACTGGAGCTGGAGCTGGAACTGCCGCATCCAGCCTATCCTCGTGTCTGGCCACAATCCTAGCCAATAGCTGGGCCATCTCCTTGTACCCTATCTCCTCCGCCCGGTGTGGGGCGGGAGAGTGCGGTCGTAGTCTCTTTGGGATGGCGTCGTGGAACTCGCCGTCTAGGGTATAGACTGGGCCTGAGCCCTCTGTCACGACCCGATTAGGGCGTGGTGGTGCCTTACCGGGCACCCTAGTGATACAACATCAGTGTCAGCGGAACATAAAACAATACGAGACATATTATGAAATATGAAACAATAATCGAGAAAAACTTGCCTTTGGCGTATATATAAATAACAACTTTTTCCAACGTGAGCAGTTTTAATCCCTTTTACAAACCACCCTGGCGGTACTCTGGACCTCTAAGAAATGATACGACAACAATGGCGGGACGGGGCCCGCCATACCACGAATGTAAACACCTACAACGGGGACTATACGGCTGATAAGCCTCGAGAAAGCGGAGCTTTCCATGTATTGACTGTGACCCTAAGGCGAGGATCAATGGCGGTGTACCTTTACTGCGGCATGAACGCGGCCCAGAAGAGGTCGATCTGGTACCAAGTATGTGGCGAAAATAAATCGTAAATGAAATCATAGTAGTCTATACAAAGCGGGAGACATGTATGATAGCAAACTACGATTCACCGTAAATGCGATCGTGTCAGTCGAGGACTCACGCCTCAAGTCATCACTCAATTTTACCAATGGGTCTCACGCCCACAACATCAATCGTGCCGTGGAATACCTTCCTCATGCCGGCGGTTATGATACCAAACACCAAGGAATACACATGAACACGAGTCCACTGTGTCCTAATAAAGCGATGCGAGGGTAAATCTGAAGGCATAGCGACTACTAACACCAGCGATACCAACAAGGTCGTAAAATGTGTCATGATATCTGTCTGAACCGTCACATGATAAAAGGCGGTCACTCGCGCGATATCAAATGTGCGGCGTCTAGCCACAGAACTCTCGCGACTCGCATAGGCCAACCTCGTAGGCGCGTGAGGTATAACCCCACATCGGTAGCTACTCCCGGCGTAAATCACGGACTCGCGATCCGCGTAGCCCTGAACCGCGTGACCACAAGGGCGTAAACTAACACGGAACTCCGTAGTTCGCATGGATCCCTGGACCCGCGTAGGTATCCTCGAATCATGGTCCCGGACCGCTGAGTCTACCCGCGTGGAGGCGACAACCTCGGACCGCAAGTCAAGGTGAGTCTAACAATAACAAAATAACGGCTGATAGTAAAACAACTTTAAGCGCAGTCGAGGGGAAAACCCCTTTACACTAACGTCACAAGATACTAACACACGTAGCATCCTAACATGTTTACTTCTCAAATAAACAAGAAAGTATAACAAGGCTATCACAAACCGATACAATCGAGTTATTCACACAAGGTGCTTTCTCTAACAAGTTCGAATTATCTAACCCCAAGTACTTCACACATTAAATCTTTAAAAGATCTGTTTCTTTCACATAAGTCACCTGATACGTAGTATAAAATAGAGTGGCCGTCCTTTTAAGAAAACCAAAACTCTTACCTTTGTAAAATCAAGTAACAACATTATTTCCCTGACGTCGAGTTTGCCTAATTTCAAATGTTCACGTTTCTTATTTTAGAAAGGTTTAAGTGTTCATAGCCTTATTCATTTAAGAATATAATTTTCTTTTAAACAATCGAGAAACATAAGCCTTATATGTGAGTAGGATATTCTTGTTTATAACAATCTTATTCTGACAACCATGATCTAGGAAATATCATTTTGTCTCATCTTAGCTTATGCGGATGGAAGTTGCTCTTGGTTTTATTAATACTTAATTAATCAAAACATTTCCCTTTATTAATTTCTTTGTGGTTTGTCGATACACGTTACGATTTCGAAATCGGTAAAACATTCTTAAGCCGTTATACCTAACTTCCCGTAAAGCTAGTATAACTCTTAAGTTTTCAAAAACCAAGTATTACTTAACTTTCAAAATGATTCAAAACTCTTTTGAAATACTTGATTCTTTATTAACACATAACAAGCGGTTATAGTTCAATTGATTACCTTTTAAAAACCACATATATTTTCTTACCAACATAAAGCCGTTATAACCAACTTCCCATAAAGCGTTATAACACATGTTCTACACCAATCAAATACATTTAGTACGTATGCGTCTGGTACTACATAGTTCCACGTATCATGCTAGAAGAGATAGGAAGAGGTTCGCATACCTGGCGAGTATCGACTAATAGCAAAGCGCTCAGTACTTCCAGTCGGCTACTCCTTAAGCCAAGTAGAGCGCGCCACGTGCGTACTTGACCTATAAGGCCACAGTGACATTAACATCAAGATCTTATCGTAGAACATTACAGAAAATTCGTGACACTCCACATGGCGGCGTAAATCTCCTCTCTAGCGGGCGGCTGCGAGCCAACCGGGGTTATACATCTAACACGACGGGTACAATTCTACTCACGATCTCTACTACACAAGTCTCTTGTAATACGGTCTATGTAATTCTGATTCGATTGATTCTTGAGCTTAAGTCGAAAGACATTGCGCGATGCTAAGCTTAGTTCTATATATAGTATACTTCAACTATATAATCTAACAACATGTAATTTCAATTACAAATAGAGGACAAGATAATTACCTCGATAAGCCCGTAATTATCCAAGTATAAATGTCGATCCTTAGGCGCTTAGCTCACTAAGGTGCTCGACGCTCGAACAACCATAGAAGTTAACCAACTTCACTTAATTACTTCAATCACTCATTGAAGATTTCCTTAGGGTTTGGTTTGAGACAAAAGGACATCTGGTAGTATTTAGACTCTTCGTATAGAGGTTTCTTTGGAATACTACAAGGTATACGGCTAAGGTAATTTGGGCATACCAACAATCCTTGGAGAGTATTTCCTACCAAGAGGGGGGGGTACCTCACGGCACACCACTAGGAGGGGGGGGTGTACCCCTCGGCCAAGGCCTCTAGGAGGGGGGGTGCACCCCTCGGCGAGGCCTCGCAAAGGAAGAGGGAGGGACGAAACCAGCAAGGAGGAGGGAGGTTTTGAGACTTGGAAATTATGGAATGGATGAAGAAGTCTTCAAAGGGGAGGGTATTTATAGGCGAGCAAAGGCCAACCAATGGCCAAGATCTAGCCAAGTGGGGGCAAGTGGAGGGCGAATATGCCCAGTGCCCCTAGACCTACTCGAAAACCCTGCAAATATCTACACAAATATCTAGCGACCGCGCCCGTCAATCGGCCTGCGCCATTCAAGTCCGCTGACGAGAGGGTGCCAAGTGTTGCCTCTCGTTGGTCCAAAGCGTTTCGTCTCTCGGAAAAATCCATAAAAATACTAAATGACATAGCCGTAATTTACCGCCCGTAAGTTAGGTAGAGCGTTTAAATCGGCGACTCTGGCAGGGTGTTGTGCACAAACATATTTCGGCCCGAGGGTGCCACGTGGGGGTGACACGTGTCGCCCCGATTAAATCAAAATATTTCATCTTCGAAAATATCCATACGACCAAAATCTCAAAATCAAGCGGGCCCCACAAAGCGTAAATTTCTCGTGGGCCCAGCGTGACCATTCGAAAATAAAATTCCATAATTCTAATATAATCTAAGAAGTCCAAAAACCAAATCGGAATCGATTCCCGTTAACGAACCTTTTTCCTTACAAAACGGAAACTTTTAGTGGAAAAAATCACCTCTTTCTTCCTTTCCGATCTTTACCGTATTCTCGTCAAATGCGTCCTCGCATACATACCACGGAACTACGGTATAACATTCTTCCCAGCCGAAACATTCGTCGAATGTTCCTTCTAAGTCCCCAAACATACTGGCGTCGATATAGTCTATGCTCTTATCTTATGAGAACAATCACGCCACGCTTTGGCCATGGAAACACTGCGCGGACTTACGTCAAGCCGAGGAAACACCTCTATAACACCACAAATACCTCTTCCGGGGTCAAAATATACTTCCTCGATCGCGATACCACTTTTGTCACTTTGCGCGAGCGCTTGCTCGGCGACCCGACAAATGGTGCGGAACAACTGCGATCCACGAGGCGTGCCTACGGCCGCTTCTCGAGGATGTGCCATACGGAGAGCCACGGTTGGTGCATTCCGTGGTAGAGCTCACGGCCTCTTTATCGCTCGGCCCCGAACATAACAATACGAAAAGGCGGACGTCTTGCCTCAAGTCGGACGGCAATTGCTAACATATAAAGCGACTGGCTATTCTTACATGAACTCAAAAAGCCCAAGTAACTCGGGCTAAGTTCCTTCTGTTTCCAAAACTCGTCACACCTGTCAGGGTGGTACTTTCAAGAAGACCATTATCGGCACGAACTCTGGCGTCGTCGCCGATTATCCATACGATTCCTGCAGTGCGGAACTTACAGGCGAGCTTTACCACATCCACGGTCTGCTGGAACAAGCTGAACCAAGTATGCGAACGCGCCAACATCGAACCAATCGGCCAGGCAACTTACACTTCCGCCCACAAGGCTTCATAAGCGACATCCGAACCTTGAAAAGGTAGCTAGAAGCGCTTCTCTCTACGAGACAACAATCCCCGCGACTACCGAAATCCACACTGGCAGAGGCGAATGCGGTCTGAGACTACTGAGTTCTTAACCTGCTGGTAAAACTTCGAAACAAAAACAGTAGTACCACAGGCTCCTTGTTTGTCATAAGGTGAAGGTAGGCACCGTGCAACCTTACAACCTTTAGATAACTCAACACGGTAGAGTAAGCGGTCTGGTGAAAAAAATATGATGGGCTGCCCCGTCGGCCGACCACGGTCGAGCATCCACGAACTCGTCTGTTGGTTAACTAAACTTGGGCCTAACACCCTCGCAACCTAACACAAGGCGGGACCACAAACTGACCCGCGCCCAAACTGCGCGGGTTGACGCGGCGTAGCCTACTCGACCAGCTTTCATTCCACGCTGCCAGGGACCTATCCCCAACATAGCTCACGTGCTATGCGGCCGATGAGATCAAACATAACACTACACCTTTTCTTGAGATGGCCTTACCTCTAAGGTCTCGCGTATAACACTCTAAGGCTCGCGCCTCTATCCCCCAAAATCTTACTCGGTTAACCAGCGTGATTTCTAATCACAACTAACATTCTTTATCGAACATAGCACTTAAGGTATACTCGCGAAAGTTCTGAAGGACCTTGCTGCTCTGGCCTCTCCTGCGTCCTTGGTTAACAGTCGATCTCTCGTTTCTCGGCTTCTTTGTACATAAGCGTACAGGCCATGCTCAGCCAATGAAGAATTACTCTTGCACAACCTCTCTTAGGTAGTCGTGAGACTGCGTGGTACGTCGGTATAATCTCTGGTAGCCAAATCCATAGCTAATGTGAGTCGCCTCTTTGCAATCTATATTCACTTGTTCGATGCGTGGGCGAAGGTTCAAATATCATGGGCGCGATGAGCTGCCGTCATGCTAAACTCTGGCGGGGCTAGTGGCGTCGCAAATCCCGAATGAAGCACTACCTAGGTAATGATTGGGCTGTGCCTCATGACCCTCGAACTCTGCTCGCGCTCCTCGGTGCGCGCCTCACGGGCGGGTTGCCTGCGGAGGCATAGCGATAAGGAAAGAATTTCATCGGAGGGTCGACTTACAACTCGGCTCTGAGCACGATCTCGAGTGAGAAGAATAGAAACCAATCCTAAATATCCTATAGCCTCACGATTATTGGCGTGGTGCGCGACACGCGATAATCAAGACTCTTGATCTGATGCGTAGACACTTTCAGAGGATTAAGCGCTCGATACCACTTTTGTCACGACCGATTAAGACGTGGTAGTGCCTACCGGGCACCCTGGTGATACAACATCAGTGTCGTGGAACATAAAACAATCTGAGACATATTATGAAATATGAAACAATAATCGAGAAAAACTTGCCTTTCGGCGTATATATAAATAACAACTTTTTCCAACATGAGCAGTTTTAATCCGCTTTTACAAACCACGCCCTTGGCGGTACTCTGGACCTCAGAAATGATCGACAACAATGGCGGGGCGGGGCCGCCATACCACGAATGTAAACACCTGACAACGAGGGGACTATACGGCTGATAAGCCTCGGAGAAGCGGAGCTTTCCCATGTGACTGTGACCCTAAGGCGAGGATCGATGGCGGTGTACCTTTACTGCGGCATGAGCGGCCCGAAGGAGTCGATCTGGCAGTACAGTATGTGGCGAAAATAAATCGTAAATGAAATCATAGTAGTCTATACAAGCGGGAGACATGTATGATAACGAACTCTGATTCACCGTAAATGCGATCGTATCAAGTCGAGGACTCGCGCCTCAAGTCGTCGCTCAATTTTACCAATGGGTCTCACGCCCAGCGTCAATCGTGCGTGGAATACCTTCGCCAGCTGGCGGTTTATGATACCTGAACACCAAGGAATACGCATGAACACGAGTCCGCTGTGTCCTAATAAAGCGATGCGAGGTAAGTGCGAAGGCATAGCGGACTACTAACACCAGCGATGCAACAAGGTCATAAAATGTGTCATGATATGCTGTCTAGGCCGTCACGTGATAAAAGGCGGTCACTCGCGCGATATCAAATGTGCGCGTCTAGCCACGAACTCTCCGCGACTCCGCGTAGGCCAACCTCGTAGGCGCGTGAGGTATAACCCGCGTCGGTGCTACTCCGGCGTCGTCTGGACTCGCGATCGCGTAGCGCGAACCGCGTGACCACGAGGCGTAAACTAACACGGAACTCCGTAGTTCGCATGGATCCACGGACCCGCGTAGGTATCCTCGAATCATGGTCCCCGGACGCTGAGTCTACCCGCGTCGGAGGCGACAACCTCGGACCTGAGTCAAGGTGAGTGGTACAATACCAGCATGCGGTTGATAGTCAAACAACTTTAAAGCGCGATCGAGGAAAACCCGCTTTACACTAACATCACAAGATACTAACACACGTAACATCCTAACATGTTTACTTCTCAAATCAACAAGAAAGTATTATAAGGCTATCATGGCCGATACAATCAAGTTATTCACACAAGGTGCTTTCTACTAACAAGTTCGAATTATCTAACCCCAAGTACTTCATACATTAAATCTTTAAAAGATCTGTTTCTTTCACATAAGTCACCTGATACGTAGTATAAAATAGAGTGGCCGTTCTTTTAAGAAAACCAAAACTCTTACCTTTGTAAAATCAAGTAACAACATTATTTCCCAAGCGTCGAGTTTGCCTAATTTCAAATGTTCACGTTTCTTATTTTAGAAAGGTTTAGTGGTCATGCCTTATTCATTTAAGAATATAATTTTCTTTTAAACAATCGAAACATAAGCCTTATATGTGAGTAGGATATTCTTGTTTATAACAATCTTATTACAATGACCATGATCTAGGAAATATCATTTTGTCTCATCTTAGCTTCATGCGGATGGAAGTTGCTCTTGGTTTTATTAATACTTAATTAATCAAAACATTTCCCTTTAATTTATTTCTTGTGGTTTGTCGATACACGTTACGATTTCGAAATCGATAAAACATTCTTAAGCGTTATACCTAACTTCCCGTAAAGCTAGTATAACTCTTAAGTTTTCAAAAACCAAGTATTACTTCTTCTTTCAAAATGATTCAAAACTCTTTTGAAATACTTGATTCTTTATTAACACATAACAAGCCGATTATAGTTCAATTCGATTACCTTTTAAAAACCACGTGTATTTTCTTACCAACGTAAAGCGTTATAACCAACTTCCCGTAAAGCGTTATAACACATGTTCTATAATCAAATACATTTTAGTGCGTATGCGTCTCTGTACTACATAGTTCCACGTATCATGCTAGAAGAGATAGGAAGAGGTTCGCATACCTCGCGGCAGTATCGACTAATAGCAAAAGCGCTCAGTACTTCCAGTATCGGCTACTCCTTAAGCCAAGTAGAGCGCCACACGTGGTCTTGACCTATAAGGCCACTGGCGACTTATTAACATCAAGATCTTATCGTAGAACATTACGAGAAAATTGGCGGCACCTCCCCATGGCGGCGTAAATCTCCTCTCAAGCGGGGCGGCTACGAAGCCAACCAGGGGTTATACATCTAACGAGCGGTACAATTCTACTCACGATCTTACTACGAGTCTGCATGTCTGATCCTATGTAATTACTGATTCGATTCGATTCTTGGGCTTAAGTCAAAGACATTGCGCGATACTAAGCTTAGTTCTATATATAGTATACTTGACTATATAATCTAACAACATGTAATTTCCAATTACAAATAGAGAGACAAGATAATACCTCGATAAGCCCGTAATTATCAAGTATAAATGTCGATCCTTAGCGGCTTAGCTCTACTCGGGTGCTCGACCGCTCCAACAACCCAGAAGTTCTAACCAACACCTTAATTACTTGATCACTCGATGAAGATTTCCTTGGGGTTTGGTTTGAGACAAAAAGGACATACGGTAGTATTCAGACTCTTCGTATAGAGGTTTCTTTGGAATACTACAAGGTATCTGGCTAAGGTAATTTGGGCATAACAACAATACTTGGAGAGTATTTCCTACCAAGAGGGGTACCTGGCACACCACTAGGAGGGGTGTACCCGCCGGCCAAGGCCTCTAGGAGGGGTGCACCCGCCGGCGAGGCCTCAAAGGAAGAGGAGGGCGAAACCAACGAGGAGGGAGGAGGTTTTGAGACTTGGAAATTATGGAATGGATGAAGAAGTCTTCAAGGGGAGGGTATTTATAGGCCAAGCAAAGGCCAACCAATGGCGAGATCTAGCCAAGTGGGGGCAAGTGGAGGGCGAGATATGCCCAGTGCCCCACAGACCTACTCGCTTAAAACCCTGCAAATATCTACACAAATATCTAGCAACCCTTGCCCGTCCAATCGGCCCTAACGCCCTTGAGTCCGCTGACGAGAGGGTGCCAAGTGTTGCCCTCGTTGGTCCAAAGCGTTTCGTCTCTCGGAAAAATCCGCCAAAAATACTAAATGACATAGCCGTAATTTACCGCCCGTAAGTTAGGTAGAGCGTTCGTCGGCGACTCTAGCAGGGTGTTGTGCACAAACATATTTCGGCCCGAGGGTGCCACGTGGGGTGACACGTGTCGCCCCGATTAAATCAAAATATTTCATCTTAGAAAATATCCATATCGGCCAAAATCTCAAAATCAAGCGGGCCCCAAAAGCAGTAAATTTCTCGTGGGCCCAGCGTGACCATTCAGAAAATAAAATTCCATAATTCTAATATAATCTAAGAAGTCCAAAACCAAATCGGGAATCGATTCCCGTTAACGAACCTTTTCCTTCACAAAAGCGGAAACTTTTAGTGGAAAAATCACCTCTTTCTTCCTTTCGATCTTTACATGCGTATTCTCAAATGCGTGCGTCCTCGCATACATACCACGGAACTACGGGGTATAACATTCTTCCCCGCCCGAAACATTCGTCGAATGTTCCTTCTAAGTCCCCAAACATACAAGCGTCGATATAGTCTCTCACTATACTTATGAGAACAATCACCACGCTGGCCATGACACTGCGCAAAGACTTACATCCAAGCCCACGAGGAAACACCTCTATAACACCACAAATACCTCTTCCGGTCAAAATATACTTCTCGATCCGATACCACTTTTGTCACTTTGCGCGAGCCTTGCTCCGACGACCCGACAAATGGTGCCGGAAACAACTGCGATCCGAGGCGTGCCCTACGGCCTTCTCGGGATGTGCCATGCGGAGAGCCACGGTTGGTCTGTTCCGTGGTAGAGCTCGGCCTCTTTATCGCTCGGCCCGAACATAACAATACGAAAGGCGGACGTCTTGCCTCACAAGTCGGACGGCAATTGCTAACATATAAGCGACTGGCCTATTCTTCACATGAACTCAAAAGCCCAAAGTAACTCGGGCTAAGTTCATACATTTCCAAAACTCTTCACACCCATCGGTGGTACTTTCAAGAAGGCCATTGTCGACACGAACTCTGGCGTCGTCATGCGATTATCCATACGATTCCTGAGCTGCGAACTTCTTCTAGGCGAGCTTTACCATCCACGGTCTGTGGAACAAGCTGAACCAGCTATGCGAACCTTGCCAACATCGAACCAATCGGCCGTGACTTACACTTCCGCCCTTACAAGGCTTCGCCAGCGACATCAGAACAACGAAAAGGTAGCTAGAAAGCACTTCTCTCTGAGGAGACAACAATCCCACGACTACCCACGAAATCCACACAGCGGCAGGCGAATGCGGTCTGAGACTCTTTGAGTTCTTAACCTGCTGGTAAAACTTCCGAAACAAAAACAAGCGTACCACAGGCTCATTGTTTGTCATAAGGTGAAGGTAGGCACCGTGCAACCTTACAACCTTTTAGATAACTCAACCTGTTAGTAAATCGCGGTCTGGTGAAAAATACGATGGGCTGCCCCGTCGCCGACCTGGTCGAGCGTCCACGAACTTCGTCTGTTGGTTAACTAAACTTGGGCCTAACACCCTCACAACCTAACACAGCGGGACCACCCTGTTGACCCCAGCCCAAACTGCAGCGGGTTGACGCGGCGTGGCCTCAACTCGACCCACTTTCATTCCACACTGCTTAGGGACCTGTCCCCGAACATAGCTCACGTGCACTATGCCTTCGATGAGATCAAACATAACACTACACCTTTTCTTGAGATGGCCTTACCTCAAGGTCTCCACGTATAACACTCTAAGGCTCGCGCCTGCATCCCCCAAAATCTTACTCGGTTAACCCACCATGATTTCTAATCACAACTAACACCTTGCTATCGAACATAGCACTTAAGGTATACTCGCTTGAAAGTTAGAAGGACCTAACGCTCTGGCCCTCTCTGCTGTCCTTGGTTAACCGTCGATCTCTACGTTTCTCGGCTCTTTGTACATAAGCGTGCAGGCCATGCTCAGCCAATGAAGAATTACTCTTGCACGACCCTCTCTTAGGTAGTCGTCAAGACTCGTGATACGTCGGTATAATCTCGGTAGCCAAATCCATAGCTAATGTAGTTCGCCTCTTTGCAATCTATATTCATTTGTTCGGTCGTGGGCTGAAGGTTCAAATATCATGGGCGCGGTAAGGAGCGCCGTCAGCGTGCTAAACTTCTGCTGGGGCTAGTGGCGTCGCGAAATCCCGAATGAAGCACTACCTAGGTAATGATTGGGCTGTGCCTCGCAACCTCACGAACTCTGCTCGCGCTCCTGGGCCTTGCCCTCACAGGCGGGTTGCCTGCGGAGGCATAGCGATAAGGAAAGAATTTCATCGGAGGGTCGACTTACAACTTCGGCTCTGAGGCACGATCTGAGTGAGAAGAATAGAAACCAATCCTAAATATCCTATAGCCTCACGATTATTGGCGTGGTGCGCGACAGATAATCAAGACTCTCTTGGATGCGATGCGTAGACACTTTCAGAGGATTAAGCGCTCGATACCACTTTTGTCGCGACCGATTAGGGCGTGGTAGTGCCTTACCGGGCACCTAGTGATACAACATCAGTAATCGGTGAACATAAAACAATACGAGACATATTATGAAATATGAAACAATAATCTGAAAAACTTGCCTTTCGGCATATATATAAATAACAACTTTTTCCAGCGTGAGCAGTTTTAATCCACTTTTACAAACCACGCCTTGGCGGTACTCTGGACCTCAATAAATGATCGACAACAATGGCGGGACGGGGCCCCGCCGTACCCACGAATGTAAACACCTACTGCAACAGGGGACTATACGCGATAAGCCTCGGAGAAAGCGGAGCTTTCCCATGTTGACTTGTGACCACTAGGCGAGGATCGATGGTAGTGTACCTTTACTGCGGCGTGAGCGGCCCGAAGGAGGTCGATCTGGCAGTACCAGTATGTGGCCCGAAAATAAATCACGTAAATGAAATCATAGTAGTCTATACAAAGCGAGAGCATGTATGATAACCAAACTCTGATTCACCATAAATGCGATCGTGTCAAGTCGAGGACTCGCGCCTCAGTCGTCGCTCAATTTTACCAATGGGTCTCACGCCCGCACATCAATCGTGCGTGGAATACCTTCGCCACTCGCTTGCCGTGATTTATGATACACAAACACCAAGGAATACACATGAACACGGGTCCACTGTGTCTAATAAAACGATGCAGGGTAAATGCGAAGGCATGGCGGAGCCTACTAACACCAGTACCAACAAGGCCGTAAAATGTGTCATGATATCTGTCTGAAGCCGTCACATGATAAAAGGCGGTCACTCGCGCGATATCAAATGTGCGCGTCTAGCCTGGAACTCTCCGCGACTCCGCGTAGGCCAACCTCGTAGGCCGCGTGAGGTATAACCCGCGTCGAGGTAGTTACTCCGGCGTAAATCTGGACTCGCGATCCCGTATGGCCACAAAGAACGCGTGACCACAAGGGCCGTAAACTAACTGGAACTCCGTAGTTCGCATGGATCCCACGGACCCGCGTGAGGTATCCTCGAATCATGGTCCCCGGACGCTGAGTCTACCCGCGTGGAGGCGACAACCTCGGACCTGAGTCAAGGTGAGTGGTACAATACCAGCATGGTGATAGTCAAACAACTTTAAAAGCGCGATCGAGGAAAACCGCTACACTAACATCACGAGATACTAACCTGCGTAGCATCCTAACATGTTTACTTCTCAAATCAACAAGAAAGTATTATAAGGCTATCCTGAACCGATACAATCGAGTTATTCACCTGAGGTGCTTTCTACTAACAAGTTCGGTGCTCTAACTGAAGTACTTCACATTAAATCTTTAAAAGATCTGTTTCTTTCACATAAGTCACCTGATACGTAGTATAAAATAGAGTGGCCGTCACCAAGAAAACCAAAACTCTTACCTTTGTAAAATCAAGTAACAACGTTATTTCCCAAGCGTCCAAGTTTGCACAATTTCAAATGTTCCGTTTCTTATTTTAGAAAGGTTTAGTGATTCATAGCCTTATTCATTTAAGAATATAATTTTCTTTTAAACAATCAGAAACATAAGCCTTATATGTGAGTAGGATATTCTTGTTTATAACAATCTTATTCAATGAACCATGATCTAGGAAATATCATTTTGTCTCATCTTGGCTTATGCGGATGGAAGTTGCTCTTGGTTTTATTAATACTTAATTAATCAAAACATTTCCCTTTATTAGTATTTCTTTGTGGTTTGTCGATACGTTCGATTTCGAAATCGAGTAAAACATTCTTAAGCCGTTATACCTAACTTCCCGTAAAGCTAGTATAACTCTTAAGTTTTCAAAAACCAAGTATTACTTCTTCTTCAAAATGATTCAAAACTCTTTTGAAATACTTGATTCTTTATTAACACGTAACAAGCGGTTATAGTTCAATTCGATTTACCTTTTAAAAACCACGTGTATTTTCTTACCAACATAAAGCCGTTATAACCAACTTCCCATAAAGTAGTTATAACACTTTATATTTCTACATAATCAAATACATTTAGTACATGTACGTCTACCGTGCTACATAGTTCCTGCATATCATGCTAGAAGAGATAGGAAGAGGTTCGCGTACCTCGCGGCGAGTATCGACTAATAGCAAGCGCTCCAGTGCTTCCAGTATCGGCTACTCCTAAGCGGTAGAGCGGCGCCACTGCGTAGTCTTGACCTATAAGGCCCTGGCGCATTAACATCAAGATCTTATCGTAGAACATTCTGAGAGAAAATTAGACACCTCCCCGCACGCGGCGTAAATCTCCTCCTCGAAGCGGGGCGGCTACGAGCCCGACCGAGGTTATAATCTAACACGACGGGTACAATTACTCCCGCGCACTACCTGCAAGTCTCTTGATCTATGTAATTCTGATTCGATTCGGTTCTTGAGCTTAAGTCAAAGACATTGCGCGTGCTAAGCTTAGTTCTATAGTATACTTCAACTATATAATATAACAACATGTAATTTCCAATTACAAATAGAGACAGAGATAATACCTCGATAAGCCCGTAATTATCCAAGTATAAATGTCGATCCTTATGGCAGCAGCTCACCACTCGGGTGCTCGACCGCTCCAAACAACACCAGAAGTTCTAGCAACTTCCTTAATTACTAAATCCTTTCTGTGAAGATTTCCTTAGGGTTTGGTTTGAGACAAAAAGGACATGATGGTATTTAGAGACTCTTCGCATAGAGGTTTCTTTGGAATACTACAAGGTATACGGCTAAGGTAATTTGGGCATAACAGCGATACTTGGAGTATTTCTACGAGAGAGGAGGGTACCTCGCGGCACGCCAGGAGGGGGTGTACCCTCGGCGAGGCCTCAGGAGGGGGTGCGCCTGGGCCCGTAGGCCTCGCAAAGGAAGAGGGAGGGCCAGGAAACCAACGAGGAGGAGGGAGGTTTTGAGACTTGGAAATTATGGAATGGATGAAGAAGTCTTCAAAGGGGAGGTATTTATAGGCCAAGCAAAGGCCAACCCAATGGCGAGATCTAGCCAAGTGGGGGGGAGTGGAGGCAGATATGCCCAAGTGCCCACAGACCTACTCGCTAAACCTGCAAAATATCTACCACAAATATCTAGCAACCGCACCCGTCGATCGGCCTGCAGCATGAGTCCGCTGGCGAGAGGGTGCCAAGTGTTTCCCTCTCGTTGGTCCAAAGCGTTTAGTCTCTCGAAAAATCCATAAAAAATACTAAATGACATAGCCGTAATTTACCGCCGTAAGTTAGGTAGAGCGTTTCGTCGGCGACTCTAGCAAGATTGTTTGTGCACAGAAGCGTATTTCGACCCAGGGTGCCCATGGGGGTGGCGTGTAGCCCCCGATTAAATCAAAATATTTCATCTTAGAAAATATCCGCCAACGGCCAAAATCTCAAAATCAGCGGGCCCAAAGCGTAAATTTCTCCGTGGGCCCAGCGTGACCATTTAGAAAATAAAATTCCATAATTCTAATATAATCTAAGAAGTCGAAAACCAAATCGGGAATCGATTCCCGTTAACGAACCTTTTCCTTCAAAACTTGGAAACTTTTAGTGGAAAAAATCGCCTAACCTTAGCTCCGATCTTTGCATGCGTATTCAAATGCGTGCGTCCTCGCATACATACCACGGAACTACGGGGTATAACACCTCGTGACTAGGTGTCATGCTAGCGACTCACTCATTTGCACGCCATACAGGCGGGTTGCACTTCACGTGGAGGCATAATTGTTCTGAGAAAGGAATCGTTAGAGGTCGACTATATAACGACTCAAAAGCACGATCTTAGAGTGAGAAGAATGAAACCAATCCTAAATATCCTATAGCCTCACGATTATTGGTGTGGTGCGCGGCAGATAATCAAGACTACTAGATGCGATGCAGCGGAGACCTTTCAGGATTAAGCGCTCACGATACCACTTTTGTCACGACGTTAGGGCGTGGTATTCAGTGCCTTACGGGCCCAGTAGTCATACATCGAGAAAATCAGCGGAATATAAAACAAGACATGAAATAATTGTAAATGATACCACGGTTTACGAGAAAAGGGTTGCCTTCGGCATATATCATAAACGAGTTTGCGATTACATCAGTATGCTGTGACATGACTGGTATACGAAATAAACAACTATGGCGGGACGGGGCCCGCCATGCCACTATTGTACAAAACTATCTGACGGGGAGATCGTACCCCAGTAGAGCCTCAGGAGAAGATGGAGCTCACGGCGCGGCATGTGTGAGATCTGAGATGCGGATCTAGCCTTGCCCACTTGCGGCGTGAGCGGCCCCGAGAAGGAGAGTCGTCTGGCAATTACTAAGTATGTGGCTGTAAAGTACTTAAATGAAATCATATCACTTTAAAAACCAATTTTACAAATATGCGCGAAGCAACAAATGTAGCATACATGAGTGCGCGTAAACAAAACAACGATAGGTAAGCGTAATAGGTCTTTTCAGGCTGCGAATGATCGAAGCGGGGCCACTCGCCCGTATTATCATTGCAAGCCTAATCTGAACTCGGATCCGCGTAGGCCAACTTCGTAGGCCAGCGTGAGGTATAACCCAGTCGGTATTGCTCCTCGGCGGCGTCCTGGACTCGTTGTCGCGCCCAGCGTAGGCGCGTGAGGCGCCCGCGTATTAACACGGAACTCGTAGCTCGCGCCGACCCCTGGACGCGCGTAGTATTCTCGAATCATGGTCCCGGACCGCTTTGTCTACCACGCGTCGGGGCGGCTTAACCCGGTATCATCTCGATAGGTGGTGATATAGTACTAACCACAGCGAACATAGTTCAAACAACATAAGCGTAAGTAAGGCCCGACCTCTTTACACAAGCGTTACAAGATGCTAACGTAGCATCACAATATAATACTACTTGAAACCATCTTATTATACCTTTCGAAATCAATACAAGTCTTTTATAAAACACGTAAGTAAGCTGTTCTTTTTATAAAACTTAAGTAGTTATACTTAACTTCCCGTAAAGCTAGTATAACCACCAGCTTCTTGTTTAAAAACAACTATTCTTCTTCTTTCAAAGCGTGTTATAATTCTTTTGAAAGACTTTTAAGATCTTTATTATTAGGGCTTAAGTCGCGAACATTCTGTAAGTATTAATCGAGCTTAAGTCGAAAGACATTAAATTTATTATTCGATTAACACGTATGCGTCTACAGGTACTATATATATATTTAAAATATCATGTTTTAGGAAGAATCACATACCTTACTGTGAAATCCACAATAGTCGAATATGTGTATGAAGAATCAGCTATAATAGTCATGAGGACATCATCAAAGTCTAGACTACTGCGTAGGTCATTCTAAGCAGAGGGTTCACAATTCAGGAAAGTCGAGCGACTACTGCAGGTGAGCTATATAAGTCTCTTTTTGAAAGCGATCTATGTAAGTATAGTTCAATTATTTTAAACCGCTTTACTTTGTGATATGATTCATTACGTGCTGTAGTAATCTTACAGTATTTATACTTATTCTTATGCTTACAATATGTATTCTCACAATTACAAAGGAAGGATAAGTTTATTTACCTCAGAAGCCCGATAATATCCTAGATAAAAGTCGATCAGATGAGAAGCAGCTCACCAAGTTATGCTCAGGTAGCTCAGAAACCTTAGAAGTTCTTGTACACCTAAGTACTAAGGGATTTGGGCTGGGGTATTTTGGGCATAACAATACTAGAAGGCAACTTTTCTACCAAGGAAGGGGTAGATTTCGGCTAGGCTAGGGGAGGGATAGCCTCGGATAAGAAACTCCCGAAGGGGAGAGGTGTTTGGGCGAAAAGGCTTTAAGAGGAGAGAGGATTTTAGACTTGGAAAGCTTTTTGTGGATGAAGAACTCTTCGTCTCGAGAGGTATTTATAGGTCAGGGATGGCACCAAGGGCGAGATGGTGCCAAGTGCAAGGCAAGTGTAGGGTGAGGATTAGGGCCAGTGTCGCCTTGACTTGCGCGCAATATCTACCTCTTGACAAAATTGGCTCTCGATTCGGTCCATTTCCGCCAGTCCGCTGATGAGAGGGTGACAAGTGTAGCCTCTTGTTGAGTCAAAGTGTTTAGTCTCTCGGAAAAATCCGCCAAAAATTAGAAATGGCATAGCGGAATTTACCTACGTGAGTCTTGTAAAGCGTTTAGTCGAAAGCGATTCTTTGTGAGGTTGTGCCCAAAAAGCGTGCCATGCCTAAACTTTAAGGCCAAACTTTTATGCGTGCGTCCTCGTGTACATACTCACGAATCGAGTATAACAGCGTGAGGGGCATCTGAGCGATGAGTCGAACTCGCGTTGTACTCGGTATGCGCGGTGCGCCTCAGCGTCAAAAATCACAGCCGGCGAGCCTCTTAATCCGTGCGGCGAAATGTAATAAATGCCCCGGCTTCGTCCCACGGTGTGCATTCTCTCCGGGGCGGCTCCACGAATCAAACCGATCATTGCGGTATATCAACCGATCACGAACCTAGGACGGCCCGACTCGATCTCGGCCTTGATCAACTACGTGTCCATTATGGCCCCATCGGATGAACTCCTGCGGATCGTCCTCGGGCCTCGACAGTAGAACTCTGGCGGCTACGTCTCGAAAGTCCGTAGCCTCGAGCTATCCGATCTTGGGTGACCAGCGGGTGCTCAAGGCTGCTGCGTCCGGTATCATCGCCGTGTCGTACGATCACGGCGATGGCGGGCGTCTCTTTGTACCCCAACTCATACGCGGTGTGGGGCCCGATGTCGCGAGTGCGTGGTCTCATCGACCAACTGCTGCGACTCTAAACTTCTTTGAAATGTGGCGGCGTCAAACTTCGTCTGGAAACCTTTATCTCCGGGTAATGGCAGGGCACGGGCCTCGTATTCCTCTGTATCTACTCTGGCTCCTCGTTGCCTTGCCCGCACAGGCGGGTTGCCTTCGCGGCGGAGCATGCGGTGAAAGCGAAATCGTCGGAGGGTCAACTTACAACACGGCTACGAGCGCGATCTCGAATGAGAAGAATGAAACCAATCCTAAATGTCCTGCGACCTCACGATTATAGATGGTGCGCGCGACACCGATAATCAAGACTACTGAACGCGATGCAGTAGACACTTTCGAGGATAACGACACTGATACAACTTTTGTCACGACCGAACCGTGGTGGTGCCTACCGGGCACAGTAGTCATACGTCGAGAAAATCGCGGAACATAAAAACAGAGACATGAAGCAGAGATATTATATATAAGCAGACCCAAGCGATTGCCTTACGTATATAAATACGCAAAAACACGAGCAGTTTAATCTTTTTACAACCACCGCAGCAGTACTACTGGACCTCTAATATTTATAACAACCATGGCGGGGCGGGGCCGCCGTACCTGAATATCTGAGAACCTCTGACTCGAGAGGCATCAGAAGAATAAGCCTCGGAGAAAGCGGAGCTTACGATATCTTTGACTGATCATGGCGAGGATCGACTAAGTTGTACTCTGCGGCATGAGCGGCCCCGAAGAGTCGATCTACAGTACCAAGTATGTGGCCCGAGAATCTGCGGTTAAATCATAACGATCTATAAAGCGGGGGCATGTATAATAGCAAAAATACGATCTGACGCCATGATCCGTCGGACTCGCTCCGCCGAAGTCATCACTCGATATATAGCGCTATGGGTCTCGCCCGCGTCAATCATGTTAGCATCATGGCGCGTAGGAGTGCGCCGGTGCGGGCGTGTCCATGATGCAGCAATAATAACAATACGCGTAGCGCGTACCGGGTGCGCCGGTGCGGACGCAGCCCGTGATGCGACAATAATAACAATGCGCGTGGCCACATGCCCGGAATTACTGCGTCGGTGCGGACATGTCCATGTAACATCCAACAATATCTTGGGTGGTCAACCACGCGCGTAACCCGCGTACCGGTCTGCATCGGTGCGGGTCCGTCGCAATAATAACCGTATATCGGGTAATCAAAGCGCCACGTGGCCACGTGCCCCGAGTCTGCATCGGTGTAGACATACCCATATAACAATAATAATGGAAGCATGCGGTGGAATCTTGATCGCTGCCGTCGTCGATAGCTCTCAATAGTCGGCCAGGCCTCAGTGAGAGATGCGATAGTATAGAAACATAATTCTTGCACAACAAGGCTATCACATGAAGCATAGGCAAGTTACACAACAACAAGCATAGAAGCGAGTTATCTGACTACAAGCATAGGCAAGTTATACACAACTCGAAGTTCCATTTTATATCAAAGTCAGGGTTTTAACCCTAAAAGTACTCGTCACGTTAAATTCCTTTTAAAGAGATCCATTCCTTTTATAAAGGTCACGATACAAGTAGTATAAAATAGAGTGACTCACATTTTAGGTAAACCAAAACACTTTCCTTTTCAACAACATTCTTTCCTAAAGTTCGGTTGCCTAGTTTCAATTACTCGGAGTCTCTTTATTTTAGAAAAATTTCATAGTTCATAGTTCATAGTCTTAATCATTTAAGAATATAATTTCTTTAAACAACTGAGAACATATACCTTATATGAATATAGGTTATTTGTCTCATTATCAATCTTATTAGAACATGATCTAGAAATGTAATATCTTTTTAATAATACTTTATCTTCAATACATTTTCCTTTATGCAGATGGAGGTTTCTAATGGTGGTTTAATAATACTTTATTATTCAATACATTTTATTAACGCCATGAAGTTTGTCGATACTCATTCTGATCAAATCAAGAAACGTTATTCCCTTTTAAAACCAAGTACTCATTACTCACGAATGAGGTTTCACACAAACATCCATATTAAGTCAAGTCTCTTATCTTTTAAGATTAAGTCTCTTAACTTCTAAAAATCAAGAAACCATTCTCTTTATCTCTCTTAAGACGTTATACCTAACTTCCCATAAAGCTAGTATAACTCTTATGTTTTCAAAACCTAGTATTACTCTTCTTTCAAAAGGATTCTTAATTCTTTTGAAATACTTCAAGATTCTTATTATTCGGGCTTAAGTCAAAAGACATTGCCGTAAAACTATATTCGATTAACACACGCGTACGCCTACCGTACTATGTATATATTCTTGTAAAATACTTCGGACTCTTATTCGAGGCTTAAGTCAAAAGACATTGCCACACGCACGTCTACGTACTATATATATATTCCTTTAAAATATCATGCTCAAGAGTATAGGAAGAATCACATACCTACCTCGCGATTATCGACTATAAAGCAAAGCGCCCACTGGCTATAACCCTAGCATTGTCCACCTTCAAGTAGCACATTCAACCTCGATAAGCCCAAAATTATCCAAGTATATAAGTCGGCAACTCACTAAGCGGCGTTTCCAACTCCACTCCAAACAACCCTCGAGAAGTTCCCAACAACTTAACAATACTCAACCGATGAAGATTTTCCTGTGGTTTCGTTTGAGACAAAGGTAGTATTTCCGGGCTCATGAGAGTAACTTTTGGAACCCTCCGTTGGTCCAAAATGTTTCCTCTCTCGGAAAAATCATAAAAATTAAAAATGACATAGTATTTTCCGTATTTTTCCCCTGAGTCTAGTAAAATGTTTTAAAATTGATTCTTTTGCACAATTGTGTACAAATCTTACCTTGCCAACCTTAAATTTTTATCGTTAAATTTTTATACGCATCCTCACGCATACATACTCTGGAAATACGGGGTATAAAAGTTAGTTATAACGACTTTATGAAAACGAAAGAATGGTTTTATCATTGGTTTTAAAGTGGTAACTTGACTTTAAAAGGAGAAGTGTTTTGGTCTAAAAAGAAGGCATGGTATTGCCTTAATTTGGTTTTAAAAGGAAAGTATGGAAGTTGTTTTGATTTACTTAAAAGATGTTAGTCACTCTGCATTTCGGGTGTATCTGACCTTTGTAAAAAGAAATGGATCCTTTAAAAGAGTTTAACATCGTAGTACTTTTGGGGTTAAAACACGGACCTTGGCATAAAATAAAAAGTACCTTAGGTGTGTAACTTTCCTATGTTTGTGTGTGATAGCCTTGTTATGCAAGTGTTGTATTCTTATGTTACGCGTCTCTCGAATGGAGGGCGATCGTGTTATTCTTGATCATTTTGGACATCGACACGATGGGTGGGCCCACGGGTATGCTTCCACTATGATAGTCCATAGGCATATCGACTGATCGATGGATGTCGGGTATGCCGCCATGATGAGGTTCGTTTCGCTGTTGATAGTGTTATTCCATGGACTAGTTCTCCGCGAGGTTTCTTGTCGGCCTTGGTATCGGTGGTGGCTCGTACTTGCCGTCCGTGGCTGATTCGGCTTGGTACCTGGTAGTTAGCCCTCGCACTTGCCCCGCTCGGTTTAGTGATGAAGTCGTGATACGGCGGTACACAGTAGTTAGCCCTCGTACTTGCCCGGTCGGCTCGTGACCACGGCGCCTGGTATCTGGTAGTCGACTTCATTACTTTGATGTCCTTCCGTGGTTTGGTTGTATAGTATTGTTAGTACGGCTTTGGCATCAGGTAGGACTTGGTGTTCATATGTACTCCTTGGTGTTATTATATCATAGACTGCCGGCAGTGAGGAAGGTATTCCACGGGCATGATTGATGTTGAGGGCGTGAGACCCATAGTTATATTTGTGTTATACCCCGTATTTCCAGAGTATGTACGTGAGCGCGTACGTATTATAATTTGAGCCTTAAAGTTGGCTAGTTTCGAAATTTGTACACAACACCCGATTAGAGTCGTTTTTCGACGAAACGTTTCCACTGACTTCGTAGGGAAAATTCGGCTATGTCATTTATAATTTTTGCGGATTTTTCCGAGAGGCGAAACATTTTGGACAACGGTAGCGACACTTGTCACCTCCACAATTGGAAGGAGTGGACGGACGAAAGTGGGAAGGTTGGCACGTTTTTGTGCATTATTTTTGGTCAAGGAGTTGGTAGGATATTTTGGGTAGATGGATAAGGTTGCATATGGATTAATCTTGACCTTACACTTGCCTAACACTTGGATGGATCTTCGCCATTGGTTGGCCTTCACTTGACCTATAAATACCCTCTAGTTGAAGACTTTCTTCATCCAAAACTTGAGCAATCTAACTAAGTCTCAAAATACTCTCCTCTCCGCGAGCTTTAGTCACCACACCCACTCCCCTTTGAGAGCCCTTGGCCGAGAGCCACCTCCTCCTCCCTTTGAGGTGTTTTGCCGTGGGTACCCCTAGCCTAGTTGTCTCGTATAAATACCCCCCTTTTGTGGTATAGAAATACTCTCCAAGTATTGTTATAATGCCCAAATACCTTAGCCCAAATACCTTGTAGTATTCCCAAGGTTACACTTTTACAAAAGCCCAGAAAATACTATTATACTTCCTCGATCCATAAAACGAAACCCTAAGTAAATCTTCACCCGTAGTTGAAGTCATAAGTAGAAGTTGGTTAGAACTTCTAAGGGTTGGTTGAACGGATTGGGCGCCCGGAGTAGGAGCTAAACGTTGTTCGAGATCGACATATAAACTTCGGATAATTTTGGGCTTATCGAGGTAAACATTCTTGACCTTACGTTGTAATTGGAAATTACATGTTGTAGGAGTATATAGTTAAGTATACTATATATAGAACTGAACATAGTTGTGCGGCAATGTCTTTTGACTTAAGCTCGAATAATACTTACGGCGAATGTCTTGCGACTTAAGCCTGAATTTAAAGAAGAGAAGCTGAATCAGTAATTACATAGACTGTATTCTGATGGACTTGTGTAACATTCTTGTAGTAGAATTGTACACGTCGGTTAGGCGTGTTAACCCCTGGTTGGCTTGGTAGCCGGCCTCGATAGAGAGAGGAGATTTACGCTGTCATGTTGCGGGGAAGTCTTAGAATTTTTACGTAGAATATTCTACGCCGATCTAAAGATATTAATAGGCGCTTTGTGGCCTCTATAGGTTGTAGTACTACGTGTGTGGAGTGATCTTGGTGAGAGTGTAGAAGCGGTTTGAGGTACTTGGAGCGTTTTGCTATTAGTCGATAATCGTCGCGAGGTATGTGAACCTCTTCCTATTTGTTCTAGCATGATATGTGTATAACTATGTAGTACGGTGACGTACATATGTTTAATGTATTTGATTGGTTTGAAACATAAAGTGTTATAACAACTTTATGGGAAGTTGGTTATAACGACTTTATGTAGGTAAGAAAGTACTTGTGGTTTTAAGAGGTAATCGATTTGAACTATAACTGGTGGCTATGTGATAATAAAGACCTTGAAGTATTTCAAAAGATTTTGAATCATTTTGAGAGAAGAAGTAATACTGCTTTTGGAAACTTAAGAGTTATACTAGCTTTATGGGAAGTTAGGTATAACGGCTTAAAATGTTTTCTTGATTTGAATCAGAATGTGTATCGACAAACCATCGCAGGCGTTAATAAAAGGAAATGTTTTGGACAGATTTAGTATTATTAAAACCAGAGAAACTTCCATCTGCATAGAAGCTAAGATGAGACAAAATGACATTTCCTAGATCATGGTCGCTTAATAAGATTGATTATAAACAAGAATAACCTACTCACTTATAAGACATAGGTTTCTCAAAACGCTTAAAGGAGAATTATGTTTTAAAGGATTTAAAACTATGAACTACGTAAACCTTTTTCTAAAATGAGAAACTTGAGCATTCGAAATTAGGCAAACTTGAGCGTTTGGAAAATAAGGTTGTTACTTGATTTTACAAAGGAAAGCATTTTGGTTTACTTAACAATGTTAGTCACTCAAATTTTATACTACGTATCGGGTGACCTTTGTAAAAGAAATGGATCTTAAAGGGAATTTAACGGACGTAGTACTTTAAGGTTAAAATCCGACTTTGACATAAAATGAAAGTACCTTGAGTCGTGTGTAACTTGCTTATGCTTGTTGTTATGAAACTTGACCATGTTACGTGTGATAGCCTTGTTGTGCAAGTCTTGTGTTCTACTCGACTACGGGTCATCCGAATGTATTTCACTTGATTACCGGTCATACGGAATGTATTTCACTTGATTACCGGGTCATCCGAATGTATTTCACTTGATTATCGGTCATCCGAATGTATTTCACTTGATTACCGGTCATCCGAATGTATTTCACTTGATTACGGTTCATCCGGAATGTATATCACTTGACTACCGGCTCATCCGAATGTATTTCATCGACTACCGTTCATCCGGAATGTATTCCACACGTTTCTATATTGGGTCCATAAGATGGGCCGAGACACATTATACGTATCACATGATTTGTACCTAGATCACGGCGGTGAGGAAGAAGTTCCACGGGCGTGAGGATGACTTTGAGGCGTGAGTCCCCGACTTGACATCGCTTCTATGTTGTGAATCGTAGTTTGGTTATCATACATGTCTCCCTGCTTTATATAGACTATTATGATTTCATTTACGATTTTACGCTTTCACATACTTGGTACTGTTAGATCGACCTCTTCAAGGCCGTTCATCTGCAGTAAAAGGTACATCGGCCGATCCCCGCTTTAGGATCACCTTTCGTATTGGGAAGCTCCGTTCCTGAGGCTTATCTTTTGGTATGTTACCACAGTGCAGTAGATTCTTATACATTCGGGGTATGGCGGCCCCGTCCGCCATAGTTGTAAAAATCTTAGAGGTCTGTAGTAATCGCCAGTGTGGTTTGTAAAAAGGATAACCGTCGTATTTATGTATATATGATGAAGGCAACTGTTTTGGTTGGCCTGTTTATTTATCTTTTCTCTTAATTCATGTTCATGTTTTTTATTTCCGCTGATTTTCTCTGATGTTGTATCACTAGGGTGCCCGGGGTAAGGCACCAGTCACGGGCCCGGGTTCGGGTCGTTACAATTTGAGTGATGACTCTGAGGGCGTGAGTCCCTGACTTACATGACTGCTTGTTTATTGTGGACTGTAGTTTGGTTATCATACATGTCTCCTGCTTTAAATAGACTGCTATGATTTCATTTACAGTATTTTTAGTTTCACATACTTGGTACCTGTTGTACTGACCTCCTTCGAAGCTGCGTCATGCCGCAGGTAGGTACACCGTTGTTGATCCTCGCCTAGGATCACAGTTCAGCGTTGGGAAGCTCCGTTTCTCCGGAGGCTTATCTTTTGGTATGTTACCATGAGTTGTAGGTTCTTGTACATTCAGGGGTATGGCGGGGCCCTGTCCCGTCATGTTGTATAAAAACTCTTAGAGGTCTCAGTAATGCATGTGGCAGGGTTGTAAAAAGGATTAAACTGTTCGGTTTGAAAGATTTGTATATTTTATTGGAAGGTAACCGTCTGGTTGGCCTGTTTTATTATCTTATCTCTTGTTCATGTTTAAATTTTTATTTCCGCTGATTTTCTCTGATATTGTATCACTAGGGTGCCCGGGGTAAGGCACCAGTCACGGGCCCCAGAACGGGTCGTGACAGTAAGAACACCTCGAGGAAATGTGGTAGCAGCTGTACTGACGAGAAATATAATAGGGAAATACGGAGGGGTAAGGGACCCCGGGACAACTTGAAATAACTTATAAAGGAAGGACGAGTAGACACTCGAACGATAAGAAATCTTGACAAGTCATTGGAGTAGGTAATACCGTGAATTTAGGTTGAACACATGACTATAAGCTCTACGAGTTGGGAGAGAATAATCGGGTTACTACTTGATGAGATCAAGGAAATCTCCCCCCTAAAATGGTGATTGACAGGAAGTCTTAGCCATGAGGCAAGCAAAAGAATCAAATCTAAGTTGGTGACCAAGTTGGTTGCAAAAGAGAAAGGGAAACAGGAACCATAATTAAGATTAAGGATACCGAATACTTCGCGAGTATGAGGAAGACCTCCAGTTATTGGAAGATAAGTTGACCACGACTACAGTTCTAACCCCTCCTGAGAGACTAGAGGGTTAGGTTACTATCGCGACACTTAGGGTGTTGGGCTAGGTTGTGTGCTGACGCAACACGATAAGGTTAGAGCCTATGATTCCCGGCGGTTACGGGAGCATGAAAGAAATTACGCTACTCACGATTTAGAGTTGGTGGCAGTTAATCGTATCTTTAAGATTTGGAGGCATGACTTGTATAGACTTCATGTGGATATTTGTGCAGACTACAAGAGCCTCCAGTATATCTTCAGACAGAGGCAGTTGAATTTGCGACAGAGACGGTGGTTAGAGTTACTCAAGGATTGTGATATTGATATCCTATACCATCCGGGGAAAGCCAAGACAGTTACAGATGCTCTTAGTCGGGGATCTATGGGTAGTCTGTCAGATGGGTAGCCAGGTAGACAGGGCGTGGTCCGAGATATTCATCAGCTACCTAGCCGAGGGGTTCGATTATTTGTTTCCAAGGTTAATGAAGCTTAGATCCGAGATGTTTCTGAGTCTTCCGTCGTTGAGGAGGTAAGGAGGCGACGATGAGGATCGATTATGATCTGATGTCGAGATACGCTCTCCAAGAAGAGAAGAGCTCGTTGAGTAGCACCGGATGGGTGCCGTGATATGAGGATATATTGTGTGTACCGGTCTTTGCAGACTTGTCGATGTTTTAGGGGAGGCACGCAGTGCTTATTGCTCTAATTGTTCGGGGTCGACTAAGTTGTGTCGTGACCTCAGATGTATGTATTGGTAATATGGCCTGAAAAGGGACGTAGCAGAGTTGTTACTTAATGTCCGAATTAGTAGCAGGTCAAGGTTGAACCTGTCACGACCCGTTCCGGGGCCAGTGGCTGGTGCCTTACCCGGGCACCCAAGTAGTCATACATCAGAGAAAATCAGCGGAATATAAAAACAAGACATGAAAAATGTAAATTGAGACACAGTTTATCTGAGAAAGTCGCCTTTCGGCATATATATATAAACCAAAATCTGGCAGTTACATCCCAACTGTACAATAGGACTACAGACCTGTAAGGAAGTAAACAACTATGGCGGGACAGGGCCCCGCCATACCCTGAATGTACAAAACTATCTACAACAACAGGGAGATCATACCCAAAAGTCGAGCCTCCGGAGAAGATGGAGCTCCTGACACCAAAGTAAGGATCCTAAGGATGTGGATCTAGCACCTGCTTTCCCTTACCTGCGGCATGAACGCAGCCCCCCGAAGGAGGTCAGTACAACAGGTACCAAGTGTTATACCCCGTATTTCCAGAGTATGTACGTGAGGGCGTACGTATAAAAGTTTAGCCTTAAAGTTAGGCACTATGGACGAAATTGTGCACACCTATCGAAAAGAGTCGTTTTCCAACGAAACGTTTTTCTAAACTTGCGAAGGGAAAATTCCGGCTATGTCATTAATAATTTTTGCGGATTTTTCCGAGAGACGGAATATTTTGGACCAACGAGAGGGTGACAAGTGTCACCCTCAAGTGGCATGTTTGGATGGCAAAATGGGCTTGCCTTGCACGTTTTTTGTGTTGAAATTTTGGTCAAGGGTTAGGTAGGATATTTTGTGTAGATGGATAAGGTAGCACATGGCTAAATCTTGGCCTTACACTTGCTATGCACTTGGCTTCATCTTGGCCATTGGTTGGCCTTTAGTTAGCCTATAAATACTCCCCTTGCTTGAAGGTTTTCTTCATCCACAAATGTTCCTAAGTCTTGAAAATCCCTCCCTCTCCCTCTTGCTTGTTCTCGTCCAAACACCACCCCTCTCCCTCTTGAAGGCCCTCGAACGCCCCTTGCCTAGTGGTTCTAAGCCGAGAACCCCCTCCCCCTAGCCTAGTTGTGCTAGTCGAAATACTACCCCCCCCTTGGTAAAGAAATACTCTCCAAGTATTGTTGTTATGCCTAAATACTTTAGCCCAAATACCTTGTAGTAGTTTCCACGCACTTTTATACAAAAGCCCTAAAAATACTATCATACTTCCCTTTAGCCACTAAACGAAACCCTAAGGAAAATCTTCACCCGTAGTTGAAGTTATAAGTAGAAGTTGCGTAGAACTTCTAAGGGTTTCTTGGAGCGGATTGGAGCGCACGGAGTAGGAGCTAAACCTTGCTCAGGATCGACTTTAAACTTGGATAATTTTGGGCTTATCGAAGTAACTAAACTTGTCCCTTATTGTAATTGGAAATTACATGTTGTAGGAATATATAGTTGAAGTATACTATATATAGAATCGATCATAATTTTGCAATGTCTTTTGACTTAAGCTGAATAATAAAGAAGAGAATCGAATCAGAATTACATAGATCAGTATTCTGAGACTTGTGTAGCTTTACTGTGAAGTAGAATCGTACACGTCCGGTTAGACGTTTAAACCCCTGGTTGGCTTGGCAGCCTACTGATAGAGGAGGAGATTTCTGTTGTGCGGGGAGGTGTCGCGAATTTTCTGTAGAATATTCTACGTTGAGACCTAGATGTTAATAGGCGCCTTGTGGCCTTTATAGGTTGAAGTACTACGTGTGGCGCGATCTACTTGGCTTAAGGAGTAGCCGACGGTTTGAAGTACTTGGAGCGTTTTGCTATTAGTCGATAATCGTCGCGAGGTATGTGAACCTCTTCCTATCTCTTCTAGCATGATATGTGTATAACTATGTAGTACGGTAGACGTACATGTGTTAAATGTATTTGATTGATCTAAAACATAAAGTGTTATAACGGCTTTATGGGAAGTTGGTTATAATAGCTTTATGTAGGTAAGAAAATGCTTTGTGGTTTTTAAAAGGTAACTGATTTGAACTATAACTGGCTTGATGTGTGATAATAAAGAACATGAAGTATTTCAAAAGATTTATGAATCATTTTGATAGAAGAGTAATACTTGGTTTTTGAAAACTTAAGAGTTATACTAGCTTTATGGGAAGTTAGGTATAACGGCTTAAGAATGTTATATGGATTTCGGAAATGAGAACAAGTATCGAACAAACCACTGCAGCGTTAATAAAGTATACTGACTAATGAATTGTATTATTAAAACCAGTAGAAACCTCCATCTGCATAGAAGCTAAGATGAGACAAAATGATATTACATTTCCTAGATCATGGCTGCTTTAATAAGATTGTTATGAATAACCTACTCACACATAAGACTTATATTACTCAATTGTTCTAAAAAGGAATTACGTGATTAAGACTTTGAACTATGAAATCTCTCAAAATGGAACTTGAGTAATTGAAACTAGGCAAACTGGAACTTTAGGAAAAGGATGTTGTTACTTGACTTTAAAAAGAATGTGGGTTGGTTTATAAATGTGGGTCACTCTATACTACGGGTATCAGGTGACTTTGGTAAAAGGAATGGATCTTTTAAAGGGATTTAACGTATGTAGTACTTTAGGGTTAAAACCTGGTTTTTGGCATAAAATGAAAGTACTTTGAGTTGTGTGTAACTTGACCATGTTGCGTGTGATAGCCTTGTTGTGCAAGTACTGTATTTCACTCGACTACCGGTTCATGGGATGAACCGGGAATGTATTTCACTCGACTACCGGTTCATGGGATGAACCGGGAATGTATTTCACTCGACTACCGGTTCATGGGATGAACCGGGAATGTATTTCACTCGACTACCGGTTCATGGGATGAACCGGGAATGTATTTCACTCGACTACCGCGTTCATGGGATGAACCGGGAATGTATTTCACTCGACTACCGCGTTCATGGGATGAACCGGGAATGTATTCCACTCGACTACCGCGTTCATGAGATGAACCGGGAATGTATTCCACACGTTTCTATACTGGGTCCATGAGATGGGCCGAGACATGTTATACATATCACATGATTTGTACCTAGACTGCCGGCAGTGAGGAAGGAGTTCCACGGGCATGAGGGATGACTTTGAGGGCGTGAGTCCCTGACTTGACATGACTGCTTTTATGTTGTGAATTGTAGTTTGGTTATCATACATGTCTCCGCTTTATATAGACTATTATGATTTCATGTACGATTTTACGCTTTCACATACTTGGTACATGTTGCATCGACCTCGGGGCCGTTCATGCCGCAGTAGAGGTACATCGGTTGTGGATCCTCGCTCTTAGGATCACGTCAACATTGGAAGCCCCGCTTTCTTGAGGCTTATCTTTTGGTATGTTACCCGAGTCCAGAGGTTCTTGTACGTTCAGGGGTATGGCGGGGCCCTGTCCCGTCATAGTTGTTTTTATAAAACTCTTAGAGGTCCAGAGCAATCGCTGTGGGCAGAGTTTGTAAAAGGATAACTGTTCGGGTTTTTATGTATGTACAGAAGGCAACTGTTTTGGTTGGCCTGTTTATTTATAATATCTCTTATTTCATGTTCATGTTTTATTTCCGCTGATTTTCTCTGATGTTGTATCACTAGGGTGCCCGGGGTAAGACACCAGTCACGGGTCCGGGTTCGGGTCGTGACAAAAGTGGTATCAGAGCAGTTAGTCCTCGGAAAGTGTCTACAGACCGTGTCTAGTAGAGTCTTGATTATCGGTGTGTTGTGCACCACATCTATAATCAGGAGGCTATAGGACATTTAGGATTGGTTTCTATTCTTCTCATTCTGAGATCGTGCCTTAGAGCTGTGTTATGAGTGGACCCCTCTAACGTATTCCTTTCCTTTACCAGTTATGCCTCCGCGCAAGGCGACCCGGGCCCAGAAGGGCAAGGCAGCCGAGGGAGCTGCTAGTGTGATTCAGAGGAGTACGAGGGCGCAGGCCCGGTCAGTACCTGAGATAGTGCTTCAGACGGCTAGTTTTGCGACGCCGCCAGCACCAGCAGAGTTGAGAGCCGCAGCAGTGGCTGCTGAGACCACAAGACGAGCCTCCACCCCACACCGAGCAGGAGATGAGTTACAAGGAATTGGCCCAGTTATTGGCCGCCGTTGTGGCGACATGAGATAAATGGGCCGACGCAGTTCCAGTAGCACCAGTGGTTCACCCGAGGTCAGATAGTTTGAGGCTACGGGACTTTCTGAGTTGTAGGCCGCCAGAGTTCTACGGGTCGAGGCCTGAGGATGATCCGCAGGAGTTCATCCGACAGTTACAGCGGATCATGAGAGTGATCAAGGCTTCAGAGACCGAGTCAGTGACCTTCGGTTCGCATCGGCTGCGCGATACTGCAGTCGACTGGTTTGATTCATGGGAACTGTCCCGAGGTGAGCATGCGCTCCCAGCAGTTTGGGACGAGTTCTCGAGGGCATTTCTTGCACATTTCTTGCCTCCGTATGAGGAGGGCTCGGCCGATGATTTTTGACGCCAAGGACGGGCGGACGGTTAGAGAGTACAATGTGGAGTTCGACTCATTGGCTCGGTATGTCCCCGCGTTGGTAGCTAGTATGGAGGACAGAGTACACCGCTACGTCACCGGGCTAGATGATTACTTGGCAGAGGCTTGTTCGGGTGTAGCTCTTCAGCCGGGCATGGACATTGCCCGCATGCAGGCTCATGCACTAGGATGTGAGGCACGGAGAGGTCGACGGAATGACCGAGATCAACGGAAGAGGGCCAGGACAGCAGGGTCCTTTGGTGACTTTCGAGGCGGACCGCCTCAGCAGCAGACTAGTTATGTACCTCCGCCAGTACAGAGTGGTCCTCCACAGTCTTCAGGACGTTCGGGGTATTCGGGAGCTGGTCAGAGCTCCAGGGCTTCTGGTTTACAGGGTTACGTAAGTTCTAGCCAGCAGGATTCATGTCCCCCTCAGTGTGCACGATGTGGCAGGCGTCATCCCGGGGAATGTCGTCTTTTTACTGGTGCTTGTTTCACCTGCGGCCGTCAGGGCCATGTGACGAGATCAGGCTTATAGGAGGGGTACAGTGCAAAGATGACGCAGCCTACGGATCGATGGCGGGTTCATCGCTTTCATAGCATGCGCCTGCAGGCGTGCCTATGATTAGAGTGGAGCGGTAGCTTCAGGTATATCCTTAACCCTCTAGAGATTTGTATGCGTGATATGATGACCTTATTATTGTGTGCTATGTCCGGATAGCGTTGTGTTGCTTAGGAGTTAGAAAACCTGGTTAGTTGAAAGGATAAGTATGGGGGGCATGGGAAGTGTGAACCTTAGAATATTTCATGTTGAGACCTTAGAGGTAAGGTCGTCTTAAATAAGAGATTCTTGCGGTTAGTCTTTGTTGAAATACTTGGTATGCGTAAAATGTATTGTGGGAAATTCCTTGGGTTGTGTGAGATGAAAGTGGTAGCTTTCAGGACTTGAATAGGTAAGATTGTTCCGGATCGGGGAACAAGAGTTTGGCGCGATTGTGGGTCGGGTTGAGGACCGTTCGCGGGTCGACCCGCAGCCCGGTTTGGGGTGGGGTCAGTTCGAGGTGGTCCTGCCAGGTGGTAGGGTCACGAGGGCGCCAGGCCCAAGTTTAGTTGACCATCGTGTGAGTTCGTGGGTATGTTCGATCAGAATCGGATCGTGAAGGCCGGGAATGGCCTTAAAGGAATTTGAAGCTAGTGAGATGACCAAGTTTGGAGGTAGTGACTCCAAGGGTTGGAAACAGAAGCGTTGACTGAAGTGTGGAACATGTACTAGAAAGAGTTCGGGTGTTCGAGAAGGGTGCGACGAGGAAGGAGGGAAGCGAACATGTGTTACGGGAACGGAAGTGATCATTTCTTTTGTGAAGTGAAGATGGAGGGACGTGTCCTTTGGACCAGGAGCGAGAGTTATATTGTTTTATATCTTCGAGGTGATTCCTCGTGGACTTGGGATTACGTATTTTGTGCGTGTGTTATTTTGTGGCCAGGTGCGGCATGTTTGGTTTCGTAAGTATAGTAGTGAAGGCTATACCGGCACGTGTATGTTTTGAGACTGAGAAGGAACATTCGGGACGAATGTTTCTAAGGGGGGAAGAATGTTATACCCCGTATTTCCAGAGTATGTACGTGAGGGCGTACGTATAAAAGTTTAGCCTTAAAGTTAGGCACTATGGACGAAATTGTGCACACCTATCGAAAAGAGTCGTTTTCCGACGAAACGTTTTTCTAAACTTGCGAAGGGAAAATTCCGGCTATGTCATTAATAATTTTTGATGATTTTTCCGAGAGACGGAATATTTTGGACCAACGAGAGGGTGACAAGTGTCACCCTCAAGTGGCATGTTTGGACGGCAAAATGGGCTTGCCTTGCACGTTTTTTGTGTTGAAATTTTGGTCAAGGGTTAGGTAGGATATTTTGTGTAGATGGATAAGGTAGCGCATGGCTAAATCTTGGCCTTACACTTGCTATGCACTTGTCTTCATCTTGGCCATTGGTTGGCCTTTGGTTAGCCTATAAATACTCCCCTTGCTTGAAGGTTTTCTTCATCCACAAATGTTCCTAAGTCTTGAAAATCCCTCCCTCTCCCTCTTGCTTGTTCTCGTCCAAACACCACCCCTCTCCTCTTGAAGGCCCCCTACGAACCCCTTGCCTAGTGGTTCTAGCCGAGAACCCCCTCCCCCTAGCCTAGTTGTGCTAGTCGAAATACTACCCCCTTGGTAAAGAAATACTCTCCAAGTATTGTTGTTATGCCTAAATACTTTAGCCCAAATACCTTGTAGTACTTTCCACAAGCACTTTATACGAAAAGCCCTAAAAATACTATCATACTTCCTTTAGCCACTAAACGAAACCCTAAGGAAAATCTTCACCCGTAGTTGAGTTATAAGTAGAAGTTGCGTAGAACTTCTAAGGGTTTCTTGGAGCGGATTGGAGCGCACGGAGTAGGAGCTAAACCTTGCTCAGGATCGACATTAAACTTGGATAATTTTGGGCTTATCGAGGTAACTAAACTTGTCCCCTTATTGTAATTGGAAATTACATGTTGTAGGAATATATAGTTGAAGTATACTATATATAGAACTGATCATAATTTTGCGGCAATGTCTTTTGACTTAAGCCTGAATAATAAAGAAGAATTGAATCAGATTTACATAGGACTGTATTACAGTAGACTTGTGTAGCTTTACTGTGAAGTAGAATCGTACACGTCCGGTTAGACGTGTAAACCCCCCCCCCCTGGTTGGCTTGGTAGCCGGCCTCGATAGAGGAGGAGATTTACGCTGTTGCGGGGGGGGGGGGGAGGTGCTGCCGAATTTTCTTTAGAATATTCTACGTTGAGATCTAGATGTTAATAGGCGCCTTGTGGCCTTTATAGGTTGAAGTACTACGTGTGGCGCGATCTACTTGGCTTAAGGAGTAGCCGACGGTTTGAAGTACTTGGAGCGTTTTGCTATTAGTCGATACTCGTCGCGAGGTATGTGAACCTCTTCCTATCTCTTCTAGCATGATATGTGTATAACTATGTAGTACGGTAGACGTACATGTGTTAAATGTATTTGATTGGTCTAAAACATAAAGTGTTATAACGGCTTTATGGGAAGTTGGTTATAATAGCTTTATGTAGGTAAGAAAATGCTTTGTGGTTTTTAAAAGGTAACTGATTTGAACTATATCATGGCTGCTTTAATAAGATTGTTATGAATAACCTACTCACACATAAGACTTATATTACTCAATTGTTCTAAAAAGGAATTACGTGAGAAAGACTTTGAACTATGAAATCTCTCAAAATGGAACTTGAGTAATTGAAACTAGGCAAACTGGAACTTTAGGAAAAGGATGTTGTTACTTGACTTTAAAAAGAATGTGGGTTGGTTTATAAATGTGGGTCACTCTATACTACGGGTATCAGGTGACTTTGGTAAAAGGAATGAATCTTTTAAAGGGATTTAACGTATGTAGTACTTTAGGGTTAAAACCTGGTTTTGGCATAAATGAAAGTACTTTGAGTTGTGTGTAACTTGACCATGTTGCGTGTGATAGCCTTGTTGTGCAAGTATCAGATTTCACTCGACTTCCGCTCACGGGATGAACCGGAAATGTATTTCACTCGACTACGGTTCATGGGATGAACCGAATGTATTTCACGACTACGGTTCGCTAGGATGAACCGAATGTATTTCACTCGACAACCGCGTTCATGAGATTTAACCGAATGTATTCCACACGCTTTCTATCGGGTCCATGAGATGGGCCGAGACATGTTATACGTATCATATGATTTGTACCTAGATCGCCGGCGGTGAAGGAGTTCCACGGGCATGAGGATGACTTTGAGGCGTGAGTCCTCGACTTGACATGATCGCTTTATGTTGTGAATCGTAGTTTGGTTATCATACATGTCTCGCTTTATATAGACTATTATGATTTCATGTACGATTTTACGCTTTCACATACTTGGTACTGTTATCGACCTCCTTCGGCCGCGTTCATGCCGCAGTGTAGGTGTACACGCCGACGCCGAACCCGCCCACATCGTGCCTTACCCCGCACCCTAGTGATACAACATCGAGAAAACCAGCGGAAATAAAAACTTTACACAAGAAATAAGAGATATAATAAATAAACAAAGCAACCAAAACAGCTTGCCTTCAAGATATACATAAAACTCGACAGCTTTAATCCTTTTACAACCGCCCACAACAAGATTTCATGCACTCTAAGATTTATACAACAACTATGACGGACAGGGCCCGCCATACCCTGAACGCATAAGAACTTACATGCACTGTGGTAACATACCAAAGATAAGCCTCCGACGGAACGGAGCTTCCCAAAACGCTAAATGAGATCCTAAACGCGGATCGACGACGATGTACTCTACCGCGCAGATTGAACGCAGCTCAAGGAGGTCAAGACAACAGTACTAAGTATGTGAAATCAGAATATCGTAAATGAAATCATAATAGTCTATATAAAGCAGAGACATGTATGATGACCAAACTACAAGATATAACATATAACCGCATCAAGACAGTGGACTCACGCTCCAAATTATCACTGCGTCGTGGAATTTCTTCCTCATCGCCATAGCTTTATGATATAACCATACCAAGGATTATACATGAACACCATGTCCCACTGTGTTATAAAACCGCATGTGACAAGTATAACTACCAGATCCGACCGTACCAATAATACAATGCAACCAAACACGGCCGATACGGCAAGTGCGAGAGCCGATCATCGGATACCAAGGCCGGTCACGCACCGACCGGCAAGTACGAGGGCTGACCACCGGGACCAAGGTCAGATCACGAAACTTCGTCACTATAATCGAACGGGCAAGCGCGAGGTCGACTACCGATACCAAGGCCGAATCACCACGAGACGGCAAGTACGGAGCCGACCACCGATACCCAGCCGAACAAGAAGAAACCTCATGGAGAGCTAGTCCATGGAATAACACTATCAACAGGAGCATACCCGTGGAATTCTCCATCACTGCCAGCATGTCCAAGTAAGTTCTCAACAAGTCGACCGGCCCTCTATCGAGAGACGCGGTAATACAGAAATACCACACTTGCACAACAAAGGCTATCATCACAAGCATAGGCAAGTTTCACAACAACAAGCATAGGCAAGTTTCATACAACTCAAAGTACTTTCATTTTATGCCAAAGTCCGGGTTTTTAACTCCAAAGTACTACATACGTTAAGTTCTTTTAAAAGAGATCCATTACTTTTATAAAAGTCACCCGATACCCGTAGTATTAGAATGACCAACCCACATTCCTTTTCAAAATCAAGTAACAACATTCTTTTCCTAAGTTCCAGTTTGCCTAGTTTCAATTACTCAAGCTTCTCATTTTCAAATGGTTTCATAGTTCATAAACTTAATCATTTGATTCCTTTTTAGAACAATTGAGTAATATATGTTTCACGTAAGAGTAGGTTATTCTTGTTTACAACATTCTTATTACAGCAGCCATGATCTAGAAAATGTAATATCATTTTGTCTCATCTTAGTTTCTATGCAGATGGAGGTTTCTACTGGTTTTAATACAATTCATCATTATTCAATACATTCCTTTATTAACGCCGCAGCTGGTCCTGTCGATACACATTCTGATTTCCAAAATCAGTCAAACATTATCCCTTTAAATAAAACCAAGTACTCATTACTCACGAATGAGGTTTCACACAAACATTCACATTAAACAAATAAGTTAAGTCTCTTATCTTATAAGATCAAGTCTCTTAACTTCAAACATTAGTAAACCATTTCTTTACCTCTCTTAAGACATTATACCTAACTCCCATAAAGCTAGTATAACTCTTTTTTAAAACCTTTAAAACCAAGTGTTACTTTCCTTCAAAACGATTTATAAATCTTTTGAAATACCTCAAGTTCTTTATTATAACAAGCCAGTTATAATTCACATCAGTTACCTTTTAAAACCACAAAGTATTTTCTTATCTACATAAAGCTGTTATAACCAACGTCCCATAAAGCCTTTATAACACTTTATGTTTTAAGAACAATCAAACACGCTAACACACGTACGTCTACCGTACTACATATTTTACACATATCATGCTAGAAGAGATAGGAAGAGGTTCACATACCTCGCGACGAGTATCGACTAATAGCAAAACGCTCCAAACAAATCGCTACTCCTTGCCAAGTAAATCGCGCCACACGTAGTACTTCAACCTATAAGGCCACAAGGCGCTTATTATCATCTAGACCACAACGTAGAATATTCTACGTAAAATTGGCAAGATCTCCCGCCACAACAGAATCTCCTTCTCTATCGAGGCCGCTACCAAGCCAAACAGAGTGGTTTCACACGCCTAACCGGACGTGTACAATTCTACTACACAAGAATACTACACAAGTCCATCAGAATACGCAGCCTGGGCTTCTTAATTCTTCAGCTTAAGTCAAAAGACATTGCCACAAGATTAAGTATAGTTCTATATATAGTATACTTCAACTATATATTCTTACAACATGTAATTTCCAATTACAATAGAAGGACAGTAGTGTTTACCTCGATAAGCCCAAAATTATCCGAGTATAATGTCGCGCCTGAGCAAGGTTTAGCTCCTACTCCGAGTGCTCCAAACAACCCTTAGAAGTTCTATCCAACTTCTACTCCAAAACTTCAACCAACAAAGGTTTCCTTAGTGGTTCTGGTTTGAGACTAAAGGACAAAAGGTAGTATTTCCTGACTCACGATAGAGGTAACTTTGGAATACTACAAGGTATAAGGCTAAGGTATTTTGGGCATTATAACAATACTTGGAGGAGTATTTTAATACCACAAAGGGGGGGTACCACACGAGAACAACACCCTAAGGGAGGGGGGGGGTGTTCTCGGCTTTGGCTCACAAAGGGGGAAGGTTTCGGCCAAAAGGCCTTCACAAGGGGGAGAGGGGCTCTTGGACGAGAGTCAACAAGAGGGAGGGGAGGGGTTCTCAAGACTTAGGCAAGTGAAGAGTGGATGAAGAAGTCTTCCAAGAGAGGGGGTATTTATAGCAAAACCAAAGGCCAACCAAGGGCCAAGATCCATCCATGTGTTAGGCAAGTGTAAGGCCAAGATCAAGCCAAGTGCACCCACAAAACACTCCACAAAACACTCCACAAAACAAGCCACAAAGCAAGGCACAAAAGAGGAGCCAATCGCCAAGGCCAAGCCCTCACTTTGTTGCCCAACGAGGTGACAAGTGTCACCCTCCCGTTGGTCCAAAATGTTCGACGCCTAAAAATCCGCAAAAATACTAAATGACATAGCCGGAATTTTCCCAACGTAGTCGTGGAAACGCTTCGCCGAAAAACGACTCCTTTCGCACTTGTGTACAAATTTCAAACTATGCCTACTTAAGGCTCAAATTGTACACGCACGCCCTCACGCATATACCTGAAATACGGTATAACATTCTTCCTCTTAGAAACATTCGCCCCGAATGTTCCTTCTAGGTCTCAAAACAACAGCGCCGTGATAGTCTTCACCGCTATACGCATTTAAAACAATCATGCCACACCGCCACAAAACACACGCTCACTTCTCCCCTTCTCGTAGTACTGCCACTAACACTCGAACTCGTTCTAGTATCCGCACTCACACTTCTTTCAACGCTTCGCTTTCCAACCCTTCGAGTCACTACTTCCCAACTTGGTCATCTCACTAACCTCGATTTCCCTAAGGCCATTCCCGCCTTCCCGAACTGATTCGTCGAACACACCCACGAACTCATACGATGGTCAACTAAACTGGGCCTAGCACCCTCGTGACTCTACCACCGTGACCACCCAGAACCGACCCCACCCCAAATCGTTACGGGTTGACCCGTAAATGGTCCTCAACCCGACCCCAATCCGCTAACTCTTGTTCCCGATCCGAACAATCTTACTATTTCACATCATGAAAGCTACCACTTCCATCTCACACTACCTGGACTTACCCTTTTCACTAACTGTGTTTCTAAATCACATTTTAGCACAAAGCTATCCAAACATAACATTAAACATATCAAGAACATCAATACAAACAAAACTCTGTAGGGTTAAGGATATACTCAAACTAGGCGGTTCAAGGACCGCTAAAACTGAACTCCCATCGCGACTTCTACCGGGCCTTCCGGTACAAACATCCCGCCTCGCTACGGAAGGTGAAGAACCCGCAATCGCTTCTAGTAGTCCATGCTATCCTACCAAGCACCTCGGCCTGACAGCTTCTGCCGATGGCCCCGCTGGCCGCAAAAATAACAATCTCCCGAGTTAGTACGACACTCTCCTTATGAAGCTTTCCACAACGGCCAGACCGAGACAAGGGCATCTCATCCGCGAGCACTCTCGCTTCTCGAAAATCTGAAACCCGAGCCCCGACCGCTTCCCGAATATCCCGGCGTCCCGAAACCGCGAGGACCACTCATCGACGAGGTACATAACTAGTCTGGCCGAGGCGGTCCGCCTCGAAGTCACTAAAGGACCCCGCTGCTCGCCTCTTCGCCGACTTTGGTCATTCCGCCGATTTATCCGCCTCACATCCAAGTGTATACGCCGACGCGGCAATGTCCATGCCCTACCAAGAGCTACACCAACAACTTCTGCAAGGCAATCATCGAGCCTCAGAACATATCGGTGCACTCGATCCTCCATACTAGCTACTAACGCGGACGCACGCCAATGAGTCGAACTCCACATCAGACTCCCGAACCGCACGCCTGCTCGCCAGAACACCAAAAATCTGTTTACCGAGCCCTCCTCATCCGGGAGGCAAGAAATGTGCAAGAAAAGCCTCCGAGAACTCGCTCCATACCGCTGGAAGTGCATGCTCTCCCCGACAGCTCCCAAGAATCAAACCCGATCATGCGGATCACGCAGCTGATGTGAACCTGGGCCACCGACTCGACTCTCCGATGCCTTGATCACTCACGATCCGTCAGAATCGCTTGATGAACTCCTCGCGATCATCCTCGTGCCTCGACCCATAAAACTCGCGCCTACAACTCGTAAAATCCCGTAGCCTCGAACTATCTCGATCTAGGGTGAACCATCGTGCATCGGAACCGCCGTGTCAAATTTATCCTCAAGTCCGCCACAACCCCGCCATTAATCGGGCCCACTTTGTAACTCATCTCCTCTCGCCTGCATCGCGGATCGAGGCTCAGTATCGTGGTCTCTCGCCACGCTTTACTCGCAGATCCTCTCACGCTTTGCCCTTCTCGCCCGTTGCCTTTCGCAGAGGCATAATCGTAAAACGAAACACGCCGAGGGTCCAATCTTATCACTCACTCTAAGGCACGATCTCGTAATGAGAAGAATGGAAACCAATCCTAAATGTCCTATAGCCTCCGATTATAGATGTGGTGCACAACACATCGATAATCAAGACTCTACTAGACACGGTTCAGAGACACTTTCCGAGGATTAATCGCTCGATACCACTTTGTGACGCCAACTCGCCCACATCGTGCCTTACCCCGCACCCTAGTGATACAACATCGAGAAAACCAATGGAAATAAAAACTTTACACAAGAAATAAGAGATATAATAAATAAACAAAGCAACCAAAACAGCTTGCTTTCAAGATATACATAAAACCCGAACAGCTTTAATCCTTTTACAACCCCGCCACAACAAGATTACATGCACTCTAAGATTTATACAACAACTATGACGGACAGTGGCCCCGCCATACCCCGAACGCATAAGAACTTACGCACTGGTAACATACCAAAGATAAGCCTCCGACGGAACGAGCTTCCCAAAACGCTAAATGAGATCCTAAACGCGGATCGACGGTAAATGACGACTTCTACCGCGGATGAACGCACTCAAGGAGGTCGATAACAGTACTAAGTATGTGAAATCAGAATATCAGAAATGAAATCATAATAGTCTATATAAAGCAGAGACATGTATGACCAAACTACGATATAACATATAACCGATATCAAGACAGTGGACTCACGCTCCAAATTATCACTCGTGCGTGGAATTTCTTCCTCATCATAGCGGTTTATGATATAACCATACCAAGGATTATACATGAACACCATGTCCCACCTGTGTTATAAAACCGTGCAGACAAGTATAACTACCGATCCGACCGCACTAATAATACAATGCAACCAAAACACGGCCGATACGGCAAGTGCGAGAGCCGATACCGGATCAAGGCCGGTCACGCATTGACCGGCAAGTACGAGGGTCGACCACCGGGACCAAGGTCAGATCACGAAACTTCACTATAATCGAACGGGCAAGCGCGAGGGTCGACTACCGATACCAAGGCCGAATCACCACGAGACGGCAAGACGAGAGCCGACCACCGATACCCAGTGCCGAACAAGAAGAAACCTCATGGAGAGCTAGTCCATGGAATAACACTATCAACGCGAGCATACCCGTGGAATTCTCCATCACCGCCAAGATGTCCAAGTAAGTTCTCAACAAGTCGACCGCCTCTATCGAGAGACGCCAGAATACGTAAATACCACACTTGCACAACAAAGGCTATCATCACAAGCATAGGCAAGTTTCACAACAACAAGCATAGGCAAGTTTCACACAACTCAAAGTACTTTCATTTTATGCCAAAGTCCGGTTTTTAACTCCAAAGTACTACATACGTTAAGTTCTTTTAAAAGAGATCCATTACTTTTATAAAAGTCACCCGACACGTAGTATTAGAATGACCAACCCACATTCCTTTTCAAAATCAAGTAACAACATTCTTTTCCTAAGTTCCAGCTTTGCCTAGTTTCAATTACTCAAGCTTCTCATTTTCAAATGGTTTCATAGTTCATAAACTTAATCATTTGATTCCTTTTAGAACAATTGAGTAATATATGTTTCACGTAAGAGTAGGTTATTCTTGTTTACAACATTCTTATTACAAAGAATGCATGATCTAGAAAATGTAATATCATTTTGTCTCATCTTAGTTTCTATGCAGATGGAGGTTTCTACCGGTTTTAATACAATTCATCATTATTCAATACATTCCTTTATTAACGCTCGCAGTTGGTCCTGTCGATACACATTCTGATTTCCAAAATCAAGAAACATTATCCCTTTAAATAAAACCAAGTACTCATTACTCACGAATGAGGTTTCACACAAACATTCACATTAAACAAATAAGTTAAGTCTCTTATCTTATAAGATCAAGTCTCTTAACTTCAAACATTAGTAAACCATTTCTTTACCTCTCTTAAGACATTATACCTAACTCCCCATAAAGCTAGTATAACTCTTTTTTTTTAAAACCTTTAAAACCAAGTGTTACTTTCCATCAAAACGATTTATAAATCTTTTGAAATACCTCAAGTTCTTTATTATAACAAGCCAGTTATAATTCACATCAGTTACCTTTTAAAACCACAAAGTATTTTCTTATCTACATAAAGCTGTTATAACCAACTTCCCATAAAGCCGTTATAACACTTTATGTTTTAAGAACAATCAAACACAAGCTAACACATGACGCTCACCGTACCACATAGTTTACACATATCATGCTAGAAGAGATAGGAAGAGGTTCACATACCTCGCGACGAGTATCGACTAATAGCAAAACGCTCCAAACAGTCGGCTACTCCTTAAGCCAAGTAAATCGCGCCACACGTAGGTACTTCAACCTATAAGGCCACAAGGCGCTTATTATCATCTAGACCACAACGTAGAATATTCTACAGAAAATTCGGCAAAGATCTCCCGCCACAACAGAATCTCCTTCTCTATCGAGGCCGGCTACCAAGCCAAACAGAGGGGGGGGGTTTCACACGCCTAACCGGACGTGTACAATTCTACTACACAGTAATACTACACAAGTCTACTGTAATACAGTTCAGTTCAGTTCTTAATTCTTCAGGCTTAAGTCAAAAGACATTGCCACAGTACTAAGTATAGTTCTATATATAGTATACTTCAACTATATATTCTTACAACATGTAATTTCCAATTACAATAGAAGGACAGTAGTGTTTACCTCGATAAGCCCAAAATTATCCGAGTATAATGTCGCGCCTGAGCAAGGTTTAGCTCCTACTCCGAGTGCTCCAAACAACCCTTAGAAGTTCTATCCAACTTCTACTCCAAAACTTCAACCAACAAATGAAGGTTTCCTTAGGGTTCTGGTTTGAGACTAAAGGACAAAAGGTAGTATTTCCTGACTCTACGATAGAGGTAACTTTGGAATACTACAAGGTATATAGGCTAAGGTATTTTGGGCATTATAACAATACTTGGAGGAGTATTTTAATACCACAAAGGGGTACCACACGAGAACAACACCCTGGGGAGTGGGGTGTTCTCGCTTTGGCTCACAAAGTGGGAAGGTTTCGCCAAAAGGCCTTCACAAGGGGAGAGGCTCTTGGACGAGAGTCAACAAGAGGGAGGAGGGGTTCTCAAGACTTAGGCAAGTGAAGAGTGGATGAAGAAGTCTTCCAAGAGGGTATTTATAGCAAACCAAAGGCCAACCAATGGCCAAGATCCATCCATGTGTTAGGCAAGTGTAAGGCCAAGATCAAGCCAAGTGCACCCACAAAACACTCCACAAAACACTCCACAAAACAAGCCACAAAGCAAGGCACAAAAGAGGAGCCAATCGCCAAGGCCAAGCCCTCACTTTGTCCCAACGAGGTGACAAGTGTCACCCTCCCGTTGGTCCAAAAATGTTCACGCCGAAAAATCCGCAAAAATACTAAATGACATAGCCGGAATTTTCCCAACGTAGTCGTGGAAACGCTTCGTCGAAAAACGACTCCTTTCGGCACTTGTGTACAAATTTCGAAACTATGCCTACTTAAGGCTCAAATTGTACACGTACGTCCTCACGTACATACTCTGGAAATACGGGGTATAACAATCGGTTGTGGATCCTCGCTCTTAGGATCACAGTTCAGCGTGTTGGGAAGCCCCGTTTCTTCGGAGGCTTATCTTTTGGTATGTTACCCTGAGTCCAGGGTTCTCAGACGTTCAGGTATGGCGGCCCCGTCCCGTCATAGTTGTTGTTATAAAACTCTTAGAGGTCTGTAGTAATCGCGTGGCGAGTTTGTAAAAGGATAACTGCTCGGGTTTTATGTATGTATGTAAGGCAACTGCTTTTGCCTGTTTATTTATAATATCTCTTATTTCATGTTCATGTTTTATTTCCGCTGATTTTCTCTGATGTTGTATCACTAGGGTGCCCGGGGTAAGGCACCAGTCACGGGTCCGGGTTCGGGTCGTGACACCAAGTATGTGAAACTGTAAAGTACTTAAATGAAATCATATCATTTTAAAACCAATTTTACAAATATGTACGAAACAGCCAATGTAACCGCACAGAGTGCCACATCACAAACAAGAGCAATAATAGGTAAACTGCAACAGGTCTTTTCTAGGCTGCGAATGATCGAAGCAAGGCCAATCGCCCATAGTATCATTATGCATGCCTAATCCTGGACTCCCGTAGTCCGCATAGGCCACCTAGGCCCGCATGAGGTATTCCCCGCATCGAGGGTAGCTACTCCTCGGCATCGTCCTGGACTCGTAGTCCGCATGGCCACATAGACCGCATGACCACAAAGGCCGCACACTAACCTGGAACTCTCGTAGCTCCGCATAGGTCCCCTGGACCCGCATGAGGTATTCTCGAATCATGGTCCCAGACCGCCTGAATCTACCCCGCATCGGAGGGCAGCTTAACCCCCGGAATCATGTCAAGAGGTGAGTGATATAATACTAACATAACAGCTTATCGTTAAACAACATAAGCACAACAAGAATACCCTCTTATACAAACGTTACAAGACACTAACACACATAGCATCATAATATGTCTACTCATCAAACCATCTTATTATACTTTCCAGAAATCAATACAAGTCTTTCATAAACACATAAGTAAACTGTTCCTTTTCTCTTTCTTAAGTTGTTATACCTAACTTCCCATAAAGCTAGTATAACTCTTAAGCTTTTTGTTTTAAAAACAAATATTCTTCTTCTTTCAAAAATGATTTATAATTCTTTTGAAAGACTTCAAGATTTTATTATTTAGACTCAAGTCAAAAGACGTCAAGTAAAACCATGTTCAGTTAACACACGTACGTCTACCGTACTATATATATACTTTAAAATATCATGCTCAAGAGGATAGGAAGAATCACATACCTTCTCGGTGAAATCCACCTGCCAAGTCGAATATGTCGCGCGCAGAGTATCAACCTATAATAGTAAAATACGTCTATCAACGTCTAGACTACTCTGATAGGATAATCTAAGCAGAGGGTTCTCTATTCTACGGAAAATCGGGCAGCACTTCCCTACCCGGTAATCTATACAAGTCTATCAGAATACAAATTCTATGTAAGTACAGTTCAATCTTCTTTAATACTTCTGATGTGATTATAGTTCAATTCTCTTCTTTAATAACCTTCTAAGTATTTTAAACTTATGTCTATACTTCTACAGTATGCATTCTTCAATTACAACAGAAGGATAAGATTATTTACCTCGATAAGCCCAATATTATCCAAGATATAAGTCGATCCCGAAATGAGGTTTAGCTCCTAACTGCACGCTCCAATCTGCTCCAAGAAACCCTTAGAAGTTTCTACACAACTTCTACCTTCTACTCCAACCAACTATGAAGTTTCTCTTAGGGTTTCGTTTAGTGACTAGTGGATATAAGGTAGTATTTCCGGACTCTACATATAGAGATAACTTTGGAAATACTATAAGGGATTGGCTAAGGTATTTTGGGGATATTAACAATACTTGGAGAGTATTTCTACCAAGGGGTACTTTGGCCGAGACTACAAGGAAGGGGGAGAGAGGTGTTTCGGCTAGGCTCTTAAGAGGCGGGGATGGTGTTGGACGAGAAGCTCTCTCAAAGGGGGGGGGGGGAGTTTTTGTGTTATACCCCGTATTTCCAGAGTATGTACGTGAGGGCGTACGTATAAAAGTTTAAGCCTTAAGTTAGGCAAGGACCGAAAATTTTTGTTCACAACTACCGAAAAGAATCGTTTTTCGACGAAACGTTTTACAAAGCTTGCGAGGGGAAAAATACGGCTATGTCATTTATTATTTTTGCGGATTTTTCCGAGAGATGAAATATTTTGGACCAACGAGAGGGCGACACTTGTCACCCTCAAGGTTGGCGGATTCTTGGCCGATTGGTGCCTAGTTTTGTGCCTTGTTTTGTGCCTAAATCATGGGTCAATGTTTGGGAGGGTTTTGTGGAGTAGGGATAGGGGGCACTTGGGCAAATCTTGGCCCTCCACTTGCCCCCCACTTGGCTTGATCATGGCCATTGGCTTCCCTATAAATACCCCCCCCCCCTTTGAAGACTTCTTCATCCATTCCACAAATCTTCTAAGTCTTGAAAGCCCTCTTCCCCCCTTAGTGTAGTGTTCTCGTCCTAGCCTCCCCCTCCCCCCTTTCGTGAGGCCCCCTTGGCCGAGAGTTATCTCTCCCCCTTGAGAAGGCCTTTGGCCGAGAGCACCCCTCCCCTTTGTGAGGCCCTTGGCCGAGAGTACCCCCCCTCTTGGTAGAAAATACTCTCCAAGTATTGTTACTATACCAAAATACCTTAGCCTTATACCTTGTAGTATTCCAAAGTTACCTCTATACGTAGAGCCCGGAAATACTACCTTTTGTCCTTTTTGTCTCAAAACGAAACCCTAAGAAAATCTTCATAGCCGGTTGAGGGATTAAGAAGAAGTTGAGTAGAACTTCTAAAGGGTTGTTTGGAGCGGGTTGGAGCGCCCAGAGTAGGAGCTAAACGTTGCTCAGGATCGACATTTATACTTGGATAATTATGGGCTTATCGAGGTAAATATCTTGTCCCCCTATTGTAATTGGAAATTACATACTGTAGTAGTATAGAAATGAATATAAGATTCATAGAAGAGAATTGAACTGTAATAGAAGGATATTACAGAAAAGACTTGAACCAAATCGCATCGCAGAATATTAGTGTAGAAGTTGATAGACTTATATAACCTTTATAGGTTGAATGTTCTGAGTAGCATGTACTACTTGAAAAGTGGACAAGGCTAGCCGGGTTATAGCCGTGGAGCGTTTTGCTAATAGTCGATAATCGTCGCGAGGTATGTGATTCTTCATATACTCTTGAGCATGATATTTTTAAAGAATATATATAGTACGGTAGACGTACGTGTGTTAACTGAACGTAGTTTTAGGGCAATGTCTTTTGACTTAAGCCTGAATAAAAAGAATCTGAAGTATTTCAAAAGAATTAAGAAACCTTTTTGAAAGAAGAGTAACACTTGGTTTTAAAAGCTTAAGAGTTATACTAGCTTTATGGGAAGTTAGGTATAACGACTTAAGAGAAGTAAAAGGAATGGTTTACTGATTTTAGAAGTTAAGAGACTTGATCTTAAAAGATAAGAGACTTGACTTAATTATATTAATGTGAATTTTGTTAAAAAGTGTGAAACCTCATTCGTGAGTAATGAGTATTTTGGTTTTCAAAAGGAATGATGTTTTACTGATTTCGGAAATCAGAATAAGTGTCGAACAAACCACAGCAGCGCTAATAAAGGGAAATGTATTGACTAATAAAGTATTATTAAAACCAGTAGAAACCTCCATCCGCATGTAAGTAAGATGAGACAAAATGATATTACATTTCCTAGATCGTGGTCGCTTTAATAAGATTGTTATGAACAAGAATAACCTACTCACACATAAGACATATGTTTCTCAAATTGTTTTAAAGGATTAAAACTATGAACTACGAAACATTTCGAAAATGAGAAACTTGAGTATTTTTAGGCAAACTTGAACGTTTGGAAAAGAATGTTGTTACTTGATTTTACAAAGAGAAGTGTTTAGGTTTTAAAAAGATAGTCACTCTATTTTTATACTACGGGTATTGTGTGACTTTTGTGAAAGAAACGGATCTTTAAAGAGCTAATGTATGAAGTACTTTGAGGATAAAAACCCGAACTTGTTTAACATAAAGTAGAAAGTACCTTGCGTGAATAACTTGATTGTGTTGGTTTGTGATAGCCTTGTAATACTTTCTTGTTGGTTTGATAAGTAAACATGTTAGGATGCTACGTGTGTTAGTATCTTGTGATGTTTGTGTAAAGGGGTTTCCCTCGATCGCGCTTATGTTGATTAACGATCAGCCGTTATGTTGGTATTGTACCACTCACCTTGACATGATCCCGGTTGTCGCCTCCGACGCGGGTATATCTCGGCGATGCAGGACCATGATTCGAGAATACCTCATGCGGGTCCAGGGACCTACGCGAGCTACGAGTTCCGTGTTAGTGTGCGGGTTATACCTCACGCGTCTACGTGGCCACGCGGATCGCGAGTCCGGGGCGATGCCGGAGTAGCTACCGATGCGGGAATACCTCATGCGGGCCATCGAGTGGCCTATGCGAGTCGGAAGTTCCGTGGCTAGACGCGCGACATTAGATACTGCGCGCGAGTGGCGGCTTTGATCATGTGATGCCTAGACAGATCTCATGATACGCTTTATGACCTTGTTAGTATCGTGGTTTTAGTAGTCGGCTATGCCTTCGCATTACCCTTACGGTTTTATTATGACACGTGGGACCCGTGTTCATGTGTATTCCTTGGTGCTTTTATATCATAGATCGCCAGCGGTGAGAAGGTATTCCACGGGCATGATTGATGTTGTGGGCAGAGACCCATAGTTATATTTGAGTGATGACTTTGAGGGCGTGAGTCCCTGACTTGACATGACTGCTTTATTGTGAACTGTAGTTTGGTTATCATACACGTCTCCTGCTTTATATAGACTACTATGATTTTATTTACGATTTTTCGGTTCACATACTTGGTACCGTTGTCTCGACTCTTCGGGCCGTTCATGCCGCAGTAGAGGTACACCGGTGTTGATCCTCGCCATAGGGTCACGTCAGCGTTGGGAAGCTCCGCTTTCCGAGGCTTATCAGGTATAGTCCGTCGCTTGTAAGTGCTTACATTCAGGGTATGGCGGCCCCGTCCGCCATTGTTGTCATATCATTCTTAGAGGTCTGTAGTACCGTTGTGGCGAGTTGTAAATGGGATGTAAATCGTTTCGTTTAAAGTTTATATATATATGCCGAAAGGCAAGTTTTCTCGTATAATCGTTTCACATTTCATATTATATCATGTCTTGTGTTATGTTTGACATTACTGATGTATGTCTACTGGGTGCCCGGTAGGCACCACCACGGCCCGGTTCGGGTCGTGACAAAAGTGGTATCGAGCGATTAATCCTCGGAAAGTGTCTACACCGTATTTAGTAGAGTCTTGATTATCGCAGGTCGCGGCACCACACCAATAATCGTGAGGTCGCGAGATATTTAGGATTGGTTTCCATTCTTCTCACTCGAGATAGTGCCTTAGAGCCGTGTTGTAAGTTGGACCCTCTAACGTATTTCTTTCCTTACCGCTATGTCTCCGCGTAAAGGCAACCCGCCCAGATGGCAAGGCGTGAGGAGCTGCGAGTAGAGCACAGAGGGTTACGAGGGCACAGGCCCAATCATCACCTGGGGTGGTGCTTCATTCGGGGAGTTCTGCGGCGTCGCCAGTCCCAGCAGAGTCTAGCACAGTGGCAGCATTTCCTACTGCGGCCATGATATTCGAACCTTCAGTTCCACGACCGATAGCAGAAAGTATAGATTGCAAAGAGACGACCCTGTTACTAGCTAAGGATGTAGCTACCAGAGAGTATATGATGTACCGATTTATCATGGGTCTTGATGACTATTTAAGAAAGGGTTGTGCAAGGGTAGCTCTTCAGTCAGGCTTGAGCATGGCCTGTGTACGGGCTTATGCGCAGCAGGCCGAGAGACGTAGGGATCAACGGGTTAACCAAGATCAGCAGAAGAGGGCCAGAACAGCAAGGTCCTTCGGTAACTTTCGAGGCGAACCGCCTCAGCAGCAGATTAGATATGCACCTCCGCCAGTGCAGAGTGGTCCTCCGCGTGGTTCGTGACGCTCGAGGTGTGCGAGTTGGTCGAGCTCGTGGCTTCGATCCACAGCTATACGTATGTTCTAGCCACCGTTCGCTTTTCTCGGTGTTCACACAGGGCGCACGTCATCCCGGGGAATGTCGTATTTTGTTGGTACTTGTTTTACCAGCGGCCGTCAGGGCCATGTGTCGAAAGAAGGTCCTAGTAGGAAGGATGCAAGTAGGAGGACTCAGCCTACCAGATCAGTTGCGGATTCAGTGGTTCGGAGAGGAAGGGGTGCTAGCCAGAGGAGGCCACCCCCACCTCGATGTGGCCGTTGTGGTAAGTGTCATCGTGGAGAGTGTCGTACTTCTTCAACAACTTGTTTTGCTTGCGCCCAACAGGGCAGGACTGATTGGAACGACAGAGGGGAGTGAAGCAGTAGATACAGGTGTATCCTTAACCCTCTAGAGACTAGTGTGATAAGATGAGTATATCTTAAGTATTATGTTCAGGTAACATAAGTGTTAATTGTGATTAGAAATCATGGTTAGTAATAAGGGTAAGATTTGGGGTTAAGGAAAGTGTGAGCTTTAGAGTTTTATACGTAGAGACCTTAGAGGCAAGGCCATCTCGAGTAAAAGATGTATTTCTTTTTTTTATGTGTTTGACCCTTATCGGAGTACATAGTGCACGTGAGTTATATTTGTATTATAAGTCCCTGAGTAGTGTGGAATGAAAGAGGGTAGTTGAGCTAAGAAGACCACTAGGTTTTCGTGACTTGATTGTGGGATTGTTCCGGATCGGGGAGCAAGTGGTTGGCGCGATAGCGGGTCGGGTTGCGGCCCAATTGCGGGTCAACCCGCAGTCTGTTTTGTGATAGGGTCAGTTCGGGGTGGTCCCGCCAGGTGGTAGGGTCATGAGGATGTTAGGCCCAAGTTTAGTTAACCAGCGTACGAGTTCGTGGATGCGTTCGACCAGTAGTCGGGCCGATGAGGTCAGCCCATCTTGTCTTTCAGTCAAAACCGTGTACTCGGCAATGGGTTATGCGAGATGATTATATCAGGAAGGTTGTAAGGCTGCACGAGGTGCCTGCTTTCACCTTATGTCAGGCAGTAGAGCCCAGGTTGCGGCTATTTTCGTTTTCTGGAAGTTTTACCAGGCAGGGTTAGGAACTCAGGTGAGTCTCCGTATCGCATTCATCCTCGGGCCAGTGTTTGGTTTTCGGGGGTAGCTGTGAGGATTGTTGCCTCCTGTTGAGGGAGTGTTTTTAGCTACCATTTCAGGGTTCGGATATTGCCTTATGACGCCTTGTAGGGGCGGAAGTGTAAGTTGCCGGTCGATTGGTTCGATGTTGGCAAGGTTCAGATTGTTGGTTCATACTTGTCTCGGCAGGATATGGATAGGGTGAAGCTTATCCAGAAGAGGTTATTGGCAGCTCAGAGTCAACAGAAGTCGTGCGGATAATCGGCGACGACGATTGGAGTTCAGGTTGACGGTGGGTCTTCTTGAAGGTACCACCCCGGAAAGGGTGTGACGAGTTTTGGAAAACAGAGGGAACTTAGCCCGAGTTACTTTGGGCCTTTTCAGAGATTTGGAAAATAGGCCAAGTTGCCTATAGCTAGCATTGCCGTCCGACGTAGGAGACAGTACGTCCGGTCTTTCATGTTGCTATGTTCGGAAAAGTATCAAAAATCCATCCAGATTGTTCCCAGTAATGATGACCAAGTTGGAGGTAGTAACCCAGAGATTTGGAAACCAAGCGAATGAAATGTGGTAAGGTATGAGAAAGAGTTCGAGTGTACGAGGAGGGTACGACGAGTAAGAGAAGAAGCGAGCATGTATTACGAGCATGGTTGTGATCATTTCGTTTGTAAAGAGAAGGTGCGAAGAGAGTATCTTTTAGCTCTTGGGTGGTAGTTTTTATGGAGGTGATTCCTCGTGGACTTGGATGTAAGTATTTGCGCGTGTTTTATTGTGGCCAGGTGTGGCATGATTGTTTTCGTAAGTATAGCAGTGAAGACTATACTGGCGCATGTTTGTTTTGAGACTTAGAAAGAACATTCGGGACGAATGTTTCTAAGGAGGGGAGAATGTTATACCCCATATTTCCAGAGTATGTACGTGAGGGCGTACGTATAAAAGTTTAAGCCTTAAGTTAGGCAAGGACCGAAAATTTTTGTTCACAACTACCGAAAAGAATCGTTTTTCGACGAAACGTTTTACAAAGCTTGCGAGGGGAAAAATACGGCTATGTCATTTATTATTTTTGCGGATTTTTCCGAGAGATGAAATATTTTGGACCAACGAGAGGGCGACACTTGTCACCCTCAAGGTTGGCGGATTCTTGGCCGATTGGTGCCTAGTTTTGTGCCTTGTTTTGTGCCTAAATCATGGGTCAATGTTTGGGAGGGTTTTTGTTATACCCCGTATTTTCAAAGTATGTACGTAAGGACGTACGTAGGAAATTTCGAACTTGAGAATAGGCTTGGCCGAATTATTTTTGTACACAACACCCGATTAGAGTCGTTTTTCGGCGAAACGTTTTCACAGCTTTCGTAGGGGAATTTCCGGCTATGTCATTTTTAATTTTTGCGGATTTTTCCGAGAGACGAAACATTTTTGGACCAACGGGAGGGTGACACTTGTCACCCTCATTGGACGGTAAAGAGGAGGCTTGGCCTTGGCCGATTGGTTCATGGTTTTGTGCCTTGTTTTGGCCTTGTTTTGTGGCTTGTTTTGTGCCATGTTTTGTGGAGTAGGGGTTAGGGTGCACTTGGCTTGATCTTGGCCTTACACTTGCCTTGCACTTGGCTAGATCTTGGCCATTGGTTGGCCTTTGGTTTTGCTATAAATACCCCCCTTATGTTGATGAACTCTTCATCCACAAATGAAACCTTCCAAGCCTAAAATCCCTCCCTCCTCTTGTGTTGTGTTCGTCCAACACCCCCCCTCCCCCTTTGAGTGGCCTTGTGGCCGAGAGCCTCCCCCTCCCCTTTGTGGTGCCTTGGCCGTGGGGTACCCCCCCCTAGCCTAGTTGCTTTCGTATAATACCCCCCTCTCTTGGTAGAAATACTCTCAAAAGTATTGTTATAATGCCCAAATTACCTTAGCCTTATACCTTGTAGTATTCTAAGGTTATACCTATACGAAAAGCCCAGATATACTATTATACTTCCCGTCAGTCACCAAACCGAAACCCTAGGAAAATCTCCATGGTTTGTTGGAGTAGTATGTAGAAGTTGGTTAGAACTTCTAAGGGTGGTTTAGAGCGGGTTGGAGCTAAACGATTGCCCAGGATCGACTTTAACTAGGATAATTATGGGCTTATCGAGGTAATTATCTTGTCCCTCTATTATAATTGGAAATTACATATTGTTAGAATATATAGTTGAAGTATACTATATATAGAACTGAACGTAGTTATCGGCAATGTCTTTTGACTTAAGCTGAATTTAAAGTAGAATCCGAATCGTAATTACATGAGGTCAGACACAAGAGACTTGTGTAGTTGTACCGTGGAGTAGAATGGTACCCGTTAGGTTAGACGATAACCCCTCGGTTGGCTTGGTAGCCGCCTCGATAGAGGAGGAGATTTACGCCATGTTCGGGGAGGTGTGCCGAATTTTACTCAGAATGTTCTACGAGGATCTAAATGTTAATAAGCGCTTGTGGCCTTATAGGTCAAGTACTCGTGTGGCGCGATCTACTTGGCTTAAGGAGTAGCCGACGGTTGGAAGTACTTGAGCGTTTTGCTATTAGTCGATACTCGTCGCGAGGTATGTGAACCTCTTCCTATCTCTTCTAGCATGATATGTGTGAACTATGTAGTGCGATAGACGATACGTGTGCTAAATGTATTTGATTGTTTAAAACATAAAGTGTTATAACGCTTTATGGGAAGTTGGTTATAACTTTATGTTGGTAAGAAAATACTTGTGGTCTTTAAAAGGTAAATCGATTTGAACTATAAGCGGCTTGTTATGTATTAGTAAAGAACTTGAAGTATTTCAAAAGATTTTTGAATCATTTTGAAAAGAAGTAATACTTGGTTTTGCAAAACTTAAGAGTTATACTAGCTTTATGGGAAGTTAGGTATAACGGCTTAAGAATGTTTTCTTGATTTCGAAATCGAATGTGTATCGACAAACCACCGCGTTAATAAAAGGAAATGTTTTGACTAATTAAGTATTATTAAAACCAAGAGAAACTTCCATCCGCATGAAGCTAAGATGAGACAAAATGATATTTCCTAGATCATGGTCACAGTAATAAGATTGTTATAAACAAGAATATCCTACTCACATATAAGACTTATGTTTCTCGGATAGTTAAAAGAGAATTATATTCTTAATCAATAAGACTATGAACTACTAAACCCTTCTAAAATAAGAAACTTGAACATTGGAAAAGAAGGTTGCTACTTGATTTTACAAAGAGAAGTAATTGATTTACTTTAAAAGATAATCACTCTATTTTTCATATACTACGTATTGTGTGGTTTTTGTGAAGTAACGTATCTTTAAAGATTTAATGTATGAAGTACTTTGGGGATAGGTATACGAACTTGTTAGTAGAAAGTACGTTGTGTGAATAACTTGATTGTATTGGTTTGTGATAGCCTTGTAATACTTTCTTGTTGATGTGATCAGTAAGCAGGTTAGGATGCTACGTGTGTTAGTATCTTGTGATTATTGTGTAAGGGGTCACTCTTGTTGTGCTTACGTTGTCAAACGTTAAGCCCGTTTATCGTTATTGTATCACATACCCTTGACTTGTTATACCGAGGGCTTGCCACCCTTGACGATGGTCTATACGGCCTATGCGTCCTTGTGACTATGCGAGCGCGGTAGCTCCGTGATTGATCATTCCGGTGTTTAGCCCGACGCGGGGATTCCTATGCGCGTCCGCTGAGACTATGCGGTCTTTTGAGACTATGCGGCCGCGGAGCCTAGCGGATACCGAGGGTTGGTCGCCTTCGACGCGGTATACCTCAGCGATGCAGGACCATGATTCGAGGAATACCTACGCGGCAATGGGTGACCTATGCGAGTCGCGAGAGTTCCGAGGATAGACGCGCACATTGATATTGCGCGAGTGGCCGCCACGATCATGTGGTGCGGTGCAGAAAGACCTCGAGATACGCTTTGTGGTATTTTTGGTACTGTGGGTCTTAGTAGTCGGCTATGCCTTCGTACTTGCCCCGTACGGTTTTATTGTGATAACTTTGAGGGCGTGAGTCCCTGACTTGACATGACTGCTTATTTATTGTGAACTGTAGTTTGGTTATCATACATGTCTCCTGCTTTATAGACTATTATGATTTCATTTACGATTTTCGATTTCACATACTTGGTACTGTTGTCTCGACCTCCTTCGGGCCGTTCACGCCGCAGTAAAGGTACACCGCCATCGATCCTCGCTCTTAGGGTCACGCAAAGATGCTGGAAAGCTCCGTTTCTCCGGAGGCTTATCAGTGGTATAGTCCCCTGTTGTTGTAGGTGTTTACATTCAGGGGTATGGCGGGGCCCTGTCCCGCCATTGTTGTCGTATCATTTCTTAGTACTGTTGTGGGCAGGGTTTGTAAAAAGGATTAAACTGTTCATGTTGGAAAAAGTTGTTATTTATATATATGCCGAAAGACAAGTTTTTCTCAGATTATTGTTTCATATTTCATAATATGTCTTGTATTGTTTTATGTTCCATTGATTACTCAATTGTTGTATCACTAGGGTGCCCGGGTAAGACACGATCACGGGCCCGAATCGGGTCGTGACATTTTGTGAGTAGGGATAGGGGCACTTGGGCAAATCTTGCCCTCCACTTGCCCCATTTGGCTTGATCATGGCCGTTGGCTTCCTATAAATACCCCCTTTGAAGACTTCTTCATACATTCCACAAATCTTATAAGTCTTGAAAGCCCTCTTCCCCCCCCCCCCCCCTTAGTGTAGTGTTCTCGTCCTAGCCTCCCCCTCCCCCCTTTCGTGAGGCCCCCTTGGCCGAGAGTTATCTCTCCCCCTTGAGAAGGCCTTTGGCTGAGAGCACCCCTCCCCTTTGTGTGGCCCTTGGCCGAGAGTACCCCCCCTCTTGGTAGAAAATACTCTCCATGTATTGTTACTATACCAAAATACCTTAGCCTTATACCTTGTAGTATTCCAAAGTTACCTCTATACGTAGAGCCCGGAAATACTACCTTTTATCCTTTTTGTCTCAAAATGAAACCCTAAGAAAATCTTCATAGCCTGTTGAGGGATTAAGAAGAAGTTGAGTAGAACTTCTAAAGGGTTGTTTGGAGCGGGTTGGAGCGCCCAGAGTAGGAGCTAAACGTTGCTCAGGATCGACATTTATACTTGGATAATTATGGGCTTATCGAGGTAAATATCTTGTCCCCCTATTGTAATTGGAAATTAAATACTGTAGTAGTATAGAAATGAATATAAGATTCATAGAAGAGAATTGAACTGTAATAGAAGGATATTACAGAAAAGACTTGAACTGAAATCGCATCAGTAGAATATTAGTGTAGAAGTTGATAGACTTATATAACCTTTATAGGTTGAATGTTCTGCGAGTAGCATGTACTACTTGAAAAGTGGACAAGGCTAGCCGGGTTATAGCCGTGGAGCGTTTTGCTAATAGTCGATAATCGTCGCGAGGTATGTGATTCTTCCTATACTCTTGAGCATGATATTTTTAAAGAATATATATAGTATGGTAGACGTACGTGTGTTAACTGAACGTAGTTTTAGGGCAATGTCTTTTGACTTAAGCCTGAATAAAAAGAATCTGAAGTATTTCAAAAGAATTAAGAAACCTTTTTGAAAGAAGAGTAACACTTGGTTTTAAAAGCTTAAGAGTTATACTAGCTTTATGGAAAGTTAGGTATAACGACTTAAGAGAAGTAAAAGGAATGGTTTACTGATTTTAGAAGTTAAGAGACTTGATCTTAAAAGATAAGAGACTTGACTTAATTATATTAATGTGAATTTTGTTAAAAAGTGTGAAACCTCATTCGTGAGTAATGAGTATTTTGGTTTTCGAAAAGGAATGATGTTTTACTGATTTCGGAAATCAGAATAAGTGTCGAACAAACCACAGCAGCGCTAATAAAGGGAAATGTATTGACTAATAAAGTATTATTAAAACCAGTAGAATCCTCCATCTGCATAGAAGCTAAGATGAGACAAAATGATATTACATTTCCTAGATCAGGGCGGCTTTAATAAGATTGTTATGAACAAGAATAACCTACTCACACATAAGACATATGTTTCTCAAATTGTTTTAAAGGATTAAAACTATGAACTACGAAACATTTCGAAAATGAGAAACTTGAGTATTTTTAGGCAAACTTGAACGTTTGGAAAAGAATGTTGTTACTTGATTTTACAAAGAGAAGTGTTTTGGTTTACTTAAAAAGATAGTCACTCTATTTTTATACTACGGGTATTGTGTGACTTTTGTGAAAGAAACGGATCTTTAAAGAGCTAATGTATGAAGTACTTTGGGGATAAAAACCCGAACTTGTTTAACATAAAGTAGAAAGTACCTTGCGTGAATAACTTGATTGTGTTGGTTTGTGATAGCCTTGTAATACTTTCTTGTTGGTTTGATAAGTAAACATGTTAGGATGCTACGTGTGTTAGTATCTTGTGATGTTTGTGTAAAGGGGTTTCCCTCGATCGCGCTTATGTTGATTAACGATCAGCCGTTATGTTGGTATTGTACCACTCACCTTGACATGATCCCGGTTAAGCGCCTCCGACGCGGGTATATCTCGGTGATGCAGGACCATGATTCGAGAATACCTCATGCGGGTCCAGGGACCTATGCGAGCTACGAGAGTTCCGTGTTAGTGTGCGGGTTATACCTCACGCGGTCATGTGGCCTACGCGATCGCGAGTCCGGGGCGATCGCCGGAGTAGCTACCTCGATGCGGGAATACCTCATGCGGGCCATTGGAGTGGCCTATGCGCGAGTGCGGAAGTTCCGGGGCTAGACACGCACATTAGATATCGCGGCGAGTGGCGGCTTTGATCATGTGACGCCTAGACAGATCTCATGATACGATTTATGACCTTGTTGGTACTGGGTTTTAGTAGTCGGCTATGCCTTCGTACTTACCCCGCACGGTTTTATTATGACACAGGTGGGACTGGTGTTCATGTATTCCTTGGTGCTTTTATATCATAGATCGCCGGCGGTGAGGAAGGTATTCCACGCATGATTGATGTTGTGGGCATGAGACCCATAGTTATATTTTAGTGATGACTTTGAGGCGTGAGTCCACGACTTGACATGATCGCTATTTATTGTGAATCGTAGTTTGGTTATCATACATGTCTCCCGCTTTATATAGACTACTATGATTTCATTTACGCATTTTTCGGCCACATACTTGGTACTGTTGTCTCGACCTCCTTGGGCCGCGTTCATGCCGCAGGTAGAGTACACGGTGTTGATCCTCGCTTATAGGGTCACGTTCAGCGTTTGGGAAGCTCCGTTTCTCCGAGGCTTATCAGCCGTATAGTCCCCGTTGTAAGTGCTTACATTCAGGGGTATGGCGGGGCCCTGTCCCGCCATTGTTGTCATATCATTCTTAGAGGTCTGTAGTACTGTTGTGGGCAGAGTTGTAAATGGGATGTAACTGTTCGGTTTAAAGTTTATATATATATGCCGAAAGGCAAGTTTTCTCAGATAACTGTTTCACATTTCATATTATATCATGTCTTGTGTTATGTTTCGCTGATTACTCTGATGTATGTCTACTTGGGTGCCCGGGGTAAGGCACCAGTCACGGGCCCGGGTTCGGGTCGTGACATTTTGAGACTTGGAAGAATGATTTGTGGATGAAGAACTCTTCAACAAAGGGGGGGTATTTATAGGGCTTTCAAGGGCTAGGATGAAGGCAAGTGGAGGGCAAGTGGAGGGTGGGGATTTGCACAAGTGCACCCTAACCCTACTCCACAAATCCCTCACAAAACATTGACCCTTGTTTTTGGCCCTAAAATCGTCCCAACCGTGACCCCTTTGCCGTCCACATGAGGGTGACAAGTGTTACCCTCTCGTTGGTCCAAAATGTTTCATCTCTCGGAAAAATCCTCAAAAATTATAAATGACATAGCCGTAATTTTCCCTACGCAAGTTTTGTAAAACGTTTCGTCGGAAAACAATTCGTTTAGTGGGTTGTGCCCAAATTTCGTCCAAAGCCTTAACTTTAAGGTTGAACTTTCAGACGCACGCCTCACGCACATACTGGAAATACGGGGTATAACATTCTCCCCTCCTTAGAAACATTCGTCCCGAATGTTCCTTCCCAAGACAGATAACGATAAGGTTCCTCATAACTTAAACAGTTTGCAAATGCCACACATGGCCACAATACAGCACTTAAGCAAATATGACAATGAAAATTTATAAGTAGGAAAGTGAGTTACCTGGAGGTGTGGGGAATAGGTGAGGATAATTCTGCCTCATGTCCTCCTCAGCTTCCCACGTCATCTCCTCCCTGAGCTCGTTCCGCCACAAGACTTTGACGGAAGCCACGTCCTTGGTCCGCAGACGCCTAACCTGACGATCGATTATCGCTATGGGAATCTCCTCATACGATAACCCCTCGGTCACCTGGACATCGTCAATCGGGTGCACCCTAGATGGATCCCTGATACATCTCCTCAGCATAGAAACATGAAACACCGGATGCACTGCCTCCATATCGGACAGCAGATCCAACTCATAGGCAACCTTTCCTACCTCGCGACAATGATACGCCAATGTACCTTGGGCTGAGTTTCCCTTTCTTCCCGAATCTCATCACACCCTTTATGGGTGACACCTTCAGGAAAACCCAATCATCAACCTCGAACTCCAGATGCCGACGACGATGATCTGCATATGACTTCTGTCGATTCTGAGCTGTCAATAGCCGCTCCTGGATAAGCTTCACCTTATCCACTGCCTGTTGTATACCAGGTCTGGTCCCACTAACTACACCTCGCCTACATCAAACCAGCCTATCGGCGATCTGCACTTCCTCCCATACAAGGCCTCATAAGGCGCCATCTGAATACTGGAGTGGTAGCTATTATTATACGCAAACTCAACTAGAGGCAAATGATCCTCCCAGCTACCCCTGAAGTCAATAACACAGGCTCGCAGCATATCCTCAAGAGTCTGGATAGTGCGCTCCGCCCGTCTGCTCATCGAGGATGGAATGCGACTCGAGCTCACTGCATCCCTAGACCCTCTCTGGAAAGACCTCCAGAAGTTAGCCGTAAACTGGGCTCCTCTGTCTGATATGATAGAAATAGGGACTCCATGCATTCTGACGATCTCTCTGTTGTAAAGTCTGGCATAATCCTCAGCCTAATAAGTCGTCCTGACTGGAAGAAAGTGGGCTGATTTCGTCAGCCTGTCGACGATAACCCAAATAGAATCATGTTTCCTCTGAGTGCGAGGTAATCCTGTGATAAAGTCCATGTTGATCACCTCCCACTTCCAGGTCGGGATCTCTATCGTCTGCAACAAACCACCAGGCCTCTGGTGCTCTACCTTCCCGCCGACAACACGCACCGAGCTACAAACTCGCAACGCCCCTCTTCAAGACATCCCACCAATACACGATCTAAGGTCGTGGTACATCTTGGTCGACCCGGATGGATAGAGTAACGCGCTACGTGTGCTTCCCAAGAACATCTTTGCCAAGTCCTGAAATATCTGAACACACAACTCGCCTCAAACCTTAGCACCCCATCGTGCTACCTCAAAAGGATCCTTCCCCTCACGAAGAGTCGTATCACGATACCGAATCAAAACCGGATCCTCAAATTGTTGCCTCTTCACCTCCTCGACGATGGAAGACTCGGCAACCTCTCGAACTCGAACCCCACTGCTATCAGAATCAATCAATCGGACTCCAAGGCTCGCTAGCTGATGTAACTCGCGGACCATGCCCTTCTCTCGCTGCACATCCGATAGACTCCCATCGACTCTACGGCTAAGAGCATCCGCCACAACATTGGCCTTCCCGTGGTACAGATGTCAACATCGTAATCCTTGAGTAACTCTAACCACCGTCTCGCCGTAAGTTCACTCCTCTGCCGAAGATATACCGAGGCTCTTGTGGTCAGTATAAATATCCACATGAACCCCATACAAATAGTGCCTCCAGATCTTCGGCGTGAATCACCGCCGCTAACTCCAAATCATGGGTGGGTAGTTCCTCTCATGCTTCTTAAGCCGTCGACGCTGCACGCTATAACCTTACCCACCGCATCAACACACATCCGAGCCCGACGCTGATGCATCACAATACACTACATAACCGCTCGACCTCCGGAAGAGTAAGAACGGGCGCGTCGATCTCTCTTTCAAGAATCGAAACCCCGCCACAAGCATCACCATCAAACTTAGCCGCTTTCTCGAGTCACTTCCTAGTCAATGGTGCAGATAGAAGCAAACTTCTCCACGAACCGCCGATAGTAACTCGCAAGGCCCGTAAAGCCGCGCCTCTGGGAGTAGTAGGTCTAGGCCAACTCTCGATCGCCTCGATCTTGGCGTATCCACCCGAATACCATCGCCCCACAATATGCCCAAGAAAAGCCACCGCTAACCAAAACTCACATTTGGAAAACTTGGCGTATAATCGCTGGTCTGGAGAACTCTCAAGACAGCCTCAAATGCTCGCATGCTCTCGCCTGGCGGAATAAACCAAGATGTCATCAATGAACACTATCACAAATGTGTCCAAAATGGCTTGAACACTCGGTTCATCAAATCCATGAATACCGCAGAGCATCGTCAACCCGAAAGACATAACCACGAACTCGTAGCGTGCGCACGTCCGAATGCATCAAGGGACATCCGCCTCTCGACTCGCACTGATGATAGCCCGATCGCAGATCAATCTTGAGAAACATCTCGCACCGCAATCGTCGAACAAATCATCAATCCCGGAAGGGGGTATTCGTTCTTAATGGTCACCTTGTTCACCGTCAGATCAACACACATGCGCAGCCGCCCCGCCCTTCTTCTTCACGAACAATACCGCGCTTCCACGAGAGAAACACTAGGCCCGATGAAGCCCTTCTCTAGCAAATCTCTCACCTGGTCCTTCAACTCTCTCAACTCGCAGTGCCATTCGGTATGGCGAATGGAAATAGGCCGAGTGTCCGCAAAGACATCAATACAAAACTCAATCTCCTCTCGTGAGGATACCCGGAGGTCGTCTGAAACACATCCGGGAACTCTCGACTCTCGGAATCGATCAAAATCTGTACCGCAGCCTCGGATCAAACACCCGAATGAGATGGTAGATATACCCCTTCTCGCACTATCTTCCTAGCCTCGAGGTAGGAAATAAACCTACCCTGGCGATACTGATGTTCCTCTCACTCAACAACCAGCCTCAGAAACCGGAACCGCACTACTTTCTCCTGCAGTCTACATTGGCGTAGCAGAAGCTAGCCAATCCATACCCATGATCACATCGAAATCGGTCATATCCAACTCTATCAAGTCGGCTAGGTCCGACGATCGCATATGGTCACCGGACAAGCCCTATATACCCGCCGAGCTACCACCGAATCACCCATCGCGTAGCTACTTCGAAAGGGTCTATGGACTCAGGCTCTATCCCTATCCTACTAGAAATATGGGGAGATATATAGGACAGAGTAGAACCCGGATCTATCAAGGCATACACGTCACAACATAAAACTGATAAGGTACCTGTGACGACATCAGGTGAGGCCTCCCGTCCTGCCGGCCGACAAGGCATAAATGCGATTCGAGGACCGCTAGAATCGGGACCGCGCCACGACCTGCCGCCACACTGGCCGCCCATGGTACCACGCCTCCGGCGAGTAATCGTAGGAGATGAAGAAGACCCGCGAAAGACCTCGTAGCCGACCCTACCATCCGCGCTGCCCTTGGTCGGACAGTTCCTCGCGAAGTGACCCTGCTGGCCGCAACTGTAACACACTCCCGTAGCGGTACCACAATTCCCGAAATGGGATCTACCGTGACGGCCACACCGGCGGGCGGTGGTCCCGATCGCCAGACTCTGCTACTCGACGTCTCAAGTCCTCGCCCTGATGCGCCTCGAATATCCCGGGCCGCCCCGAGGGCGGTGTAGGAGTGCTCGAGCCGGCCGTGGTGCAAATCTGGCTTCGAGGCCGCCCACCACGATAGCTACCAAAAGACCTCGCCGCCCCGTCTTCTTCGCCGCTGCTCACAACCCGTCGGCTCTACGCCTCGCATCCAAGTGCATGAGCTCGCACGGGTAATGTCCATGCTCGTGAAGAGCCACACCCGCACAAGACTCGCCATATAATCATCTAGCCCGTGACGTAGCAATGCACTGCCCTCCATATTCGCTACCAACGCAGGACATATCGAGCCAACGAATCGAACTCAACGTTGTACTCCTAACGGTGCGCCTCTCTGCCTCAAAGAACAAAAACTTGTCGGCCGCGTTCTCCTCATCCGCGAGGCAAGAAGTGAGTGAGAAAGCCTCCGAGAACTCGCCCTGCACTGGGACGCGTGCTCTCCCAGGATAACTCCCATGAATCAAACCAATCGATCGCGGTATCACGCACCTATGCGAACCAAGATCACGCACTCGGTCTTCAAGCCTTGATCACTCGCATGATCCTCTCAGAATCGACGGATGAACTCCTACGGATCATCCTCAAGCCTCGACGTAGAACTCGCGGACTACAACTCGTAAAATCTCGTAGCCTCAAATCGTCTGATCTCGTGAACCACGTGTACCGCTGAGCTGAATCGCCGTGATCCTATCTCATGTTCGCCACGATCCCGCCGAATCGGGCCATCTCTCAGAACCCGCCTCATCTCGCTTCCAGCCGCGGATCAAGGCGCAGTATCGGGTCTCATCACCATCGCTGCGCCCTAAACCTCGCTGGGCCGGCGACGTCGTGGAACTCGCCGTCTGTATAGATCGGGCTCGAGCCCTCGTGACTCTCGGTGTCCTACTAGCAGCTCCCTCGGCTGCCTTGCCCTTCTGGGCCCGGGTTGCCTTACGTGGAGGCATAACTGTTACAGAAAAGGAATACGTTAGAGGGGTCCAACTTATAACACAGCTCTAAGGCACGATCTCAGAGTGAGAAGAATGGAAACCAATCCTAAATATCCTATAGCCTCCTGATTATTGGTGTGGTGCACAACACACCGATAATCAAGACTCTACTAGATACGGTTCAGACACTTTCCGAGGATTAATCGCCAGATACCACTTTTGTCACGACGTTCCGGCGTTGGATCGTGCCTTACCCGCACCCAAGTAGTCATACATCGAGAAAATCGAATATAAACACAAGACATGAAAAATGTAAATTGAGACACAGTTTATCTGAGAAAGTCGCCTTTCGGCATATATATATAAACCAAAATCTGGCAGTTACATCCCAACTGTACAATAGGACTACAGACCTCTAAGGAAGTAAACAACTATGGCGGGACAGGGCCCCGCCATACCCTGAATGTACAAAACTATCTACAACAACAGGGAGATCATACCCAAAAGTCGAGCCTCCGGAGAAGATGGAGCTCCTGACACCAAAGTAAGGATCCTAAGGATGTGGATCTAGCACCTGCTTTCCTTACTCGCGATGAACGCACTTCGGCGAGGTCAAGACAACAGTACCAAGTATGTGAAATCAAAATACCGTAAATGAAATCATAATAGTCTATAAAGCGAGAGACATGTATGATAACCAAACTACGCTCACAATAAGTAGCGAATATGTCAAGTCGTGACTCACGCCTCAAAGTCATCACTCAAATATAACTATGGGTCTCACGCCCACAACATCAATCATGCCCTGGAATACCTTCTTCATCACGGCGATCATGATATAAAAGCATCAAGGAATACACATGAACACCGTGTCCCACCGTGTCCTAATAAAACCGCATGGTAAAGCACGAAGGCATAGCCGACTACTAAAACCCCGCATCAACAAGGTCATAAATCAGATCATGAGATCTGTCTGCATCATCACATGATCAAAGCCGCCACTCGCTCGCAGATCTAATGCGCGCGCGTCAGCCTGGAACTCCCCGCAGCTCCGCATAGGCCAATCTCATAGGCCCGCATGAGGTATAACCCCGCATCGAGGGTAGCTACTCCCCGGCATCCGCCTGGACTTCGCAGTCCGCATGGCCACATAGACCGCATGCCCATAAAGGACGCACCCTAACCTGGAACTCTCGTAGCTCCGCATAGGCCCCGGGGACCCGCATGAGGTATTCTCGAATCATAGGTCCATCGACCCGCCTGAGTCTACCCCGCATCGGAGGGCAGCTTAACCCCCGGAATCATCTCAAGAGATGAGTGATGTATAATACTAACATAACAGCTTATCGTTAAACAACATAAGCACAACAAAGGAAAACCCCTTTACACAAACATCACAAGATACTAACACACGTAGCATCCTAGCATGTTTACTTATCAATCAACAAGACAGTATTACAAGGCTATCACAAACCAACACAATCAAGTTATTTACACAAGGCACTTTCTACTAACAAGTTCGGGTATCTATCCCCAAAGTACTTCACACATTAAATCTTTAAAGGATCCGTTTCTTTCACATAAGTCACACAATACCCGTAGTATAAAATAGAGTGACTGTCTTTTTAAGTAAACCAAAACACTTACCTTTGTAAAATCAAGTAACAACATTATTTTCCAAACGTCCAAGTTTGCCTAATTTCGAATGTTCACGTTTCTTATTTTAGAAAGGTTTCGTAGTTCATAGTCTTATTAATTTAAGGATATAATTCTCTTTTAAACCATCTGAGAAACATAAGTCTTATATGTGAGTAGGATATTCTTGTTTATAACAATCTTATTACAAATGACCATGATCTAGGAAATATCATTTTGTCTCATCTTAGCTTCTATGCATGGAAGTTTCTACCGGTTTTAATAAAACTTAATCAAAACATTTCCTTTTATTAACGCCGCAGTTGGTTTGTCGATATACATTCCGATTCAAATCAAGAAACATTCTTAAGCCGTTATACCTAACTTCCCGTAAAGCTAGTATAACTCTTAAGTTTTCAAAACCAAGTATTACTTCTTCTTTCAAAATGATTCAAAATCTTTTGAAATACTTCAAGTTCTTTATTATCACATAACCACCGCTTATAGTTCAAATCGCTTACCTTTTAAAACCACAAGTATTTTCTTACCTACATAAAGTCGTTATAACCAACTTCCCATAAAGCCGTTATAACACTTTATGTTTTTAGACCAATCAAATACATTTAACACACGTACGCTCACCGTATCACACGCTACACACATATCATGCTAAGAGATAGAAGAGGTTCACATACCTCGCGACGAGTATCGACTAATAGCAAAACGCTCCAAGTACTTCCAACCGTCGGCTACTCCTTAAGCCAAGTAGATCGCGCCACACGTAGTACTTCAACCTATAAGGCCACAAGGCGCTTATTAACATGTAGATCTCTTCGTAGAACATTCTACAGAAAATTCGCAAAGATCTCCCCCAAACAGAAATCTCCTCTCGATCGAGTGGCTACCAAGCCAACCAGTGGGGTTTATACGTCTAGCCGGACGTATACAATTCTTCAATACAATAATACCACAAGTCTACTGTAATACAATCCTATGTAATTACAGTTCAGTTCTCTTCTTTATTCAGGCTTAAGTCAAAAGACATTGCCGCAAGTATTATTCAGATCAATACATAGAATACTTCAACTATACAATCCTACAACATGTAATTTCCAATTACATTAGGGGACAAGAATATTTACCTCGATAAGCCCAAAATTATCCAAGTTATAATGTCGATCCTGAGCAAGGTTTAGCTCCTACTCCTCGCGCTCCAACCCGCTCCAAACAACCCTTAGAAGTTCTACACAACTTCTTCTTAATACTCCAACCAACTATGGAGATTTTCCTTAGGGTTTCGGTTTGAGACTAAAAGGATATAAGGTAGTATTTCCGGGCTCTACGATAGAGGTATCTTTGGAATACTACAAGGTATACACTAAGGTAATTTGGGTATAGTAACAATACTTTGGAGAGTATTTCTACCAAGAGAGGAGGGTACCTCTCAAGACACCACTAGGAGGGTGTACCTCGGCCAAGGCCCCAGGAGGGTGCACCCTCTGGCCAAGGCCTCTCAAAGGAAGAGGGGAGGGACGAAACCACAAGGAGGGAGGGAGGTTTTCAAGACTTGGAAATTATGGAATGGATGAAGAAGTCTTCAAAGGGGGAGGGTATTTATAGGCCAAGCAAAGGCCAACCAATGGCCAAGATCTAGCCAAGTGGGGGGCAAGTGGAGGGCCAAGATATGCCCAAGTGCCCCCTAGACCCTACTCCTTAAAACCCTCACAAATATCTACACAAATATCTACCAACACTTGCCCATTCAATCGGCCCTAACCGCCCCTTCAAGTCCACCAACGGAGGTGCCAAGTGTTGCCCTCTCGTTGGTCCAAAACGCTTCGCCTCTCTCGGAAAATCCGCAAAAATAAGAAAAGACATAGCCGGAATTTTCCCTCGCAAGTTATCTAAAACGCTTCATTAAAAACGACTCTAACCGTGTCAGGCACAAAGGTCATTCGGCCAAGCCACCTAGGCTGGGGTGACACGTGTCACCCTCCTATTGGCCAAAAATAAAACATCTTCCAAAATATCCACAATGGCCAAAATCTCAAAACAAAGTGGCCCTACAAAACCAGAATTTCTCCCTGGGCCCCACGTGACCATTTCCAAAATAAAATTCCATAATTCTCTAATATTCCAGAAGTCCGAATACCAAATCGGGAATCCAATTCCATTAACGAACCTTTTTCCTTCACAAAAACCGGAAACTTTTCCGTGGAAAAATCACCTCTTTCTTCCTTTCCAATCTTTCTGTCGTATTCTCGTACGTACGTCCTCGCATACATACCCTGGAACTACGGGGTATAACAGACATAGCCGTATTTTTCCCTTCGCAAAGTTTGGAAAATGTTTCGTCGGAAAACAATTCTTTTTGGTAGTTGTGCACAAATTTCGTCTCTAATGCCAACTTAAGGCTAAAAACTTCAGACGCACGCTCACGCATACTGGAAATACGGGGTATAACATTCTCCCCTCCTTAGAAACATTCATCCCGAATGTTCCTGCTCAAGACGGATAACGATAAAGTTCCTCTAACAAGTAGCCAACGCCACACCTGGCCATAAAAATAACATACGCGAAAATACTTAACCCAAGTCCACGAGAAATCATTCCCACATCACAAAAGCTTCCACCCAGGTCTAAAGGATACTCCCTTCGCATCTTCACTTCACAACAAAATGATCTCTGTTATTCTGCTAACACACGTTCTCTTCTTTCCTCACTCGTCGTACTCTTCTCGAACACTGGAACTCTTTCTAGTATACGTACCATACTTCGCCATCGCCAGTTTCCAAAATCTCTGGAGTCACTACTTCCAAACTTGGTCATCTTACTAGCCTCAAATTCCTTTAAGGCCATTCCCGGCCTTTACGATCCGATTCTTGGTCGAACATATCCACGAACTCATACGATGGTTACCTAAACCTGGGCCTAGCACCCTCGTGACCCTACCACCTGGTGGGACCACCCAAAACTGACCCCACCTAAATCCGGCCTACGGGTTGACCCGCAATACGTCCTCAACCCGACCCTCCGCCGTGCCGAACTCTCTTGTTTCTCGATCCGGAACAATCTCACAAATCAAGTCAGGAAAACCTAGTGGTCTTCTTAGCTCAACTACCCTCTTTCATTTCATACCACTCAGGGACTTATCACACAAATATATCCCACGTATACTATGCACTCTGATAAAGGTCAACACAAACATAAATCTTTTACTCAAGATGGCCTCGCATCTAAGGGTTCTACGTATAAAACTCTAAGGCTCACACTTTCCCTATCCCCAAACTTACCCTTAACCATGTTTTCTAAACACAATTTTACATAATGCTATCTGAACATAATACTTAGCACTTCATCATATCATCTATGCATACTAGTCTCTAGAGGGGTAAGAATATACCTGTACCATCTGCTCCACTCTAATCATAGGCCTGCCACTGACCCGGTAGGCTGCGTCATTCTTCTTGTACCCCTCCTATAAGCACAGTCTCTCGTCACATGGCCCTGACGGCCGCAGGTGAAACAAGCACCAGTAAGAAGACGACATTCCCCGGGATGACGCTTGCCACATCGTGCACACTGAGGGGGACATGAATCCTGCTGGCTAGAACCCGTGTATATCTGTAACCCAGAAGCCCTGGAGCTCTGACCAGCTCCCGAATACCCCGAACGTCCTGAAGACTGTGGAGGACCACTCTGTACTGGCGGAGGTACATAACTAGCCTGCTGCTGAGGCGGTCCGCCTCGAAAGTTACCAAAGGACCCTGCTGTCCTGGCCTTCTTCTGCTGATCTCGGTCATTCCGTCGACCTCTCCGCTCCTCACATCCAAGTGCATAAGCCTGTATGCGGGCAATGTCCATGCCCGGCTGAAGAGCTACTCCCGAACAAGCCTCTGCCAAGTAGTCATCGAGCCCGGTGACGTAGCGGTGCACTCTGTCCTCCATGTCGGCTACCAATGCGGGGACGTACCGAGCTAATGAGTCAAACTCCACATTGTACTCCCGAACCGTACGCCCGGTCTGCCTCAACGTCAAAAATTTGTCGGCCCGAGCCCTTCTCATCTGTGGAGGCAAGAAATGTGCAAGAAATGCCCCTGAGAACTCGCTCCATACGGCTGGAAGTGCATACTCTCCCCGGGACAGCTCCCACGAATCAAACCAGTCGACTGCAGTATCACGCAGCCGATGCGAACCTAAGACCACCGACTCGGTCTCCGAAGCCTTGATCACTCTCATGATCCAGAATCGCCGAATGAACTCCCGCGATCATCCTCGTGCCTCGACCGTAGAACTCGCGGATACAACTCAGAAAGTCCCGTAGCCTCAAACTATCCGATATCGGGTGAACCATGGGTACCATCGAACTGGATCGCCAGATCCAAATTTATCCTCATGTCTTGCCACTATCCTGGCCAATAACTGGGCCATCTCTTTGTACCCCAACTCCTCTACTCCAGGCTGTGGGATAGGAGGCTCAGGTACTGTGGTCTCAGCAGCCATTGTTGCGGCCCTAAATTCTGCTGGGGCTGGCGGCGTCGCAAAACTCGCCGTCTGAAGCACTATCTCAGGTAATGATCGGGCTCGCGCCGCATTCTCCTCAGATCCTACTAGCAGCTCCCTCGGCTGCCTTGCCCATCTGGGCCCGGGTTGCCTTGCGCGGAGGCATAACTGGTAAAAACGAAATACGTCAGAGGGGTCCAACTTATAACACAGCTCTAAGGCACGATCTCAGAATGAGAAGAATGGAAACCAATCCTAAATGTCCTGCAGCCTCCTGATTATAGATGTGGTGCACAACACACCGATAATCAAGACTCTACTAGACACGGTCTGTAGACACTTTCCGAGGATTAACTGCTCTGATACCACTTTTGTCACGACCCGATCCCGGGGCCCGTGACTGGTGCCTTACCCGGGCACCCAAGTAGTCATACATCAGAGAAATCAGCGGAATATAAAACATACAGATATGAAATAAGAGATAAGATAATAAAACAGGCCAACCAAAACGGTTGCCTTCTTGCATATATATAATAAATCTTGAACAGTTACATCCCTTTTACAAACCCTGCCCACAACAAGATTACATGCACTCTAAGAATGTAACAACACCTATGACGGACAGGCCTTCGCCATACCGAATGTACGTAACCTACAACTCAGGAAACATACTAAAAGATAAGCCTCCGAGAAACGGAGCTTCCTAATACGCCGAATCGTGATCCTATGAGCGAGGATCAACAACCGTGTACCTCTACCGCGGCATGAACGCACTTCCCGGGGGTCAGACAACAGTACCAAGTATGTGAAATCAAAATATCAAAATGAAATCATAATAGTCTAAATAAAATGTAAGACATATATGATAACAAAACTACGCTCACAGATAAAAGTAGTCATGTCAAGTCAGGGACTCACGCCCTCAAGGTCATCCCTCATGCCCGTGGAACTCCTTCCTCACTGCCGGCAGTCTAGGTATAAGTCATGTGATACGTGTAGCGTGTCTCGGCCCATCTCATAGACTCGAGGTGAAATCGTATGGAATACATTCCCGGTCCATCTCATGGACTCGGTATCAAATCAGGTGGTATACATTCTCGGTTCATCCCATGAACGCGGTGTCGCATGAAATACATTCCCGGTCCATCTCATGAACGCGGTGTTGAGTGAAATATATTCCTGGTTCATCTCATGAACGCGGTATCGTGTGAAATACATTCCCGGTTCATCCCATGAACGCGGTGTCGAGTGAAATACATTCCCGGTTCATCCCATGAACGCGGTGTCGAGTGAAATACATTCCCGGTTCATCCCATGAACGCGGTATCTAGTGAAATACATTCCCGGTTCATCCCATGAACGCGGTGTCGAGTGAAATACATTCCCGGTCCATCTCATGGACGCGGTATCGAATCAGGTGGAATACATTCCCTGTTCATCCCATGAACGCGGTGTCGTGTGGTCATAACATTTAAACGCTCTTTTAAGACAGATTAAGGTAATACCATATTTTCCTTTTAAAACAACTAAGGTAACATTATGCCCTTCTTTTTAAACCAAAACACTTTCCTTCTTAAAGTCAAGTAACAACATTCTTTTCCAAAAGTTCAAGTTTGCCTAATTTCAAATATTCACATTTTCTTATTTTCGAAAGGTTTCATAGTTCATAGTCTTAATCTTTTAATAACATAATTCTCCTTTTAAAACAGTTGAGTAATATATGCCTTATGTGTGAGTAGGTTATTCTTGTTTATAACAATCTTATTAAAGCAGCCATGATCTAGGAAATGTAATATCATTTTGTCTCATCTTAGCTTCTATGCAGATGGAGGTTTCTACTGGTTTTAATAATACTTAATTAATCAATACATTCCCCTTTATTAACGCTGCAGTGGGTTGTTCGATACTTATTCTGATTTCCGAAATCAGTAAAACATTATTCCTTTTAAAAACCAAGTACTCATTACTCACGAATGAGGTTTCACACTTTTTAACAAAATTCATATTAATATAATTAAGTCAAGTCTCTTAACTTCTAAAATCAGTAAACCATTCTTTTTACCTCTCTTAAGTCGTTATACCCAACTTCCCATAAAGCTAGTATAACTCTTAAGCTTTTAAAACCAAGTATTACTCTTCTTTCAAAAACGATTCTTAATTCTTTTGAAATACTTCAAGATTCTTATTATTAGACTCAAGTCAAAAGACATCGCAAAGAAACCACGTTCGCTAACACACGACGCCTACCGTACTATATATATTCTTTTAAAATATCATGCTCAAGAGGATAGGAAGAATCACATACCTCGCGACGATTATCGACTATTAGCAAATAGCTCCAAAGCATCAGAATCCGCTAGCCTTTTCCACCCTTCGAGTAGAATACGCTACTTGCGCTTCTTCAACCTATAACGGTCATACCACTATCAACGCCTAGACTACTCAGAATATTCTAAGCGAGGTTCTCTATTTACGTAAAATCGTAGCACTTCCCTACCCACAACTATACAATTCTCTCAGTAAATACAGTCCTATGTAAGTACAGTTCAGTCTTCTTCTTTAATATTCTTCTGATGTGATTTCAGTTCAATTCTTTTCTGTAATATCCTTCTATTACAGTTCAATTCTCTTCTGTAATATCCTTTTATGTATCTAATATTCATTTCTATACTACTACAGTATGTAATTTCCAATTACAATAGAAGGACAATGGTATTTACCTCGATAAGCCCAAAATTATCCAAGTTATATGTCGATCCTGAGCAACGTTTAGCTCCTACTCTGAACGCTCCAACCCGCTACAAACAACCCTTAGAAGTTCTACGCAACTTCTTCTTAATACTTCAACCCGCTATGAAGATTTTCCTTAGGGTTTCGTTTTTGTGACTTAAGGGAAGTATAATAGTATTTCTGGGCTTTTAGTATAGGTGTAACCTTGGAATACTACAAGGTATTTGGGCCAAGGTATTTGGGAATAGTAACAATACTTGGAGAGTATTTTTCTGTCACGACCCGTTCCGGGGCCCGTGACTGGTGCCTTACCCGGGCACCCAAGTAGTCATACATCAGAGTAATCAGCGGAACATAAAAACAAGACATGAAACAACTGTAAAATGAAACACATTTTATCTGAGAGAAAGTCGCCTTTCAGCATATATATAAATACAAAGTTTGAATAGTTTAATCCTTTTTACAAACCCTGCCCACAACAGTACTACAGACCTCTAAGAATGTAACGACAACTATGGCGGGACAGGGCCCCGCCATGCCCCTGAATGTACAAGAACTTACAGACTCAGGGTAACATACCAAAAGATAAGCCTCCGGAGAAACGGAGCTTCCCAAAACGCTGATTTGTGATCCTAGAAGCGAGGATCGACAACCGATGTACCTCTACCTGCGGCATGAACGCAGCCCCCCGAAGGAGGTCAGTACAACAGGTACCAAGTATGTGAAACTGGAAAATACTGTAAACGAAATCATAACAGTCTAAAACAAAACAGGAGACATGTATGATAACAAAACTACATTTCAAAATATAAAAGCAGTCAAGTCAGGGACTCACGCCCTCAAAGTCATCACTCAAATATAACCCGCACAACGGCCGCATGCCCCGACATCTTACCTCGGTATAAGCATGGCCATGGAACCATCCTAATGGAAGCATACCCGTGGGCCACCCATCGTGTCAGTATGTCCAAAGGAAATAACAAGATAACAATCAGAATGGAATTATACTCGTGGGCCACCCATCGTGTCAGTATGTCCAAGCCAATAACAAGATAACACTCCTAATGGAAGCATACCCGTGGGCCACCCATCGTGTCAGTATGTCCAAAAGGAGGTAACAAGATAACAATAAAAAATGGAAGCATACTCGTGGGCCACCCATCGTGTCAGTATGTCCAAAACAAATAACAAGACAACTCTTCTAATGGAAGCATACCCGTGGGCCACCCATCGTGTCAGTATGTCCAAAAGGATCGATTAGTGGAAGCATACCCGTGGGCCACCCATCGTGTCAGTATGTCCATCAATCAATCAGATATCCGGCCCTCCAACGAGACGCCAGAGTACGTAAATACAACACTTGCACAACAAAAGCTATCACCACAAGCATAAGCAAGTTTAATCATACTCACAGACATTTATTTTATTACAACGAATCCGGGTTTTAACCCCAAAGTACTACATACATTTGTCCTTCCAAAAAGACCTCTTTTTACGTAAAAACAACTCGATACTATTATCCGTAGTACCAAATACGTTCATGTTTTAAAATCAAGTACTTTACACTATTTTAGACCAAGTGGCTTACACTTTTTAGAACAACGTCAAGTAACAACATTCTTTTCAAGTTTGCCTAATTTCAGATACTCAAGTCTTTTAGTTTCGAAATATTTCATAGTTCATAGTCTTAATCAAATAACGTACTCTTTTAAAACAATCGAGTAACGTATGCCTTATGTGTGAGTAGGTTATTCTTGTTTATAACAATCTTATTAAAGCAAATGCATGATCTAGGAAATGTAATATCATTTTGTCTCCTCTTAGCTTCTATGCAGATTGAGGTTCTACCGTTTTAATACTTCATTATTCAATACATTTCTTTATTAGCGCTGCAGTTGGTTTGTTCGATACTTATTCGATTTCCAAATCAAGAAGACGTTATTCCTTTTAAAACTAAGTACTCACACGACCGAACCGGTTCGTGGATCGTGCCTTACCCGCACCCCAAAGAGTCATACATCGTAGAAATCAATGAATATAAAGACAATACATGAAACCAATGTAATAAGACAGTGAAATAAGAAGACAGGATAACCGAAAATAGTTACCTTCAGTATATATATAAATAACAATTTGAATAGCATATCCCATTACAACCTCGCCACAACAAGATTACTGCACTTACGAATGATATGACAACAACGACGGACGTGGTTCGCCATACCTCGAATGTAAGCACCTACAACAACAGGACTATACTAAGATAAGCCTCCGAGAAACGGAGCTTCCCAAACGCCGAATCGGACCCTAAGAGCGAGGATCAACGATCGTGTACCTTTACCGCAGATGAACGCAGCCCCGGGCGAGGTCGATAACAGTACCAAGTATGTGAAACTTGAAAATATCAAATGAAATCATAGTAGTCTATATAAAGCAGGAGACATGTATGATAACCAAACTACAGTTCACAATAAAGCAGTCATGTCAAGTCAGGGACTCACGCCCTCAAGTCATTGCTCAAGTATAACAATGAGTCTCACGCCAACAACATTAATCATGCCCGTGGAATACCTTCCTCACTGCCGGCAGTCCATGATATAAAAGCACCAAGGAATACACATAAACACCAGGTCCCACCTGTGTCATAATAAAACCGTACGGGGTAAGTACGAAGGCATAGCCGACTACTAAAACCCACAGTACCAACAATGCTATAAAACTGTATCACGAGGTCTTCCTAGACCGCACCACATGATCGAAGCTGGCCACTCGCCCGCAGTATCAATGTGCGCGTCTATTCCTGGAACTTACCGCAGCTCCGCATAGGTCACACACAGACCCGCATGAGGTATTCCTCGAATCATGGTCCTGCATCACCGAGGTATACCCCGCGACGGAGGCGCTTAACCCCGGATCCGCCTCGACTCCGTAGCCGCATAGTCTCAATAGACCGCATAGTCCCATGGACCGCATAGGCATCCCCGTGATCGTGCTAAACACCCGAATGATCAATCCCGAGCATACCGCTGCCCGCATAGTCTCACAGACCGCATAGCCGTAGACCGCATCAAGGGTGGCAAGCCCTCGGTATAATAAGTCAAGGGGGTAGGTGATATAATAACAGTGCAACGGACTTACCAGTTAGCAACGTAAGCACAGCAAGAATGACCCCCTTACACAACAATCACAAGATACTAACACACGTAGCATCCTAACATGTTTACTTATCAAAACAACAAGAAAGTATTACAAGGCTATCACAAACCAACACAATCAAGTTATTCACACAATGTACTTTATGCTAATAAGTTCGGGTATCTATCCCCAAAGTACTTCATACATTAACTCTTTAAAAGATCCGCTTTCTTCACGTAAGTCACACAATACCCGTAGTATAAAATAGAGTGACTATCTTTTTAAGTAAACCAAAACACTTCCCTTTGTAAAATCAAGTAACAACATTATTTTCCAAACGTTCAAGTTTGCCTAATTTCAAATGTTCACGTTTCTTATTTTAGCAAGGTTTTGTAGTTCATAGTCTTATTCATTTAAGAATATAATTCTCTTTTAAAACAATCTGAGAAACATATCCCTTATATGTGAATAGGTTATTCTTGTTCATAATCAATCTTATTAAGCAGCCATGATCAAGGAAATGTAATATCATTTTGTCTCATCTTAGCTTCTATGCAGATGGAGGTTTCTACTGGTTTTAATAATACTTCATTAATCAAAACATTTCCCTTTATTAACGCTGCAGTGGTTTGTCGATACTCATCCTGATTTCCGAAATCAGTAAAACATTATTCCTTAAAAAAAAAACAAGTACTCATTACTCACGAATGAGGTTTCACACAAAATTCATATTAATTCATTTAAGTCAAGTCTCTTAACCTTTAAAATCAGTAAACCATTCCTTTTACTACTCTTAAGTCGTTATACCTAACTTCCCATAAAGCTAGTATAACTCTTAAGCTTTTAAAACCCAGTGTTACTCTTCTTTCAAAAGGTTACTTAATTCTTCTGAAATACTTCAGATTCTTTTTATTCAGGCTTAAGTCAAAAGACATTGTCATAAAACTACGTTCATTTAACACACGTACGTCTACCGTACTATATATATTCTTTAAAATATCATGCTCAAGAGTATAGGAAGAATCACATACCTCGCGGCGATTATCGACTATTAGCAAATCGCCCATCGCTATAACCCGCTAGCCTTGTCCACCTTTCAAGAGCACATGCTACTCACGTAACATTCAACCTATAAAGGTTATACAAGTCTATCAAAGCCTAGACTACTCGGTAGAATAAATCTAGATACAAGATTCTACGGAAAATTGGGCGATTTCCCTACCACAAACTTCACAATTCTATCAGAATACTGACCCTATGTAAGTACAGTTCATTTCCCTTCTAATATACTTTCCTTGTATATACTAATACTTATTCCTATACTTCAATATTATGTACACTTAATTACAAAAGGGAGACAAGATATTTACCTCGATAAGCCCATAATTATCCAAGTATAAATGTCGGTCCTTAGCAACGTTTAGCTCCTACTCCGGGTGCTCCAACCCGCTCCAAACAACCCTTATAAGTTCTACGCAACTTCTTCTTAATACTCCAACCAACTATGGAGATTTTCCTTAGGGTTTCGGTTTGAGACAAAAAGGACATAAGGTAGTATTTCCGGGCTCTACGTATAGAGGTATCTTTGGAATACTACAAGGTATACGGCTAAGGTATTTTGGGTATAGTAACAATACTTGGAGAGTATTTCTACCAAGAGGGGGGTGTTTATACGAGACAAAACCACAAGGGGGTGTATACCCTACCAACCCCACTAGGAGGGTACTCTCGCCAAGGGGGTGGGGACTCTGGCCAGGGCCTCACAGCGGGAGGAGGCTAGGACGAGAACACAAGAAAGGGGAAGGATTTTTAGACTTAGGAAAGTTTTGTGGATGAAGAAATGTCTTCAACTAAGGGTATTTATAGGTCAAGCCATGGCCAACCAATGGCCAAGATCATGCCAAGTGCAAGGCAAGTGTAGGTCAAGATTCATCCATGTGTACCTTATCCATCTACCACACAAATATCACAAAATATCCTACCTACTCCCACTCTCCCTTTTCGCCCAACGCCGCCTCACCATCCACCAATGAGAGGGTGCCGCGTCGCCTCTCGTTGGTCCAAAATGTTTCGCCTCTCTAAAAGTCCGCAAAAATTAAAAATGACATAGCCGAATTTTCCTTCGCAAGTCTTGTAAAACGCTTCGCCGAAAACGACTCTGCCGTGTTGTGCAAAAATATTCGCCAAGCCTACTTAAAGTTCAAATTTTTCTACGACGCCCCACGCATATACTGAAATACGGTATAATCACACGACCGATTCCGCCCGTGGATCGTGCCTTACCCCGCACCCTAGTGATACAACATCGAGAAAACCAAATGGAAAATAAAACTTTAAACAAGAAACAAGATATATGATCATAAAATAAGCCAACCCAACTGTTACCTTCCAATAACATATATATATACAACTCTTTCAAAACGAATGCTTTAATCTTTTTACAAACCCCGCCCACAACAAGATTACATGCACTTCTAAGATTTATAACAACTATGACGGGACAGGCCGCCATACCCCGAATGTACAAGAACCTACAACTCAGTGAACACATACCAAAAGATAAGCCTCCGCAGAAACGGAGCTTCCCAAAACGCTGAACTGAGATCCAAAGAGCGAGGATCCACGACCGATGTACCTCTACCTGCGGCAGATGAACGCAGCCCAAGGAGGTCAAGATAACAGTACCAAGTATGTGAAATCAGAAATATCAGAAATGAAATCATACTAGTCTATATAAAGCAGAGACATGTATGATAACCAAACTACGATCACAACATAAAAGCAAATATGTCGATCGTGACTCACGCCTCAAGTCATCACTCAAATATAACTATGGGTCTCACGCCCACAACATCAATCATGTTCGCATCACGGCCGCATGCCTCGAATTGCGCAGGTGTAGACATGTCCACGATGCAACAATAATACCAATGCCCCATGGCCACATGCCCCGAATCAGATCGGTAGACACGCCCATGTGACATCAACAACAATATATTGGGTGATCAACCCCGCCGCATGGCCACATGCCCTAACTCGCCTCTGTAGACATGTCCATGTAACATCAACAACAAGACAGCAATCAAAATAGAAACATACCCGTGGAATTCTCCGTCACTGCCAGCACGTCCAAGTAAGTTCTCCACAAGTCAACCGGCCCTCTATCGAGAGGCGCGGTAACACAGAAATACAACACTTGCACAACAAAGGCTATTATCACAAACATAGGCAGGTTTCACAACAACAAGCATAGGCAAGTTTCACAACAACAAGCATAGGCAAGTTTCACAACAACTCAAAGTGCTTTCATTTTATGCCAAAGTCCGGGTTTTAACCCTAAAGTACTACGTACGTTAAATCCTTTAAAAGATCTGTTTCTTTCGCATAAGTCACACAATACCCGTAGTATAAAAATAGTGACTATCTTTTTAAGTAAACAAGACACTTCCCCTTTTGTAAAATCAAGTAACAACATTATTTTCCAAACGTTCAAGTGTGCCTAATTTCAAATGCCCAAGTTACTTATTTTAGAAAGGTTTCATAACTCATAGTCTTAATCTCTTTTAAAACAATTGAGTAACATATGCCCTATATGTGAGTAGGTTATTCTTGTTTATAACAATCTTATTACAGCAGCCATGATCTAGAAAATGTAATATCATTTTGTCTCATCTTAGCTTCTATGCAGATGGAGGTTTCTACTGGTTTTAATAATACTTCATTACTTAATACATTTTCCTTTATCAACGCTGCAGTGGTTTGTCGATACACATTCTGATTTCCGAAATCAGTAAAACATTATCCTTTTAAAACCAAGTACTCATTACTCGCGAATGAGGTTTCACAACGCTTTTAACAACATGTTAATTACCAAGTAAAACAAGTTAAGTCTCTTAACTTCTACAATCAATAAACCATTCTTTTACCTACATAGAGTCGTTATAACTAACTTCCCATAAAGCTATTATAACACCCTATGTTTTAAACCAACCAACTCATTTAGCACATGTACGTCTACCGTACTACATAGTTTACAAAGCATCATGCTAGAAAGATAGGAAGAGGTTCACATACCTCGCGACGATTATCGACAATAAGCAAAACGCTCCACAAGATCAGAACGCCAGCCGCTTTCCACTCTCAAGTAGAATACGCCACACGTAGTACTTCCACCTATAAGGCCACAAACGCCTATTAACTTCTAACCGCATGCGGTTCCATATTCTACGAAAATTCCCGGCGTAAGATCTCTCTCTATCAGCCGCTACCAAGCCAACCAGTGGGTTATACGCCTAACCGACGTATACTATTCTACTACAAGAATGCTACACAAGTCTCATCAGTAATACACCTATGTAATTACAATTCTTTCTTTAAATTCAGGCTTAAGTCAAAAGATATTGCCGCACAATTATGTTCAGTTCTATATATAGTATACTTCAACCATATATTCCTACAATATGTAAACTCCAATTACAATAAGGGGACAAGAATATTTACCTCGATAAGCCCAAAATTATCCAAGTTATAATGTCGATCCTGAGCAAGGTTTAGCTCCTACTCCGTGCGCTCCAATCCGCTCCAAACAACCCTTAGAAGTTCTAACCAACTTCTACTTAAATACTTCAACCCACTATGAAGATTTCCTTAGGGTTTCGGTTTGAGACTAAAAGGACAAAAGGTAGTATTTCCGGGCTCTACGTAAAGAGGTAACTTTTGGAATACAACAAGGTATAAGGCCAAGGTATTTTGGGCATTATAACAATACTTGGAGAGTATTTCTACCAAGAGGGGGGGTGTATTATACGAAACAACTAGGCTAGGGGGGGAGTACCCCACGGCTAGCACCACAAGGAGAGGGGGAGGCTCTCGGCCACAAGGCCACACGAAAAGGGGGGGAGGGGGAAGCTCACGGCTAGAGCACAAGAAAGGGAGGAAGGATTTTCAAGACTTGGTGATTTTTGGAATGGATGAAGTCTTCAAGCTTAGGGGGGTATTTATAGCAAAACCAAAAGCCAACCAATGGCCAAGATCAAGCCATGTGCAAGGCAAGTGTAAGGCCTTGATCAAGCCAAGTGCACCCTAGCCCTACTCCACCAAACATGGCACAAAACAAGCCACAAAACAAGCCACAAAACAAGGCCAAAAATAAGGGACCAATCGGCCAAGGCCAACCAACCCTTGACCGCCCCTAAATCGCTCCAACGAGGGTGACAAGTGTCACCTCCCGTTGGTCCAAAAATGTTTCGCCTCTCTAAAAATCCGCAAAAATATAAATGACATAGCCGGAATTTTCCTACGTAAGTCGTGGAAACGCTTCGGTCGAAACGACTCTATTCGCTCTTGTGCCCAAATTTCGGTCCTATGCCTAACTTAAGGCTCAAATTTCGTGACGACGCCCACACGCATATACTGGAAATACGGGGGATAACATTCTCCCCTCCTTAGAAACATTCGTCCCGAATGTTCCTTCTCAAGGCGGATAACGATGAAGTTCCTCTAACAAGTTGCCAACGCCACAGCTTGGCCACGAAATAACACCCGTTCTCTTCCTTCCTTACTCGTCGTGCCCTTCTCGAACACTTGTACTCTCCCAGTATACGTACCATACTTCAGTCATCGCTTCAGCTTCCAAAACTGTGGAGTCATCACCTCCAAACTTGGTCATCTTACTAGCTTCACTTTCCGCTAAGGCCATTCCCGGCCTTCACGAACCGATTCTGGTCGAACGCATCCACGAACTCATACGATGGTTTATCTAAACTGGGGCCTAGCACCCTCGTGACTTACCATCTGGCGACCACCTAACTGACCCCACCCAAAATCGGGCTACGGGTTGACCCGCGAATGGTCCTCAACCCGACCCCACAATCGCGTCAAACCCGTGTTCCCCGATACGGAACAATCTTATCAACACACGTCATGAAAGCTAACACTTCCATCTCACACTACCCATGGACTTATCACACAAATAAATCCCACGTATACTACGTACTTGATAAAGGTCAAACATAAAATAAATCTTATACTCAAGACGACCTTACCTCTAAGGTCTCAATCGTGAAATAGTCTAAGGTTCACCTTTTCCCTGCCCCCATACTTATCCTTCCAACTAACCATGTTCCTAAATCACATTTTAGCACAAAGCTATCCGAACATAACACTAAACACATCATCATAACAAGCATACAAAGCTCTAGAGGGTTAAGGATATACCTGTCTCTACCGCTTTTCTAATCACACCACTGCAGGCATAGCTAGTGGCGCGATGAACCACCACATCGATCCTGAAGGCCGAGTCGTAACATCCGTGCTACCCTTGGCCTGACAGCTCGCAAATGGCCCTGCTGGCCTCAAAAATAAGAAGCTCCCTTGGCACCACGACACTCCCCAAAATGCGGTCTACCACATCGACCACACCTAGGTAGGGGTGATCGATCCGCCAACACCTACTTCCTCGAAACTCGAACCTCGAGCCCGACCGCCTCAAGACGGTGGAGGACCACTCAGATCGCGGGGTACATAACTAGCTCGCGGAGGCGGTCCGCCTCGAAAGTCGCCAAAAGACCGATGTCTCGCCCTTCTCGCTGATCCAGTCATTCCGTCGACCTCTCCGCACTCACATCCTAGTGCATGAGCTCGCACGGGCAATGTCCATGCCCCAAGAGCTACACCAACAAGCCTCTGCAAGTAATCATCTAGCCCGGTGACGTAGCGGTGCACTCTATCCCCATGGTTGCCACTAAAGCGGGACATACCGAGCCAACGAGTCAAACTCACGCGTTGTACTCAACCGCACGCCTCTCTGTCTAAGCATCATAAATTTGTCCCGCGCCCTCTCATCTCGGAGGAAAGAAGTGAGTGAGGAATGCCTCGAGAACTCGCCCCATATCCGCTGAAGCGCATGCTCTCCCGACAACTCCCACGATCAAACCACGATCGCGGTATCACGCACCGATGCGAACCTAAGACCACCGACTCGGTCTCCGCCTTGATCACTCATGACCACAGAATCGCCGGATGAACTCCTCGCGATCATCCTCGTGCCTCGACCCATAAAACTCGCGGGCTACAACTCGAAGTCCCGTAGCCTCAAACTATTCGCCGGGTGAATCCATCGTGCATCGAATCGAATCTGTGATCCAACCTATCTCATATTTGGCCACGACTCGCCAAGAATCGGGCCATTTCTTGTACCCCATCTCATCGCTCCAAGCCGGACGGAGGCTCGTGCATCGTGGTCTCAGCAGCCATCGCCGCTCTAAATCGCTGGGCCGGCGGCGCTACAAAACTCGCCGTCAAGCACAATTCAGTATCGACCGCTCGCGCTGCATTCTCCTCAGATCTCACTAGCAGCACTCGGATGCCTTGCCCTTCGGGCTCGCTTTTTGCGCGAGGCATAATCGTAAAAACGAGATACGCCGAGGGTCCAACTTACAACATTTCTAAGGCACGATCTCGTAATGAGAAGAATGGAAACTAATCCTATATGTCCTATAGCCTCTCGATTATAGATGTGGTGCACAACACATCGATAATCAAGACTCTACTAGACACTGCCTCAGACACCTTCCGAGGATTAATCGCTCGATACCACTTTGTCACGACCGATTCTGCCCGTGATCGTGCCTTACCCTGCACCCTAGTGATACAACATCGAGAAAACCAAAGGAAAATAAAACTTTAAACAAGAAACAAGATATATGATCATAAAACAAAGCCAACCTAACTGTTACCTTCCAATAACATATATATATACAACTCTTTCAAAACGAATAGCTTAATCCTTTTAAAACCCCGCCACAACAAGATTACATGCACTTCTAAGATTTATAATAACTATGACGGATGTGGCTTCGCCATACCCCCGAATGTACAAGAACCTACAACTCAGTGGAACACATACCAAAAGATAAGCCTCCTGAGAAACGAGCTTCCCAAAACGCTGAACCGAGATCCTAAGAGCGAGGATCCACGACCGATGTACTCTACCGCGGATGAACGCAGCCTCAAGGAGGTCAAGATAACAGTACCAAGTATGTGAAATCAGAAATATCAGAAATGAAATCATACTAGTCTATATAAAGCAGAGACATGTATGATAACCAAACTACGATTCACAACATAAAAGCAAATATGTCCAAGTGACTCACGCCTCAAGTCATCACTCAAATATAACTACGGGTCTCACGCCCACAACATCAATCATGTTCGCATCACGGCCGCATGCCCCGAATTCTGCAGACGGTGTAGACATGTCCATGATGCAACAATAATACCAATGCCCCATGGCCACATGCCCCCGACTCGTGACGGCAGACACGCCCACGTGACATCAACAACAATATATCGGGTGATCAACCCCGCCGCACGCCACATGCTCGGACCGCTTCTGTAGACATGTCCATATAACATCAACAACAAGACAGCAATCAATATAGAAACATACCCGTGGAATTCTCCACATCGCCAAAGACGCTCCAAGTAAGTTCTCCATAAGTCAACCGGCCCTCTATCGAGAGGCGCGGTAACACAGAAATACAACATTTGCACAACAAAGGCTTTTATCACAAGCATAGGCAGGTTTCACAACAACAAGCATAGGCAAGTTTCACAACAACAAGCATAGGCAAGTTTCACAACAACTCAAAGTGCTTTCATTTTATGCCAAAGTCCTGTTTTAACTCCTAAAGTACTACGACGTTAAATCCTTTAAAAGATCTGCTTTTTCGCATAAGTCACACAATACCCGTAGTATAAAAATAGTGACTATCTTTTTAAGTAAACAAGACACTTCCCCTTTTGTAAAATCAAGTAACAACATTATTTTCCAAACGTTCAAGTGTGCCTAATTTCAAATGCCCAAGTTACTTATTTTAGAAAGGTTTCATAACTCATAGTCTTAATCTCTTTTAAAACAATTGAGTAACATATGCCCTATATGTGAGTAGGTTATTCTTGTTTATAACAATCTTATTACAAAGAATGGCCATGATCTAGAAAATGTAATATCATTTTGTCTCATCTTAGCTTCTATGCAGATGGAGGTTTCTACTGGTTTTAATAATACTTCATTACTTAATACATTTTCCTTTATCAACGCTGCAGTGGTTTGTCGATACACATTCTGATTTCCAAATCAAGAAACATTATCCTTTTAAAACCAAGTACTCATTACTCGAATGAGGTTTCACAACGCTTTTTAACAACATGTTAATTACTAAGTAAAACAAGTTAAGTCTCTTAACTTCTACAATCAATAAACCATTCTTTTACCTACATGTAGTCGTTATAACTAATTTCCCATAAATATAATATAAAAACCAATGTTTTAAACCACACAAATTCATTTAGCACATGTACGTCTACCGTATTTACATAGTTTACAAAGCATCATGCTAGAAAGATAGGAAGAGGTTCACATACCTCGCGACGATTATCGACAATAAGCAAAACGCCCACAAGATCAGAATCCGGCTAGCCGCTTCCACTCTCAAGTAGAATACGCCACACGTAGTACTTCCACCTATAAGGCCACAAACGCCTATTAACTTCTAACCGCATTTCCATATTCTACGTAAAATTCGGCAAAGACTCCCCGCAACAACAGAAATCTCCTCCTCTATCGAGGCCGCCACCAAGCCAACCAGGGGTTATACGCCTAACCGGACGTATACTATTCTACTATACAAAGAATGCTACACAAGTCTCATCAGAATACACCCCATGTAATTACAGTCGCTTTCTTTAAATTGTGCTTAAGTCAAAAGACATTGCCGCACAATTATGTTCAGTTCTATATATAGTATACTTCAACCATATATTCCTACAATATGTAAACTCCAATTACAATAAGGGGACAAGAATATTTACCTCGATAAGCCCAAAATTATCCAAGTTATAATGTCGATCCTGAGCAAGGTTTAGCTCCTACTCCGTGCGCTCCAATCCGCTCCAAACAACCCTTAGAAGTTCTAACCAACTTCTACTTAAATACTTCAACCCACTATGAAGATTTCCTTAGGGTTTCGGTTTGAGACTAAAAGGACAAAAGGTAGTATTTCCTGCTCTACGTAAAGAGGTAACTTTGAATACAACAAGGTATAAGGCCAAGGTATTTGGGGCATTATAACAATACTTGGAGAGTATTTCTACCAAGAGGGGGGGTGTATTATACGAAACAACTAGGCTAGGGGGGGGGGTACCCCACGGCTAGCACCACAAGGAGAGGGGGAGGCTCTCGGCCTCAAGGCCACACGAAAAGGGGGGGAGGGGGAAGCTCACGGCTAGAGCACAAGAAAGGGAGGAAGGATTTTCAAGACTTGGTGATTTTTGGAATGGATGAAGTCTTCAAGCTTAGGGGGGGTATTTATAGCAAAACCAAAAGCCAACCAATGGCCAAGATCAAGCCATGTGCAAGGCAAGTGTAAGGCCTTGATCAAGCCAAGTGCACCCTAGCCCTACTCCACCAAACATGGCACAAAACAAGCCACAAAACAAGCCACAAAACAAGGCCAAAAATAAGGGACCAATCGGCCAAGGCCAACCAACCCTTGACCGCCCCCCCTAAACCGTCCAATGAGGGTGACAAGTGTCACCCTCCCGTTGGTCCAAAAATGTTTCGCCTCTGAAAAATCCGCAAAAATATAAATGACATAGCCGAATTTTCCCTACGTAACTGTGGAAACGCTTCGGAAACGACTTATTCCTCTTGTGCCCAAATTTCGGTCCTATGCCTAACTTAAGGCTCAAATTTGACGCACGCCCACACGCATATACTGAAATACGGTATAACATTCTCTCCTTAGAAACATTCGTCCCGAATGTTCCTTCTCGCGGATAACGATGAAGTTCCTCTAACAAGTTGCCAACGCCACGCCGCCACGAAATAACACCCGCTCTCTTCCTTCCTTACTCGTGCCCTTCTCGAACACTTGTACTCTCCAAGATAATGCATTCATACTACCATCGCCTTCCAAACCGTGAGTCATCACCTCCAAACTTGGTCATCTTACTAGCTTCACTTTCCGCTAAGGCCATTCCTACTTTCACGAACCGATTCTCGTCGAACGCATCCACGAACTCATACGATGGTTTATCTAAATCGGGCCTAGCACCTCGTGACTTACCATCCGCGACCACCCAACTGACCCACCTAAAACCGGCCACGGGTTGACCCGCGAATGGTCCTCAACCCGACCCCACAATCGCGCTCAAACCCTTGTTCCCGATACGGAACAATCTTATCAACACACGCCACGAAAGCTAACACTTCCATCTCACACTACCCATGGACTTATCACACAAATAAATCCCACGTATACTACGACTTGATAAAGGTCAAACATAAAATAAATCTTATACTCAAGACGACCTACCTCTAAGGTCTCAATCGTGAAATAGTCTAAGGTTCACCTTTCCCCGCCCCATACTTATCCTTCCAACTAACCATGTTCCTAAATCACATTTTAGCACAAAGCTATCCAACATAACACTAAACACATCATCATAACAAGCATACAAAGCTCTAGAGGGTTAAGGATATACACCTCTCTACCGCTTTTCTAATCACATCTCACCGCAGGCGATAGCAGCGAAGGCGATGAACCACCATCGATCTCGGCGTCGAGTCAGAATATCCGTATACCTTGGTCTGACAGCCTCGCGAAATGGCCCGCTGGCCGCAAAATAACAAGCTCCTGGCACCACGACACTCCCAAAATGCGTCTACCACATCGACCACACCTAGGTAGGGTGATCGATCCGCCAACACCCTACTTCCTCGAAACACAACCTCGAGCTCGACCGCTTCAAGACGGTGGAGGACCACTCAGATCGGGCGGGGTACATAACTAGCTCGCGCGAGGCGGTCCGCCTCGAAAGTCGCCAAAAGACCACGATGTTCTCGCCCTCTTCGCTGATCCGTGTCATTCCGCCGACCTCTCCGCACTCACATCCTAGTGCATGAGCTCGCACGCTGGCAATGTCCATGCCCTACCAAGAGCTACACCAACAAGCTCGCCAAGTAATCATCTAGCCCTGACGTAGCGGTGCACTCTATCCCCACGGTTGCCACTAAAGCGGGGACATACCGAGCCAACGAGTCAAACTCCACGTTGTACTCCAGAAGCGTACGCCCTCTCTGTCTCAGTATCATAAATCTGTCGGCCCGGGCCCTCCTCATCTGCGGAGGAAAGAAGTGAGTGAGAATGCCTCGAGAACTCGTCCCATACCGCTGAAGCCGCATGCTCTCCCGACAACTCCCACGATCAAACCCGATCATGCGGTATCACGCACCGATGCGAACCTAAGACCACCGACTCGGTCTCCGGCCTTGATCACTCACGACTACAGAATCGCCGATGAACTCCTCGCGATCATCCTCGTGCCTCGACCCATAAAACTCGGCGGGCTACAACTCGTAAAGTCCCGTAGCCTCAAACTATCTCGCCGGGGTGAACCATCAGCATCGAATCGAATCTGCAGATCCAAATTTATCTCATATTTGCCACGACTCGCCAAAGAATCGCCATTTCTTGTACCCCATCTCATCCGCCCAAGCCGTGGACTGAGGCTCGTGTATCGGTCTCAGCAGCCATCGCCGCGCTTCTAAACTCGGCCGGGCGGCGCTACAAAACTCGCCGTCAAGCACAATCTCAGATCGACGCTCGCGCTCGCACTCCTCAGATCTCACTAGCAAAGACTCTCGATGCCTTGCCCTTCTCGGGCTCGCCTTGCCGCGAGGCATAATCGGTAAAACGAGATACGCCGAGGGGTCCAACTTACAACACAGCTCTAAGGCACGACCTCAGAATGAGAAGAATAGAAACCAATCCTATATGTCCTATAGCCTCCTGATTATAGATGTGGTGCACAACACATCGATAATCAAGACTCTACTAGACACGCCTCAGACACCTTCCGAGGATTAATCGCTTCGATACTACTTTGTCACGACCCGATTCCTGCCCGTGATCGTGCCTTACCCGCACCCTAGTGATACAACATCGAGAAAACCAAATGAAAATAAAACTTTAAACAAGAAACAAGATATATGATCATAAACAAAGCAACCCAACTGCTACCTTCCAATAACATATATATATACAACTCTTTCAAAACGAATAGCTTTAATCCTTTTACAAACCCCCGCCACAACAAAGATTAATGACTTCTAAGATTTATAACAACTATGACGGACAGGCCCGCCATACCCCGAATGTACAAGAACCTACAACTTAGGAACACATACCAAAGATAAGCCTCCGAGAAACGGAGCTTCCCAAAACGCTGAATCGAGATCCTAAGAGCGAGGATCCACGACCGATGTACCTCTACTCGCAGATGAACGCACTCAAGGAGGTCGATAACAGTACCAAGTATGTGAAATCAGAAATATCAGAATGAAATCATACTAGTCTATATAAAGGAGACATGTATGATAACCAAACTACGCTTCACAACATAAAACAATATGTCCAAGTGACTCACGCCTCAAGTCATCACTCAATATAACTATGGGTCTCACGCCCACAACATCAATCATGTTCGCATCACGGCCGCATGCCCCTGAATTCAGACGGTGTAGACATGTCCATGATGCAACAATAATACCAATGCCCATGGCCACATGCCCCGACTCAGACGGCAGACACGCCCACGTGACATCAACAACAATATATCGTGATCAACCCCGCCGCACGCCACATGCCCTCGAACCGCCTCTGCAGACATGTCCATGTAACATCAACAACAAGACAGCAATCAAAATAGAAACATACCCGTGGAATTCTCCACATCGCCAAAGACGCCCAAGTAAGTTCTCCAAGTCAACCTACTATCGAGGCGGTATACGTAAATACAACACTTGCACAACAAAGGCTATTATCACAAGCATAGGCAGGTTTCACAACAACAAGCATAGGCAAGTTTCACAACAACAAGCATAGGCAAGTTTCACAACAACTCAAAGTGCTTTCATTTTATGCCAAAGTCCGGGCTTTAACCCTAAAGTACTACGTACGTTAAATCCTTTAAAAGATCTGTTTCTTTCGCATAAGTCACACAATACCGTAGTATAAAAATAGTGACTATCTTTTTAAGTAAACAAGACACTTCCTTTGTAAAATCAAGTAACAACATTATTTTCCAAACGCTCAAGTGCCTAATTTCAAATGCCCAAGTTACTTATTTTAGAAAGGTTTCATAACTCATAGTCTTAATCTCTTTAAAACAATTGAGTAACATATGCCCTATACGTGAGTAGTAGGTTATTCTTGTTTATAACAATCTTATTACAGCAGCCATGATCTAGAAAATGTAATATCATTTTGTCTCATCTTAGCTTCTATGCAGATGGAGGTTTCTACTGGTTTTAATAATACTTCATTACTTAATACATTTTCCTTTATCAACGCCGCAGTGGTTTGTCGATACACATTCTCGATTTCAAATCAAGAAACATTATCCTTTAAAACCAAGTACTCATTACTCATGAACGAGGTTTCACAACGCTTTTAACAACATGTTAATTACCAAGTAAAACAAGTTAAGTCTCTTAACTTCTACAATCAATAACCCATTCTTTTACCTACATAGAGTCGTTATAACTAACTTCCCATAAAGCTATTATAACACCCTATGTTTTAAACCAACCAACTCATTTAGCACATGTATCGCCTACCGTACTACATAGTTTACAAAGCATCATGCTAGAAAGATAGGAAGAGGTTCACATACCTCGCGACGATTATCGACAATAAGCAAACGCCCACAAGATCAGAATCTGCCAGCCGCTTCCACTCCTCAAGTAGAATACGCTACACGAGTACTTCCACCTATAAGGCCACAAACGCCTATTAACTTCTAACCGCATTTCCATATTCTACGAAAATTCGGCAAAGACTCTCCCCGCAACAACAGAAATCTCCTCCTCTATCGAGGCCGCCACTAAGCCAACCAGGGGGTTATACGTCTAACCGGACGTATACTATTCTACTATACAGCAATGCTACACAAGTCATCAGAATACACCCCATGTAATTACGCCGATTCTTCTTTAAATTCGTGCTTAAGTCAAAAGACATTGCCGCACAATTATGTTCGATTCTATATATAGTATACTTCAACCATATATTCCTACAATATGTAAACTCCAATTACAATAAGGGACAAGAATATTTACCTCGATAAGCCCAAAATTATCCAAGTTATAATGTCGATCCTGAGCAAGGTTTAGCTCCTACTCCGTGCGCTCCAATCCGCCTCCAACAACCCTTAGAAGTTCTAACCAACTTCTACTTAAATACTTCAACCCACTATGAAGATTTCCTTAGGTTTTGGTTTGAGACTAAAAGGACAAAAGGTAGTATTTCCTGCTCTACGTAAAGAGGTAACTTTGAATACAACAAGGTATAAGGCCAAGGTATTTTGGGCATTATAACAATACTGGAGAGTATTTCTACCAAGAGGGTGTATTATAACAACTAACTAGGGGGGGTACCTTACCAGCACCACGCGAGAGAGGAGGCTCTCGCCACAAGGCCACACGAAAGGGGAGGGGAAGCTCACTACAGAGCACAAGAAAGGGAGGAAGGATTTTCAAGACTTGGTGATTTTTGAATGGATGAAGTCTTCAAGCTTGTGGGTATTTATAGCAAAACCAAAAGCCAACCAACGCCAAGATCGCCATGTGCAAGGCAAGTGTAAGGCCTTGATCAAGCCAAGTGCACCCTAGCCCTACTCCACCAAACATGGCACAAAACAAGCCACAAAACAAGCCACAAAACAAGGCCAAAAATAAGGGACCAATCGGCCAAGGCCAACCAACCCTTGACCGCCCCTAAATCGCCCAACGAGGGTGACAAGTGTCACCCTCCCGTTGGTCCAAAAATGTTTCGTCTCTCGGAAAAATCCGCAAAAAATATAAATGACATAGCCGGAATTTTCCCTACGTAAGCTGTGGAAACGTTTCGTCGGAAAACGACTCTATTCGGCTCTTGTGCCCAAATTTCGGTCCTATGCCTAACTTAAGGCTCAAATTTTCAGACGACGCCCACACGTACATACTCTGGAAATACGGGGTATAACAATAACATTCTCCCCTCCTTAGAAACATTCGTCCCGAATGTTCCTTCTAAGTCTCAAAACAAACGCGCGCCAGTATAGTCTTCACTACTATACTTACGAGAACAATCCTGCCACACCTGGCCACAGAAACACCCGCGCAAATACTTCCATCCAAGTCCACGAGGAAACACCTCTAACATCACCACAAATACCTCTCTCCGGGGTCTAAAATATACTTCCTTTGCACCTTCTCTTTACAAAAGAAATGATCACATCTATGCTCGCCATACATTCTCGCTTCTTCCCTTACGTGTCGTACCCTTCTTGTACACTCGAACTCTTTCTCATAACCTACCACATTTCTATTGAACAAGTATAAACCAACTATCTGAACCTTGCCAACATCGAACCACTCGACCGGCAACTTACACTTCCGCCCCTACAAGGCTTCATAAGGCGACATTCGAAAACTGAAATGGTAGCTATAAAACATTTCCCCAATAGGAGACAACAATCCTCACAACTACCCCTGAAATCCAAACACTGGCCCGAGGATGAATACGATACGGAGACTCACCTGAGTTCCTAACCCTGCCTGGTAAAACTTCCAGAAAAAGAAACACCTGCACTGGCTCCATCGTTCATCATAAGGTGAAGGTAGGCACCCCGTGCCGCCTTACAACCTTTCTGATATATCAACACTGCTGAGTACACGGTCCCGACCGAAAACCACGATGGGCTGCCCCCATCGGGCCGACTACTGGTTGAACGCATCCACGAACTCGCAGACGTTAACTAAACTTGGGCCTAACACCTCGTGACTTACCACCGGCGACCACCACAACCGACCCCACCATAAACAGTCGCGGTTGACCCGCAACATGGCCTCAACCCGACCCTTAACGCCGCAAAACACTAGCTCCCGATCCGAACAATTTAATCACGCTATTAAAACCTAGCGGCCTTCTTAGCTCAACTCCGCTTTTCATTTCACACTACTCGTGACTTATCACACAATATATCTCACGCGCACTATGCACTCCGATAAGGATCAAACATAACCATACATCTTTACTCGAGATGGTCTTACCTCTAAGGTCTCTACGTATAACATTCTAAGGCTCACACCTTTCTATCCCCAAATCTTACTCGCTAACTAACCATGATTTCTAATCACAATTAACACGCTATCAAAGACATAGTACTTACGATATACTCATCTTATCACACATACCGATCTCTAGAGGTTAAGGATATACCGTATCTATCGTTTCACTCCTTAGTTGTTCTAATCAAACTCGCCCCATAGGGCGCATAGCTGGAAGGTAACGAACTACCCACCGATCCCGGCGTCGAGTCCTCCTACTAGGTCACCCATTCGACACATGGTTCGACGGCCGCTTCAGAAACGAGCACCAACAAAAAGACGACATTCCCTGAATGACGCTCACACCGTGAACCGAAGTCCCGAGCTCGACCAACTCCAGATACCCCGAAAGTATCAAATCCATGGAAGACCACTCAGACCGGGCGGAGGCGCATGTTCATCGGCGAGGCGATTCGCCTCGAAAGTTACCAAAGGACTCGCTGCTCGCCTTCTTCGCCGCCCTCGTTAACCCACAATCTCACGCTTGGCTCGCCGCATAAGCCCGCATACGTGCCATGCTCAAGCCTAATCAAGAATTACTTTGCACAACCTCTTAGATAGTCATCAAGACTCGCAGACATCGGTATACTCTGTAGCCAAATCCATAGCTAGTAATGTGGTCGCCTTTGCAATCTATATTCTTCGTTTCCCTGGCCGTGGAACCGGCGTTCAAATATCATGGCCGCAGAGGGAATCGCCGCCGCTATGCTAAACTCGCTGGGACTGACGGCCGCCAACTCCGAATGAAGCACCACCCCAGTGATGATTGGGCTCAGGCCTCGTGAATCTCTCAGATTTACTTGCAGCCTCCTCACGCTTCGCCTCCTAGTTCGGTTTGCCCTACGCGGAGGCATAACGGTAAGGGAAAGAAATACGTTAGAGGGTCCAACTTACAACACACCTCTAAGGCACGATCTCAGAGTGAGAAGAATAGAAACCAATCCTAAATATCCTATAGCCTCGACATTGTGTGGTGCACAACACACCGATAATCAAGACTCATCGATACGGTCGTAGACACTTTCCGAGGATTAATCGCTTCGATACCACTTTTGTCACGACTCAACCGGCTCGTGATCGTGCCTTACCCGGGCACCCCAGTAGTCATACATCAGAGAAATCAGCGGAATATAAAGACAATACATGAAACCAATGTAATAAGACAGTGAAATAAGAAGACAGGATAACCGAAAATAGTTACCTTCAGTATATATATAAATAACAATTTGAACAGTTACATCCCATTACAACCCCGCCACAATAAGATTACATGCACTTACGAATGATATGATAACAACGACGACAGGCCCCGCCATACTTTCGAATGTAAGCACCTACAACAACAGGGACTATACTAAGATAAGCCTCCGAGAAACGGAGCTTCCCAAACGCTGAATCAGGACCCTAACAACAGGATCAACGATCGTGTACCTTTACTCATGCAGATGAACGCAGCCTTCGGGCGAGGTCAAGATAACAGTACCAAGTATGAAACTTGAAAATATCAGAATGAAATCATAGTAGTCTATATAAAGCAGAGACATGTATGATAACCAAACTACGCTCACAATAAAGCCATGCAAGTCGTGACTCACGCCTCAAGTCATTGCTCAAGTATAACAATGGGTCTCACGCCACAACATCAATCATGCCCGTGGAATACCTTCCTCACCGGCACCCATGATATAAAAGCACCAAGGAATACACATAAACACCGTGTCCCACTGTCATAATAAAACCGCACGGTAAGTACGGCGCATAGCCGACTACTAAAACCCACGCACCAACAATGCTATAAAATCAGATCACGAGGTCTTCTGCACCGCACCACATGATCGGCCGCCACTCGCCCGCAGATCAATGTGCGCGCCTATTCTCGAACTTACCGCAGCCTCCGCATAGGTCACACATGCACCGCATGAGGTATTCTCGAATCACGGTCCTGCATCGCTGAGGTATACCCCGACGGAGGCAACTTAACCCCAGATCCGCCTCGACTCCCGCACTCGCATAGTCTCAATAGACCGCATAGTCCTGGACCGCATAGCATCTCCCGTGACGGGCTAAACACCAAATGATCAATCTCGAGCATACCGCTGCCCGCATAGTCTCACAGACCGCATAGCCGATAGACCCGCATCGCGGTGGCAAGCCCTCGGTATAATAAGTCAAGGGGGTAGGTGATATAATAACAGTGCAACGGACTTACCGGTTAGCAACGTAAGCACAGCAAGAATGACCCCCTTACACAACAATCACAAGATACTAACACACGTAGCATCCTAACATGTTTACTTATCAAAACAACAAGAAAGTATTACAAGGCTATCACAAACCAACACAATCAAGTTATTCACACAAGGTACTTTATGCTAATAAGTTCGGGTATCTATCCCCAAAGTGTCACGACCCGTTCCGGGGCCCGTGACTGGTGCCTTACCCGGGCACCCAAGTAGTCATACATCAGAGAAAATCAGCGGAATATAAAACAAGATATGAAACATTATAACATAAGACACAGTTTATCTGAGAAAAGGTCGCTTTTCGCATATATACATAAACCAAGTTTTGCGCTACATCCCAACTGCATAACATGTCTACGCACTCTAAGGAAATAAACAACTATGGCGGACAGGCCCCGCCATACCGATCGCATAAAACTATCTACAACAGGGAGATCATACCCAAAAGTAGAGCCTCCGGAGAAGATGGAGCTCCTGACACCAACGCAAGAGATCCTAAGGATGTGGATCTAGCACCGCTGCCCTTACCGCGGATTTAACGCACTCGGCGAGGTCAAGATAACAGTACCAAGTATGTGAAATCAGAAAGTACTTAAATGAAATCAAGTATTTAAAACCATTTGCAAATCAGTTCAATTGCACATAGTATCATATCACAAACAAGAACGAATAGGAAAATCAGAATGTGTCTTTTCTAGGCCGCGAATGATCGGGCAAGGCTAATCGCCCATAGTATCATTCTGCGTGCTTAATCTCGACTTCCGCAGTCCGCATAGTCACACTGCACGCATAAGGTATTCCTCAGACGGGGTAGCTAACCCTTGCACTACCGACTCCCACCGCATAGTCTCAATAGACCGCATAGTCACACGCACCGCATGTGGCATCCCCGTGACGCTAAAACACCCGAATGATCAACTCGAACTCCCGCACCCGCATAGTCATATAGACTTCATAGGCCGATAGACCGCAAGGGTGGCAAGCCCTGTATAATAAGTCGGGGTAGGTGATATAATAACAAGATAACGGACTTACCGTTAGCAACGTAAGCACAACAAGAATGACCCCTTTCACAACATTACAAGACGCTAACACACGTAGCATCATAATATATCTACTTATCAAACAATCTTACTACACTTAACAATCAAGACAAGGCTTTTATAAACAAACAAGTAAATTCCTTTTATCTTTCTTAAGTTGTTATACCTAACTTCCCATAAAGCTAGTATAACTCTTAAGCTTTTGTTTTAAAACCAAATATTTCTCTTCCGTTAAAAATGATTCAAGATTCTCTTGAAATGCATCAGATTCTTATTATTCAGCTTAAGTCAAAAGACATTGCCGTAGTTATTATTCGTGCTTAAGTCAAAAGACATTGCCGTGATTATTATTCGCTAACACACGTACGCTCACCGCACTATATATATATGTTAAAATATCATGCTTAGGAAGAATCACATACCTTCTCGAAAACCTCCCGCTAAGTCGAATATGTCGCGCGCAGAGAATCACTATAACGCTTAAATACGCCTATCAACGCCTAGATCAGATCGTATAAAGCTCTGGCAGGGTTCTCAATTTACGGAAAGTCGGGCAAGACTTCCTACCCTGAGCTATATAAGTCTCATCGTGAAAACAAATCCTATTGTAAGTATAGTTCAATTATTCTTCTTTATACCCTTCTACTGTGATAATAGCCAATTCTATTTTGTAATATCCTTCTCAGATTTAATACTTATTCTTATACTTCTACAAGATGTATTTTCTAATTATAAAAGACGGTAAGATTATTTACCTCTATAAGCCCAAAATTATCCGAGTATAAACGTCGCCTCCCGAGCAAGGTTTAGCTCCTAATTTGTACGCTCCGATAGCTCCAGAACCTTTAGAAGTTCTTCACAACTTCTACTAAGTACTATGGATTTGGGCTAGGGTATTTTGGGCATTATAACAATACTAAAGGCAACTTTTCTACCAAGGGAGGGGGTAGATTTCGCTAGGCTAGGGGGCCCTCGCCAAACTTCACTCAAGGGGAGAGGTGTTGGACGAAATGCTCACAAAGGGAGAGGAGGATTTTTCAAGACTTGAAGTAATTTTGTGGATGAAGAACTCTTCATCTTAAGGGTATTTATAGGTCAAGCCATGGCCAACCAAGGGCCAAGATGATGCCAAGTGCAAGGCAAGTGTAAGGCCAAGATTTGGGCAAGTGTACCTAGCCAACTTGCACACAAAATATCCTACCAACTCCATGACAAAATAGGCACTCCAATCGGCCATATTGACGCCTCAAGTCCATCAATTGGAGGGTGCCAAGTGTCGCCCTCCCGTTGGTCCAAAATGTTTCGCCTCTCTAAAATCCGCAAAAATTAGAAATGGCATAGCCGGAATTTATCCTACGCGAGTCTTGTAAAACGCTTCGCCGAAACGATTCCTAGAGTGAGTTGTGCCCAAAAACGTGCCATGCCTAAACTTTTATACAACTTTGACGCACGCCTCACGTACATACTCCGGAAATACGGGGTATAACATTCTCCCCTCCTTAGAAACATTCGTCCCGAATGTTCCTTCCCAAGACAGTTAACGATAAGGTTCTTCATAACTTAAACAGTTTGCAAATGCCACATACGGCCACAAAACAACACTTAGGCATATATGACAATGAAAAATTTACAAGTAGGAAAGTGAATTACCTGGAGGTGTGGGGAATAGGTGAGGATATTTCTGCCTCATGTCCTCCTCAGCTTCCCACGTCATCTCCTCCCTAAGCTCGTTCCGCCACAGAACTTTGAAGGAAGCCACGTCCTTGGTCCGCAGACGCCTAACCCGACGATCGATTATCGCTATGGGAATCTCATCATACGATAACCCCACACCGGACATCGCCAATCGGATGCACCCTAGATGGATCCCCGATACATCTCCTCAAGATAGAAACATGGAACACGGATGCACCGCTTCCACGGACGGCAGATCCAACTCGTAGGCAACCTTGCCTACCTCGCGGACTATCCGATACGCCCAATGTACTGGGCCGAAGTTTCCTTTCTTCCCGATCTCATCACACCCTTCACGGGTGACACTTGAGAAAACCCAATCATGAACTGCGAACTCTGGATGCCGACGACGATGATCTGCATATGACTTCGCCGACTGAGTCAATAGCCGCTTGATAAGCTTCACCTTATCCATCGGCCGCATCAAGTCTGGTCCCACTAATCGCACTCGCCCACATCGAACCAGCCTATAGGCGACCGCACTTCTCCCATACAAGGCCTCATAAGGCGCCATCTCAATACCGAGTGGTAGCTATTATTATATGCAAACTCAACTAGAGGCAAATGATCCTCCCAACTACTCAAGTCGATAACACAGCTCGCAGATATCCTCAAGAGTCCGGATAGTGCGCCGCATGTCCATCTGTCGTGGATGGAATGCGATTAAAGCTCACTGGCCCCAAACCTTCTCGGAAGGACTCCTGTTAGCCGTAAACCGGGCTCTCTGCGATATGATCGAAATAGGAATCCATGCACCGACGATCTCTAAATAAAGTCCGCATAATCCTCACCAAAAGTCATCCCGACGGAAGAAAGTGGCCGATTTCACACCGCGACGATAACCCATATAGAATCATGTCTCCTCTGAGTGCGAGGTAATCCTGTGATGAAGTCCATGTTGATCACCTCCCACTTCCAGGTCGGGATCTCTATCGTCTGTAACAAACCACCAGGCCTCTGGTGCTCTACCTTCACCTGCTGACAACACGGGCACTGAGCTACGAACTCTGCAACGTCCCTCTTCAAGCCATCCCACCAATACACAGATCTAAGGTCGTCGTTGTTATACCCCGTAGTTCCAGGGTATATAGGTGAGGATGTACGTGCGAGATTACGACAGAAATTTTGGAAAGAAAGAAAGATGTGATTTTTCGACGGAAAAGTTTCCGGTTTTTGTGAAGAAAAAGGTTCGTTAACGGGAATTGGATTCTGATTTGGTATTCGGACTTCTTAGAATATTTGAGAATTATGGAATTTTATTTCCTAAATGGTCACGCTGGGCCCACGTGAAATTTACTTTGGTGCCCGCTTAGTTTTTGAGATTTTGGCCATTATGGATATTTTCGAGATGAAATATTTTGATTTAGTAGGAGGGCACACGTGTCACCTCTAGGTGGCCCTTGGCCGAAATTAGCTAGACAAGTGGCAAGACAAGTGGCCAAGTCTTGCTAGATATTTTGTGTGGACAAGTGGCTTGTGGGTCCCACCCACACTTGTCCCCAATCTCAACCACACACTTGCCTTCATCCTATCCCTTGGTTGTCCTATATATGCACCCTTAGTTGATGAAATCTTCCACACTTAGACATTTGAAGACTTGAAAAACCCTCCCTTCTCCTCGACCTAGAGCTCGGCTTTGCACCCATTTCTTGAGCAAAATTTGTCCAACAATTCTTAAACTCTCAAGTGTTCTTCCCTAAGGTGTTAGGAAGATTGTGTACCAAGAGTTGGAAAAGATTTCACACCCTAGCCTTGAAGGGATGCCTGGCCGAAAGTTGTCATCTTGAAACCCTAAGTGTTCTTCACTTTTTGAGTCAATCTGAAGAGAAGTTGGTTGTGAGCTTTCATGGGTTGCTTGTAGCGGATTGGAACGTAAAGATTTGGAGCTAAGACTTGCTTGGAGCGACTTTAAGAACTTGGATATTTTTGGGCTATTTGAGGTAGTGGAACTTAAACCTCTTTGTGAATCGTTGTTATACATATATTATAAGTATATTATGGATTATATAATATATGGAGTAAGTTTGGAAGAGTTGGATCTTGTTAACTTGTTAAAAGAAAGGATTGGCCGCTTGCCATTAAAATGGTAAAACGTATCTTACTTGCTAAGAAGCTAATAACAAAGTAACTATAACTTATATTAAGAATGGAAATATAAGTTGGATGACTAATGAGTAAATCGATAAGTAAATGGACAAAGTCGCCAAGGACCCCAACGATCAGATTTACTTTGGATCAGATTTACTTTGGACCGTATTTACTTTGGATCGTATTTACATTGGATCAGATTTACATTTCGTTAAGGGAAGATTTTTCAATCGCGTTCGCTTGGGCGTGTGATCCCCTTTAATTATTGTATCATATGAAGGCGTGATAGTAAACCGCACGGCCGTCGCGTAATCCCCTTCTTTTACTTATTGTTGTTATGGAGGCGTGATAGTAAACCGCGTTACTGCTTGGGCGTGTAATCCTTCTTTATGTTGTTTAATTATTACGCCTTATATATATATGGTATATATATTACTGCTATTCGCCTTGGTAAAAGATGGAAAAGTGAGTATAAACGGGAAGTCACTAAATTTCCGTGAGATTTTGAGGGCTTTTTATTGGTATAAGTCTTCAATGATAAGAAAGGTTTGATAGAGTACCATGACCATTTTAGGAGCGAGTACTACGTGTGGCGTGATCTACTTGGCTTAGGAGTAGCCGACGGTCAAGTACTGGAGCGCTTTGCTTATTGTCGATAAATCGTCGCGAGGTATGTGAACCTCTTCCTATCTTTTCTAGCATGATTGTTGTGAACTATGTAGTACGGTAGACGCATACGCTAAGTGATTTTGTTGGTTTAAAACATGGTGTTATAATAGCTTTATGGGAAGTTAGTTATAACGACCTTACGTAGTGAAAATGGTTTATCGATGTTAGAAGTTAAGAGACTTGATCTTATAAGATAAGAGACTTAACTTATTTGTTTTAATGTGGATGTTTGTGTGAAACCTCATTCGTGAGTAATGAGTACTTGGTTTTTAAAGGATATTGTTTTACCGATTTCGAATCGTAACGTATCGACGCACTATCAGCAGCGTTAATAAAGGAAAATGTATTGAATAATGATGTGTTGTATTAAAACCAAGAGAAACCTCCATCCGCATAAGCTAAGATGAGACAAAATGATATTACATTTTCTAGATCACGGTCACGTAATAAGATCGTTATAAACAAAGAATAAACTACTCACATATATGACATATGTTACTCAATTGTTTTAAAAGAGATTAAGACTATGAGTTATGAAACCTTTCTAAAATAAGTGACTTGAGCATTTGAAAATGAGAAGCTTGAGTAATCAAAACTAGGCAAACCGAACTTAGGAAAAGAATGTTGTTACTTGATTTTGAAAAGGAATGTGGGTTGGTCATTCTAATACTACGGGTATAGGTGACTTTATAAAAGTAATGGATCTCTTTAAAGAACTTAACGATGTAGTACTGGGGTTAAAACCCGACTTTGGCATAAAATGAAAGTACTTTGAGTCAGTGAAACTTGCCTATGCTTGTTGTTGTGAAACTCGCCTATGCTTGTTGTTGTGAAACTTGCCTATGCTTGTGATGATAGCCTTTGTTGTGCAAGTGTGGTATTTCGTGTTACCGCTCTCTCGATAGGCCGGTCGACTTGTCGAGAACTTACTCGACGCGTCCGGGCGTGATGGAGAATTCCACGTATGTTTCCATTTTGATTATCGCTGTTGTTGATGTCACATGGACATGTCTACACCGACGCAGATTCCGGCACGCGTTACGCGCCGTTGATTACCCGATATATTGTTATTGTGGTTACACGGACATGTCTACACCGAGGTAGAATTCGGGGCACGTGGCCACGCGCGGCAGGTTGATCACCCAAGATATTATTGTTGATGTCATACGGACGCGTCTACACCGAGGTAGAATTCCGGTACGTGGCCATGGGCATTGGTATTATTGTTGCATCACGGACATGTCTACACCGATGCGCACTCCGGCACGCGCCACGATGCGAACATGATTGATGCGGGCGTAAGACCCATAGTTATATTTGAGTGATGACTTGAGGCGCGAGTCCTCGATCGACATGATCGCTTTTATGTCGTGAATCAGAGTTTGTTATCATACATGTCTCCCGCTTTATATAGACTAGTATGATTTCATTACGATTTTTACAGCCACATACTTGGTACCGCCAGATCGACTTCTCGGGCCGCGCTCATGCCGCAGTAGGTACATCGGCCGTGGATCCTCGCCTAGGATCTCGGGCCATTGGGAAGCTCCGCTTCTCCGAGGCTTATCTTTTGGTATGTGTTCCTCGAGTCAGAGGTTCTTGTACATTCGTGGTATGGCGGGCCCCGTCCCGCCATAGTTGTTGTAAATCTTGCAGGTCTGTAGTACCGCAAGCGTGGTTTGTAAAAAGGGATTAAACTGCTCGCTTTGAAAGAGTTGTATTTATTATGTTATCGAAGGTAACCGCTGGGTTGGCCTGCTTTATGTTCATATATCTGCTTTCTTGTTTAAGTTTTATTTTCCGGTTTTCTCGATGATTGTATCACTAGGTGCCCGGATAAGGCACCAAAGAACGCCCCGAACGGTCGTTACAAAAGTGGTATCGAGCGCTAATCTCTGAAAGTGTCTACGCATCGCGTGTCTAGTAGAGTCTTGATTATCGATGTGTCAGGCACCACATCTATAATCGTGAGGTCGCAGGACATTTAGGATTGGTTTCATTCTTCTCATTCCGAGATCGTGCCTAGAGTCAGTGTTGTAAGTCGGACCCTCCGACGATCTCGCTTTTACCGCTTATGCCTCCGCGCAAGGCAACCAGAGCCCTCAAGCGGCAAGACAGCCGAGGAACCGCTAGTGAGATACGTAGGAGTACGAGGCGCAGCCCGCATAAGACCGAGGTCAGGCTTCAGACGGCGGGTTTCAGGACGCCGCCACCCAAAGAGAGGTTAGAGCCGCAAAGAATGGCCGCCGAGACCGCAGCACTGAGCCTCCACCCCACACCGCGCAGGAGACGGGTTATGCGAGATGGCCCGCTTGCCGCCGTGGTCGTGGCCGATATGGCGATAGGCCGACGCAGCAGCCTCCAAAGAGCACCAGCCGTTCACCCCGAGCAGATAGTTGAGGCTACGGACTTTTGAGTCAGAGCCCGCCGAGTTTTACGGGTCGAGGCTCGAGGATGATCCGCAGGAGTTCATCCGCAGCTACATGATCACGCGGTGATCAAGGCTTCGAGACCGAGTTCGTGACCTTTGTTCGTGATCGGCCGCGTGATACCGCAGCCGATTGGTTTGATTCACGGAGCTTTCCCGGGAGAGTACGCACTCCGCCAGACGGGATGAGTTTTCGGGCGCTCACGCACTTCTTGCCTCCGCAGATGGCGAGGGCACGCCGGCGATTTTTGATGCTTAGACAGAGCGCGACGGTTCGAGTACAATGTGGAGTTCGATTCATCGTCGACGCCCCAAATACAGTAGCTAGTATGGAGGATCGAGTGCACCGATATGTTACAGGCTCGATGATTACATGTCGAGGCATGTTCAGAGTAGCTCTTCACCGCATGGACATTGCCCGCACGCAGCTCACGACCGGGATGCGAGGCACGAGAGGTCGACGGAATGACCAAGATCAGCGTAAGAGGCCGAACAACAGGTCCTTTGGTGACTTTCGAGGCGGACCGCCAAAGAAGATACTAGTTTTGTACCTCCGCCAGCAGAGTGGTCCTCCACAACCTTCAGAGTATTCGGAGCAGGTCGGCTCCAAGGGTTCGTGTTTCGAAGTAGCGTGTTGGCGGACGCGTCACCCCTACCTCGGTGGTCGATGTGGTAGACCGCATTTCGGGAGTGTCGTGCCAGGAGCTTGTTATTTTTGCGACAGCAGGCCATTTTGCGAGGAACTGTCCGACCAAGGGTAGCACGGATGTTACGACTCACCCTACGGATCGCTGGCTGGTTCATCGCCTTTCTACATAGCATACTGCAGGCGTGCCTATGATTAGAGTGAGCGGTAGTTTGTGTATATCCTTAACCTCTAGAGTTTGGTTTGCGCGATATGATGATCTTATTATTGTGTGCTATGTACGGATAGCGTTGTGTTGTTTGTGTTAGAAAACATGGTTAGTTGGAAGGATAAGTGCGGGCATGGAAAGTGTGAACCTTAGAGTTTTATACGTGGAGACCTTAGAGGCGCAGGCCGCCTTGAGTGGGTGATTTTACTGGTCTTTGCCGATGTACTTGGTATGCGGGAAATATCGGGATAATTACATGGGTAGTGTGAGACGGAAGTGGTAGCTTACGACGTGAATTAGTAAGATTGTTCCGGACGGAACAAGAGTTGGCGCGTTGTGGTCGGGTTGAGGGCCATTTGCGGTCAAACCGCAGCCCATATTGAGGTGGGGTCAGTTCGAGGTGGTCCCGCCAGTGGTAGGGTCACGAGGGTGCTAGGCCCAAGTTTAGGTAACCATCGTGACGAGTTCGTGGACGCGCTCAACCGATCGGATCGTGAAGGCCGGAATGGCCTTAGAGTAAATTGAAGCTAGTGGGAGCTGTTGTAAGATTAGAAATGATTCCTCGCGCTTGGATTTGAGTTTTGCGCACATGTTATATTCTCGCCATCGTGGCATGATCGGTTTGTAAGTATAGAGTGAAGACTATACCGACACAAGTACGCTTGGAGACTTAGAATGAACATTCGACGAATGTTTCTAAGAGGAAGAATGTTATACCCGTAGTTCCGTGGTATATAGGTGAGGATGTACGTGCGTAGATTACGTAAATTTTGGAAAGAAAGAAAGATGTGATTTTTCGACTAAAAGTTTCCGCTTTTTGTGAAGAAAAAGGTTCGTTAACGGGAATTGGATTCCCAGATTTGGTATTCGGACTTCTTAGAATATTTGAGAATTATGGAATTTTATTTCCTGAATGGTCACGTGGGCCCACGTGAAATTTACTGCTTTGGGGCCCGCTTAGTTTTTGAGATTTTGGCCATTATGGATATTTTCGAGATGAAATATTTTGGATTTAGAGGGAGGCGACACGTGTCACCCCCTAGGTGGCCCTTGGCCGAAATTAGCTAGACAAGTGGCAAGACAAGCCGCCAAGTCTTGCTAGATATTTTGTGTGGACAAGTGGTCATGGGTCCCACCCACACTTGTCCCCAATCTCAACCACACACTTGCCTTCATCCTATCCCTTGGTTGTCCTATATATGCACCCTTAGTTGATGAAATCTTACACACTTAGACATTTGAAGACTTGAAAACCCTCCCTTCTCCCTTGACCTAGAGCTCTCGGTTTGCACCCATTTCTTGAGCAAAATTTGTCCAACAATTCTTAAACTCTCAAGTGTTCTTCCCAAGGTGTTAGGAAGATTGTGTACCAAGAGTTGGAAAAGATTTCACACCCCTAGCCTTGAGGGATGCCTTGGCCGAAAGTTGTCATCTTGAAACCCTAAGTGTTCTTCACTTTTGAGTCAATCTTGAAGAGAAGTTGGTTGTGAGCTTCATGGGTTGCTTGTAGCGATTGGAACGTAAAGATTAGGAGCTAAGACTATCTTGTACCGACTTTAAGAACTGGTATATGAATGGGCTATTAGAGGTAGTCGACCTTAAACCTCTATGAGAAATCGTTGTTATACATATCTAATAAGTATAATATGGATTATATAATATATGGAGTAAGTTTGGAAGAGTTGGATCTTGTTAACTTGTTAAAAGAAAGGATTGGCCGATTGCCATTAAAATGGTAAAAACGTATCTTACTTGCTAAGAAGCTAATAACAAAGTAACTATAACTTATATTAAGAATGGAAATATAAGTTGGATGACTAATGAGTAAATCGATAAGTAAATGGACAAAGTCGCCAAGGACCCCAACTTAAGGATCAGATTTACTTTGGATCAGATTTACTTTGGACCGTATTTACTTTGACCGTATTTACATCGATCAGATTTACATTTCGTTAAGGGAAGATTTTTCAATCGCTTCGCTTGGGCGTGTGATCCCTTTTTAATTATTGTATTATGAAGGCGTGATAGTAAACCGCGCACGGCCGTCGCGTAATCCCTTCTTTTACTTATTGTTGTTATGGAGGCGTGATAGTAAACCGTTACCGCTTGGGCGTGTAATCCCCTTCTTTATGTTGTTTAATTATTACGCCTTATATATATATACGGTATATATATTACTGTTATTCGCCTTGGTAAAAGATGGAAAAGTGAGTATAAACGGGAAGTCACAAATTTCCGTAGATTTTGAGGGCTTTTATTGGTATAAGTCTTCAATGATAAGAAAGGTTTGATAGAGTACCATGACCATTTTAGAGTGAGTACTACGTGTGGCGTGATCTACTTGGCTAGGAGTAGCCGACGTCAAGTACTTGAGCGTTTTGCTTATTGTCGATAAATCGTCGCGAGGTATGTGAACCTCTTCCTATCTTTTCTAGCATGATTGTTGTGAACTATGTAGTACGGTAGACGCATACGCTAAGTGATTTGTTGGTTTAAAACATAGTGTTATAATAGCTTTACGGAAGTTAGTTATAACGACCTTATGTAGTGAAAATGGTTTATCGATGTTAGAAGTTAAGAGACTTGATCTTATAAGATAAGAGACTTAACTTATTTGTTTTAATGTGGATGTTTGTGTGAAACCTCATTCGTGAGTAATGAGTACTTGGTTTTTAAAGGGATATTGTTTTACCGATTTCGGAATCGTAATGTGTATCGACAGCACTATCATGCGTTAATAAAGGAAAATGTATTGAATAATGATGTGTTGTATTAAAACCAAGAGAAACCTCCATCCGCATGAAGCTAAGATGAGACAAAATGATATTACATTTTCTAGATCACGGTCAGAATAAGATCGTTATAAACAAAGAATAAACTACTCACATATATGACATATGTTACTCAATTGTTTTAAAAGAGATTAAGACTACGAGTTATGAAACCTTTCTAAAATAAGTGACTTGAGCATTTGAAAATGAGAAGCTTGAGTAATCAAACTAGGCAACCGAACTTAGGAAAAGAATGTTGTTACTTGATTTTGAAAAGGAATGTGGGTTGGTCATTCTAATACTATGGGTATAGGTGACTTTTATAAAAGTAATGGATCTCTTTTAAAGAACTTAACGATGTAGTACTTTGGGGTTAAAACCCGACTTTGGCATAAAATGAAAGTACTTTGAGTTGTGTGAAACTTGCCTATGCTTGTTGTTGTGAAACTTGCCTATGCTTGTTGTTGTGAAACTTGCCTATGCTTGTGATGATAGCCTTTGTTGTGCAAGTGTGGTATTTCGTGTTACCGCGTCTCGATAGAGGCCGGTCGACTTGTCGAGAACTTACTTGACGCGTCGGCGGTGACGGAGAATTCCACCGTATGTTTCCATTTTGATTATCGCCTTGTTGTTGATGTCACATGGACATGTCTACACCGACGCAGATTCCGGCACGCGCCACGCGCCGTTGATTACCCGATATATTGTTATTGTGGTTACATGGACATGTCTACACCGAGGTAGAATTCCGGCACGTGTGGCCACGCGCGCAGGTTGATCACCCAAGATATTATTGTTGATGTCACATGGACGGTCTACACCGAGGTAGAATTCCGGCATGCGCCAGGGCATTGGTATTATTGTTGCATCACGACATGTCTACACCGATGCAGACTCCGGCACGCGCCATGATGCGAACATGATTGATGTTGGGCGTAAGACCCATAGTTATATTTGAGTGATGACTGAGGCGTGATTCCCCGATCGACATGATCGCTTTATGTTGTGAATCGTAGTTTGGTTATCATACATGTCTCCCGCTTTATATAGACTAGTATGATTTCATTACTGATTTTTACAGCCACATACTTGGTACTGTCAGATCGACTCTCCTTCGGGCCGCTCATGCCGCAGTAGAGGTACATCGGCCGTGGATCCTCGCCTAGGATCTCGGGCCAGCTGGAAGCTCCGTTTCTCCGAGGCTTATCTTTGTATGTGTTCCCGAGTTGTAGGTTCTGTACATTCGTGGTATGGCGGCCCCGTCCCGTCATAGTTGTTGTAAATCTTAGAGGTCCGTAGATCTTGCAAGCGTGGTTTGTAAAAAGGGATTAAACTGCTCGCTTTGGAAAGAGTTGTATTTATTATGTTATCGAAGGTAACCGCTGGGTTGCCTGCTTTATGTTCATATATCTGCTTTGTTTAAGTTTTATTTTCCACGTTTTCTCGATGATTGTATCACCAGGGTGCCCGGATAAGGCACCGCAGCCGGCCAACGGTCGCTGATCGTACATCTTGGTCGACTCGACGGATAGCGTAACGCGCTACGCATGCTTCCCAAGAACTCGCCAAGTCTCAAACATCTGGAACACACAACTCGCCTCAAACCTTAGCACCCCATCAAGTGCTACCTCAAAGGACCCTTCCTCACGAAGAGTCGTATCACGATAACGCGTCGAATCGATCTCGAACTATTGCCTCTTCACCTTCTCGACGATGGAAGACTCGGCAACCTCACGAACTCGCACCCCACGCTATCGTAATCAATCAAACGGACACCAAGACTCGCGAATCGATGCAAATCACGAACCATGCCCCTCCTCTCTAGTCGCACATCCGATAGGCTCCCATCGACTCACGACTAAGAGCATCGCCACAACATGGCCTTCCCGGGTGGTACAGATATCAACATCGTAATCCTTAAGCAACTCTAACCACCGCCTCTGCCGCAAGTTCACTCCCTCCGTGAAGATATACCGAGGCTCTTGTGGTCAGATAAATATCCACATGAACCCCATACAAATAGTGCCTCCAGATCTTGGCGTGAATCACCACGCTAACTCCAAATCACGCGGGTAGTTCCTCTCGTGTTTCTTAAGTCGCCGGATGCGTACACTATAACTCTACCTCTGCTGCATCAACACACATCCCAGCCCGATGCCCGACGATCACAATACACGACATAACCATCCGACCTCCGAAGAGTAAGAACGGGGCGGCCGTCTCTCTTTCAAAGAATCGAAACCCCGCTCACGCATCACCATCAAACTTAGCCGCTCCGAGTCACCTAGTCAATGGTGCGAAGATAGAAGCAAACTTCTCTACGAATCGATAATATCCTGCAAGGCCCGAAATCGCGAACCTCTCCGAGTAGTAGGTCTCAGGCCAAGTCCCGATCGCCGATCTTCGCCGATTCCACTCGAATGCCATCAGCCATAATATGCCCAAGAAAAGCCACCGCTAACCAAAACTCACATTTGGAAAACTTGGCGTATAATCGCTGGTCCCGAGAACTGCCAAAGACCCTCAAATGCTCCACATGCTCCTCGCTCGAGCGAATAAACCAAGATATCATCAATGAACACTATCACAAACGTGTCCAAAAATGGTTTGAACACTCGGTTCATCAAATCCATGAATACCACGAGCATTGGTCAACCCAAAAGACATGACCAACTCATAATGCCCGCACGTCCGAATGCGCCTAGGGACATCCACTCGACTCGAACTCGATGATAGCCCGATCGCAGATCAATCTTGAGAAACATCTCGCGCTCGCAACCGGGTCGAACAAATCATCAATCCTGGGAAGGGGGTATCTGTTCTTAATAGTCACCTTGTTCACCGCTCAGAGTCAACACACATGCGCAGCGCCCCGCCCTTCTTCTTCTTCACGAACAATACCGCGCTCCCTGGGAGAAACAATAGGCCTGATGAAGCCCTTCTCCAGCAAATCTCTAAGCTGATCCTTCAACTCTCTCAACTCGGCAGGTGCCATTCTGTATGGCGGAATAGAAATAGGCCGAGTGTCTGGCAGCACATCTATACAAAACTCGATCTCCCTCTCAGGAGGGATACCCGGGAGGTCGTCTGGAAACACGTCTGGGAACTCTCTGACTACTGAATCGATCAAAATCTGTACCGCACCTCGTGATCAAACACCCGAACGAGATGATAGATATACCCCTTCTGCACCATCTTCCTAGCCTTGAGGTAAGAAATAAACCTACCCCTCGGCGATACAGTGCTTCCCTCCCACTCAACAACCGGCCCCTCAGGAAACTGGAACCGCACACTTTCTCCTGCAGCTACATTGGCGTAGCAAGAAGCTAGCCAATCCATGCCCATGATCACGTCGAAATCAGTCATGTCCAACTCTATCAAGTCGGCTAGTGTCTGACGACTGTAAATGGTCACTGGACAAGCCCTATATACCCGCCGAGCTACCACCGAATCACCCACTGGCGTAGCTACCTCGAAAGGGTCTATGGACTCAGGCTCTATCCCTATCCTACTAGCAATAAGGGAGATATATAGAGTAGAACCGGATCTATCAAGGCATACACATCAACTCCGAACCGATAAAGTACCTGTGGACGACATCGGTGAGGCCTCACGATCCCGCTACCGACAAGGCATAAATGCGGTTCGAGGACCGCTAGACCGACCCGCCACGACCTCTGCCGACTGCTGGCCCATGAGTACCTGCCCTCCGGCGAGTAATCGCTGGGGATGAAGAATCGCAATCGACCTGCAGGTGACCCTACCATCAGCTCGCTGCCGGACAGACTCTCGCAAATGACCTGGCCGCCAAGTGTAGCAAGCTCCGAGTATCGCAACCCCGAATGGAACTCGCCATACGGATACATCGAGCGGACTCGATCGTTAGCACCCTTGCTACCTCGAAGTCCGACGCCCCGGGCCCCGACCGCCCGATCGCTCTGGGTACCGAAAATGATGTAGGAGTGCTCGAGCCGGCGGTGCAAATCTAGACTTCCGATGCCGCCCACCACGAGAACCACCAAAAGAACCGCCGCCTTGGCCTTCTTCTGCTGCTGATATCGGTCTACCCGGCGATCTCTGTGTTCCTCGCATCCCAGTGCATGAGCCTGCATACGGGTAATGTCCATGCCTGGCTGAAGGGACACACCCGCACAAGACTCGGCCAGGTAGTCGTCTAGCCCGGTGACGTAGCGATGCACCCGGTCCTCCATATCTGCTACCAGTGCAGGGACATATCGAGCCAAAGAATCGAACTCGACATTGTACTCCCTAATCGCGGCGTCCTCCCTCGCCTCAAAGAACAAAAATTTGTCCGCTCGTTCTCCTCATCTGCGGAGGCAAGAAGTGCGTGAGAAAGCCTCCAAAACTCATCCCATACCGGAGTGCATGCTCTCCCGGAAAGCTCACGAATCAAACCAATCGATCACGGTATCACGCGGCCGACGCGACCTAAATGTCACAGATCTCGAAGCCTTGATCACCCGTGATCCTTCTGCAGAATCGACGGATGAACTCTCGCGGATCATCCTCCGGCCTCGACCGTAAAACTCGCGGGCTACAACTAAGGAAATCCGTAGCCTCAAACTCGCCTCGGGTGAACCACAGTCTTCTGAATCGAACCGCCTGTACCGCCCCTCATGTCCGCCAATCCGCAAATAATCGGGCCGTCTCTCGCACTCTCTCTCTCGCCTAGGCCGTGGACCGAGGTACGGCATGGTCTTCGATGGGCGGCGTCATGGAACTCGCCGCCTCGTATAGATCGGGCTCGAGCCCTCGTGACTGGGTGTCATACTAGCAGCTCCTCGCCGCCTTGCCCTTCTGGGCCCGGGTTTTACGTGGAGGCATAATCATACAGAAAGGAATACGTTAGAGGTCCAACCTATAACACGGCTCTAAAGCACGATCTCGAGTGAGAAGAATGGAAACCAATCCTAAATATCCTATAGCCTCACGATTATTGGTGTGGTGCACAACACACCGATAATCAAGACTTACTAGATACGGTCAGACACTTTCCGAGGATTAATCGCTCGATACCACTTTTGTCACGACTGCCTCGGCCCGGATCGTGCCTTACCCGCACCCAAGTAGTCATACATCGAGAAAATCGGAATATAAAACAAGATATGAAACATTATAACATAAGACATACGCTTTATCTCGAGAAAAGGTTGCCTTTCTGCATATATACATAAACCAAGTTTTGCGATTACATCCCAACTGCATAACATGTCTCTGCACTTCTAAGGAAATAAACAACTATGGCGGACAGGGCCCCGCCATACCGATCTGTACAAAACTATCTACAACGGAGATCATACCCAAAAGTAGAGCCTCCGAGAAGATGGAGCTCCCGACACCAACGCAAGAGATCCTAAGGATGTGGATCTAGCACTGCTTGCCCTTACCGCGGCATGAACGCAGCCGAAGGAGGTCAGATAACAGTACCAAGTATGTGAAATCAAAGTACTTAAATGAAATCAAGTATTTAAAACCATTTGCAAATCTTCAATTGCACATAGTGCCATATCACAAACAAGAACGATGAATAGGAAAACAGAATAGTCTTTTCTAGGCCGCGAATGATCGGGCAAGGCCAATCGCCCATAGTATCATTCTCGTGCCTAATCACGACTTCCGCAACCGCATAGTCACACATGCACCCGCATTGAGGTATTCTCTCGACGGGTAGCTAACCCTGACTACGCGACTCCGCAGTCCGCATAGTCTCAATAGACCGCGTAGTCACACGGATCGCATATGGCATCCCCGTGACGCTAAAACACCGGAATGATCAATCTCGAACTCCCGCACTCCGCATAGTCATATAGACCGTATAGACCCGCATCAAGGGTGGAAAGCCCTCGGTATAATAAGTCAAGGGGGTAGGTGATATAATAACAGTACAACGGACTTACCGGTTAGCAACATAAGCACAACAAGAATGACCCCCTTTCACAACATTACAAGACGCTAACACATGTAGCATCATAATATATCTACTTATCAAACAATCTTACTACACTTAACAGAAATCAGTACAAGGCTTTTATAAACAAACAAGTAAACAGTTCCTTTTTATCTTTCTTAAGTTGTTATACCTAACTTCCCATAAAGCTAGTATAACTCTTAAGCTTTTGTTTTAAAAACCAAATATTTCTCTTCTGTTAAAAAATGATTCAGTATTCTCTTGAAATGCATCAGGATTCTTATTATTCAGGCTTAAGTCAAAAGACATTGCCGTACTTATTATTCAAGCTTAAGTCAAAAGACATTGCCGTGATTATTATTCAGTTAACACATGTACGTCTACCGTACTATATATATATGTTAAAATATCATGCTTAGGAAGAATCACATACCTTCTCGGCGAAAACCTCCTGCCAAGTCGAATATGTCGCGCGCAGAGGGTTCTCAATTCTACGGAAAGTCTGGCAACACTTCCCTACCCGGTGAGCTATATAAGTCTACTGTGAAAACAGTCCTATTGTAAGTATAGTTCAATTATTCTTCTTTTATACCCTTCTACTGTGATAACAGTTCAATTCTATTTTGTAATATCCTTCTCAGTATTTAATACTTATTCTTATACTTCTACAGTATGTATTTTCTAATTATAAAAGACGTAAGATTATTTACCTCTATAAGCCCAAAATTATCCGAGTATAAACGTCGCTCTGAGCAAGGTTTAGCTCTAATTTGTATGTCAGATAGCTCCAAGAACCTTTAGAAGTTCTTCACAACTTCTACTAAGTACTAAGGGATTTGGGCTAGGTATTTGGGCATTATAACAATACTAGAAGGCAACTTTTCTACGAGGAGGGGGTAGATTTCGCCAGGCTAGGGGGCCCTCGCCAAACTTCACTCAAGGGGAGAGGTTGGACGAAATTCACAAAGGGAGAGGGAGGATTTTTCAAGACTTGGAAGTAATTTTGTGGATGAAGAACTCTTCATCTTAAGGGGGTATTTATAGGTCAAGCCATGGCCAACCAAGGGCCAAGATGATGCCAAGTGCAAGGCAAGTGTAAGGCCAAGATTTGGGCAAGTGTACCTAGCCAACTTGCACACAAAATATCCTACCAACTCCATGACAAAATAGGCACTCCAATCGGCCATATTGACGCCTCAAGTCCATCAATTGGAGGGTGACAAGTGTCGCCCTCCCGTTGGTCCAAAATGTTTCGTCTCTCGGAAAAATCCGCAAAAATTAGAAATGGCATAGCCGGAATTTATCCTATGCGAGTCTTGTAAAACGTTTCATCGGAAAACGATTCCTAGAGTGAGTTGTGCCGAAAAACGTGCCATGCCTAAACTTTTAAGGCCAAACTTTCGTACGTACGCCCTCACGTACATACTCCGGAAATACGGGGTATAACACAAAGTACTTCATACATTAACTCTTTAAAAGATCCGTTTCTTTCACAGAAGTCACACAATACCCGTAGTATAAAATAGAGTGACTATCTTTTTAAGTATACCAAAACACTTCCCTTTGTAAAATCAAGTAACAACATTATTTTCCAAACGTTCAAGTTTGCCTAATTTCAAATGTTCACGTTTCTTATTTTAGCAAGGTTTTGTAGTTCATAGTCTTATTCATTTAAGAATATAATTCTCTTTTAAAACAATCTGAGAAACATATGCCTTATATGTGAATAGGTTATTCTTGTTCATAATCAATCTTATTAAGCAGCCATGATCTAGGAAATGTAATATCATTTTGTCTCATCTTAGCTTCTATGCAGATGGAGGTTTCTACTGGTTTTAATAATACTTCATTAATCAAAACATTTCCCTTTATTAACGCTGCAGTGGTTTGTCGATACTCATCCTGATTTCCGAAATCAGTAAAACATTATTCCTTAAAAAAAACCAAGTACTCATTACTCACGAATGAGGTTTCACACAAAATTCATATTAATTCATTTAAGTCAAGTCTCTTAACCTTTAAAATCAGTAAACCATTCCTTTTACTACTCTTAAGTCGTTATACCTAACTTCCCATAAAGCTAGTATAACTCTTAAGCTTTTAAAACCCAGTGTTACTCTTCTTTCAAAAGGTTACTTAATTCTTCTAAAATACTTCAGATTCTTTTTATTCAGGCTTAAGTCAAAAGACATTGCCGTAAAACTACGTTCATTTAACACACGTACGTCTATCGTACTATATATATTCTTTAAAATATCATGCTCAAGAGTATAGGAAGAATCACATACCTCGCGACGATTATCGACTATTAGCAAATCGCTCCACGGCTATAACCCGGCTAGCCTTGTCCACCTTTCAAGTAGCACATGCTACTCACAGAACATTCAACCTATAAAGGTTATACAAGTCTATCAAAGCCTAGACTACTCGGTAGAATAAATCTAGATACAAGATTCTACGGAAAATTGGACAGTACTTCCCTACCCATCAAACTTCACAATTCTACTGTAATACAGTCCTATGTAAGTACAGTTCATTTCCCTTCTTATATACTTTCCTTGTATATACTAATACTTATTCCTATACTTCAATAATATGTACAATTAATTACAAAAGGGAGACAAGATATTTACCTCGATAAGCCCATAATTATCCAAGTATAAATGTCGGTCCTTAGCAACGTTTAGCTCCTACTCCGGGTGCTCCAACCCGCTCCAAAAAACCCTTAGAAGTTCTACGCAACTTCTTCTTAATACTCCAACCAACTATGGAGATTTTCCTTAGGGTTTCGGTTTGAGACAAAAAGGACATAAGGTAGTATTTCCGGGCTCTACGTATAGAGGTATCTTTGGAATACTACAAGGTATACGGCTAAGGTATTTTGGGTATAGTAACAATACTTGGAGAGTATTTCTACCAAGAGGGGGGTGTTTATACGAGACAACACCACAAGGGGGGGTGTATACCCCTCGGCCAACCCCACTAGGAGGGGGGGTACTCTCGCCAGGTGGGGACTCTGCCATGGGCCTCACAAAGGGGGGAGGGGGAGGCTAGGACGAGAACACAAGAAGAGGGGGGGGAAGGATTTTTAGACTTAGGAAAGTTTTGTGGATGAAGAAATGTCTTCAACTAAGGGGGTATTTATAGGTCAAGCCATGGCCAACCAATGGCCAAGATCATGCCAAGTGCAAGGCAAGTGTAGGGTCAAGATTCATCCATGTGTACCTTATCCATCTACCACACAAATATCACAAAATATCCTACCTACTCCCACTCTCCCTTTTCGTCCAATGCCGCCCCACCATCCACCAATGAGAGGGTGCCAAGTGTCGCCCTCTCGTTGGTCCAAAATGTTTCGTCTCTCGGAAAAATCCGCAAAAATTAAAAATGACATAGCCGGAATTTTCCCTTCGCAAGTCTTGTAAAACGTTTCGTCGAAAAACGACTCTAGCCGGGTGTTGTGCACAAAAATATTCGGCCAAGCCTACTTAAAGTTCAAATTTTTCTACGTACGTCCTTACGTACATACTCTGGAAATACGGGGTATAACATACTCATTACTCACGAATGAGGTTTCACACTTTTTAACAAAATTCATATTAATTCAATTAAGTCAAGTCTCTTATCTTTTAAGATCAAGTCTCTTAACTTCTAAAATCAAATAACCATTCTTTTTATCTCTCTTAAGTCGTTATACCTAACTTCCCATAAAGCTAGTATAACTCTTAAGCTTTTAAAACCAAGCATTACTCTTCTTTCAAAAAGGTTTCTTATTTCTTTTGAAATACTTCAAGATTCTTATTATTCAGGCTTAAGTCAAAAGACATTGCCGTAAAACTACGTTCAGTTAACACACGTACTTCTACCGTACTATATATATATATATACTTTTAAAATATCATGCTCAAGAGTATAGGAAGAATCACATACCTCGCGACGATTATCGACTATTAGCAAATAGCTCCAAAGTACTGTAATCCGGCTAGCCCTTTCCACCCTTCGAGTAGAATACGCTATTTGCAGTACTTCAACCTATAACGGTTATACAAGTCTATCAACGACTAGACTACTCTGTAGAATAATTCTATCTACAGATTCCTTTATTCTACGGAAAATTGGGCAGCACTTCCCTATCCGCCAAACTACACAAGTCTACTGTAAATACAGTCCTATGTAAGTACAGTTTAATCTTCTTCTTTAATATCCTTCTATTACAGTTCAATTCTCTTCTGTAATATCCTTCTATGTATCTTATATACATTTCTATACAACTACAGTATGTAATTTCCAATTACAATATAAGGACTAGAGTATTTACCTCGATAAGCCCAAAATTATCCAAGATTAAATGTCGATCCTGAGCAACGTTTAGCTCCTATTCTGAACGCTCCAACCCGCTCCAAACAACCCTTAGAAGTTCTACGCAACTTCTTCTTAATACTTCAACCCGCTATGAAGATTTTCCTTAGGGTTTCGTTTTGTGACTGAAGGGAAGTATAATAGTATTTCTGGGCTTTTAGTATAAGGGTAACCTTGGAATACTACAAGGTATTTGGGCCAAGGTATTTTGGAATAGTAACAATACTTGGAGAATACTTTTCTACCAAGGGGGGGGGGGGTATTATACGAAAACAACAAGGCAAGGGGAGGGGGGTGTACTTCGGCCGAGGGCCTCTAAAAGGGGGGAGGGTGTGGCGGACGAAAACACTAGAAGGGAGGGAAGGGTTTTTGCCTTGGAATTTCTCAAGTGAGGATGAAGAATAAGTCTTCAACTAAGGGGGTATTTATAGGACAACCAAGGGCCAAGATCAAGACAAGTGGTAGGCAAGTGTAAGTTCAAGATTTGGGCAAGTGTACCTTATCCATCTACCACCAAAATATCCTACCAACTCCTTGACTAAAATTGAGCAAGAAAAACGCCCCAATTCGTCCACTTTGAGGGTGACACATGTCACCCTCCCGTTGGTCCAAAATATTTCATCTCTCGAAAAAATCTGCTAAAATAATAAAAGACATAGCCGGAATTTTCCCTTCGCAAGTTCCGGAAAACGTTTCGTCGGAAAACGATTCTTTTTGCTAGTTGTGCACAAAATTTCGTCCCTTAGTCTTCTTTAATGCTTAAACTTTTGTACGTACGCCCTCACGTACATACTCTGGTAATACGGGGTATAACATTCTCCCCTCCTTAGAAACATTCGTCCCGAATGTTCCTTCTAAGTCTCAAAACATACATGCGCCCGTATAGTCTTCACTACTATACTTACGAAAACAATCATGCCGTACCTGGTCATAACATAACACACGCGCAATTACTCAACTTCAAGTCCACGAGGAATCACCTCCATCACTACAAAAGATCCCACCCAATGTCCAAAAGATACTTCCGCCGCACCTTTACTTTACAAACGAAATGATCTCTTTTGTTCTGCTAACACACGTTCACCTCTTTCCTCACTCGTCGTATTCTTCTCGAACACTTGAACTCTTCTAGTATACGTACCATACTTCAGTCATTACTTCAGTTCCCAAAATTTCTGGAGTCACTACCTCCAAACTTGGTCATCTTACTAGCCTCGATCTTCTTGAAGGCCATTCCCGGCCTTCACGAACCGCTTCTGGTCGAACATATCCACGAACTCAAACGATGGTCATCTAAACTTGGCCCTAGCACCCTCGTGACCCTACCACCTGGCGGGACCACCCAGAACTGACCCCACCACAATACAGGCCGTGGGTTGACCCGCGAATGGTCCTCAACCCGACCCACAATCGTGCCAACTCTTGTTCCCCGATACGGAACAATCTTACTAATTCACGTCATGAAAGCTACCACTTCCATCTCACACTACCCATGGACTTATCTCACTAATACACCCTAGGCATATAATGCACTCTGACAGGGATCATTTGCAAAATCCTTTACTCGAGACGACCTTACATCTATGGTCTCAATCGTGAAATATTCTAAGGTTTACACTTCCCATGCCCCCATACTTGTCCTTCCAACTAACCATGTTTTCTATCTCACAAATAACACAACGCTAACCGTACATAGCACACAATAATAAGATCATCATATCAAGTATACAAAACTCTTTAGGGTTAAGGATTTATCTCAGATCTACCGCTTCACTCTAATCATAGGTCTCTGCAGGCGCATACAGAAGGTGATGAACCAGCCATAGATCCCGTAGTCTGTACTATCCCACCAGTGCTACCTCCGGTCGGACAGTTTCTCGCAAAATGGCCCTGCTGGCCGCATGTAAAACAAACTCCCGAACTAGCACGACACTCCCCACTATGGAGTCTACCACAGCGGCCACAACGAGGTAGGGGTGGCTTCAGCTGGCTAACACCCCTGCTCTCCCGAAAATCTGAACCCTTGGAGCCCCGACCGCCTCAATACCTCGATGCCCTCAAGATTGTGGAGGACCACTCAGATCAAGCGGAGGCGCATAACTAATCACGAGGCGGTCCGCCTCGAAAGTCGCCAAAGACCTCGTTGTCGCCTCTTCTCGCTGATCTTGGTCATTCCGCCGACCTCCGCCTCACACCTAAGTGCATAAGCTCGCATGTCACAACCCGAACCGGGCCTGGATCGTGCCTTACCCCGGGCACCTAAGTAGACATACATCAGAGTAATCAGCAGAACATAAAACAAGACATGAAATATCAAGAAGTGTAAAACAGTAATCTGAGAAAACTTGCCTTTCGGCATATATATATAACAACTAGAACAGTTACATCCTTTTTTTTCAACTCTGCCCACAACAGTACTACAGACCTCTAAGAATGATATGACAACAATGGCGGGACAGGGCCCCGCCATACCCCTGAATGCAAGCACCTACAACGACAGGGGACTATACCACTGATAAGCCTCCGGAGAAACGGAGCTTCCCATACGCTGAACTGTGACCCTAAGAGCGAGGATCAACACTGGTGTACCTCTACCTGCGGCATGAACGCAGCCCCGGCGAGGTCGATAACAGTACCAAGTAAGTGAAATCAAAATATCAGAAATAAAATCATAGTAGTCTATATAAAGCAGGAGACATGTATGATAACCAAACTACAGTTCACAATAAATAAGCAGTCATGTCAAGTTAGGGACTCACGCCCTCAAAGTCATCACTCAAATATAACTATGGGTCTCACGCCCACAACATCAATCATGCCCGTGGAATACCTTCCTCACTACCGACAGTCTATGATATAAAAGCACCAAGGGATACACATGAACACCAGGTCCCACCTGTGTCCTAATAAAACCGTACGGGGTAAGTACGAAGGCATAGCCGACTACTAACACCCACAGTACTAACAAGGTCATAAATCGATTACATGAGATCTGCCTAGACCGCCACATGATCGAAGCCGACACTCGCCGCAGATCAAATGCGCATCTAGCCCTGAACTTCCCGCAGCTCCGCATAGGCCAACCTCATAGGCCCGCATGAGGTATTCCCCGCATCGAGGGTAGCTACTCCCCGGCATCCGCCTGGACTCGCAGTCCGCATGGCCACATAGACCGCATGACCATAAAGGCCGCACACTAACCTGGAACTCTCGTAGCTCCGCATAGGTCCCCGGGACCCGCATGAGGTATCCTCGAATCATAGTCACACAGACTGCCTGAGTATTACCCCGCATCGGAGGGCAGCTTAACCTCCGGGATCATGTCAAGGTGAGTGGTACAATACCAACATAACGGCTGATCGTTAAACAACTTAAGCGCAATCGAGGGAAACCCCTTTACACAATCATCACAAGATACTAACACACGTAGCATCCTAGCATGATTACTTATCAAATCAACAAGAAAGTATTACAAGACTATCACAAACCAACACAATCAAGTTATTCACACAAGGTACTTTCTACTATATGATTAACAAGATCGGGTTTTTATCCTCAAAGTATTTCATACATTAACTCTTTAAAAGATCTGCTTCTTTCTCAAAAGTCACACAATACCCGTAGTATAAAAATAGAGTGACTATCTTTTGAAGTAAATCAAAACACTTCTCTTTGTAAAATCAAGTAACAACATTATTATCCAAACGTTCAAGTTTGCCTAATTTCAAATGCTCAAGTTTCTCATTTTTTCGAAAGGTTTCGTAGTTCATAGTCTTAATCACTTAAGAATAATATTCTCCTTTAAAAACAATTTGAGAAACATATGCCTTATATGTGAGTAGGTTATTCTTGTTCATAACAATCTTATTAAAGCAGCCATGATCTAGGAAATGTAATATCATTTTGTCTCATCTTAGCTTCTATGCAGATGGAGGTTTCTACTGGTTTTAATAATACTTTAATAGTCAATACATTTCCCCTTTATTAGCGCTGCTGTGGTTTGTTCGATACTTATTCTGATTTCCGAAATCAGTAAAACATTATTCCTTTTGAAAACCAAGTACTCATTACTCACGAATGAGGTTTCACACTTTTTAACAAGATTTAATTAAGTCAAGTCTCTTATCTTTTAAGATCAAGTCTCTTAACTTCTTAAATCAATAAATCATTCTTTTTATCTCTCTTAAGCCGTTATACCTAACTTCCCATAAAGCTAGTATAACTCTTAAGCTTTAAAAACCAAGTATTACTCTTCTGTTAAAAAATGATTCAGTATTCTTTTGAAATACTTCAAGATTCTTATTATTCAGGCTTAAGTCAAAAGACATTGCCGTAATTATTATTCAGGCTTAAGTCAAAAGACATTGCCGTAATTATTATTCAGATAACACACGTACGTCTACCGTACTATATATATTTTAAAATATCATGCTCAAGAGTATAGGAAGAATCACATACCTCGCGACGATTATCGACTATTAGCAAAACGCTCCACGGCTATAACCCGGCTAGCCTTGCCCACCTTTCAAGTAGTACATGCTACTTGCAGAACACTCAACCTATAAAGGTTATATAAGTCTATCAACCTCTACACTAATATTCTTCTGATGATTCCAGTTCAAGTCTATTCTGTAATATCCTTCTATTACAGTTCAAATCTCTTCTATGAATCTTATATTCATTTCTATTCTACGACAGTATGTAATTTCCAATTACAAATAGAAGGATAGGATTATTTACCTCGGTAAGCCCAAAATTATCCAAGTTTAATGTCGATCCTGAGCAACGTCTAGCTCCTACTCCGGGTGCTCCAACCCGCTCCAAACAACCCTTAGAAGTTCTATGAAACTTCTTCCTAATACTTCAACCAACTGTGAAGATTTTCCTTAGGGTTTCGTTTAGTGACTGAAGGGACGTATAATAGTATTTCTGGGCTTTTAGTATAAGTGTAACCTTGGAATACTACAAGGTATTTGGGCCAAGGTATTTTGGAATAGTAACTATACATGGAGAGTATTTTCTACCAAGGGGGGGGGTAGTATTTACGAGACCACTCAAGGTAGGGGGGGGTGTGCTACGACTAGCATCACTAGGAGAGGGGTACCTCGCCAAAGGCCTCTCAAAGGGGAGGGGTGCTCTCGGCTAAAGCCTCACAAGGGAGGACGAAACTATAGAGAGGGGAGAGGATTTCAAGACTTAGAACAATTTTAGGATGAAGAAGTCTTCAAAGGGGGCGGTATTTATAGGTCAAGCAATGGCCAACCAATGGCCAAGATCATGCCAAGTAGTAGGCAAGTGTAGGGTGAGGATTCATCCATGTGCACCTTATCCATCTACCACACAAATATCACAAAATATCCTACCTACTCCCACTCTCCATTTCGTCCAACTTGCCGCCCATAAGTCCACCAATTAGAGGTGTCAAGTGTCGCCTCTTGTTGGTCCAAAATATTTCGCCTCTCGGAAAAATCCGCAAAAATACTAAATGACATAGCCGAATTTTCCTTCGCAAGTTTGTGTAAAACGCTTCGTCAGAAACGATTCTAATCGGGGTTGTGAACAAAATTCGAACCTTGCCTAACTTTAAGGCTTAAATTTTCCTACGACGTCCTCACGCATATACTGGAAATACGGTATAACATCGCACGCGGCAATGTCCATGCCCTACCAAGAGCTACACCGAACAAGCTCGCCAAGTAGTCATCGAGCCGGTGGCGTAACGGTGCACTCGCCCTCCATGTTGGCTACTACAATGGGACATACCGAGCCAATGAGTCGAACTCCACATTGTACTCCGAATCAGACGCCTGCTCGCCTCAACATCAAAAATCGTTTACCCGAGCCCTCCTCATCCGTGGAGGCAAGAAATGTGCAAGAAATGCCTCGAGAACTCGTTCCATACACGGAAGTGCACGCTCTCCCGACAGCTCCCACGAATCAAACTACGATCGCAGATCACGCACGACGCGAACCTAAGACCACCGACTCGGTCTCCAAGCCTTGATCACTCATGATCCGTCAGAATCGCTTGATGAACTCCCGCGGATCATCTTCGTGCCTCGACCGTAGAACTCGAGGGCTACAACTCGTAAAGTCCCGTAGCCTCAAACTATCCGATCTCGGGTGAACCATGGTACTACCGAATCGCCGCCCAGCCTATCCTCATGTCCGCCACAACTCGCTAGCAATCCGCCATCTCCTTGTAACCCATCTCCTCTCGCCCCAGCCGTGGACCTGAGGCTCAGTATCGTTGTCTCAGCAGCCCATCGCTGCGCTCTAAACTCTTTGGGCGGTGGCGTCGCAAAACTCGCCGTCAAGCACTATCTCGTGTATCGACGCTCGCGCTCATACTCCTCTCTCAGATCCTACTAGAAACTCCTCGCTGCCTTGCCCATCTGGCAGGCTGCTTTGCGCGAGGCATAATCGTGAAAACGAAATACGCTGAGGGGTCCAACTTACAACACACTCTAAGGCACGATCTCGTAATGAGAAGAATGGAAACCAATCCTAAATGTCCTGCAGCCTCCTGATTATAGGTGTGGTGCACAACACACCGATAATCAAGACTCTACTAGACACGGTTTGTAGACACTTTCCGAGGATTAACTGCTCTGATTACACTTTTGTCACGACCCATTACGGGGCCCGTGACTGGTGCCTTACCCGGGCACCCAAGTAGTCATACATCAGAGTAATCAGCGGAACATAAAAACAAGACATGAAACAATCAGAAATGAAACACATTTTATCTCGAGAGAAAGTCGCTTTTCGATATATATAAATACAAAGTTTGAACAGTTTAATCTTTTTACAAACCCCGCCACAACAAAGATTTACAGCACTTCTAAGAATGTAACGACAACTATGGCGATGTGGCCCCGCCATGCCCCGAATGTACAAGAACTTACGCACTGTGGTAACATACCAAAAGATAAGCCTCCGGAGAAACGGAGCTTCCCAAACCGCTGATTTGTGATCCTAGAAGCGAGGATCGACAACCGATGTACTCTACTGCGGTATGAACGCACCCGGGCGAGGTCAAGACAACAGTACTAAGTATGTGAACTGAAAATATCAGTAAACAAAATCATAACAGTCTAAAACAAAACATGAGACATGTATGATAACAAAACTACATTTCTCAATATAAAAGCATTCATGTCAAGTCAGTGACTCACGCCCTCAAAGTCATCACTCATATATAACCCGCACAAATGCCGAATGCCCCGAAATCTTACCTCGGTATAAGCATGGCCATGGAACCATCCTAATGGAATCATACCCGGCCACCCATCGTGTCGATGTCCAAAGGAAATAACAAGATAACAATCGAATGGAAGCATACTCGGCCACCCATCGTGTCGATGTCCAAGCCAATAACAAGATAACACTCCTAATGGAATCATACCCGTGGGCCACCCATCGTGTCAGTATGTCCAAAAGGAGGTAACAAGAGAACACTAAAAAATGGAAGCATAGTCGTGGGCCACCCATCGTGGTCGTGATGTCCAAAACAAATAACAAGATAACTCTCCTAATGGAAGCATACCCGTGGGCCACCCATCGTGTCAGTATGTCCAAAAGGATCGATTAGTGGAAGCATACCCGTGGGCCACCCATCGTGTCAGTATGTCCATCAATCAATCAGATATCCGGCCCTCCAACGAGAGACGCGGTAGCACATAAATACAACACTTGCACAACAAAAGCTATCACCACAAGCATAGGCAAGTTTAATCATACTCACAGACATTTATTTTATTACAACAAATCCGGGTTTTAACCCCAAAGTACTACATACATTTGTCCTTCCAAAAAGACCTCTTTTTACGTAAAAACAACTCGATACTATTATCCGTAGTACCAAATACGTTCATGTTTTAAAATCAAGTACTTTACACTATTTTAGACCAAGTGGCTTACACTTTTTAGAACAACGTCAAGTAACAACATTCTTTTCAAGTTTGCCTAATTTAAGATACTCAAGTCTTTTAGTTTCGAAAGATTTCATAGTTCATAGTCTTAATCAAATAACGTACTCTCTTTTAAAACAATTGAGTAACGTATGCCTTATGTGTGAGTAGGTTATTCTTGTTTATAACAATCTTATTAAAGCAGCCATGATCTAGGAAATGTAATATCATTTTGTCTCCTCTTAGCTTCTATGCAGATTGAGGTTCTACTGGTTTTAATACTTCATTATTCAATACATTTCCCTTTATTAGCGCTGCAGTGGTTTGTTCGATACTTATTCTGATTTCCGAAATCAGTAAGACGTTATTCCTTTTAAAAACCAAGTACTCATTACTCACGAATGAGGTTTCACACTTTTTAACAAAATTCATATTAATTCAATTAAGTCAAGTCTCTTATCTTTTAAGATCAAGTCTCTTAACTTCTAAAATCAAATAACCATTCTTTTTATCTCTCTTAAGTCGTTATACCTAACTTCCCATAAAGCTAGTATAACTCTTAAGCTTTTAAAACCAAGCATTACTCTTCTTTCAAAAAGGTTTCTTATTTCTTTTGAAATACTTCAAGATTCTTATTATTCGTGCTTAAGTCAAAGACATTGCCGTAAAACTACGCTCGATTAACACACGTACTTCTACCGTACTATATATATATATATACTTTTAAAATATCATGCTCAAGAGTATAGGAAGAATCACATACCTCGCGACGATTATCGACTATTAGCAAATAGCTCCAAAGTATCAGAATCCCAAGAAGCCCTTTCCACCCTTCGAGTAGAATACGCTACTTGCAGTACTTCAACCTATAACGGTTATACAAGTCTATCAACGACTAGACTACTCTGTAGAATAATTCTAGATACAGATTCCTTTATTCTACGGAAAATTGGGCAGCACTTCCCTATCCGCCAAACTACACAAGTCTCATCAGAATACACCCATGTAAGTATGCTTAATCTTCTTCTTTAATATCCTTCTATTACGCTCAATTCTCTTCTCAGAATATCCTTCTATGTATCTTATATACATTTCTATACAACTACAGTATGTAATTTCCAATTACAATATAAGGACTAGAGTATTTACCTCGATAAGCCCAAAATTATCCAAGATGAAATGTCGATCCTGAGCAACGTTTAGCTCCTATTCTGAACGCTCCAACCCGCTCCAAACAACCCTTAGAAGTTCTACGCAACTTCTTCTTAATACTTCAACCCGCTATGAAGATTTTCCTTAGGGTTTCGTTTTGTGACTGAAGGGAAGTATAATAGTATTTCTGGGCTTTTAGTATAAGGGTAACCTTGGAATACTACAAGGTATTTGGGCCAAGGTATTTTGGAATAGTAACAATACTTGGAGAATACTTTTCTACCAAGGGGGGGGGGGTATTATACGAAAACAACAAGGCAAGGGGAAGGGGTGTACTTCGGCCGAGGGCCTCTAAAAGGGGGAGGGTGTGGAGGACGAAAACACTAGAAGGGAGGGAAGGGTTTTTGCCTTGGAATTTCTCAAGTGAGGATGAAGAATAAGTCTTCAACTAAGGGGGTATTTATAGGACAACCAAGGGCCAAGATCAAGACAAGTGGTAGGCAAGTGTAAGGTCAAGATTTGGGCAAGTGTACCTTATCCATCTACCACCAAAATATCCTACCAACTCCTTGACTAAAATTGAGCAAGAAAAACGCCCCAATTCGTCCACTTTGAGGGTGACACATGTCACCCTCCCGTTGGTCCAAAATATTTCATCTCTCGGAAAAATCCGCAAAAATAATAAAAGACATAGCCGGAATTTTCCCTTTGCAAGTTCTGGAAAACGTTTCGTTGGAAAATGATTCTTTTTGCTAGTTGTGCACAAAATTTCGTCCCTTAGTCTTCTTTAATGCTTAAACTTTTGTACGTACGTCCTCACGCATATACTGAAATACGGGTATAACATTTTCTACCAAGGGGGGGGGGGGGTATTTTACGAGAACAACTAGGTAGGCGGGGGTTCGGCCGAGGCCTTCTCGAGGGAAGGGTGATTTGGACGAGAGCTTTAAGAGAGACGGAGAGGGATTTTTGCCTTGGATTTTCACAAGTGTGGATGAAGAAATGTCTTGCATTAGAGGGGTATCTATAGGCCAATCAATGGCCAAGATGATGGCAAGTGGAGGGCAAGTGGAGGGTGTGGATTCACCCATGTGTCCTTATCCATCTACTACACAAAATATCCTACCTAACCCTTGACCAAAAGAAAGGCAAAAAAACGCCCAAAGTTTCGTCCAATTGACCTCCCACTTGAGGGTGACAAGTGTCGCCCTCTCGTTGGTCCAAAATATTTCATCTCTCGGAAAAATCCGCAAAAATAATAAATGACATAGCCGTATTTTTCCCCTCGCAAAGTTTGGAAAACGTTTCGTCGGAAAACAATTCTTTTTGGTAGTTGTGCACAAATTTCGTCTCTAATGCCTACTTAAGGCTAAAAACTTTTGTACGTACGCCCTCACGTACATACTCTGGAAATACGGGGTATAACACTAACCCGACTCCTGGTCACATGCCCCGGAATCCCACATCGTATAAGCATGTCCAAGGAGTATCCCTCGTGGTCGCATGCCCCGGCATCCCACATCGTATAAGCATGACCATAGGGTAACACAAACAAAGCCGGGAATCTAACCCGACTCCTGGTCACATGCCCCGGAATCCCACATCGTATAAGCATGTCCAAGGAGTATCCCTCGTGGGTCGCATGCCCCGACATCCCACATCGTATAAGCATGACCATAGGGTAACACAAATAATGGAAGCATACCCGTGGAATCCCACATCACTGTCAGTACGTCCAAATAAACTTATAACAAGACAGCCGACCCTCCAACCGGGAGTCGCGGCAACGTAATAAAACATAATACTTGTACTCAAATGCTAACACCAGCACACATTGGAAATTCTCAATTAAACCAGTCAAAGTACTTATCATGGCACACATAGAATAATTCTCAATTAAACAAGCCAAAGTACTTATCAAGGCACACATAGAATAATTCTCAATTAAACAAGCCAAAGTACTACGTACGTACATTCTTTTCAAAATACTCCTTTTTATGTAAAACCCCAAGATACTAACACCCGTAGTATCAACGTGTGTCTATTTTTCAATGTAAGTTACTACACTTTTAGAAAACTCATTTCAAAGCTTGAAATCAAGTAACTTCAAATTTTCACAATCTAGGCAACTTATGCCTAATAATCAAAATAGACAACTTTCTTAAACTTCCATAAAGCCGTTATAACCAACTTCCCATAAAGCCGTTATAACCCTTTATGGTTTTAGACATATTCATTCCTTTTTATAACCAAGAGACTTATACTTTTAAAACCAAGTATCACATACTTACAAAACAAGTTCTTAACTTTCAAAATACTTCAAGTCTCTTAATATTTAGAAAACAAGTTTCTTCTACTTTTAAACCTCAAGTAACTCACACCTTTAAAACAAGTTACTTCTCTTAAATCATGTCATTTCTCCTCTCTTAAAACAATTAAGTAAATCACTCCTTTGACTCCCCTAAAGTCATTACAACAATCCTTAGGTTTTGGAACTAGGACACTAGCCAAAAGATTTGGAAACCACTTCCTTTTCAAGACTCCATGTACTTTAAGTAAAATACTTTCACTTTTAAGAATCCAACTTCACTAAGGCAATGGATTATACAACTTACAATTTAAACATTAAAGTACAATCAAGGAAGTACATAGAACAAATTCTATTTTAGGCAATCCAAATACAACGAATGAATGGATCATTTAAGGAGTAGGACATACTTTCTTTATCTTAAGGAATCATGCTAGAAGAGGAGATAGTTCACATACCTCTTCGGCTAAATCCACAAGCTAAGCTGAATACGCCGTACGTAGAAGTGTCAACCTATAATGGTCACAACAAGACTATCAACTTCTAGTCTCTAACGTAGAATAATACTAAGTATACGGTCTCTATTCTACGGAAAATCGGGCAGCACTTCCTTTGTTTCTACTCACGTTGCCACCTTTTTCAAGGCCGAATACAATAACCAACACGCCACATTTAAGGCTCAAAACAACAACCAAACAAAGGGTATTACACGCCTTACAATACGTGTAAAATTCCGCCCCATAATTATGTCACGACCCGATTCCGGGCCCGTGACTGGTGCCTTACCCCGGGCACCCTAGTGATACAACGTCAGAGTAATCAGCGGAACATAAAACGATACAAGACATATTATGAAATATGAAACAATAATCTGAGAAAAACTTGCCTTTCGGCATATATATAAACAACAACTTTTTCAACATGAACAGCTTAATCCTTTTTACAAACCACGCCACAACAAGATTACTGCACTTACGAATGATATGACAACAACGACGGGACAGGGCCCCGTCATACCCCTGAATGTAAGCACCTACAACAACAGGGGACTATACCAAGATAAGCCTCCGGAGAAACGGAGCTTTCCCAAATGCTGAACTGTGACCCTAAGAGCGAGGATCAACGACTGGTGTACCTTTACCTGCGGCATGAACGCAGCCCCGGGAGGTCGATAACAAAAATTTAGTATGTGAAACTGAAAATAAATACTGTAAATGAAATCATAGTAGTCTATACAAAGCAGGAGACATGTATGATAACCAAACTACAGTTTACAATAAATAAGCAGTCATGTCAAGTCAGGAACTCACGCCCTCAAGTCATCACTCAAATTTAACAATGGGTCTCACGCCCACAACATCAATCGTGCCCGTGGAATACATTCCTCACTGCCGGCAGTCTATGATATGAAAGCACCAAGGAACACACATGAACACCAGGTCCCACCTGTGTTATAATAAAACCGTACGGGGTAAGTATGAAGGCATAGCCGACTACTAAAACCCACCGTACCAACAAGGTCATAAACTGTATCATGAAATCTGTCTAGACCGTCACATGATCAAAGCCGCCACTCGCCGCAGATCTAATGCGCGCTTCAGCCTCGAACTTCCCGCTCCGCATAGGCCAATCTCATAGGCCCGCATGAGGTATAACCCCGCATCGAGGGTAGCTACTCCCGAGATCTCGCCTCGACTTCGCATCGCATGGCCACATGCATCGCATGCCCATAAAGGACGCACTAACCTCGAACTCGTAGCTCGCGATAGGCCCCGGGGACCCGCATGAGGTATTCTCGAATCATAGGTCCATCGACCGCTGAGTCTACCCCGCACGGAGGGCGACAACTCTAATCATCTCAAGAGATGAGTGATGTATAATACTAACATAACGACTTATCGTTAAACAACATAAGCACAACAAAGGAAAACCCCTTTACACAAACATAACAAGATACTAACACACGTAGCATCATAGCAAGTTTACATATCAATAAACAACAAATTATTACAAGGAAATAACAAAACAACACAATAAAGTTATTAAAACAATACACTTTATACTAACAAGTTCGTATCTATCCCCAAAGTACTTCATATAATAACTTTTAAAAGATCCGCTTCTTTCACATAAGTCACACAATACCCGTAGTATAAAATAGAGTGATTATCTTTTAAGTAAACCAAAGTACTTACCTTTGTAAAATCAAGTAACAACATTATTTTCCAAACGCCCAAGTTTGCCTAATTTCAAATGTTCACGTTCTTATTTTAGAAAGGTTTCGTGGTTCATAGCCTTATTCATTTAAGAATATAATTCTCTTTTAAACCATCTAAGAAACATAAGCCTTATATGTGAGTAGGATATTCTTGTTTATAACAATCTTATTACGGCAACCATGATCTAGGAAATATCATTTTGTCTCATCTTAGCTTCTATGCAGATGGAAGTTTCTACTGGTTTTATTAATACTTCATTAATCAAAACATTTCCCTTTATTAACGCTGCAGTTGGTTTGTCGATACCCATTCTCGATTTCCAAATCAAGAAACATTATCCCTTTTAAAAATCAAGTACTCATTACTCACGAATGAGGTTTCACACAAAATTCATATAATTTATTTAAGTTAAGTCTCTTAACTTCTAAAATAAATAAATCATTCGTTTTATCTCTCTTAAGCCGTTATACCTAACTTCCCATAAAGCTAGTATAACTCTTAAGCTTTTAAAACCAAATATTACTCTTCTTTTAAAAACAGTTCTTAATTCTCTTGAACTACTTCAAGATTATTATTATTCGGGCTTAAGTCAAAAGACATTGCCGATAACCACGTTCAATTAACACACGTCGCCTACCGTACTACATAGTTATACACACATCATGCTAGAAGAGATAGGAAGAGGTTCACATACCTCGCGACGATTATCGACTATTAGCAAATCGCTCATCGCTATAACCCGGCTAGCCTGGTCCACCTTCTCAAGTAGCACATGCTACTCGCAGAACATTCAACCTATACAGGTTACACAAGTCTATCAAAGTCTAGACTACTCGGTAGAATAAACCTAGATACAAGATCCTACGGGAAATTGGGCAGCCCTTCCCTACCCGTCAAACTACACAAGTTTATCAGAATACACCCCACGTAATTACAGCCTGATTCTCTTCTTTAAATTCAGGCTTAAGTCCAAAGACATTGCCACAAGCTATGTTCAGTTATATATATAGTATACTTTAACTATATATTCCTACAACATGTAATATCCAATTACAATAGGGGGACAAGATAATTACCTCGATAAGCCCATAATTATCCAAGTATAAATGTCGATCCTTAGCAACGCTTAGCTCCTACTCCGGGTGCTCCAACCCGCTCCAAACAACCCTTAGAAGTTCTAACCAACTTCTACACAATACTCCAACTGACTATGGAGATTTTCTGTGGTTTCGGTTTTTGTGACTGACGGGAAGTATAATAGTATTTCTGGGCTTTTCGTATAGGTATAACCTTAGAATACTACAAGTATACGACTAAGGTAATTTGGGCATAGTAACAATACTTTTGAGAGTATTTCTACCAAGAGGGGGGGTATTTATACGAGACAACACCACAAGGGGGGGGTGTATACCCCTCGGCCTACCCCACTAGGGGGGGTACTCTCGGCCAAGGGGGGGGGAGGGACTCTCGGCTAAGGCCTCACAAGGGGGAGGAGGACGAGAACTCTAGAGGGAGGGGGGGGAGAGCTTTCAAGACTTAGAGATTTTTAGGATGAAGAAGTCTTCAAACTTAGGGGGTATTTATAGGTCAAGCCAAGGCCAACCAATGGCCAAGATTATGCCAAGTGCATAGCAAGTGTAGGGTCAAGATCATGCCAAGTGCACCTTATCCATCTACCATAAAAAATATCCTACCAACTACTTGACAAAACCCACCCAAGTCGTCCACTTTCCCGCCACCAATGAGAGGGTGCCAAGTGGCGCCTCTTGTTAGTCCAACACGCTTCGCCTCTCGAAAAATCCGCAAAAATTAGAAATGACATAGCCGAATTTTCCTACGAAAGCCGTGGAAAACGCTTTCGAAAAACGACTCTAACCGGGTGTTGTGCACAAAAGGGAAATCGCCCAAGCCTATTTAAAGTTCAAATTTTCTACGTACGCCCACGCGTACATACTCTGGAAATACGGGGTATAACATTCTCCCCTCCTTAGAAACATTCGTCCCGAATGTTCCTTCTAAGTCTCAAAACAAACGCGCGCCAGTATAGTCTTCACTACTATACTTACGAGAACAATCCTGCCACACCTGGCCACGTAAAACACCGCAAATACCTCCATCCAAGTCCACGAGGAAACACCTCTAACATCACCACAAATACCTCTCCCCGGGGTCAAAAAATATACTTCTTTAGTCACTGATACCACTTTTGTCACTTTGTCGCGAGCCCTGCTCCGACGACCCAACAAATGGTACCGGGCTGCTTGCGATCCCTGAGGCATGCCCTTCGGCCCTTCTCAGGATGTGCCATACGGAGAGCCACGGTTCGGTCTGTTTCGTGGTAGGCTCGCCTCTTTATACGCCACCCAACATAACAATACGAAGATCGGACGCATCGCTTCCTAAGTCGGACGGCAAATGCTAACATATAGGCAACCCGCCTATCCTTCACATGAACTCACAAAGGCCCAAAGTAACTCGCTAAGTTTCCTCTTTTCCAAAACTCGCCACACCCTATCCGGTGGTTCTTTCAAGAAGATCGACCACAACTGAACTCTGCCGCCGCGCCGATTATCCGCACGATTTTCTCGAGCCGCCGTAACCTCTTCTAGACAAGCTTCACCCCATCCACTACCGGAACAAGCTGAACCAACTATCCAACCTTGCCAACATCGAACCAATCGACCGGCAACTTACACTTCCGCCCCTACAAGGCTTCAAAAGGCGACATCCGAACATTGAAATGGTAGCTTAAACGCTCCCTCCACAGGAGACAACAATCCCCACGACTACCCCTGAAATCCACACACTGGCCCGAGGGCGAATGCGATTCTGAGACTCACCTGAGTTCTTAACCTTGCCTGGTAAAACTTCCAGAAACAAAAACGATGCACTGGCTCCATGCGTCATAAGGTGAAGGTAGGCACCCCGTGTAGCCTTACAACCTTTCAGATAACTCAACACACCGGAAAACGGTCCCGAAAAACATGATGGTGCCCCATCGGCCCGACCACTGGTCGAACGCACCCACGAACTCGTACGCTGGTTAACTAAACTTGGGCCTAACACCCTCGTGACCCTACCACAAGGCGGGACCACCACAACCAGCCCCACCACCAAACATGCCGCGGGTTGACCCGCAACGTGGCCTCAACCCGACCCGGCAAGGCGCAAAAATACTATCTCCCCGAAGGAACAATCTCACTAAACACGTTACGAAAACCTAGCGGTCTTCTTAGCTCAACTACCCTCTTTCATTTCACACTACTTAGGGACCTATCCCAAACATAGCTCACGTGCACTATGCACTCCTATAAGGGTCAAACATCAACATACGTTTCTACCCGAGATGGCCTTACCTCTAAGGTCTTCGCGTATAAAGCTCTAAGGCTCACACTTTCTCTATCCCCCAAATCTTACTTGGTTAACTAACCAAGATTTCTAATCACAATATACACAATGCTATCTGAACATAACACTTAAGGTATACTCACCTTATCACATATACAAAACTCTAGAGGGTTAAAGATATGCCTGCATTCATCGCTTTCACTCTTAGTCGTTTAATCAAACTCGCCTGTAGGCGCATAGCTAGGGAAGATAACGAACTACCCACCGATCCTGAAGGCTAAGTCCTCCTACTAGGACACTCTTCTCGACATCAGACCCTGACGGTCATAGGTACAACAAGTACCATCTAAAAAGACGACATTCCCCGGGATGACATCTGCCACACTGTGAACCGGAAGCCCTGGAGTTCTAGCCAACTCCTGCATACCCCGAACGTCCTGAAATCCGTGGAAGACCACTCTGCACTGGTGGATGTGCATAATCAAATCTGCTGGTGAGGTGACTCGCCTCGAAAGTTACCAAAGGACCTTGCTGCTCTGGCCCTCTTCTGTTGTCCTTCGTTAACCCGTCGATCTCTACGTTCCTCGGCCTGCTGCGCATAAGCCCGTACACAGGCCATGCTCAAGCCTAACTGAAGGATTACTCTTGCACAACCTTCTCTTAGGTAGTCATCAAGACTCGCGATACATCGGTATACTCTCTGGTAGCCAAATCCATAGCTAGTAACAGGGTCGCCTCTTTGCAATCTATATTCTCTGTTCCTGGTCGTGGAACTGAAGGTTCACATATCATGGCCGCAGTAGGAACTGTCATCGCCGTGCTAAACTCTACTGGGGCTAGTGACGTCGCAGAAATCCCCGAATGAAGCACTACCCTAGGTAATGATTGGGCCTGTGCCCTCGCAACCCTCTGAACTCTACTTGCGCCTCCTGCCGCTTTGCCTCTGGGCCCGGGTTGCCCTACGCGGAGGCATAACGATAAGGGAAAGAATTTCGTTTAGAGGGTCCAACTTTCAACACAGCTCTAAGGCACGATCTCAGAGTGAGAAAAATAGAAACCAATCCTAAATATCCTATAGCCTCCTGATTATTGGTGTGGTGCACAACACACCGATAATCAAGACTTCATCGATACGGCTCAGAGACACTTTCCGAGGATTAACTGCTCTGATACCACTTTTGTCACGACCCGATTCCGGGCCCGTGACTGGTGCCTTACCCCGGGCACCCTAGTGATACAACGTCAGAGTAATCAGCGGAACATAAAACGATACAAGACATATTATGAAATATGAAACAATAATCTGAGAAAAACTTGCCTTTCGGCATATATATAAACAACAACTTTTTCAACATGAACAATTTAATCCTTTTTACAAACCCTGCCCACAACAAGACATGCACTTCTACGAATGATATGACAACAACGACGGGACAGGGCCCCGTCATACCCCTGAATGTAAGCACCTACAACAACAGGGGACTATACCAAGATAAGCCTCCGGAGAAACGGAGCTTTCCCAAACGCTGAACTGTGACCCTAAGAGCGAGGATCAACGACTGGTGTACCTTTACTCGCGTGAACGCAGCCCAAGGAGGTCGATAACAGTAAAAGTATGTGAAATCAAAATAAATCAGAAATGAAATCATAGTAGTCTATACAAAGCAGGAGACATGTATGATAACCAAACTACAGTTTACAATAAATAAGCAGTCATGTCAAGTCAGGGACTCACGCCCTCAAGTCATCACTCAAATTTAACAATGGGTCTCACGCCCACAACATCAATCGTGCCCGTGGAATACATTCCTCATCGCCAGCCTATGATATGAAAGCACCAAGGAACACACATGAACACCAGGTCCCACCTGTGTTATAATAAAACCGTACGGGGTAAGTATGAAGGCATAGCCGACTACTAAAACCCACCGTACCAACAAGGTCATAAACTGTATCATGAAATCTGTCTAGACCGTCACATGATCAAAGCTGGCCACTCGCCCGCAGTATCTAATGTGCGCGTCTAGCCCTGGAACTTCCCGCAGCTCCGCATAGGCCAATCTCATAGGCCCGCATGAGGTATAACCCCGCATCGAGGGTAGCTACTCCCCGGCATCCGCCTGGACTTCGCAGTCCGCATGGCCACATGGACCGCATGCCCATAAAGGACGCACCCTAACCTGGAACTCTCGTAGCTCCGCATAGGCCCCGGGGACCCGCATGAGGTATTCTCGAATCATAGGTCCATCGACCCGCCTGAGTCTACCCCGCATCGGAGGGCAGCTTAACCCCCGGAATCATCTCAAGAGATGAGTGATGTATAATACTAACATAACAGCTTATCGTTAAACAACATAAGCACAACAAAGGAAAAACCCCTTTACACAAACATCACAAGATACTAACACACGTAGCATCCTAGCATGTTTACTTATCAATCAACAAGACTTTATTACAAGGCTATCACAAACCAACACAATCAAGTTATTCACACAAGGCACTTTCTACTAACAAGTTCGGGTATCTATCCCCAAAGTACTTCATATAATAACTTTTTAAAAGATCCGTTTCTTTCACATAAGTCACACAATACCCGTAGTATAAAATAGAGTGATTATCTTTTTAAGTAAACCAAAGTACTTACCTTTGTAAAATCAAGTAACAACATTATTTTCCAAACGTCCAAGTTTGCCTAATTTCAAATGTTCACGTTTCTTATTTTAGAAAGGTTTCGTGGTTCATAGCCTTATTCATTTAAGAATATAATTCTCTTTTAAACCATCTAAGAAACATAAGCCTTATATGTGAGTAGGATATTCTTGTTTATAACAATCTTATTACGGCAACCATGATCTAGGAAATATCATTTTGTCTCATCTTAGCTTCTATGCAGATGGAAGTTTCTACTGGTTTTATTAATACTTCATTAATCAAAACATTTCCCTTTATTAACGCTGCAGTGGTTTGTCGATACACATTCTGATTTCCGAAATCAGTAAAACATTATCCCTTTTAAAAATCAAGTACTCATTACTCACGAATGAGGTTTCACACAAAATTCATATAATTTATTTAAGTTAAGTCTCTTAACTTCTAAAATAAATAAATCATTCGTTTTATCTCTCTTAAGCCGTTATACCTAACTTCCCATAAAGCTAGTATAACTCTTAAGCTTTTAAAACCAAATATTACTCTTCTTTTAAAAACAGTTCTTAATTCTCTTGAACTACTTCAAGATTATTATTATTCGGCTTAAGTCAAAAGACATTGTCGCACAACCACGTTCAATTAACACACGACGCCTACCGTACTACATAGTTATACACACATCATGCTAGAAGAGATAGGAAGAGGTTCACATACCTCGCGACGATTATCGACTATTAGCAAATCGCTCCACGCTATAACCCGCTAGCCTGGTCCACCTTCTCAAGAGCACATACGCAGAACATTCAACCTATACAGGTTACACAAGTCTATCAAAGTCTAGACTACTCGGTAGAATAAACCTAGATACAAGATCCTACGGGAAATTGGGCAGCCCTTCCCTACCCGTCAAACTACACAAGTTTCATCAGAATACACCCACGTAATTACAGTGATTTTCTCTTCTTTAAATTCAGCTTAAGTCCAAAGACATTGCCACAAGCTATGTTCGATTATATATATAGTATACTTTAACTATATATTCCTACAACATGTAATATCCAATTACAATAGGGGGACAAGATAATTACCTCGATAAGCCCATAATTATCCAAGTATAAATGTCGATCCTTAGCAACGCTTAGCTCCTACTCCGGGTGCTCCAACCCGCTCCAAACAACCCTTAGAAGTTCTAACCAACTTCTACACAATACTCCAACTGACTATGGAGATTTTCCTTAGGGTTTCGGTTTTTGTGACTGACTGGAAGTATAATAGTATTTCTGGGCTTTTCGTATAGGTATAACCTTAGAATACTACAAGTATACGACTAAGGTAATTGGGCATAAGAATAATACTTTTGAGAGTATTTCTACCAAGAGGGGTATTTATACGAGACAACACCACAAGGGTGTATACCTCTACCTACCCCACTGGGGGTACTCTCGACAAGTGGGAGGGACTCTCGCTAAGGCCTCACAAGGGGAGGAGGACTAGAACTCTAGAGGAGGGAGAGCTTTCAAGACTTAGAGATTTTTAGGATGAAGAAGTCTTCAAACTTAGGGGGTATTTATAGGTCAATCCAAGGCCAACCAATGGCCAAGATTATGCCAAGTGCATAGCAAGTGTAGGGTCAAGATCATGCCAAGTGCACCTTATCCATCTACCATAAAAATATCCTACCAACTACTTGACAAAACCCACCCAAGTCGTCCACTTTCCCGCCACCAATGAGAGGGTGCCAAGTGGCGCCCTCTTGTTGGTCCAACACGTTTCGTCTCTCGGAAAAATCCGCAAAAATTAGAAATGACATAGCCGGAATTTTCCCTACGAAAGCTGTTAAAACGTTTCGTCGAAAAACGACTCTAACCGGGTGTTGTGCACAAAAGGGAAATCGTCCAAGCCTATTTAAAGTTCAAATTTTCTACGTACGTCCTTACGTACATACTCTGGAAATACGGGGTATAACAAATTAATACAAAGTAGTTCCATACTCAAGCCATTCTCGGCCAACAACATTACCAACAATTCAAAGTCTTTTCCAATCCTTTTCAAATTCCAAGTTCTAAGGTCTAACATGTTATATAGTCATAAACAACTTCAACAACTACAATTTCCTTCTTTCTACAACATGCGACGACTTAAACTAATAATCGACTTGAATTGTAATCTTAAGGCTAACATGCTAGTTTTTCGGATTAGGGTTCCAATAGCCAAAACACTTATCCAACTTCATAATAAATAACTCATTCTTGCTATTATCCATAGCTACAACAATAAGTAAACTTAATTACTAAAACGACAAAATTATACCTTTATAAGCCCTTAAAAATTCCAAGATTCAAAGTCGCGCCTTAGCAATTCTTAGCTCCTTTCCTTAAGTTCCAATCCGCTCCAAGCACTCCTTATAAGCCTATGAAGAACCCATATTCAAGTTCCAACTTCAAAGTTGAAGAACTCCTTAAGTTTCCGCCTTGCGACTAATACAAAAACGCCGTTTTTCCGAAATATTTCTATTGAGATATCCTTACAATACCCTTAGGGACCTTGGGTTTAAGTCTTGAGGCTAATGGATCAAAATTGCATAATTTTTTTGTGTGGGGATGCTCAAACCCGAGAGCACTTATGCTAGCACAAAGTGTTGTGAAATTTTTCTAAGTCTTCAAGACCTTGTCTTGCTACTAGTATGTATTTATAACACATTGGAGGGTCTAGACTTAAACAAATGGGTGGCTAAGATGAGTTTCACTAGGATCAAGCCCATGTGGACAAGTTGACAAGTCAACAAAATCAAGCTTGCAAGACTTATCTTCCACCATGGTAAATGACCATTTTACCCCTTACTATTTCTACCAAGACCATGTGTGAGGGGTGCCACATGTCTCCCTCTCATTCGTCCATAAAATTCCGTAACCCTCGTGGGCCCCACAAAAATGTAAAATTTCCTCGGGTGGGCCCCACATGACTAAATCCGTAAAAATAAATTTCCATAATGTTAATAAGTTTCATATTCTTCAAATAATGCACTTTGAGAATCTAATTCTCTACAACGAACAGTTTTCCTTTCCGACGTCCGGAAGATTTTCCGTCGGAAAAACAATTCTTCCTTTCGTACTAATTTCCAAGTCTTGATTCCTTACATACACTTTCTTACACATGTCCTGGACTTACGGGGTATAACAGGTGAGTCTCAGTGTGGCATTCCACCCTCAGACCGACGGACAGGCATAACGTACTATCCAGGCACTTGAGGATAGGTGGCGGGCCTGTGTTTTTGATTTCAGGGGTAGTCGGGAGGATCATTTCCCTCTTGTTGGGTTTGCTTATAACAACAGCTACCATTCTTGCATTCAGATGACGCCATATGAGGTTTGGTATGGGCGGAAGTGTAGGTCGTCGATTGGTTGGTTCGACATGGGCGAGGTACGGTTAGTTGGCCCATTCATGATTCAGCAGGCTGCGGATAAGGTGAAGCTTATCCAGGAAAGATTATTAGTAAGCTCAGAGTCGATATAAGCTTTATGCAGTTAACCAACGTCGACACTTGGAGTTCAGGTTGACGTTCTGGTATAAGTATGGTTATGTGGCCACTTGTGGCATTATTGGTATGTAGGGGTTGTAAGGAGACTATGTCGCTATCTTTAAGTTTGACTCCCAAAAGAACATTCGGGGATGAATGTTTCTAAGGGGGGAAGAATGTTACACCCCGGAATTCCAGGATATGTTTATAAGAAAGTATGTAAGAACTCAAAAATGTTAAGATTGGAGACGAGTAAAGATTTATTGAAATTTTGGAATTTGTCGGAAAACGAAATATTGCGATGAACGGGAGGGCGACACGTGTAACCCCCCCCCCCCTTAGTGGTCATGGACGAAATGGCATGGATAAAATGGTCATTTTACCATAATTTAAATGACCAAGTCTTGCTAAGACAAAGAGCTTGACATTGTTGACTTGTCAAAGGGCCACTTGGGCTTGATCCTAGTGAAATGCATCCAAGCCATCCATATGTGCTAATCTTGACCCTCCATTGTGTTATATATGTGTACTAGTAGCAAGACAAAGGCTCTACACTTAGAAAAAATTTCAAGGAATTGAAGAACACCTTGAGGAGGCTCTCGGGTTTGAAGGTTCTTCAGGACAAGAATTTTCAATTTTTGTCCAATAAGCTCCACACTTTAAACCAAGGTTCCTAAGAGTATTGCAAGGGTATCTCAATAGAAAGATCCCGGAAAAGTGGCGTTTTCGTATTAGTCGCAAGGCGGAAAGTTAAGGAGTTCTTCAACTTTGAAGTTGGAACTTGAAGATGAGTTCTTTATAAGCTTCGAAGGGTTGCTTGGAGTGGATTGGAACGTCAAAAAGAGGAGCTAAAGTTGCTAAGGATCGACTTGTAATCTTGGATCATATTTGGGCTAAATGAGGTATAATCTTCATCTTACTTTTGTAATTGAAGATTCCATTTTATGATAAGTTATAAGTGATCATGTGATATGTGTTATGAAGATTGATAAGTGTTATGGAAGTTTAGAAGCTCAAATCCAAAAATGACATGTTGAGTCATTTGAAATTGAATTACAATTTGGTCGTTAATTAGAATCGTCGCATATTACCTACTTGAAGATTGTAGTAGTTATACTCAATTGCGGCTTGATAAAATGTTATACTAAACCACTTGGATTGAAAAGGGATTGGAAACGAATTTGTATTGTTGTCCCTAATTTTGCCGAATGGACATTGTATTTTGGACTTGTTTGTTATCAATTGTGGGGCGGAATTTTACACGTCTTGAAGACGTGTAATCCCCTATTGATAACCACATGGTTGAGCCTTAAATGTGGCGTGTTTGGTTATTGAATTCGGCCTTGAAAAAGGTGGCAAAGTATGTAGAAACAAAGGAAGTGATGTCCGATTTTCCGTAGAATTTAGTAGCTTTGCACTTGGAATATTCTACGTTTGAAACTAGAAGTTAATAAACGTATTATGGTCATTATAGGTTGACATACTACGTACGACATATTGGACTTAGCAAGTGGATTAAACCGAAGAGGTATGTGGAACTTTCCTATCTCTTGAGCATGAATAGTTGTAAGTATATAGTACGGTAGACGTACGAGGTTTTGACGAAATTAGTTCCTTTGATATCCTTGGCTTATTATAAGAAATTTCCAAGTTGGTTGAGTTAGGGAATTAACTCACTCGTTTAAAATATTAAGGATATCTTACTTTCTAAATGTTAAGAGACTTAAAGTATTTTTGAAAGTATATGACACTTGTTTTGTTTGGAAAGTTTAAGTCTCTCGGTTATAAAGAAGAATGTAAGTTTCTAAAGTATAAAGCTAGTATAACGGCTTTATGGGAAGTTGGTTATAATAGCTTTATGGAAAGTTAAGAAGAGTGGTTTACTCTAGTAATTTAAGTATGATAAATGACTTGAAATAATGAAAGACAAATTGATTTAAAGGCATCAATTGCTTAAAGTTTCAAAAGGAAGAAGTCACTTGATTTAGAAGCCTATAAATGTATTTCTAAAAGGTGTTGTGACTTGTCTTGAAAAGTAGTTATGACTTGATACTATGGTTATTAGTATCTTGGAAGTTTTATATGAAAAAGAGTCATTTTAAAATATTAGAAGTATGTAGTACTTTGGGTTAAATTCCCGGATTGTTATAATGACACGTTAGTGCCTTAAGTAAACTAAAATGAGAGTGTATATGAATAAGACTAATAAGAAGTTAGGGGGATTTCTTAACTTACCTATGTTATGTATGATAAGCCGGTAGCGCTTATGTTATGTTAGGATAAGCCGGTAGCGCTTATGTTATGTATGATAAGCCGATAGTGCTTATGTTATGTATGATAGCCGGTTGTGCTAGTTTATGTTATTCTTACGGGGTAAAGCCCCGGGTTACTACTAATTCCATGGATTTGCAACCAATGATGCGAGTGCGGCGTTTGTACTCATTGCGGGCCCACCGGGCCTAAGCGGGTGAAATAGTACTGTGCGGGTGAATTAGTGTCACGACCCGACCTCGGGCCCGTGACTGGCGCCTTACCCCGGGCACCCTAGTGATACAACATCAGAGAAAAACCAGCGGAAATAAAAACTCATAAAAGAAAGACAGTGAAATAAGAAACCAGGCTAACCCAAACGGTTACCTTTTTGTACACAAATGAAAACTTGAACAGTTACATCCCTTACAAACCCTGCCCACAACAGTGCTACAGACCTCTAAGAATTTTAAAACCATAATGACGGGACAGGGCCCCGCCATGCCCCTGAATGTACAAAAGTCTACAACTTCAGGGAACCGTACCACAGGACAAGCTTCCGGAGATTTGGAGCTTTCCGAGAACCGAACAACGATCCTAAGAGTGCGGATCAGCAAGCTATGTACCTCAACCTGCGGCATGAACGCAGCCCCCCGAAGAAGGTCGATAACAGTACCAAGTATGTGAAATCGAAAATACTGTAAATGAAATCATAATAGTCTATATAAAGCAGGAGACATGTATGATAACCAAACTACAGTACACAACATATAAGCAGTCATGTCAAGTCGGGGACTCATGCCCGTGAAATCATCACTCAAATATAACCCGGGAATTTAACCCGCACAATGGCCGCATGCCCCGGCATCTCACCTCGGTATAAGCATGGCCCTGGAACCGTCCTAGTGGGCCCATACCTGTGGACCATCCAACGTGTCGGTATGCTCAAAGGAGATAACAAGATAAAAATCCCTGTGGAAGCATACCCGTGGGCCACCCAACGTGTCGGTATGTCCAGACAACTAACAAGATAATACTCACTGTGGAAGCATACCCGTGGGCTACCCAACGTGTCAGTATGTCCAAAAAAATAACAAGAGAATACTCACTGTGGAAGCATACCCGTGGGCTACCCAACGTGTCAGTATGTCCAAATAAATAACAAGAGAATACTCACTGTGGAAGCATACCCGTGGGCTACCCAACGTGTCAGTATGTCCAAACAAATATCAGATAGTCGACCCTCCATCGAGAGACTCGGTAGCACAAATCAAACCATTGCACAACAAGGCTATCTCAACCAAGCATAGGCAAGTTACACACAACTCAAGGTACTTTAAACACTTCTTAACACAACGTCAAGTATACCATTAAAACCCAAGTATCTAACCCCTTTAAGATCAAGGTACTCCTACCTTTTATAACCAAGCCACTTATGTTTTTCCATCACAAAGAGTTCAATATTTGAAAAAAAATTACTTCTCTTTTCCCAAAATCAAGTTACCATTCTAAATCCAATAATGAATCCATTCTTTTATTTTCCATAAAGTCGTTATAACTAACTTCCCATAAAGCTATTATAACACTTTATGTTTTAAAATAAGTCAAGACAAAACCATGCCTTTCTTTTAAACCAAAACACTTCAAATTCTTAAGTCTCTTTTCTCTTAGAAATCGAGTTCCTTACTTTGGAATTTATAAGAAGATCAAAACTTGATTACAATAATTCTTATTAGAGCAGCCATGACCTAGGAAATGTAACACAATTTTGTCTTATCTTAGCTTCTATGCAGATGGAGGTTTCTACTGGTTTTAATATGATTAATTGTCATTACTTTTTCTTTTATTAACGCTGCATTGGCTTGTTCGATTCTTATTCCCATTTTCGAAATTTATGTAACATTATTCTTTTAAAAACCAAGTACTCATTTCTCACGAATGAGGTTTCACACTTTTCAACACCATTTAGGTCAATTATAAGTCAAGTATCTTATCTCTTGAAATCAACAAACCATTCTTTTACCTACATAAAGTGGTTATAACAAACTTCCCATAAAGCCGTTATAACACTTTATGTTTTAAACCAACCAATTACACTATAAGCCCTTATGAGACCAAGAGGGCTTATTCTTTAACCACCGAGTACCCATTACTAACGAATAAGATTTTCCTACTTTTCAAACAATCAAGACCTTTACACTTCATATCAAGTCAAGGCACAACAAGGGAAATCAAATTCCTTTAACACACGCATCATCTTGCACTATATATTTCACAAATAATCATTTGAAGAGGATAGGAAGAATCACATACCGCGACGATTATCGACGGTTAGCAAAATGCTCCACGACTATCTCCTTAAGTAGAATATGCTACTCGTAGTACTTCAATCCTATAAGGGTCATAAAACGTCTATCAATCTCTAGCTTCGAACGTAGAATAAACTAAGTGCAAGGTCCCTACATTCTACGGAAATTTGGACAGCACTTCCTTTGTTTCTACTTACTATGCCACCTTTTTCAAGGCCGAATTCAATAACCAACGCCACATTTAAGGCTCAATTAATTCAGCAAAATACAAGGGGATTACACGCCTAACAATACGTGTAAAATTCTGCCCCACAATAACACAAAATAACCCAATAATTTCCATGCCATTCTTGGCCAACAATATAACCAATCCTAAATCCTTTCCAATCCGAGCTCTTAGGTCTAACATGATATCTAGCCCTAGACATCTTCAACAACTACAATGTCCCCCTTTACAACATGTGACGACTAAATTAGTAACCCAATTGAAGTTACAATCTTAAGGCTAACATGCCCATTTCGGTTTCAACAAGACAACAAGATCCAAATCTATTCAAACTTAAATATAACAGCCTCAGGCTCATTTCTAAACTACTATAACAAGTATTAACTCATATCCAAGAGAAGGGGAAACTTTTACCTTTGGAAAAGCCCACAAAAGCCCTTTTCTTCCACTTCTTTCCCGTTAACTACGCCCACCAGCGCTTCCCACAAGTTCACCCACACTTTGCCTTCTTGCCGCCGCTCCAACAATTTTCCTTTTAGACTAGGTTTTCTTCAAAATCTAGAGAGAATGGAGAGGAGTTCTTGGGAGGGTTTCCAAAATGAAATGGCCAAGTCTTCCAAGACTTGGCCCTAAAATAGGACCCTATTCTGGTCAAAAGGATGGGAGGGACACTTGTCACCCTCCCATAGGCTTTTAACAAAATATCCCCTGATTTTCGCCCTTTACTACGGGTATCGTGTGACTTTTGTGAAAGAAATGGATCTTTTTAAAAGAATTAAAGTATGTAGTACTTTAGGGTTAAAAACCCGGAATTGTTGACATGAAATAAAAGTACTTTGTGTGAGTAACTTGCCTATGTTTTGCCTGTGAAAGCCTTGTAATGACTTCTAGAAAGTGTGGTAAGTTGGTTTGATAAAGTGAACATGTTATGATTCTACATGTGTTGGTATCTTGTGATGTTTGTGTAAGGAAGTTATTCTTGTTGTGCTTACGTTGTTTAACGATAAGCCCGTTGTACTGGTATTATATCACATACCCCCCCTGACTTGTTATGATGTCGAGGATTTGCTACCCTCGATGCGAGGAATACCTCATGCAGGTCCATGTGGCTTTATCGCGAGTGCGGGAGTTCGGGGCGGGATGATCACTCCGGGTGTGTTACGCCGATGCGAGATTTTACACCTTATGCGGCCCATGTGTGGCTATGCGGACTTCGGGGGTCCAGGAGGATGCCGCGGGTTAGCTACCCCCGATGCGAGGAGTATCTCATGCGGGCCTATGTGTGGCCTATGCGGAGCTGCGGTGATGTTACACCCCGTATTTACAGGACATGCTTTAAGAATGTACGTAAGAACTCACAGGTGTTAAGATTTGAGACTTGTAAAATTTTATCGGAATTATGAAATTGTCGGAAAACGTACTATTGTGACGAATGGGAGGGCGACACGTGTCACCCCCCTTATTGATGCCTTGGTCGATATAGGCATGGCCAAAATGGTCATTGACCATAGTCTTTAGATGACAAAGTCTTGCAATGTGAGCTTGAGAAAATTGACTAAGTCAAAGGTCCCACAAGTCTTGATATTTAAAGAAGAGCTCATCCAAACCACCCATTTGTTTATATCATGACCCTCCATTACACTATATAATACTACTAGTAGTGAGACAAGCCTAACACTTAGCCATTTTACACAAAAATTGGATGAACAAGAGCATGTTGCTCTCGGGTTCACTCCCTCTCCACATGAAAAAAATTTGTTTGTTGTCCAATAATTTTCCCACTTTAAACCAAGGTTCCTAAGTGTATTGTAAGCATATCTCAATAGAAAAATCTCGGAAAAAGATAGTTTTCGGGTTAGTCGCAAAGTGAAAACCTAGTGGCTTTTCTAGGTTTTGTTTGGAAGTTTGAAGGAAATTGGTTGGTGTTGTTCTAAGGGTCTCAAGTAGCGGATTGAAGTGTCTTGAAGAGTCTCTAAGTTGCTAAGGAGCGACTTCGGATTTGAAGATTGGATTAAGATTCGTGGAGGTATAATCTTGTTCTTTGAAAGTGTTACAAGATTATTTATATTGTTGTTAGCTTTACATGTTGCTAGCATGAAGTTGATTTGTTGAAGTTTATAAGTATTATGGATTGCTTGTAGCTTTAAATCCGAAATGTATGTAAGCCATATTAAGTTGGATTACAATTTAGTCGTTATTAGAATCGTCGCATGTTGTTGACTTGAAGATTATAGTAGTTATAGTCGATTGCGACTCGATATCATGTATTTCTAACAACTTGGATTGAAATGGAAATTGGATAAGAATTGATGTTGTAGTGTTTCAAGTTAGCCGAATTGGACATATAGTTGTATTAATTTGATATCGTTTGTGGGGCGGAATTTTACACGTCTAGTAGGCGTGTAATCCCCTATTGTTGATTTCATTGATTGGGCCTTAAAAGTGGCGTGTTTGGTTATTGTATTCGGCCTTGAAAAAGGTGGCAAAGTAAGTAAAAACAAAGGAGGTGCTGTCCGATTTTCCGTAGAATTTAGCGACTTAGCACCTAGAATATTCTACGTTTGAAGTAAGAGGTTAATGGACGTATTGTGACCATTATAGGTTGAAGTACTAAGTATAGCGTATCCTACTTGAAGGATGGATTAGCTATCAAGATTGAAGTACTTTGGAGCATTTTGCTACTTGTCGATAATCGTCGCGAGGTATGTGAACCTCTTCCTTCCTTTGGCATGATTCTATGTATGGAATATACCGGTGGTATCATTTCATGTTTCCTTCTACTCTTAGAAGTTAAGAGGTAGTTGTGTGAATTGCTCTATGTAGAACTTTTCCTATCTTTTGAGCATGACTAGTTGCACGTATGTAGTACGGTAGACGTACAACACCTTGATATCCTTTACTAGTTTTATGAATAGCCAAGTCGGGTGAGTTAGGAGATTAATCAGAACGACCGTTAGGCCCAAGCATCGTGCCTTACCCTGCACCCTAGTGATACAACATCAGAGAAAACCAGCGGAAAATAAAACATGAGTCATGAAACAAGAGATATAATTATAAACAAAGCCAACCAAAACGGTTGCCTTGATAGAAACTGAGCTTTAATCTTTACAACCCCGCCTACAACAAGATTACACTCTAAGATTTACAACGACTATGACGGGCCCCGCCATACCCCGAATGTACAAGAACCTACAACTCGAGAACACATACCAAAGATAAGCCTCAAGAAACGGAGCTTCCCAATACGCTGAATCGTGATCCTAAGAGCGGGGATCCACGACGATGTACCTCTACTGCGGCGTGAACGCAGCCCCAAGGAGGTCGCGATAACAGTACCAAGTATGTGAAATCGTAAATATCAGAATGAAATCATACTAGTCTATATAAAGCAGAGACATGTATGATAACCAAACTACGATTCACAACATAAAGCGATCATATCGATCGTGACTCACGCCCTCAAGTCATCACTCAAATATAACTATGGGTCTCACGCCCACAACATCAATCATGTTCGCATCATGGCCGCATGCCCCCGGAATTCTGCATCGGTGTAGACATGTCCATGATGCAACAATAATAACAATGCCCCATGGCCACATGCCCCCGGAATTCTGCATCGGTGTAGACACGTCCATGTGACATCAACAATAATATACTGGGTGATCAACCCTGCCGCATGGCCACATGCCCCCGGAATTCTACCTCGGTGTAGACATGTCCATGTAACCACAATAACAATATATCGGGTAATCAACCCGACCGCATGGCCGCATGCCCCCGGAATACTGCATCGGTGTAGACATGTCCATGTGACATCAACAACAAGACAGTAATCAAAATGGAAACATACCCGTGGAATTCTCCATCACTGCCAGCACGTCCAAGTAAGTTCTAAATAAGTCGACCGGCCCTCTATCTAGAGACGCGGTAACACAGAAATACCACACTTGCACAACAAAGGTTATCACAAGCATAGGCAAGTTTCACAACAACAAGCATAGGCAAGTTTCACAACAACAAGCATAGGCAAGTTTCACACCAACAAGCATAGGCAAGTTTCACACAACTCAAAGTACTTTCATTTTATGCCAAAGTCCGGGTTTTTAATCCCAAAGTACTACATACATTAAGTTCTTTTAAAAGAGATCCATTACTTTTATAAAAGTCACCCGATACCCGTAGTATTAGAATGACCAACCCACATTCCTTTTCAAAATCAAGTAACAACATTCTTTTCCTAAGTTCGGTTTGCCTAGTTTCAATTACTCAAGCTTCTCATTTTCAAATGCTCAAGTCACTTATTTTAGAAAGGTTTCATAACTCATAGTCTTAATCTCTTTTAAAACAATTGAGTAACATATGTCATATATATGAGTAGTTTATTCTTGTTTATAACGATCTTATTACAGCAGCCATGATCTAGAAAATGTAATATCATTTTGTCTCATCTTAGCTTCTATGCAGATGGAGGTTTCTACTGGTTTTAATACATCATTATTCAATACATTTTCCTTTATTAACGCTGCAATGGTGCAGCCGATACACATTCGATTCCCAAATCAAGAAACATTATCCCTTTAAAAACCAAGTACTCATTACTCACGAATGAGGTTTCACACAAACATCCACATTAAAACAAATAAGTTAAGTCTCTTATCTTATAAGATCAAGTCTCTTAACTTCTAACATCAGTAAACCATTTTCACTTACATAAGGTCGTTATAACTAACTTCCCATAAAGCTATTATAACACCCTATGTTTTAAACCAACCAAATCACTTAGCACATGTACGTCACCGCTACATAGTTCACAACAATCATGCTAGAAAAGATAGAAAGAGGTTCACATACCTCGCGCGATTTATCGACAATAAGCAAAATGCTCCAAGTACTACAACCTTGCTAGCCCTTTCCACTCCTCGAGTAGAATACGCTACTCTTAGTACTTTCACCTATAAAGGTTACAAACGTCTATTAACCCCAAAACACAAGTTCCCATTTTTCTACGTAAAATTGGCGACTCTCCGCCACCGCGTAAATCTCCTCCTCTATCGAGGCCGGCTACCAAGCCAACCAGGGGGGGGGGGGTTTACACGTCTAACCGGACGTGTACAATTCTACACAGTAAAAAAACAAAAGTCTAATGCAAAAAAGTCCTATGTAAATACAGTTCAGTTCTTTATTCTTCAGGCTTAAGTCAAAAGACATTGCCACAATAATGTTCAGTTCTATATATAGTATACTTCAACTATATAATCCTACAACATGTAATCTCCAATTACAATAGAGGCACAAGATAATTACCTCGATAAGCCCAAAATTATCCAAGTTATAATGTCGATCCTGAGCAAGGTTTAGCTCCTACTCCGTGCGCTCCAATCCGCTCCAAACAACCCTTAGAAGTTCTAACCAACTTCTACTCAAATACTTCAACCAACCATGAAGATTTCCTTAGGGTTTCGGTTTGAGACTAAAAGGACAAAAGGTAGTATTTCCTGCTCTACGATAGAGGTATCTTTGGAATACTACAAGGTACAAGGCTAAGGTATTTTGGGCATTATAACAATACTAGGAGAAGTATTTCAATACCACAAGGGAGGGTATTATCACGAAAACAACTAGGCTAGGGGTACCCTTGCTAGCACCACAAAAGGGAGGAACCCTCGCCAAAGGCCACACGAAAAGGGGAGGGGAAGGCTCTGCTAAGAGCTCACAAAGGGAAGGAGAGTTTTCAAGGCTTAGACAAGTGAAGAGTGGATGAAGAAGTTCATCCCTAAGGGGGGGTATTTATAGGAAACCAAAAGCCAACCAATGGCCAAGATCAAGCCATGTGCAAGGCAAGTGTATGGCCTTGATCAAGCCAAGTGCACCCTAACCCCTACTCCACAAAACAAGGCACAAAACATGGCACCAAACAAGCCACAAACAAGGCCAAAACAAGGAGCCAATAGGCCTCCAACCCGTGACCAACCGGCCAACCCACATCGCCCAAATGAGGGTGACAAATGTCACCCTCCCGTTGGTCCAAAACATTTCGTTGCTCGGAAAAATCCGCAAAAATACTAAATGACATAGCCGGAATTTTCCCAACGTAAGCTGTGGAAACGTTTCGTCGAAAAACGACTCCAATCGGCACTTGTGCCCAAAATTCGGTCCTTTGCCTAACTTAAGGCTCAAATTCTCTACGTACGTCCTTACGTACATACTCTGGAAATGCGGGGTATAACATTAACTCACTTATTTGAAAGTATTAAGGATGTCTAATGTTTTATTAAAGTTAAGGGACTTGAAGAGTTTTGAAGTATGTGATACTTGTTCCGTTTTAAACGTATAAGTCCCTTGGATAGGAAATTGTATTTTGGCTAAGGTATAAAGTGAGTATAACGACTTTATGGGGAGTTGGTTATATTTGCTTTATTTTTTTTTTTAGGTAAATGCAAATATTATTACTAGAAACTTAAAGAAAAGTGGCTACAATCAATCATTGAGGGTTCTCAGTCCTCAACGTAATTTAAAGAAGAAACGGGGGAGTAAGGAGTTGTCACTCGAAGGTGCCATTACAACAAGGGATAAAATCATAGAGTACTCTATAGGATGTTGTTTTAATCTTGGTAATGACCTCTTCTGCCGGTGAGTTTGTGCCTTCAAAGAGCAGTGTGTTCCTTGTCCTCCAAATCTCATAGACCATAATGCAGAAGGCAATTAAGGTTGCTTTTGCTCGGATGCCTGTTCCGCGGTGGTCTTTTTTAATCCATTTGAGAGAACTTTCAACAGAGGTCATTTCTCTCTTAATTCCCAACCAGTCTCTTATGCTTTTCCAAATCAAACGGGTGTAGGGGCATGTGAAGAAGAGGTGCTCCCTTGTTTCATTTGCTTGCTTGCAGAACCCACAAGACTTATCCTCCAGGTTGAGATAGGAAAGGGTGTCCTTTGTAGCTAACCGCTTTCTACAATTTATCCACATGGTGAACGAGAACTTAGGGGGGATGAATCCTCTCCAGATTTGTGACATCCAAGGCTTTTTATCTTGCTTAGAGCGCAAGATCTCATATACGAGGCTTGAATCAAATTTACCGTTGGTACAACACTTTGCTAATTCGGCAATTGCAACTCCTTGGCTACCAAAGATGGAAACAAGTTTGTCGCGTATCCCGCAAATCTTTCTGAATAGGGGGGAGTCTCTAGGACGTACCTCATAGTCCCAAAAAGAACCGGCTCTCAAATAAAAACTGTTGATCCATTGGACCCAAAGTGAGTCTGCTTCTGTGTGGGTTTGCCAAATAGACCGGGATAGCAGGGCATGGTTCCAATCCTTGATATTCATAAGGCCCAAACCTCCTTCCGATTGAGGCAGGCAAATGGTCTCCCAAGCAACTCTTGGTGGTTTCCCACCCCATAAGAACTGGATACAGGCAGACCTTACCTTGTTGAGTACAGTGGCCGGAATAGGAAGGGCCCGGAACCAAAAACTCTCAACCCCTTGGATGACCGACCTAATAAGCTCTAGCTTGCCCGCATAGGAAAGAGTGTGGTGTCCCCATTTCTGAATGTAATTCGAAATAGCACTAGTGAAAGGAGCAAATTGTTCCACCGAGACTGAAATTGGGGACAAAGGGATCCCCAAGTACCGTACCGGAAAGCTACCAATGCCGAATCCAACCCTGGCCAAGATCAAATCACGTACCTCATCATGTACTCCCGCTAAGTAGACGGAGGATTTGGATGGATTAAGAGTTAACCCAGAGACATCCTCCAACTCCTCTAGACAGTTCATAAGAATCTCAACCGAAGAAATATCACCTTTGGCAAAGAGCATGAGGTCATCCGCAAAAGCAAGATGAGTAATACCCATCCTTTTACATTTTGGATAATAAGAGAAAGCTCTAGCCTCAGTCCTCATTTTAAGCATCCTCGAAAGGTAATCCATACACAAGATAAAGAGCGTTGGGGACATAGGATCACCTTGTCTAAGACCACGCTTACCCTTGAAGTAACCATGCAACTCACCGTTGATAGAAAGAGAGAAGGACGTTGAGCAAACACACTCCATGATCCACCTGACAAATCTGTCTGGAAAGTTGAGGCCTCTTAATACTGAATCAAGGAAACTCCAAGAGACCGTGTCAAAAGCTTTCCTAAGATCCACCATGAGCATACACCTAGGTGAGACTCTGGCTCTATAAAATCCTCTCACAAGCTCCTGTGCTACATAGACATTGTCCATCATATTTCTCCCTTTCACAAAAGCCCCTTGTGATTTGTCAACGATAGAAGGAAGAATCTTTGCCATTCTGTTAGCTAAAATCTTTGTAATAATCTTATAGACCACATTAGTCAATCCAATAGGCCTGAAATCAGTTACCTTAGGATCCCTATCGGTCTTGGGCAGCAAGGCAATGATGGTATGATTAAGTTGTTTCAAAAGAACCCCTGAATAGAAGAACTCCTGCACGCTTCTTACTACATCATGTCCCACATCTCTCCATCTATTCTTGAAGAAGGCTGCTGAATACCCATCCGGTCCAGGAGCTTTATCATTTCCAATATCAGAAAGAGCTTCCCAAATCTCCTTTGGGGATACGAAGTGCAAAAGTTGTAGACTGTCCTCTTCGCTTAGCTTCGGGCCAAAGTTGCACACTTCAGGATCAAAGTTCGATGTGGGTCGAGATGTGCCAAGAAGATCCTTGTAAAATTCCTCTAGAAGCTTTCTTACCTCCCCTGGTGATGTAGTGATAACACCATTAGTTTTGACAAGAAAGTTGATGGAGTTCTTTACATTACTTCTCTTGATCAAGCTATGGAAGTATTTGGAGCATTTATCACTTCCAATCAAGTGTTTCTGTCTCGACTTTTGCCTAATGAAATGTCTCTCAGCTTCCATTAAGGTGTTGGCTTTAACTCTTGAGGACTTAACCTTTTATTTAAGCTCCTCATCAAAGGGGTCTCCCATATGTGCACTAATAGCCTCCTTAAACTCCATGTTTGCCTCCTTCGCTCTTTGATCAATACTGCCGAACTCACTTATATTCAATGCCCTCAGTGGTTGTTTCAAGGCTTTCAGTTTCGATGCTAGAACGAATTGAGCAGTACCTAGAATGTCTTGTCTCCAGCATGAAGTCATAATGTTGTCAAAAGCGTGGTGAGAAAGCCACATATTCATGAACTTGAAAGGCCGCTTCCCAATATTATAGGATGCAATAACCGTAGCCATCACGGGACAGTGGTCCGAGACAGGTTCCATAGACATGAAATTGGTTGTGCATTCTAAGGTCAAATTGCCCCAATTTTGATCCATCATTACTCTATCAAGCTTGGACCAAATCGAACCATTTGTCCAAGTGTAAAAAGAACCGGAAGATGGAGTGTCTTCTAGTCCATGAGCATTCCTGAAATCTCCAAGGTCCTTAAGTGCATACGGCGTTAGAGGAGGGCCTCCCGCCTTATCTTGAGGGTAGCAGTAAGTGTTGAAATCTCCCATAATCATCCATGGTTTAGTGATGCCAATGCCCAAGTGAGTAAGGTGATGCCAAAGGATCCTCCTATCCGTGATGCTGTAAATCGGATACACGAATGTTGCAAGGAAGGACACTTGAGTAATCTTACAACTTGCCTGAACATGGATATGTTGAGAATCCATTCCAAGCACTTCACAAATGCACTTGAGGATCCCACAAGAGTAGCATTCTTCCACCATCGATGAATTCCAGATTTGAGCATAAATTCCAACCTTTGAATCTTTTAAGAGAAAGACTCAATCCTTTCCTTAGAGAGTTTTGTTTCCAAAGACAAATCAATGCCACATCATGTTGTTTAGTGAGACTACACACTGAGCTTGCGTGGCTGCTCCTCCCCTTAGTCCGCAAAGACCGCGGACATTCCAACAAAGTATTTTCATTAGGAAACAAAGGAGGTTTTTCCAGCACCTCCGCGCTTTGCTGCCTTAGTCTTCCCACTGCCCTTTGACATGAACTTCTTTGGCATAACTTCTTTCCAGCCATCATCTTTCCTGCCGGAAGCCATAGCGTGTGTATCAGCCAAGCTATGCTCCCCGCGTTCAAAGGTAACACTCTTAGACGCCGGCAAGGACACTCCCTTAACACCCGTGTTAGTACCTTCGTCCAAGGAAGGTTGCGGGTTCAAAGGAACTGCAGGATCAGAATGCATAGACTTATAACGCACCCTATCAGCTTGTGCATTGCCTTCCCGTGAGCTGGGCCTAGAGGGCAAAGCATGTGGTTTCCGCAACGTTGCTGGGCCAGGATTACCCAAAACCGAAGGACCGGCAGAATGCGGGGCATCCTGCGCACAACCGGGACTTTATGGAAGGATAATGACTTGATTTTTAAGGCATCAATTGCCTAAGGTTTTATAATAAAAGGAGTCACTCGATTTCTAAGGTTAAGAGACTAATTGTATTTTTGAAGATAAGAGAATCGATTTGAAAGTATACAATACTTGGCTTTCAAAAGTAGAAGTCTCTTGGTTATAAAAGGAAAGAGTTTTGTCTAAAACCATAAAGGGTTATAACGGCTTTATGGGAAGTTGGTTATAACGGCTTTATGGAAAGTTAAGAGAATGGTTTTCTCTAATAAAGTAATCAAAGAATTAACTTGTATTAAGGAAGGGCAATGTGATTTAAAGGTATCACTTGCTTAAAGCTTTTAAGTAAGGGTCACTTGATTTAGAAAGTAGAAATGTATTTCTAAAAGTATCGTGACTTATGTGAAATGTACACAAGCCTGGATACTACGGGTGTTAGTATCTTGGGGTTTTACACAAAAAGGAGTCTCTTGAAAAGAATGTACGTACGTAGTACTTTGGTTTGATTAATTGAGAATAATTCTATGTGATGCCTTGATTTGTACTTTGGCTCGATTAATTGAGAATTAGTCTAAATATGCCTTGATAAGTACTTTGGCTTGATAAATTGAGAATTTGTCTAAGTATGCCTTGATAAGTACTTTGGCTTGTTCAATGAGAATTATTCTATTTGTGCCTTGATAAGTACTTTGGTTTGATTAATTGAGAATTAGTCTAAGTGTGCCTTGATAAGTACTTTGGCTTGATAAATTGAGAATTTGTCTAAGTATGCCTTGATAAGTACTTTGGCTTGTTCAATGAGAATTATTCTATTTGTGCCTTGATAAGTACTTTGGTTTGATTAATTGAGAATTAGTCTAAGTGTGCCTTGATAAGTACTTTGGCTTGATTAATTGAGAATTAGTCTAAGTGTGCCTTGATAAGTACTTTGGCTTGTTAATTGAGAATTAGCCTATGTGTGCTGGTGATAGCCTTTGAGTGCAAGTATTATGTTTTATTACGTTGCCGCGACTCTCGGTTGGAGGGCCGGCTGTCTTGTTGTAAGTACTTGGACGTACCGACAGTGATGTGGGATTCCACGGGTATGCTTCCGTTATTAGTAGTACTTGGGTTAAATTCCCGGATTTTTATAGAAGGCAGGGTAGTGCTTCTGTTTGTTTGACGGCCGGTCGAGATAGGGTAAGAGTATAAGTGAGGGGTAAACCCCCAAGATGCTATACCACCTTCTCCAGGGTAAGAGTATAAGTGAGGGGTAAACCCCCAAGACATTATACCCCCTGCTTGTTTTGTTTGATGGTCGGTCGAGATAGGGTAAGAGTATAAGTGAGGGGTAAACCCCCAAGATGCTTTACCACCTTCTCCAGGGTAAGAGTATAAGTGAGGGGTAGACCCCCAAGATGCTATACCACCTGCTTTACCACCTTCTCCAGGGTAAGAGTATAAGTGAGGGGTAGACCCCCAAGACGCTATACCACCGGTGGGACTTGGTGTTCATGTATGCCTATTGGTGTATTATCATATCCTGGACTGTCGGCAGTGATGTGGGATTCCACGGGCAGGAGATATATATATATGTTGTGTATGTGTACGCCGACAGTGAGGTGGGATGCCACGGGCGCGTCACATGATTATATTTTACACTTATAGCTGTCGGCAGTGATGGGGGATTCCACGGACACGCTTGATATTTGTGTGACTTGATCGCGTCCCAGATTGGGCCGGGTAGTAAATGTGCCCTCCTTAAAGGGCCGGATTATACTTATGGAAGATAAGTAAGTTATATAGTAATGAACTTAATGATTTTTCCTAATCGTGTACATAAGAGGGTGACTATAACTTTTATTGAAAATGGGAAAAGATAATAAGGTGCGATTAAGTTCATAAGTGGTAATGACACGGCCGGATCTGGTATGTATTTTTATACTTGTCCCTGTCATTCTTTTGTACGCTTTGATCTGCTTGTCAGACGTTATTTCTGTTCCATATTAAATTTTGTTATGCGACTTCGGGGCTGCGTTAAATGCCCGCAGTATTAGGTGCATGAGTTGGTGATCCTTGCTCTTAGGATCTCGGTTGATTTTGAGAAAAGCTCCATTTGCTCGGAGGCTTATCTCTTGGTACGGTTTCCCTGAGGTAGTAGATTCATGTATATTTAGGGGTATGGCGGGGCCCTGTCCCGCCACAGTTGTTCTGTTAAAATTCTTAGAGGTATGTAGTCACATATTGTGGGTCAGTTTGTAAAGGGAACGAGGCAACTGCTTCGGTTGTATTTATACATGTCCAGGATGGTAGCCTTATCGACTAACCTGTTGTTTACTTCAGTTGTGTTATTTTATAAGTTTCATGTATGTTCCGCTGATTATCTCTGATGTATACCTGTAAGGGTGCCCAGGTAGGGCACGATCGGGCGATGCCCGGTCGGGTCGTGACAGTGAGTTCGAGATTAGACGCGCATTGATCACGAGGCAAGTGGCCCAGCTTCGATCATGTGGCGCGGTCTAGAAAGACCTCGTGATACAGTTTTATAGCATTGTTGGTACGGTGGGTTTTAGTAGTCGGCTATGCCTTCGTACTCACCCCGTACGGTTTTATTATGACGCAGGTGGGACCTGGTGTTCATGTGTATTCCTTGGTGCTTTTATATCATGGACTGCCGGCAGTGAGGAAGGAATTCCACGGGCATGAGTGATATTGTGGGCATGAGACCCATGGTTATATTTGAGTGATGACTTTAAGGGCGTGAGTCCCTGACTTGACATGACTGCTTACATATTGTGTATCGTAAATTGGTTATCATATATGTCTTCTGTTTTATATATACTATTATGATTTCATTTACAGTATTTTCAGTTTCACATACTTGGTACCTGTTGTACTGACCTCCTTCGGGGGGCTGCGTTCATGCCGCAGGTAGAGGTACACCAGTCGTCGATCCTCGCTCATAGGATCACAGTTCAGCATTTTGGGAAGCTCCGTTTCTCCGGAGGCTTATCTTTGGTATAGTCCCCTGTCGTTGTAGGTACTTACATTCAGGGGTATGGCGGGGCCCTGTCCCGTCGTTGTTGTTATAACATTCTTAGAGGTCTGTAGTCCTGTTGTAAAGTTGGGATGTAACTGTTCACTCTTGATGTATATATACATGCCGAAAGGCAATCTTTTCTTGGATAAACTGTGTCTCTTTTACATTGGTTTCATGTCTTGTTTTTATATTCCGCTGATTACTCTGATGTATGACTACTTGGGTGCCCGGGTAAGGCACCAGTCACGGGCCCCGGATCGGGTCGTGACAAAAGTGGTATCAGAGCAGTTAATCCTCGGAAAGTGTCTACAGACCGTATCTAGTAGAGTCTTGATTATCGGTGTGTTGTGCACCACACCAATAATCAGGAGGCTATAGGATATTTAGGATTGGTTTCCATTCTTCTCATTCTGAGATCGTGCCTTAGAGCTGTCTTATAAGTTGGACCCCTCTAACGTATTTCTTTCCCTTACCAGTTATGCCTCCGCGCAAGGCAACCCGGGCCCAGAAGGGCAAGGCAACCGAGGGGGCTGCTAGTAGAGCACAGAGGGTTACAAGGGCACAGGCCCAATCATCACCTGAGGTGGTGCTTCATTCGGGGAGTTCTGCGACGTCAACAGCCCCAGCAGAGTTTAGCACAGCGGCAGCAGTTCCTACTGCGGCCATGATATCTGGACCTTCAGTTCCACGACCAGGAGCGAAAATATGGATTGCAAAGAGACGACCCTGTTACTAGCTAGGGATTGGGCAACCAGAGAGTATATAATGTACCGATTTATCACGGGTCTTGATGATTATCTAAGGAAGGGTTGTGCGAGAGTAGCTCTTCAGTCAGGCATGAGCATGGCCTGCGTACGGGCTTATGCGCAGCGGTGAGAACGTAAGTCGGCGGGTTAACCAAGATCAGCGAAGAGGCCGGTCGGCGAGGTCCTTTAGTAACTTTCAAGGCGAACCGCCTCAGCAGCAGAATGGATATGCGCCTCCGCCGGTCACGGTGGTCCTCGCGGGGTTCGGGGCGTTCGAGTATGCAGGAGTTGGTCGAGCTCGGGGCTTCGGTTCACGATATCGTAGGTTCTAGCCACCGTTGATTTTCCTCAGTGTTCACGATGTGGCAGGCATCATCCCGGGGAATGTCATCTTTTTGTTAGTGCTTGTTTTACCTGCGGCCGTCAGGGCCATGTGAGGAGGGGATGTCCTAGTAGGAGGGATGCAAGTAGGAGGACTCAGCCTACCAGGTCAGTTGCGGATTCAGTGGTTCGGAAAGGAAGGGGTGTTAGCCAGAGGAGGCCACCCCCACCTCGGTGTGGCCGTTGTGGTAGGTGTCATTATGGGGAGTGTCGTACTACTTCGACAGCTTGTTATGCTTGCGGCCAGCAGGGCCATTTTGCGAGAAATTGTCCAACCAGAGGTGGCGCGGATGTAGAGACTCAGCCTTCAGGATCAGTGGCTAGTTCATCACCTTCTCTAGCTATGCGCCCAACAGAGCATGATTATGATTAGAGCGGCAAAGGGGGGAGTGAAGCAGTAGATACAGGTATATCCTTAACCCTCTAGAGATTTGTATGTGTGATAAGATGTGTATATTTTAAGTGTTATGATAGCATTGTGTTAATTTGAATTAGAAAACATGGTTAGTTAGAAGGGTAAGATTGGGGACAAGGAAATTGTGAGCCTTAGAATATTATACGTGGAGACCTTAGAGGCGAGGCCATCTTGAGTAAAAGATTTATTTTTATGTTTGACCTTTATCGGAGTGCATAACATACGTGGGATATATTTGTGTGATAAGTCCCTGAGTGGTGTGAAATGAAAGAGGGTAGTTGAGCTAAGAATGACCACTAGGTTTTCGTGACGAGATTTGGAAAGCAGGGAAAACTTAGCCCGAGGTACTTTGGGCCTTTTCAGATCATTTGTAGAATAGGCCAGGTTGCCTATAAGTTAGCATTGTCGTCCGACTTACAAGGCAGTACGTCCGGTCTTCCATGTTGCTATGTTTCGGAAGAGTATCGGAGATCCATCCAGGGTGTTCCCAATTATTAGTGACCGGGTGACAGGGGGGTTATCGTATGAGGATAGCCCTATAGCGATGACGGAAATATGATACATATACTATAGGGAGTTTGGGTACGAGAAGGGTACGACGAGAAAGGGAAGAAGCGAGCCTGGGTTAAAAGAATAGAAGTGATCATTTCTTTGTGAGGTAAAGGTGCGAAGGGAGTATCTTTTAGACTTTGGGTGGGAGCTTTTGTGATGATAGAGGTGATTCCTCGTGGACTTGGATTTAAGTATTTGCGCGTGTGTTATTTTGTGGCCAGGTGTGGCATTGGCAACTTGTTTAAGTTAAGAGGAACTTTATCGTTATCTGTCTTGAGAAGGAACATTCGGGACGAATGTTTCTAAGGAGGGGAGAATGTTATACCCCGTATTTCCAGAGTATGTATGTGAGGACGTACATACGATTATTCAAGCTCTAAGTAGATTAAGGATGTAAGATTTGTTTTTTTCGACGGAAAAATTTTCCGAACCTTGTAGGGGAATTTTACGTGTTCAATAATTTATTTAATTTAGATTTTTCCGAGAGATGAAATATTTTGGACCAATAGGAGGGCGACATGTGTCACCCCTAGGTGGCAATGTTGGACGATTTTGTGGGCAAAAGGGTTGGCACGTTTTTTCCATTTTAAAGGCCATAAACATTTGGTCAAAAGTCTTGCAAGATATTTGTGTAGTAGATAGATAAGTGGGGCCCACACAACACATGTCCAAATCTTCACCCTCCACTTGGTTGAATCTTGACCATTGACTTCCCTATAAATACCCCTTGTGTGCAAGACTTATTCTTCATCCACTTAAACATTTTCCAAGTCTCAAAACTCCCTCCCCCTTTGAGAAAGCTCTCGTCCAAAGCTTCCCCTCCCCCCCTCTTGATAGTTCTCGTCCGAAACACCCCCCCTCCTTGGTAGAAAAATGTCTTCAAGTATTGTTACTATTCCAAAATACCTTAACCCAAATCCCTTGTAGTATTCCAAAGTTATCTTTATACTAAGAGCCCGAAAATACTACTTTATTCCAATAGTCACAAAGTGAAACCCTAGGAAAATTCTTCATAGATGGGTGAAGTGTTAAGAGAAGTTGGTTAGAAACTTCTAAGGGTTGCTTGGAGCGGGTTGGAGCGTAAGGAAGTGGAGCTAAACGTTGCTCAGGATCGACTTATAAACTTGGATAATTTTGGGCTTATCGAGGTAATAATCTTTACCCCCCCCCTATTGTAATTGGAAATTACATGTTGTAGTAGTTAATAATTGAGTATAAGATATATTGGAAGAATCAGTAAAGAATTGAACTGTATTTACATTGGACTGTATTTACAGTAGACTTGTAATATTATTGTGGAATAGAATTGTACACGTCCGGTTAGACGTGTAACCCCCCTGGAATTGTTGGCTTGGTAGCAGGCCTCGTTAGATGAGGAGTTTTATGTGGTAACGGGGGGGGGGGAGGTTCTGCCGAATTTTCCGTAGAATATGGAACCGTGTACTTAGAAATATTCTACGAAGGGGATCTAGAAGTTAATAGACGTTTTATGGCCATTATAGGTTGAAGTTCTACGAGTAGCGTGTTCTACTTGAAGGGTGGACAAGGCTAGCAGGGTTATAGTACGGTGGAGCATTTTGCTAATTGTCGATAATCGTCGCGAGGTATGTGAACCTCTTCCTATCCTTTCTAGCATGATGTTTGTAAACTATGTAGTACGGTAGACGTACGTGTGCTAAATGAATTTGGTTGGTTTAAAACATAAAGTGTTATAACGGCTTTATGGGAAGTTTGTTATAACAACTTTATGTAGGTAAAGAAATGGGTTGTTGATTTTAAAAGATAAGGGACTTGACTTATATTTGACTTGATATGATCTGTGAAGAACTTGAATTGTGTAGAAAGTTGTGAAACCTCATTCGTGAGTAATGAGTACTTGGTTTTTAAATAATAAGTTATATTGATTTTTCTTAAATTCCAAAGTAAGGAACTTGTTTTCTAAAAAGAGAAAGACTTGAAAATTTGAAGTGTTTTCGTAAAAAGAAGGCATGCTTTTGTCTTAAGTTTGTTTAAAAAGACGGTATGGAAATTGTTTTGGTTTACGTAAAAGGATAGTTGCTCTATTTTGATACTACGGGTATCGTGTGACTTTTGTGAAAGAAATGGATCTTTTTAAAAGAATTAAAGTATGTAGTACTTTAGGGTTAAAAACCCGGAATTGTTGACATGAAATAAAAGTACTTTGTGTGAGTAACTTGCCTATGTTTTGCCTGTGAAAGCCTTGTAATGACTTCTAGAAAGTGTGGTAAGTTGGTTTGATAAAGTGAACATGTTATGATGCTACGTGTGTTGGTATCTTGTGATGTTTGTGTAAGGAAGTTATTCTTGTTGTGCTTACGTTGTTTAACGATAAGCCCGTTGTACTGGTATTATATCACATACCCCCCCTGACTTGTTATGATGCCGAGGATTTGCTACCCTCGATGCGAGGAATACCTCATGCAGGTCCATGTGTGGACTATGCGGAGCTGCGGGAGTTCTAGGACAGGATGATCACTCCGGGTGTGTTACTGTTATACCCCGTAGTTCCAGGGTATGTATGCGAGGACGTACGTACGAGAATACGACAGAAAGATTGGAAAGGAGGAAAGAGGTGATTTTTCCACGGAAAAGTTTCCGGTTTTTGTAAAGGAAAAAGGTTCGTTAATGGGAATTGGATTCCCAGATTTGGTATTCGGACTTCCTGGAATATTAGAGAATTATGGAATTTTATTTTCGAAAATGGTCACGTGGGGCCCACGGGTGAAATTTACGGTTTTGTGGGGCCCACTTTGTTTTCGAGATTTTGGCCATTGTGGATATTTTCGGAAGATGTTTTATTTTGGGCCATTAGGAGGGGGACACGTGTCACCCCTGCAGTGGCTCGCCGAATGACATTTGGGGCACAAGTGCCGACAGAGTCGTTTTCGGCGAAACGTTTTACATAACTTGCAGGGAAAATTCCGCTATGTCTTTTCTTATTTTAGCGGATTTTTCCGAGAGTGGAATTGTTTTGGACCAACGAGTGGGCGACACGTGTCACCCTCAAGTTGCGAGTTAGACTACCACCTCGGCGTTTGAAGGGTCAGTTGGTGAGATATATTTGTCAGGGATTTGTGGAGTAGGGACTAGGGGGCACTTGGGCACATCTTGGCCCTACACTTGCATAGCACTTGGCTAGATCTTGGCCCTTGGTTGGCCTTTGCTTACCCTATAAATACCCCCCTCCCTTTGAAGACTTCTTCATCCCTCAAATCTCTAAGTCTTGAGAACCCCTCTCCTCCCTCTTGTTGACTCTCGTCCAAGAGCCTCCCCTCCCCCTTTCATGTGGCCTTGTGGCCGAGAGCACCCCCCCCTACCTTGGGGTGTTCTCGTGGGGTACCCCCCCCCTTGGTTGAGAAATACTCTCAAAAGTATTGTTATAATGCCCAAATACCTTAGCCTTATACCTTGTAGTATTCTAAGGTTATATCTATACGAAAAGCCCAGAAATACTATCATACTTCCCGTCAGTCACAAAACCGAAACCCTAAGGAAAATCTCCATGGTTAGTTGGAGTGCTTTGTAGAAGTTGGTTAGAACTTCTAAGGGTTGTTTGGAGCGACTGAGCACGGTGTAGAGCGAAACATTGCTTAGGATCGACTTTAAACTCGGATAATTATGGGCTTATCGAGGTAATTATCTTGTCCCCCTATTGTAATTGGATATTACATGTTGTTAGAATATATAGTTGAAGTATACTATATATGTAATCGAACGTAGTTGTTGCAATGTCTTTTGACTTAAGCCTGAAGAATAAGGAACTGAACTGAACTGTAATTACATAGGACTGTATTACAGTAGACTTGTGTAGTATTACGGTATAGTAGAATTTTACCCGTTCGGGTTAGATGTATAACCCCCCCCTGGTTGGCTTGGTAGCCGGCCTCGATAGAGGAGGAGATTTACGCTGGCGAGGAGGTGCCAATTTTCTGTAGAATGTTCTACGATGTTAATAAGCGCCTTGTGGCCTTATAGGTTGAAGTGCTACGTGTGGAATGATCCACTTGGCTTAAGGAGTAGCCGACTGTTTGGAGCGTTTTGCTATTAGTCGATACTCGTCGCGAGGTATGTGAACCTCTTCCTATCTCTCCTAGCATGATATGTGTGAACTATGTAGTACGGTAGACGCATACGTGTTTGATTTTTTTAAAACATAAAGTGTTATAACGGCTTTATGGGAAGTTGGTTATAACAGCTTTATGTAGGTAAGAAAATGGGTTGTGGTTTTCGAAAGGTAACTGATTTGATTATAACTGACTTGTTATGTGTTAATGAAGAACTTGAAGTATTTCAAAAGGTTTATAAATCATTTTGAAAGAATATGTGTAGTAATGTATTTTGAAAATTTAAGAGTTATACTAGCTTTATGGGAAGTTAGGTATAACGACTTAAGAATGTTTTCTTGATTTTGGAAATCGGGATGCGTACGACAAACCAGCTGCGGCGTAATAAAAAGGAAATGTTTTGAATAATTAAGTATGATTAAAACCAAGAGAAACTTCCATCCGCATGTGCTAAGATAAGACAAAATGATATTTCCTAGATCATGGTCATTGTAATAAGATTGTTATAAATAAGAATAACCTACTTACATGTAAGGCTTATGTTTCTCAATTGGTTAATAAAAAGGATTTTATTCTTGAATGAATAAGACTATGAACTACGAAACCTTTTAAAATAAGAACCGAACATTTGAAATTAGGCAAACTCGAGCGTTGGAAAATAATGTTGTTACTTGATTTTACAAAGGTAAGTGTTTTGGTTTACTTAAAAAGAATACCACTCTATTTTATACTACGGTATTGTGTGACTTATGTGATAGAACGGATCTTTTAAAGATTTAATGTATGAAATGCGTTGGGGTTAGATACTCGAACTTGTTAGTAGAAAGTACCTTGTGTGAACAACTTGATTGTATTGGTTTGTGATAGCCTTGTAATACTTTCTTGTTGATTTGATAAGTAAACATGTTAGGATGCTACTTGTGTTAGTATCTTGTGATTGTTATGTAAGTCATTCTCACTGTGCTTACATTGTTAAAAGGTAAGTCCATCAGATCGTTATTATATCACCTACCCTCGATCGTATACCTGTGGCTTGCCACCCTTGATGCGTCTATACGGCCATGTGGTCCTTGAGACTATGCGGAGTCGCGGTATGCTCCGAGATCGATCGATCATTCCGTGTTTAGCGTGACGCGGGATTCCCTACGCGGTCTCTCGAGGACTATGCGGTCCTCGGAGGGCTACGCGGCTGCGAAGTCCGGGACGGATACCGAGGTTAGCCGCCGACGCGGTATACCTCAGGTGGTCTAGGACCAGGATTCGAGGAATACCTTATGCGGGTCTGTGTGTGACCTATGCGGAGCTGCGAGAGTTCCAGGAATAGACGCGCACATTGATACTGCGGGCCAGTGGCCAGCTTCGATCCTGTGGTGCGGTCTAGAGAGACCTCGTGATACAGTTTGTGGCATTTGTGGTACTGGGGGTCTTAGTAGTCGGCTATGCCTTCGTACTTACCCCGTACGGTCTTATTGTGATGACTTTGAGGGCGTGAGTCCCTGACTTGACATGACTGCTTATTTGTTGTGAACTGTAGTTTGGTTATCATACATGTCTCCTGCCTTATATAGACTACTATGATTTGATTCAATGATGATACTTTACGCTTTCACATACTTGGTACATGTTAGATCGACCTCCTTCGGGGCTGCTCATGCCGCAGAAAAGGTACACCACGATGATCCTCGCTCTTGGTCAGCTCAAGATTTGGGAAAGCTCCGTTTCTCGGAAGCTTGTCGGTGGTATAGTCCTCGTCGTTGTAGGTATTTACATTCGTGGTATGGCGGGCCCCGTCCCGCCATAGTTGTTACAAATCTTAGAGGTCTTGTTGTGGGCGTGGTTTGTAAAAAGGATTAAACTGTTTCTTTAAAAGATTGTTTATATATGCCGAAAGGCAAGTTTTCATGATTATTGTTTTATACTTCATTGTCTCATGTTATGTTTTTATGTTCACTGATTACTGATGTTGTATCACTAAGGTGCGAGGTAAGGCACGACCACGGCCCGGTTTCGGGCGTGACAGTGGTATCGAGCGATTAATCCTCGAAAGTGTCTACAGCCGTATCTCAAGAGTCTTGATTATCGGTGTGCACCACGCCAATAATCGTGAGGCTATAGGATATTTAGGATGGTTTCTATTCTTCTCACTCGAGATCGTGCCTTAGAGCGGTGTTGAAAGTCGACCCTCCGACGAAATTCTTTCCTTATCGTTATGCCTCCGCGTAGGCAACCCGCCCAGAGGCGCGCACGGCGAGCTGCGAGTTGAGTTCGAGGGTTGCGTGGGCACAGCCCACCACCACCGGGCGGTGTTTTGTTCGGGAGTTATGCTACGCCACTAGCCCCGCAGAAGTTTAGCACGCGGCAGCAGCTTCTCTGCGCCATGATATTTGAACCTTCGCCCACGATTGGGAACAGAGAATATAGATCGCAGACGACTCACATTAGCTATGGACGTGGCTACCAGAGAATATACCGATGTACCGCGAGTCTTGATGACTATCTAAAGAGAGGGTTGTACAAGAGTAATTCTTGACTAGGCGTGAGCATGGCCTATGAACGCTTATACGCAGCAGACCGAGAAACGTAGATCGACGGGTTAACGGGCGACATCGAAGGGGCCGAGCGCTAGGTCCTTTGGTAACCGAGGCAAGTCGCCTCCGAGATTAGATTATGCACATCCGCCGGCAAAGAGGTCCCCACGGATTCGAGACGTTCGGTATGCAGGAGTTGGTCGTGACTCGTGGTTTTCGATTCATCGAGCGCACGCCATCCCGGGAATGTCGTTTTTTTATTGATACTTGTTGTACTCGTGGCCGCTGCCATATGTCGAATAGGTGACCTAGTAGAAGGATTTTGTCTTCGCATCGCGGTAGTTCGTCACCTTCCTTAATCTGCGCCTACGAGGCGTTCGATAGAACGACATGCGGAGTGAAGCGAGAGATGCAGCATATCCTAAACCTCTAGAATTTTGTTGAGGTGATCAGGTGCGTATACCTTAAGTGCTAGGTTCTGGTCGCAGTATGTTAGTTGTGATTAGAAATCATGGTGGTTTAACCGAGTAAGATGTTGGGGGATAGAGAAAGTGTGAGCCTGAGAGTTTTACGCGTAGAGACCTTAGAGTTAAGACCATATCGAGTAAGAGACGATGTTGATGTTTGACTTTATAGGAGTGCATTGTGCACGTGAGCTATGTTTTTGGGATAAGTCCCTGAGTAGCGTAAAATGAGAGAGGGTAGTTGAGCTCAGAAGACCGCTAGGTTTTCGTAACGTGATTAGTGAGAGTTTTCCTCCGGGAAGCTCGTGTGTTGCGCGTTGCCGGGTCGGGTTGAGGCCACGTTGCGGGTCAACCCGCGCCTGTATGGTGGTGGGGTCGGGTTTGTGGTGGTCCCGCCGTGATAGGGTCATGAGGGTGTTAGGCCCAAATTTAGTTAACCAGCGTACGAGTTCGTGGATGCGTTCGACCAGTGGTCGGGCCGATGGGGGGTAGCTGTGAGGATCGTTGTCTCCGGTTGGGGGAGTGTTTAAGCTACCATTTCAGTGATCGGATGTCGTCTTATGAAGCCTTGTAGGGAAGAAATGCAAGTCACGGCCGATTGGTTCGATGTTGGCAAGGCTCGGTAGTTGGTTCAGTTTGTTCCAAAGCAGACGGTGGTTAGGTGTGACGAAGTTTTGAGGAACAGAGGAACTTAGCCCGAGTTACATCGGGCCTTTTGAGTTCACGTGAAGAATAGGCCAGTTGCCTATAGGTTAGCATTTGCCGTCCGACTTAGAGGCGAGACGTCCCTTCTTCAGATTGTTATGTTCGGGAAGTATCGAAGATCCATCCAGTGTTCGATAATAATGACCACGTTAGAGATAGTAACTCAGTTTTGGATAATCGGGCGATCGTAAATGTGGTAAGATTTCGAGTGTGCGACAGCTTAAGTGATCGCATGCAGACCGGTACCATTTGTTGGGTCGCCTGAGAAGGTTAATGCCTCAGGCAAAGTGACAAAAGGGGTATCATTTTGGTGATGTTAGAGGTGTTTCCCGTGGACTTGAGGTAAGCATTTTTTTGCGCATTGTTTCGGGGCCGTATGGCGTGATTGTTCTCGTAAGTATAGTAGTGAAGACTACATCACGCACGGTTGTTTTGAGACTTAGAAGGAACATTCGAGACGAATGTTTCTAAGAGGGAGAATGTTATACCCCGTAGTTCCGTGGTATGTATGCGAGGACGCACGCGTTTGAGAATACTGCAAAGATTGGAAAGGAGGAAAGAGGTGATTTTTCCACTAAAAGTTTAGGTTTTGTAAAGGAAAAAGGTTCGTTAATGGGAATTGGATTCCCGATTTGGTATTCGGACTTCCTGGAATATTAGAGAATTATGGAATTTTATTTTCTGAATGGTCACGTGGGCCCACGTGAAATTTACGGTTTTGTAGCCCACTTTGTTTTCTAGATTTTGGCCATTGTGGATATTTTCTAAGATGTTTTATTTTGGGCCATTAGGAGGGTGACACGTGTCACCCCCTAGGTGGCTCGCCGAATGACATTTGGGCACAAGTGCGATTAGAGTCGTTTTTCGACTAAACGTTTTACATAACTCATGAGGGAAAATTCCGCTATGTCTTTTCTTATTTTGCGGATTTTTCCGAGAGAGGAAATGTTTTGGACCAACGAGAGGCGACACTTGTCACCTCAAGTCAGTGGAGTTGACGCCACCCTCGACGTTTGAAGCGGTCAGTTGGTGAGATATTTTGTGAGGATTTGTGGAGTAGGACTAGGGGCACTTGGGCACATCTTGGCCCTACACTTGCATAGCACTTGGCTAGATCTTGGCCCTTGGTTGGCCTTTGCTTACCCTATAAATACCCCTCCCTGAAGACTTCTTCATCCTCAAATCTCTAAGTCTTGAGAACCCATCTCCTCCCTCTTGTTGACTCTCGCCCAAGAGCCTCCTCCCCTTTCATGTGGCCTTGTGGCCGAGAGCACCCTCTCCTTCCTAGTAGGCCTTCTACGAGAGCACCCCCTACTGGGTGTTCTCGGGTACCCTCGTTGAGAAATACTCACAAAAGTATTGTAATAATGCCCAATCCCTTAGCCTTAAAACTTGTGGTATTCTAAGGTTATACCTATAAGAAAAGCCCGTAAATACTATTATACTTCCCGTAAGACACAAAACCGAAACACTAAGGAAAATCTCCATGGTTAGTTGGAGTGCTTTGTAGAAGTTGGTTAGAACTTCTAAGGGTTGTTTGGAGCGGGACGGAGCACCCGGTGTAGGAGCGAAACATTGCTAAGGATCGACTTTAAACTCGGATAATTATGGGCTTATCGAGGTAATTATCTTGTCCCCCTATTGTAATTGGATATTACATGTTGTTAGAATATATAGTTGAAGTATACTATATATAGAATCAACGTAGTTGTTGGCAATGTCTTTTGACTTAAGCTGAAGAATAAGGAATCAATCGAATCAGAATTACATAGATCAGACATTGGAGACTTGTAGTATTACGGATAGTAGAATTTTACCCGCTCGGGTTAGATGTATAACCCCGGTTGGCTTGGTAGCCGCCTCGATAGAGAGGAGATTTACGCCGTGGCGTGTCACGAATTTTCGTAGAATGTTCTACGATGTTAATAAGCACTGCGTGGCCTTATAGGTTGAAGTGCTACGTGTGGAATGATCCACTTGGCTTAAGGAGTAGCCGATCGTTTGGAGCGTTTTGCTATTAGTCGATACTGCCGCGAGGTATGTGAACCTCTTCCTATCTCTCCTAGCATGATATGTGTGAACTATGTAGCACGGTAGACGTCATACGTGTTTGATTGTTGTAAAACATAAAGTGTTATAACGCTTTATGGGAAGTTGGTTATAACACTTTATGTAGGTAAGAAAATGGGTTGTGGTTTTGAAAGGTAATCGATTTGATTATAACCGACTTGTTATGTGTTAATGAAGAACTTGAAGTATTTCAAAAGGTTTATAAATCATTTTGAAAGAATATGTGTAGTAATGTATTTTTGAAAACTTTAGAGTTATACTAGCTTTATGGGAAGTTAGGTATAACGCTTAAGAATGTTTTAACATTTTGGAAATCAGATGCGTATCGACAAACCATCGCAGCGTTAACAAAAGGAAATGTTTTGAATAATTAAGTATGATTAAAACCAAGAGAAACTTCCATCCGCATAAGCTAAGATAAGACAAAATGATATTTCCTGATCATCACGGTCAGAATAAGATTGTTATAAATAAGAATAACCTACTTACATGTAAGGTTTATGTTTCTCAATTGGTTAATAAAAGGATTTTATTCTTGAATGAATAAGACTATGAACTACGAAACCTTTTAAAATAAGAAATCGAACATTTGAAATTAGGCAAACTCGAACGTTGGAAAATAATGTTGTTACTTGATTTTACAAAGGTAAGTGTTTTGGTTTATTTAAAAAGATCACTCTATTTTATACTACGGATATTGTGTGACTTATGTGATAGGAACGGATCTTTTAAATATTTAATGTATGAAGTACGTTGGGGTTAGATACTCGAACTTGTTAGTAGAAAGTACCTTGTGTGAACAACTTGATTGTATTGGTTTGTGATAGCCTTGTAATACTTTCTTGTTGATTTGATAAGTAAACATGTTAGACGCTACTTGTGTTAGTATCTTGTGATTGTTATGTAAGGGTCATTCTTGTTGGCTTACATTGTTAAAAGGTAAGTCCATCAGATCATATTATATCACCTACCCTCGATCGTATACCGAGGGCTTGCCACCCTTGATGCGTCTATACTACCTACGCGGTCCTTGAGACTACGCGAGCCGCGGTATGCTCCGTGATCGACCGATCATTCCGGTGTTTAGCTTTGACGCGGGGATTCCCTATGCGGTCTCCGAGGACTACGCGGTCCTCGAGGCTACGCGGCCGCGAAGTCCGTGACGGATACCGAGGTTAGGTCGCTTCGACGCGGTATACCTCGGGTGGTCTAGGACCGTGATTCGAGGAATACCTTACGCGGGTCCGCGTGACCTATGCGGAGTCGCGAGAGTTCCAGAATAGACGCGCACATTGATACCGGGCCGATGGCCGCCTTCGATCTCCGTGCGGTCTCCAGAGACCTCGTGATACGCTTTGTGGCATTTGTGGTACTGGGGTCTTAGTAGTCGGCTATGCCTTCGCATTTACCCCGCACGGTCTTATCGTGATGACTTTGAGGCGTGAGTCCTCGACTTGACATGATCGCTTAGTTGTGTGAATCGTAGTTTGGTTATCATACATGTCTCACGCTTTATATAGACTACTATGATTCGATTCATGATACTTTACGCTTTCACATACTGTACATGTTAGATCGACCTCCTTCGGGCCGTTCATGCCGCAGAAAAGGTACACCATCGATGATCCTCGCTCTTAGGGTCACAACAAAGATTTGGGAAAGCTCCGCTTCTCCGAAGCTTGTTTGGTATAGTCCGCCGTTGTAGGTATTTACATTCGTGGTATGGCGGGACCCGTCGTCATAGTTGTTGCAAATCTTAAGTCCGTAGTAATCGCTGTGAGGTGGTTTGTAAAAAGGATTAAATCGTTTCTTTAAAAGATTGTTTATATATGCCGAAGGCAAGTTTTCACTGATTATTGTTTTATACTTCATTGTCTCATGTTATGTTTTATGTTCGGCGGATTACTGCGATGTTGTATCACTAAGGTGCCATGCCTTCGCACTCACCCCGCACGGTTTTATTATGACGCAGCGGACACGGTGTTCATGTATTCTTGCTTTTATATCATGAATCGCCGCAGGAAGGAAGGAATTCCACACGCAGTGATATGTGGGCATGAGACCCACGGTTATATTTGAGTGATGACTTTAAGGCGTGAGTCCGACTTGACACGATCGCTACATATCAGGTATCGTAAATTGGTTATCATATATGTCTTCTTTATATATACTATTATGATTTCATTTACAGATTTTCGCCACATACTTGGTACACGCTGTTTCGACCTCTTGGCCGCGTCATGCCGCAGAGTACACCGCCGATCTCCTCGCCATAGGATCACGGTCGCCGTGGGAAGCTCGCTTCTCCGAGGCTTATCTTTGGTATAGTCCTCTGTCGTTGTAGGTACTCATCTGGGTACGGGCGAACTCTCCGTCGTTGTTGTTATAACATTCTTAAGTGCAGTCTGTTGTAAAGTTGGGATGTAATCGCTCACTTTGATGTATATATATGTCACGACCAACCGGCCTGCGGATCGTGCCTACCCGCACCCTAAGTAGTCATACATCGTAGAAAATCAGCGAACATAAAAACAAGACATGAAGCAAGATATTATATATAAACAAAGCAACCAAAATAGCTTGCCTTCAGATATAAATACATAAAACCGAGCAGCTTTAATCCTTTTACAACCCCGCCACAACATTACAGCACTTCTAAGATTTACAACAACCATGACGGATAGGGCCCCGCCATACCCGAATGTACAAGAACCTACAACTCGGAACACATACCGAATAATAAGCCTCGAGAAACGGAGCTTCCAATACGCCCGTGATCCTATGAGCGATGATTAACTACCGTGTACTCTACCGCGGCATAACGCACGGCCGAAGGAGGTCAAGACAACAGTACTAAGTATGTGAAATCAAAATACTGCAGCTAAACCATAATCTATATAAAGCAGAGACATGTATGATAACCAAAATACAAGACGCACATAAAAGCGATAAGTCGTGACTCACGCCTCAAAGTCATCTCAATTGTCACGACCAACCCGCCCGTGACTAGTGCCTACCGGGCACCCTAGTGATACAACATCGAGAAAACCAATGAATTAAAACTTAAACATGCAAATAGACATGGATCAAGATGAAAGAAAATAGCCAACCAAAATGGTTGCTTTTCAAAGATATATATACAAATACATTTTGAACAGTTACAATCCTTACAACCCTGCCCACACCAGTGCTACAGACCTCTAAGATTTATACAACAACTATGACGGACAGGCCCCACCATACCCCTGAATGTACAAGAACCTATGCACTGTGGTAAAATACCAAAGATAAGCCTCCAAGGAACTGAGCTTCCCAAGACGCAAAGGTGATCCTAAAAGCGGGGATCGACACCGATGTACCTCTACTGCGCAGATGAACGCAGCCCCCAAGGAGGTCGACAACAGTACCAAGTATGTGAATCAGAAATATCAGAAATGAAATCATAGCAGTCTATATAAAGCAGGAGACATGTATGATAACCAAACTACAGTACACACATATAACAGTTATATCAAATCAGGGTCTCACGCCCTCCACATCAATCATGCCCGTGGAATACCTTCCTCACCGCCAGTCTATGATATGATAACACCAAGAAGTACACCTGCACACCAAGTCCTACCTGATGCCAAAGCCGTACTAACAATACAATACAACCAAACCACGAAGTTGACACGGGGCAAGTACGAAAGCCGACTACCAGATACCAAGTCCAAACAAGAAACCTCGCCGAGAGCTAGTCCATGGAATAACAACCCCAATGGAACCATACCCGTGCGCCACGCATCGTGTCAGTATGTCCAAAAGGAAACAATAGGACAGCAATCCCAATGGAACCATACCCGTGCGCCACGCATCGTGTCAGTATGTCCAAAAGGAAACAACAAGATAGTAATCAAAATGGAAGCATACCCGTGCGCCACGCATCGTGTCAGTATGTCCAAAGCGATTAGCAGAAATAACACTATCAATGCGAGCGCATCTGCGGAATTCTCCACACCGCCAGACGTCCTAGTAAGTTCTCAGCAAGTCAACCGACCCTCCATCGAGAGACGCGGTAGAATAGAAACACAATTCTTGCACAACAAAGGCTATCACAACAAGCATAGGCAAGTTTCACAACAACAAGCATAGGCAAGTTTCACAACAACAAGCATAGGCAAGTTAAACACAACTCAAGGTACTTTCATTTTATGTCAAAGTCCGGGTTTTAACCCTAAAATACTACGTACGTTAAATTCCTTTTTAGGAGATCCATTCCTTTTATAAAAGTCACCCGATACCCGTAGTATAAAAATAGAGTGACTTACATCTTTTAAGTAAAGCAAAACAACTTCCATACTTTCCTTTTTAAAACCAAATCAAGGCAATACCATGCCTTCTTTTTAGACCAAAACACTTCTCTTTTTAAAGTCAAGTTACCACATTAAAACCAATGATAAAACCCTTTTTCATAAAGTCGTTATAACTCACTTCCCATAAAGCTGTTATAACACTTTATGTTTTAAACCAATTTAAGACAAAACAACGCCTTTCTTTTCCCTAAAGTTCCAGTTTGCCTAATTTCAATTACTCAAGTCTCTTTTTAGAAAAGTTTCATAGTTCAATGTCTTAATCTCTGTTAAAAAAATTGAGTAACATAGGCCATATGTGAAAGCGCTTATTCTTGTTTATAACCATTTATTAAAGCACCATGATCTAGAAAATGTAATATCATTTTGTCTCATCTTAGCTTCTATGCATGGAGGTTTCTACTGGTTTTAATAATACTTCATTATTCATTACATTTTCCTTTATTAACGCTCGCAGTTGGTTTGTCGATACTCATTCGATTCAAATCAAGAAACGTTATTCATTTTAAAAACCAAGTACTCATTACTCACGAATGAGGCTTCACACAAAATTCATATTAATTCAATTAAGTTAAGTCTCTTATCTTTTAAGATCAAGTCTCTTAACTTCTAAAATCGAGAAACCATTCTTTTATCTCTCTTAAGACGTTATACCTAACTCCCCATAAAGCTAGTATAACTCTTATGTTTTCAAACCAAGTACTCTTCTTTCAAAAAGGTTTATTAATTCTTTTGACATACATTCAAGGTTCTTTATTATTCAGGCTTAAGTCAAAAGACATTGCCGTAACACTACATTCAGTTAACACACGTACGTCTACCGTACTATATATATATATATATTATTCAGGCTTAAGTCAAAGACATTGCCGTACAACTACGTTCAGTTAGCACACGTACGTCTACCGTACTATATATATATCTTTAAAATATCATGCTCAAGAGTATAGGAAGAATCACATACCTCGCGACGATTATCGACTATAAGCAAACGCCCACTGGCTATAACCCGCTTAGCCTTGTCCACCTTCTAAGTAGCACATGCTACTTGCGTAACATTTAACCAATAAAGGTTATCACCATCAGAATACATTCTATGTAAATACAGTTTAATCTTCTACTTATATTCTTCTTCAGTTCAAGTCTTTTCTGTAATATCCTTCCATTACAGTTCAATACTCTTCTATGAATCTTATATTCATTTCTATACAACTATATTATGTAATTCCCAATTACAATAGAAGGACAGTAGTATTTACCTCAATGAGCCCAAAATTATCCAAGTATAAAGTCGCTCCTGAGCAACATTAAGCTCCTACTCCGAGTGCTCCAATCCGCTCCACACAACCCTTAGAAGTTCTACGCAACTTCTACTTAACACTTCAACCGACTATGAAGGTTTTCCTTAGGGTTTCGTTTAGTGGCTAAAGGAAGTATAATAGTATTTTCCGGGCTCTACGTATAGAGGAAACTTTGGAAAGTACTACAAGGTATTTGGGCTAAAATATTTGGGCATTATAACAATACTTGGAGAGTATTTCTATACCACAAAGGGGTATTATACGAAAATAATAAGGCAAGTGGGGTTTGCCTACCGACCACTAGGAGGGGGCACCCTCTCGGCCAAGGCTTCTCACAAAGGGGGGGAGGGGGACTCTTGGACTAAATATCAAGAGGGAGGGAGCATTTTGAGACTTAGAAAGATTGCTCAAGTTTGGATGAAATAACTCTTCAACAAGGGGGGGTATTTATAGGTCAAGAAATGGCCAACCAATGGCCAAGATTCATCCAAGTTTAAGGAAAGTGTAGGGCTAGATTTAAACCATGTGGAACTTATCCATCTACCACAACAACTTGCACAAAATATCCTACCAACTACAAGCCACCTTTTCGTCCATGTTGCCGCCACAATGCTTCCAATGTGAGGGTGACACATGTCACCCTCCCGTTGGTCCAAAATATTTCGTCTCTCGGAAAAATCCGCAAAAAATAAAAATGACATAGCCGTATTTTTCCCTTCGCAAGTTTAGTAAAACGTTTCGTCGAAAAACGATTCTTTTTGGCACTTGTGCCCAAATTTCAAACTTAGCCTAACTTTAAGGCTTAAATTATATACGCACGCCGCGCATATTACCGGAAATACGGTATAACATTCTCCTCTCTTAGAAACATTCGTCCGAATGTTCCTTCTCAAGACTGACAACGATGAAGTTCTTCTTAACAAGTTGCCAATGCCACGCCGCCACAAAATAACACACGTTTCTTCTTCCTTCCTTACTCGTCGCACTTTCCGAACACTTGAACTCTTTTAGTATACGTATCACACTTTAGTCATTGCTTCAGTTCCCAAAACTTTGGAGTCACCACCTCCAAACTTGGTCATCTTACTAGCCTTAATCTCCCTTAAGGCCATTCCTGGCTTTCACGAACCGATTCTGGTCGAACATATCCACGAACTCATACGATGGTCATCTAAACTTGGGCCTAGCACCCTCGTGACCCTACCACCTGGCGGGACCACCCAGAGCTGATCCCACCTCGAAACAGGCCGCGGGTTGGCCCGCAACATGGCCCCAACCCGACCCTCTTAACACATCAAGCTCTTGTTCCCCGATCCGGAACAATCTTACCTATACAGGTCATGAAAGCTACCACTTCCATTTTACACCACCCAAGGAACTTATCACACAATACATTCTAGGCATAAAATGCACTCCGACAAGGATCACTTGCAAAAACTTGTACTCAAGACGGCCTTACATCTAAGGTCTCAACTGTAATATTCTAAGGTTCATCATTTTCTCACCCCCAGGCTTACCCTTTTCACTAACCAGGCTTCTAAATCACATTTTAGCACAACGCTATCCAAACATAACACTAAACACATCAGCATAACATTAATACATACAAAACTCTAGAGGGTTAAGGATATACCTGAAAATAGGCGGTTCAAAGGACCGCTAAAACTGGGAACTTCCACCGCGACCTCTAACGTGGCCCGCCGGTGTATGAACATCCTGCCTAGCTATGGAAGGTGAAGAACCCGCAACTGATCCCGTAGTCTGTGCCGCCACTGCTACTCCGGCCGGACAGTTTCATAAAATGGCCCCGCTGGCCGCATGTAAAACAAACTCCTAACTAGCACGACACTCCCACCGCGAGTCTACCACACGGCCACAACGAGGTAGGGTGGCTTCACCGCTAACACCGCTCTCCCGAAAATCTGAACCTGGAGCCCCGACCGCTCCCGAATACTGATGCTCAAGATTGTGGAGGACCACTCAGTCGGGCGAGGCGCATAACTAGTCTGGCCGAGGCGGTCCGCCTCGAAGTCACCAAAGGACCCGCTGCTCGCCTCTTCTCGCGATCTTGGTCATTCCGCCGATTTCTCCGCCTCACATCCAAGTGCATAAGTCGCATGCGGCAATGTCCATGCCCTACCAAGAGCTACACCCGAACAACTTTCGCTAGGCAATTCACGACTGCCCGGCCCGTGGATCGTGCCTTACCGGGCACCCAAGTAGCCATACATCGAGTAACCAATGGAAATATAAAACAAGACAGAAACATAGTAAAACAGTAAATAGCTTTATCTCGATGAAAAGCTTGCCTTTTCGCATAATATAAATAACTCAAGTTTTGCGATTACATCCCAACTGCATAATAGTACTACATACCTCTGGGAAGTAACAACTATGGCGGACAGGGTTCCGCCATACCTCGATCTGATAAAACTATCTACAATACAGGAGATCATACCCAAAAGTAGAGCCTCCTAGAAGATGGAGCTCCCGACACCAACGCAAAGATCCTAAGGATGTGGATCTAGCACTGCTTGCCTTACCTGCAGATGAACGCAGCTCGGGCGAGGTCAAGATAACAGTACCAAGTATGTGAAACTATAAAGTACATAAATGAAGTCAAAGTATTTAAAACCTTTTCACAAATACAATCGTTCAATTGCACATAGTGCCACATCACAAACAACAACAAGAATAGGAAAATCAGAATGTGTCTATTCTAGGTCGCGAATGATCGGGCAAGGCCAATCGCCCATAGTATCATTCTGCGTGCCTAGTCCTGACTTCCGCACTCGCATAGGTCCCACACGCACCGCATGAGATATTTCTCGATCGGGGCAGCTAACCCCGGATCCGCCTAGGCTCCCGCAGCCCGCATAGCCTCAAAAGACCGCGATAGTCTCAAGCATCGCATGTGGAATCCCCGCGTCGAGCTAAACACCCGAATGATCAATCTCGAGCATACCGCCGCTCCGCATAGTCTCACAGCATCCGCATAGGCCGATAGACCGCATCAAGGGGCAAGCCCTGGCATAACAAATACGGGTAGGTGATACAATAACGATAAACGGACTTACCGCTAGCAACGTAAGCACAGCAAGAATGTCCCCTTACACAAAGATGTCAAGATACTAACACGTAGCATCATAATATGTCTACTTATCAAACAAATCTTACTACACTTAATGTAAATCAATACAAGGCTTTTATAAACAACCAAGTAAATAGCCTTTTATCTTTCTTAAGTTATACCTAACTTCCCATAAAGCTAGTATAACTCCTAAGCTTTTGTTTTAAAACCAAATATTTATCTTCTGTTAAAAATGATTCGATAGTTCTTTGAAATGCATCAGATTCTTATTATTCAGCTTAAGTCAAAAGACATTGCCGTAGTTATTATTCAGCTTAAGTCAAACGACATTGCCGTAGTTATTATTCGCTAACACACGTACGCTTACCGCACTATATATATGTTAAAATATCATGCTTTAGGAAGAATCACATACCTTCTCAAATGAAACCACCGCCAAGTTGAATATGTCGCGCAGTGAGAATCACCTATAATAGTCGACACGCCTATCAAAGTCTAGACTACTCAAGGTCATTCTAAACAGAGGGTTCACAATTCTACGGAAAGTCGGGCAGCACAACCCTACCCTGAGCTATATGAGTTCATCATGAAAACAATTCTATGTGAGTACAGCTCAATTATTCTTCTTTAAACCCTTCTATCGTGATAATAGTTCAATTCTATTCTCAGAATATTCTTCTAAGTATTTAATACTTATTCTTATACTTCTACAAGATGCATTCTCTAATACAAAAGAGGGTTAGGATTATTTACCTCTGAAGCCCAATAATATCCTAGATAAAGTCGCTACCGAGCAAGGTTTAGCTCCTAAGTTGTACGCTCCAGAGTCTAAGAAACCTTGAAGTTCTTCACAACTTCTACAAAGGACTAAGGGATTTGGGCTAGGGTATTTTGGGCATTATAACAATACTAGAAGACAACTTTTCTACCAAGGGAGGGTAGATTTTGGCTAGGCTAGTGGGGTAGGCCCTCGCCAAACTCACTCAAGGGGAGGTGTTGGACGAAGGCTAGGGAGGAGAGGATTTTTAGACTTGGAAGATAACTTTGTGGATGAAGAATTCTTCATCTAAAGGGGGTATTTATAGCTCAAGCCTCGCCAACCAATGGCCAAGATGAAGACAAGTGCAAGGCAAGTGTAGGTGAAGATTAACTATTCACAAATATCCTACCAACTCCTTGACTTTGTGCAAGGCACAAAACGTGCCAAACCTTCTCCATTTTCGCCCAATGGACGATCTGTTCATCAATGGAGGGTGCCAAGTGTCGCCTCCCGTTGGTCTAAAATGTTTCGCCTCTCGGAAAAATCCGCAAAAATTAGAAATGGCATAGCCGAATTTTCCTACGAAAGTCGTGGAAAACGCTTCATTGAAAACGATTCTTTTAGTGAGTTGTGCACAAATAAAAACGCCCAAAGCTAACTTTAAGGCCAACCTTTTAGACGTATTCCCTTACGCATATACCGAAATACTGGTATAACATTCTCCTTCCTTAGAAACATTCGTCCCGAATGTTCCTTCTCAAGACGATTATCGAAGAAGCTTAAATAGCTTTGTAAGTGCCACACATGGCCACAAAATAACACTTAGGCATATATGATAATGGAAATTTACAAGTAGGAAATTGAATTACCCGGAGGTGGGAATAGGTGAGGATACTTCGCCTCATGTCCTCCTCGGCTTCCCACGCCATCTCCTCCCGAGCTCGTTCCGCCACAAGACTTTGACGGAAGCCACGCCCTTCGTCCGCAGACGCCTAACTCGACGATCGACTATCGCTATGGGAATCTCTCATACGATAACCCCACACTGACATCGCCAATCGGGTGTACCCTAGATGGATCCCCGATACATCTCTCAAAGATAGATACGTGAAAAACCGGATGCACTTCCTCCGGACGGACGGCAGATCCAACTCATAGGCAACCTTGCCTACCTCGCGACAACTGAAATGCCCAATGTACCTTGGGCCGAAGTTTCCTTCTTCCGAATCTCATCACACCTTCATGGGTGACACCTTTAGGAAAACCCAATCATGAACCTCGAACTCAAGATGCCGACGACGATGATCCGTGATACGACTTGCCGACTCGAAATGCCAATAGCCGCTCTCGGATAAGCTTCACCTTATCCATCGCCGCCGCACCAAATCGTCCCACTAGCCGCACTCGCCCACATCGAACCAACCTATAGGCGATCCGCACTTCCTCCCATACAAGGCCTCATAAGGCGCCATCTGAATACCTGAGTGGTAGCTATTATTATACGCAAACTCAACTAGAGGCAAATGATCCTCCCAACTACCATCAAGTCAATAACACAAAGCTCGCAAAGATATCCTCAAGAGTCCGATAGTGCGCTCGCCGCCTGCCTGCTCAGGATGAAATGCGACTGTGCTCACCGGCCCCTAAACCCCTCGGAAGGACCTCCGTGTTAGCCAGAACCGGGCTCTGCTGATATGATCGAAATAGGGACTCCATGCGCACCGACGATCTCTGATGTAAAGTCCGCATAATCCTCACCGAGAAAGTCGCCCTAACGGAAGAAAGTGGGCTGATTTCACACCGTCGACGATAACCCATATAGAATCATGTCTCCTCCGAGTGCGAGGTAATCCCGTGAAGTCCATGTTGATTGCCTCCCACTTCCGTGTCGGGATCTCTATCGTCAGAACAAACCACCGTGCCTCTCGTGCTCTACCTTCACCGACAACACGGCATCGAGCTACGAACTCGCAACGCCCCTCTTCAAACCATCCCACCAATACACGGATCTAAGGTCGTGGTACATCTTGGTCGACTCGACGGATGGAGTAACGCGCTACCGCAGTGCTTCCCCAAGAACTCGCCAAGTCCTCAAACATCCGGAACACACAACTCGCTCAAACCTTAGCACCCCATCAGTGCTACTCAAAAGGACCCTTGCCTCACGAAGAGTCAGATCACGATAACGTGTCAAAATCGATCCTCGAATCGTTGCCTCTTCACCTCCTCGACGATGGAAGACTCGCAACCTCACGAACTCTAACCCCACCGCTATCGTAATCAATCAAACGGACACCAAGGCTCGCTAACCGATGCAAATCACGAACCATGTCCCTCCTCGGCCGCACATCCGATAAGCTCCCATCGACTCACGACTAGAGCATCCGCCACAACATCGCCTTCCCCGTGGTACAGATATCAACATCGTAATCCTTAAGCAACTCTAACCACCGCTCGGCCGTAAGTTCACTCCTCCGTGAAGATATACCGAGGCTCTTGTGGTCTGTAAAAATATCCACGTGAACCCCGTACAAATAGTGCCTCCATCTTCAAAGCGTGAATCACACCGCCAACTCCAAATCATGGGTAGTTCCTCGTGTTTCTTCACCGTCGGGATGCATATGCTATAACTGCCATGCCGCATCAATACACATCCCAACCCGATGCCCGACGATCACAATACACGATAACCATCCGACCTCCGAAGAGTAAGAACGGGCGGTCGGTCTCTTTCAAGAATCGAAACCCCGCCACAAGCATCACCATCAAACTTGGCCGCTTCTCGAGTCACTAGTCAATGGTGCGTAGATAGAAGCAAACTTCTCCACGAACCGCCGATAATAACTCGCAAGGCCCGTAAAATCGCGAACCTCTCGCGGAGTAGTAGGTCTAGGCCAAGTCCTCGATCGCTTCGATTCGCCAGATCCACTCGAATGCCATCACCGGCTAATATGCCCAAGAAACGCCATCAAGTCAACCAAAACTCACATTTGGAAAACTTGGCGCATAATCACTGGTCTCGAGAATCACAAGACAGCTCTCAAATGCTCCGCATGCTCCTCGCTCGAGCGAATAAACCAAGATATCATCAATGAACACTATCACAAACGTGTCCAAAATGGTTTGAACACTCGTTCATCAAATCCATGAATATCACGAGCATTGGTCAACCCAAAAGACATGACCCTGAACTCATAATGCCCGCATCGGTCCGGAATGCGATCTAGGGACATCCACCTCTCGACTGCACTTTGATGATAGCCCGACTAGATCAATCTTGGAGAAACATCTCGCGCTCGCAATCGTCGAACAAATCATCAATCCCGGGAAGGGTATCGTTTTAATGGTCACCTTGTTCACCGTCAGAGTCAACACACGCGCAGCTGCCCCGCCCTTCTTCTTCACGAACAATACCGCGCTTCTGGAGAAACACTAGGTCCGATAAAACCCTTCTCCAAAGAAATCTCTCACCGTCCTTCAGCTCTCTCAACTCGGCAGTGCCATTCGTATGGCGGAATGGAAATAGCCGAGTGTCCGCAATATGTCTATACAAAACTCAATCTCCTCTCGGGAGGATACCCGGAGGTCGTCTGAAACACGCCTGGGAACTCTCTCATCGACCGATCAAAATCGCACCGCAGCCTCGATCAAACACCCGAACGAGATGGTAGATATACCCCTTCGCACCATCTTCCTAGCCTTGAGGTAGGAAATAAATCTACCCTACGATACCGTGCTACCCTCCCACTCAATAACCGGCCTCAGAAATCGAAACCGCATTACTTCTCTCTGCCTACATTGGCGTAGCAAGAAGCTAGCCAATCCATCCCCATAATCACGCCGGTCAATCATCTCCAACTCTATCAAGTCGCTAGGGTCCGACGATCGCAAATGGTCACAGACAAGCTCTATATCCGCCGAGCTACCACCGAATCACCCATCGCGTAGCTACCTCGAAAGTGGTCTATGGACTCCTGCTCTATCCCTATCCTACTAGCAACAAGGGAGATATATAGACAGAGTAGAACCCGGATCTATCAAAGCATACACATCAAACCTAAACCGATAAGGTACCGTGGCGACATCGGTGAGGCCTCCCGATCCCGCTTACCGACAAAGCATAAATGCGTTCTCGAGGACCGCTAATCGGGACCCGAGCCACGACTCGCCGCGACTGGCCGTCCATGAGTACCTTGCCCTCCGGGCGAGTAATCGCTGGGATGAAGCGGCAATGCACTCGTAGATCGGGCCCTACCACCGCCGCCGCTTCTGACAAACTCGCGAATGACCTGCGGCCACACGTGTAGCAAGCTCCCGGAGTACAGCTGCCAGAATGGTATCTGCCACAACGGGCACACTGAGCAGACCTCGAACGGTTAGCACTCGCTACTCGAAATCAAGTCCCGGGCCCCGACCGCCCGATCGCTCTGGCCTGCATCAAGATGAGGAGCGCTCTGCGGCCGTGGTGCAACCGAATTCACGATGCCGCCACCCCGAGAACCACCAAAAGAACCGCCGCCTCGCCTTCTTCTGCCGCTGATATCGCTTACCCGGCGGCCTCTACGCCTCGTGATCCTAGTGCATGAGCTCGCATACGGTAATGTCCATGCTCGTCAAGGGACACACCCGCACAAGACTCGGCCATGTAATCATCTAGTCCAAAGGACATAGCGATGCACCCGGTCCTCCATCTCGCTACTGGTCAGTGGACATATCGAGCCAAAGAATCAAACTCGACATTGTACTCTCACCGCAAGGCCCTCCTGCCTCAAAGAACAAGAATCTATCACCGTGCCCTCCTCATCCGCGGAGGCAAGAAGTGTGTGAGAAAAGCCTCAAAACTCATCCCATATCTGGAGGTGCATGCTCTCCCGAAAGCTCCCATGAATCAAACCAATCGATCGCGGTATCACGCACCGACGCGAACCGAATGTCACGACTCGCCTCAAGCCTTGATCACCCGCATGATCCTCTCAAGCCGACGGATGAACTCTCGCGGATCATCCTCCGCCGACCAGTAAAACTCGCGGGCTACAACTCAAGAAATCTCGTAGCCTCAAACTATTCGCCTCGTGCACCACGGCGCGACCGAGCCGAGCCGAATCGCCAGATCCAAATTTCTCTCGTATCGGGCCACAACTCTAGCCAATAGTCAAGCCATCTCTCACCCTAACCTCCGCCTGTGCCGTGGGACGAGGTGTGGGTACCGTGGTCTCGGCTGGGGCCAAGCGCCATAGAACTCGCTGCCTCGTATAGACGGGCCTGAGCCTCGTGACTCTGGGTGTCTGCTAGCGCCTCCGCCGCTGCCTTGCCCTTCGGGCCCGGTTGCCTTACGTGGAGGCATAATCAGCATAGAAAGGAATACGTTAGAGGGTCCAACCTATAACACGCCTCTAAAGCACGATCTCGTAATGAGAAGAACGGAAACCAATCCTAAATATCCTATAGCCTCCTCGATTATCGTGTGGTGCACAACACACCGATAATCAAGACTTACTAGATACGGTCTGTAGACACTTTCCGAGGATTTAATCGCTCGATACCACTTTTGTCACGACTCGCCCGGCCCGTGGATCGTGCCTTACCGGCACCCAAGTAGCCATACATCGAGTAACCAATGGAAATATAAAACAAGACAGAAACATAGTAAAACAAACAGCTTTATCGATGAAAAGCTTGCCTTTCGCATAATATAAATAACTCAAGTTTTGCGCTACATCCCAATCGCATAATAGTACTGCACCTCTAAGGAAGTAAACAACTATGGCGGACAGTGGCCGCCATACCGATCAGACAAAACTATCTACAATACAGGAGATCATACCCAAAAGTAGAGCCTCCTAGAAGATGGAGCTCACGACACCAACGCAAAGATCCTAAGGATGTGGATCTAGCACCGCTTGCCCTTACCGCAGATTGAACGCAGCCCCGGGCGAGGTCGATAACAGTACCAAGTATGTGAAACTATAAAGTACATAAATGAAGTCAAAGTATTTAAAACCTTTTCACAAATACACCGCTCAATTGCACATAGTACACATCACAAACAACAACAAGAATAGGAAATCTGAATGTGTCTATTCTAGGCCGCGAATGATCAAGCAAGGCCAATCGCCCATAGTATCATTCTCAGTGCCTAGTCCCGACTTCCGCAGCCATAGGTCCCACATCGCATGAGATATTTCGCATCGGGGCAGCTAACCCCAGATCCGCCTAGGCTCCCGCACCCGCATAGCCTCAAAAGACCGCGTAGTCTCAACAGACCGCATAGGAATCCTCGCGTCGTGCTAAACACCCTAATGATCAATCTCGAGCATACCGCTGCTCCGCATAGTCTCACAGACCGTGATAGCCGTATAGACCCGCATCAAGGGCAAGCCCTCGCATAACATCGAGGGTAGGTGATACAATAACAGTACAACGGACTTACCGGTTAGCAACGTAAGCACAGCAAGAATGTCCCCCTTACACAGCATGTCAAGATACTAACACAGGTAGCATCATAATATGTCTACTTATCAAACAAATCTTACTACACTTAACAGAAATCAATACAAGGCTTTTATAAACAACCAAGTAAATTCCTTTTTATCTTTCTTAAGTTGTTATACCTAACTTCCCATAAAGCTAGTATAACTCCTAAGCTTTTGTTTTAAAACCAAATATTTATCTTCATTAAAAATGATTCGATAGTTCTTTGAAATGCATCAGATTCTTATTATTCGTGCTTAAGTCAAAAGACATTGCCGTAGTTATTATTCAGCTTAAGTCAAACGACATTGCCGTAGTTATTATTCGCTTAACACATGTACGCCTACCGCATTTATATATATGTTAAAATATCATGCTTTAGGAAGAATCACATACCTTCTCAAATAAAACCACCGCCAAGTTGAATATGTCGCGTAGAGAATCACTTATAATAGTCGACACGCCTATCAAAGTCTAGACTACTCAAGGTCATTCTAAACAGAGGGTTCACAATTCTACGGAAAGTCGGGCAGACAACCCTACCCATGAGCTATATGAGTCTCATCAGAAAACAAATTCTATGTGAGTACTTCAATTATTCTTCTTTAAACCCTTCTACTGTGATAATAGTTCAATTCTATTCTCAGAATATTCTTCTAAGTATTTAATACTTATTCTTATACTTCTACAAAGATGCATTCTCTAATACAAAAGAGGGTTAGGATTATTTACCCTCGGTAAGCCCAATAATATCCTAGATAAAGTCGCGCCGAGCAAGGTTTAGCTCCTAAGTTGTACGCTCCAGAGCTCCAAGAAACCTTGAAGTTCTTCACAACTTCTACAAAGGACTAAGGGATTTGGGCTAGGTATTTTGGGCATTATAACAATACTAGAAGACAACTTTTCTACCAAGGAGGGTAGATTTTGGCTAGGCTAGTGGGTAGGCCTCGCCAAACTCACTCATGGGGAGGTGGCGAAATGCTAAGGGAGAGGAGAGGATTTTTAGACTTGGAAGATAACTTTGTGGATGAAGAATTCTTCATCTAAAGGGGGGTATTTATAGCTCAAGCCTTGGCCAACCAATGGCCAAGATGAAGACAAGTGCAAGGCAAGTGTAGGGTGAGGATTAACTATTCACAAATATCCTACCAACTCCTTGACTTTGTGCAAGGCACAAAAACGTGCCAAACCTCTCCATTTTCGTCCAATGGACGATTCTGTCCATCGATGGGAGGTGCAGTGTCGCCCTCCCGTTGGTCCAAAATGTTTCGTCTCTCGGAAAAATCCGCAAAAATTAGAAATGGCATAGCCGGAATTTTCCCTACGAAAGCTGTGAAAACGTTTCGTCGGAAAACGATTCTTTTAGTGAGTTGTGCACAAATAAAAACGTCCAAGGCTAACTTTAAGGCCAAACTTTTTGTACGTATTCCCTTACGTACATACTCTGGAAATACGGGGTATAACACAATCATCGAGCCCTGTAACATATTGTTATACCCCGTTGTTCCAGGGTATGTATGCGAGGACGTACGTGCGAGAATACGACAGAAAGATTGGAAAGGAAGAAAGAGGTGATTTTTCCACGGAAAAGTTTCCGGTTTTTGTGAAGGAAAAAGGTTCGTTAATGGGAATTGGATTCCCAGATTTGGTATTCGGACTTCCTGGAATATTAGAGAATTATGGAATTTTATTTTCTAAATGGTCACGTGGGCCCACGGAGAAATTTACTGGTTTGGGCCCACTTTATTTTCGAGATTTTGGCCATTGTGGATATTTTCTAAGATGTTTTATTTTGGGCCAATAGGAGGGTGACACGTGTCACCCCGCCTGCGTGGCTCGCCGAATGACATTTGTGCACAACACCCGGTTAGAGTCGATTTTCGACGAAACGTTTTACATAACTTGCGAAGGGAAAATTCCGGCTATTTCTTTTCTTATTTTTGCGGATTTTTCCGAGCTACGAAACATTTTGGACCAAAGGGAGGGGGACATGTGTCACCCTCACATCGAAGCAGTGGGCGTGACTTGGCCGATGAAGGGCAAGTTGATGGTAGATATTTGTGTAGATATTTGAGGGTTTTAGGAGTAGGGACTAGGGGCACTGGGCATATCTTGCCCTCCACTTGCCCCCACTTGGCTAGATCTTGGCCATTGGTTGGCCTTCACTTGACCTATAAATACCCCTCGTGATGAACTTCTTCATCCACTCTTCACTTGTTCTAAGTCTTGGAAACCCTCTCCTCCCTTGTTGACTCTCGCCCAAGAGCCCTCTCCTCAGTGAAGGCCTTTGGCCGAAACCCCCTCCCTTTGTGAGCTTTAGCCGAGAACACCCCCCCTCTCTTTGAGTGTTGTTCTCGTGTAACACACCCCCCACCCTTGGTTGAGAAATACTCTCCAAGTATTGTTATAATGCCCAAATTACCTTAGCCGTATACCTTATAGTATTCCAAAGTTACCTCTATACGTAGAGTCCGGAAATACTACCGTATGTCCTCTTTGTCTCAAACCGAAACCCTAAGGAAAATCTCCATAGTTTGTTGGAGTATTAAGAAGAGGTCGCGTAGTACTTCTAAGGGTTGTTTGGAGGGGTTGGAGCGCTCGGAGTTGGAGCTAAACATTGCTAAGGATCGACATCTCTACTTGGATAATTATGGGCTTATCGAGGTAATTATCTTGTCCCCCTATTGTAATTGGAAATTACATGTTGTTAGAATATATAGTTGAAGTATACTATGTATATAATCAACATAGCTTGTGGCAATGTCCTTGGACTTAAGCTCAAGATCGAATCAATCAGAATTACATGGGACATTACTAGACTTGTGTAATTTGACGGTAGGGCGGTCGCCCAATTTCCGTAGGATCTTGCGTCTAGATTTATTCTACCGAGTAGTCTAGACGTTGATAGACTTGTGTAACCTGTATAGGTTGAATGTTACGTGAGTGGCGTGCTACTTGAGAAGGTGGACCAAAGTAGCCGTTATAGCCGTGAGCGATTTGCTAATAGTCGATAATCGTCGCGAGGTATGTGAACCTCTTCCTATCTCTTCTAGCATGATATGTGTATAACTATGTAGTACGTAGACGTCGTGTATTAATTGAACATAGTTATGCAATGTCTTTTGACTTAAGCCCGAATAATAATAATCTTGAAGTAGTTCAAGAGAATTAAGAACTGTTTTTAAAAGAAGAGTAATACTTGGTTTTAAAATCTTAAGAGTTATACTAGCTTTATGGGAAGTTAGGTATAATGGCTTAAGAGAGATAAAACGAATGATTTATTTATTTTAAAAGTTAAGAGACTTGATCTTGTAAGATAAGAGACTTAACTTAAATGAATTATATGAATTTTGTGTGAAACCTCATTCGTGAGTAATGAGTACTTGGTTTTTAAAAGGGATAATGTTTTACTGATTTCGGAAATCAGAAATGTATCGACAAACCACTGCAAATTAATAAAGGAAAATGTATTGAATAATTAAGTATTATTAAAACCAAGAGAAACTTCCATCCGCATGTAAGCTAAGATGAGACAAAATGATATTTCCTAGATCATGGCTGCTGTAATAAGATTGTTATAAACAAGAATATCCTACTCACATATAAGGCTTATGTTTCTCCGATTGTTTAAAAGAGAATTATATTCTTAAATGAATAAGACTATGAACTACGAAACCTTTCTAAAATAAGAAACGTGAACATTTGAAATTAGGCAAACTTGGACGTTTGGAAAATAATGTTGTTACTTGATTTTACAAAGGTAAGAGTTTTGGTTTTCTTAAAAGGATACCACTCTATTTTATACTACGTATTGTGACTTATGTGAAAGAAATGATCTTTTAAAGATTTAATGTGTGAAGTACTTTGGGGATAGATACCCGAACTTGTTAGTAGAAAGTACCATGTGTGAATAACTTGATTGTATTGGCCTTGTGATACTTTCTTGTTGATTTGATAAACATGCTAGGATGCTACGTGTGTTAGTATCTTGTGATGTTAGTGTAAAGGGGTTTTCCCCTCGACTGCGCTTAAAGTTGTTTGACTATCAGCCGTTATGTTGGTATTGTACCACTCACCTTGACTTGTGTCCGGAGGTTAAGCCGCCTCCACGCGGGTAGACTCGGCGATGCAGGACCATGATTCGAGAATACCTCATGCGGGTCCGGGGATCCATGCGGAACTACGGAGTTCCGTTAGTTTACGACCCTTGTGGTCACGCGGTCTTGCGCTACGCGGATCGCGAGTCCGTGATCGATGCCGGGAGTACCCTCGATGCGGGGTTATACCTCACGCGGCCTATGAGGTTGGCCTATGCGAGTCGGAGAGTTCGTGGCTAAACGCGCACATTTGATCTCGCGGCGAGTGACCAATTTTTATCATGTGACGGTGCAGACAGATATCATGACACGCTTTATGACCTTGTTGGTACCGCTGGTGTTAGTAGTCGGCTATGCCTTCGCATTTACCCCTGCATCGTTTTATTAGGACACAGTGGGACACAGTGTTCATGTGTATTCCTTGGTGCTTGTATATCATAAATCGCCGGTGAGGAAGGTATTCCACGCACGATTGATGTTGTGGCGTGAGACCCATTGTTAAATTTGAGTGATGACTTGGCGTGAGTCGACTTGATACGATCGCTATTTATGGTGAATCGTAGTTTGGTTATCATACATGTCTCCTGCTTTGTATAGACTACTATGATTTCATTTACGATTTATTTTCGCCACATACTGGTACTGTTATCGACCTCGCTTCTGGGCCGCGTTCATGCCGCAGTAAAGGTACACCGATCATTGATCCTCGCTTAGGTCATTGCCGTTGGGAAAGCTGTTTCTCCGAGGCTTATCGATGGTATAGCCCTGTTGTTGTGGGTGTTTACATTCGGTATGGCGGGCCCCGCCCGCCATTGTTGTCGTATCATTTCTTAGAGGTCTGTAATCGCTGTGGCGGTGGTTTGTAAAAGGATTAAACTGCTTCTGGAAAAGTTGTTGTATATATATATGCCGAAAGGCAAGTTTTTCTCAGATTATTGTTTCATATTTCATAATATGTCTTGTATCGTTTTATGTTCCGCTGATTACTCTGATGTTGTATCACTAGGGTGCCCGGGATAAGACACCAGTCACGGGCCCGGAATCGGGTCGTGACAAAAGTGGTATCAGAGCAGTTAATCCTCGGAAAGTGTCTACGCATCGTATCCGAGAGTCTTGATTATCGGTGTGTTGTGCACCACGCCAATAATCAGGAGGCTATAGGATAGTTAGGATTGGTTTCTATTCTTCTCACTCTGAGATCGTGCCTTAGAGCTGTGTTGTAAGTTGGACCCTCTAACGAAATTCTTTCCCTTACCGTTATGCCTCCGCGTAAGGCAACCCGGGCCCAGGAGGGCAAGGCAGCCGAGGGAGCTGCGAGTAGAGTTCAGAGGGTTATGAGGGCACAGGCCCAATCATCACCTGAGTTAGGTGCTTCATTTGGGGAGTTCTGCGACGTCACTAGCCCCAGCAGAGTTTAGCACGGCGGCGGCAGTTCCTACTGCGGCCATGATATTTGAACCTTCGCCCACGGCATCGAACCGAGAATTTAGATTGCAAAGAGGCGACCCTATTACTAGCTATAGATTTGGCTACAAGAGAGTATACCGATGTACCGCGAGTCTTGATGACTACCTAAGAGAGGGTTGTGCAAGAGTAATTCTTCAGTTGGGCTTGAGCATGGCCTGTGTACGGGCTTATGCGCAGCAGGCCGAGAAACGTAGAGATCGACGGGTTAACCGAGTAAGATTTTGGGGGATAGAGAAGGTGTGAGCCTTAGAGTGTTATACGTAGAGACCTTAGAGGTAAGGCCATCTCGAGTAAAGGTGTAGTGTTATGTTTGATCCTTATCGGAGTGCATAGTGCACGTGAGCTATGTTTGGGAGAGGTCCCTAAGTAGTATGAAATGAAAGAGGGTAGTTGAGCTAAGAAGACCGCTAGGTTTTCGTAACGTGTTTAGTAAGATTGTTCCTTCGGGGAGATAGTATTTTGCGCTAGGGTCGGGTTGAGGCCACATTACGGTCAACCCGCGGCATGTTGGTGGTGGGTCTGGTTGTGGTGGTCCCGCCGGTGGTAGGGTCACGAGGTGTTAGGCCCAAGTTTAGTTAACCAACGCACGAGTTCGTGGATCGTTCGACCGGTGGTCGGGCCGATGGGGCAGCCCATCGTGTTCTTCTGTCGACCATTCACTTGGGCTGTTGATTTATCGTAAAGGTTGTAAGGTCGCACGGTGCCTACCTTCACCTTATGGCGCATGGAGCCAGTGCGGCTGTTTTTGTTTCTCGGAAGTCTTACCAGCAGGTTAAGAACTCAGTGAGTCTCAGATCGCATTCGCCTGCCGTCGTGGATTTCGAGGTAGTTGTGAGGATTGTTGTCTCGTGGAGGAGCGTTTGAGCTACCATTTCGGTGTTCGGATGTCGCCTTATGAAGCCTTGCAGGGCGGAAGTGTAAGTTGCCGGTCGATTGGTTCGATGTTGGCGGTGGTTCGATAGTTGGTTCAGCTTGTTCCACAGATCGTGGATAGTGAAGCTTGTCTGTAAGTTACGGCACGGAGGAATCGTCGCGGATAATCGGCGACGACGCCAGAGTTCGTGGACGGTGGTCTTCTTGAAAGTACCACCCGCATGGTGTGACGAGTTTTGGAAACGAAGGAACTTAGCCCGAGTTACTTGGGCCTTTGTGAGTTCATGTGAAGGATAGGCCAGTTGCTATATGTTAGCATTTGCCGTCCGACTTAGGAGGCGAGACGTCCGATCTTCGTATTTATGTTGGGGCCGAGCGTATAAAGAGGCGAGCCTCTACCACGAACAGACCGAACCGTGGCTCCGTATGGCACATCCACGAGAAGCGGCCGTAGGTACGCCGAGGATCGCAGTTGCCCGCACCATTTGTTGGGTCGTCGGAGCAAGGCTCGCGGCAAAGTGACAAAAGTGGTATCTGTGACTAAAGAAGTATATTTTTGACCCCGGGAAGAGGTATTTGTGGTGATGTTAGAAGTGTTTCCTTGTAGACTTGGATGTAAGTATATTGCGCAGGTGTTTCTATGGCCAGGTATGGCAGGATTGTTTCGTAAGTATAGTAGTGAAGACTATACTGGCGCACGTTTGTTTTGAGACTTAGAAGGAACATTCGGGACGAATGTTTCTAAGGAGGGGAGAATGTTATACCCCGTAGTTCCGTGGTATGTATGCGAGGGCGTGCGCGAGAATATCTGTAAAGATTGGAAAGGAAGAAAGAGGTGATTTTTCCACGGAAAAGTTTCCGTTTTGTGAAGGAAAAGGTTCGTTAATGGGAATTGGATTTCAGTTTGGTATTCGGACTTCCGGAATATTAGAGAATTATGGAATTTTATTTTCTGAATGGTCACGTGGGCCCACTGAGAAATTTACTGGTAGGGCCCACTTTGTTTTCGAGATTTTGGCCATTGTGGATATTTTCGGAAGATGTTTTATTTTGGGCCAATAGGAGGGTGACACGTGTCACCCCCGCCTAGGTGGCTTGGCCGAATGACATTTGTGCACAACACCCGGTTAGAGTCGATTTTCGACGAAACGTTTTACATAACTTGCGAGGGGAAAATTCCGGCTATGTCTTTTCTTATTTTTGCGGATTTTTCCGAGAGACGAAACATTTTGGACCAACGGGAGGGTGACATGTGTCACCCTCACATTGGAAGCAAAGTGGGCAAGACTGGCCGATTGCAGGGGCAAGTTGATGGTAGATATTTGTGTAGATATTTGTGAGGGTTTTAAGGAGTAGGGACTAGGGGGCACTTGGGCATATCTTGGCCCTCCACTTGCCCCCCACTTGGCTAGATCTTGGCCATTGGTTGGCCTTCACTTGACCTATAAATACCCCCCCTTGTGATGAACTTCTTCATCCACTCTTCACTTGTTCTAAGTCTTGGAAACCCCTCTCCTCCCTCTTGTTGACTCTCGTCCAAGAGCCCCTCTCCCCCTTGTGAAGGCCTTTGGCCGAAACCCCCTCCCTTTGTGAGCATTAGCCGAGAACACCCCCCCTCTCTTTGAGTGTTGTTCTCGTGTAACACACCCCCCACCCTTGGTTGAGAAATACTCTCCAAGTATTGTTATAATGCCCAAATTACCTTAGCCGTATACCTTGTAGTATTCCAAAGTTACCTCTATACGTAGAGTCCGGAAATACTACCGTATGTCCTTTTTGTCTCAAACCGAAACCCTAAGGAAAATCTCCATAGTTGGTTGGAGTATTAAGAAGAGGTCGCGTAGACTTCTAAGGGTTGTTTGGAGCGGGTTGGAGCACCCGAGCGGAGCTAAGCGTTGCTGAGGATCGACATTTATACTTGGATAATTATGGGCTTATCGAGGTAATTATCTTGTCCCCCTATTGTAATTGGATATTACATGTTGTAGGAATATATAGTTGAAGTATACTATATATATAACTGAACATAGCTTGTGGCAATGTCCTTGGACTTAAGCCTGAAGAACTGAACTGAACTGTAATTACATAGGGTATCAGACATGAGACTTGTGTAATTTGACGGTGGCGGCTGCCCAATTTCCCGTAGGATCTTGCATCTAGATTTATTCTACCGAGTAGTCTAGACGTTGATAGACTTGTGTAACCTGTATAGGTTGAATGTTCTGTGAGTAGCATGTGCTACTTGAGAAGGTGGACCAGGCTAGCCGGGTTATAGCCGTGGAGCGATTTGCTAATAGTCGATAATCGTCGCGAGGTATGTGAACCTCTTCCTATCTCTTCTAGCATGATATGTGTATAACTATGTAGTACGGTAGACGTACGTGTATTAATTGAACATAGTTGTACGGCAATGTCTTTTGACTTAAGCCCGAATAATAATAATCTTGAAGTAGTTCAAGAGAATTAAGAACTGTTTTTAAAAGAAGAGTAATACTTGGTTTTAAAATCTTAAGAGTTATACTAGCTTTATGGGAAGTTAGGTATAATGGCTTAAGAGAGATAAAACGAATGATTTATTTATTTTAAAAGTTAAGAGACTTGATCTTGTAAGATAAGAGACTTAACTTAAATGAATTATATGAATTTTGTGTGAAACCTCATTCGTGAGTAATGAGTACTTGGTTTTTAAAAGGGATAATGTTTTACTGATTTCGGAAATCGTAAATGTGTATCGACAAACCATCGCAATTAATAAAGGAAAATGTATTGAATAATTAAGTATTATTAAAACCAAGAGAAACTTCCATCTGCATGAAGCTAAGATGAGACAAAATGATATTTCCTAGATCATGGTCTTTGTAATAAGATTGTTATAAACAAGAATATCCTACTCACATATAAGGCTTATGTTTCTCAGATTGTTTAAAAGAGAATTATATTCTTAAATGAATAAGACTATGAACTCTGAAACCTTTCTAAAATAAGAAACGTGAACATTTGAAATTAGGCAAACTTGGGCGCTTGGAAAATAATGTTGTTACTTGATTTTACAAAGGTAAGAGTTTTGGTTTTCTTAAAAGGACAGTACTCTATTTTATACTACGTATTGTGTGACTTATGTGAAAGAAACAGATCTTTTAAAGATTTAATGTGTGAAGTACTTTGGGGATAGATACGAACTTGTTAGTAGAAAGTACCATGTGAATAACTTGATTGTATTGGCCTTGTGATACTTTCTTGTTGATTTGATAAACATGCTAGGATCTACGTGTGTTAGTATCTTGTGATGTTAGTGTAAAGGGTTTTCCTCGATCGCGCTTTAAAGTTGTTTGACTATCACCGTTATGTTGGTATTGTACCACTCACCTTGACTTGTGTCCGAGGTTAAGCCGCCTCCGATGCGGGTAGACTCGGTGATGCAGGACCATGATTCGAGAATACCTCATGCGGGTCCGGGGATCCATGCGGAACTACGGAGTTCCGTGTTAGTTTACGCCTGTGGTCATCGCGGTCTTGTGGCTACGCGGATCGCGAGTCCGGGGCGATGCCGGAGTAGCTATCCTCGATGCGGGTTATACCTCACGGGCCTATGAGGTTGGCCTATGCGGAGTCGCGGAGAGTTCGTGGCTAGACGCGCACATTTGATCTCATGCGCGAGTGACCGGCTTTTATCATGTGATGCCTAGACAGATATCATGACACGCTTTATGACCTTGTTGCATCGCTGGTGTTAGTAGTCGGCTATGCCTTCGTATTACCTGCATCGTTTTATTAGGACACAGTGGGACACGTGTTCATGTGTATTCCTTGGTGCTTGTATATCATAAATCGCCGCGGTGAGGAAGGTATTCCACGCACGATTGATGTTGTGGGCGTGAGACCCATTGTTAAATTTGAGTGATGACTGAGGCGTGAGTCCTCGACTTGACATGACCGCTATTTATGGTGAATCAGTAGTTTGGTTATCATACATGTCTCCTGCTTTGTATAGACTACTATGATTTCATTTACTGATTTATTTTCGCCACATACTGGTACTGTTAGATCGACTCTTCGGGGCTGCGTCATGCCGCAGTAAAGGTACACCGCCATTGATCCTCGCTTTTAGGGTCACAGCCGTTTGGGAAAGCTCCGTTTCTCCGAGGCTTATCGCCGTATAGCCCACTTGTTGTGGGTGTTTACATTCGTGGTATGGCGGGCCCCGTCCCGCCATTGTTGTCGTATCATTTCTTAGAAGTCCGTAGTAATCGCTGGCGTGGTTTGTAAAAAGGATTAAACTGTTCCTGTTGAAAAAGTTGTTGTATATATATATGCCGAAAGGCAAGTTTTTCTCAGATTATTGTTTCATATTTCATAATATGTCTTGTATCGTTTTATGTTCCGCTGATTACTCTGATGTTGTATCACTAGGGTGCCCGGGGTAAGGCACCAGTCACGGGCCCGGAATCGGGTCGTGACACATATCGGTGCACTCGATCCTCCATACTAGCTACTAATGCGGGGACGTACCGGGCCAATGAGTCAAACTCCAAATTGTACTCCCGAACCGTACGCCCGTTCTGCCGCAACACCAAAAATATGTCGGCCCGAGCCCTCCTCATCTGTGGAGGCAAGAAGTGTGCAAGAAATGCCTTTGAGAACTCGTCCCATATAGCTGGAAGTGCATTCTCTCCCCGGGACAGCTCCCACGAATCAAACGATCAGCGGTATCACGCAAATTGACGAACCTAGGACCACCGACTCGGTCTCCGATGCCTTGATCACTCTCATGATCCGTCAGAATCGCCGGATGAACTCCTGCGGATCATCCTCGTGCCTCGACCCATAAAACTCGGGCGGTTACATCTCGGAAAATCCCGTAGCCTCCAACTATCTCGATCTAGGTGAACCATGGTGCTCAGGAATCGCGGCGTCCTATCCTCAAGTCCGCCACAACCTCGCCATTAATCGCCCACTTTGCAACCCATCTCTTCGCTTCCGCATCGCGGATCGAGGCTCGTGTCTTGTGGTCTGCAGAGATCGCGCCGCTTCTACTCGCAGCTCCTTCGCCGCTTTGCCCTTCGGGCCCGTTGCCTTGCGCGAGGCATAATCGTAAAAACGGCACGCCGAGGGTCCAACTTATAACACAGCTCTAAGGCACGATCTCAGAATGAGAAGAAGGGAAACCAATCCTAAATGTCCTATAGCCTCCTGATTATAGATGTGGTGCACAACACATCGATAATGAAGACACTACTAGACACGATCTGTAGACACTTTCCGAGGACTAACTGCTCTGATACCACTTTTGTCACGACCCGAACCCGGGCCCGTGACTGGTGCCTTTCCCCGGGCACCCTAGTGATACAATATCAGAGAAAACCAGCGGAATTAAAACTTAAACATGCAAATAGACATGGATCAAGATGAAAGAAAATAGGCCAACCAAAATGGTTGCCTTTCAGCATATATATACAAAGACATTTTGAACAGTTACAATCCTTACAACCCTGCCCACACCAGTGCTACAGACCTCTAAGATTTATACAACAACTATGACGGGACAGGGCCCCGCCATACCCCTGAATGTACAAGAACCTACAGACTCAGGGTAACATACCAAAGATAAGCCTCCGAAGGAACGGAGCTTCCCAAGACGCTGAAAGGTGATCCTAAAAGCGGGGATCGACAGCCGACACTCTACCGCGGCGTGAACGCAGCCCCAAGGAGGTCGAGACAACAGTACCAAGTATGTGAATCAGTAATATCAGAAATGAAATCATAGCAGTCTATATAAAGCAGGAGACATGTATGATAACCAAACTACAGTACACACATATAACAGTTATATCAAGTCAGGGTCTCACGCCCTCCACATCAATCATGCCCGTGGAATACCTTCCTCACTGCCGGCAGTCTATGATATGATAACACCAAGAAGTACACCTGCACACCAAGTCCTACCTGATGCCACAGCCGTACTAACAATACAATACAACCAAACCACGAAGCTGACACGGGGCAAGTACGAAAGCCGACTACCAGATACCAAGGCCAAACAGTAAAACCTCATGGAGAGCTAGTCCATGGAATAACAACCCCAATGGAACCATACCCGTGCGCCACGCATCGTGTCAGTATGTCCAAAAGGAAACAATAGGACAGCAATCCCAATGGAACCATACCCGTGCGCCACGCATCGTGTCAGTATGTCCAAAAGGAAACAACAAGATAGTAATCAAAATGGAAGCATACCCGTGCGCCACACATCGTGTCAGTATGTCCAAAGCGATTAGCAGAAATAACACTATCAACAGGAGCGTACCCGTGGAATTCTCCACACGCCAAGACGTCCAAGTAAGTTCTCAGCAAGTCAACCGACCCTCCATCGAGAGACGCGGTAGAATAGAAACACAATTCTTGCACAACAAAGGCTATCACAACAAGCATAGGCAAGTTTCACAACAACAAGCATAGGCAAGTTTCACAACAACAAGCATAGGCAAGTTTCACAACAACAAGCATAGGCAAGTTATACACAACTCAAGGTACTTTCATTTTATGTCAAAGTCCGGGTTTTAACCCTAAAATACTACGTACGTTAAATTCCTTTTTAGGAGATCCATTCCTTTTATAAAAGTCACCCGATACCCGTAGTATAAAAATAGAGTGACTTACATCTTTTAAGTAAAGCAAAACAACTTCCATACTTTCCTTTTTAAAACCAAATCAAGGCAATACCATGCCTTCTTTTTAGACCAAAACACTTCTCTTTTTAAAGTCAAGTTACCACATTAAAACCAATGATAAAACCCTTTTTCATAAAGTCGTTATAACTCACTTCCCATAAAGTTGTTATAACACTTTATGTTTTAAACCAATTTAAGACAAAACAACGCCTTTCTTTTCCCTAAAGTTCCAGTTTGCCTAATTTCAATTACTCAAGTCTCTTTTTAGAAAAGTTTCATAGTTCAATGTCTTAATCTCTTTTAAAACAATTGAGTAACATAGGCCGTATGTGTGAGCGCTTATTCTTGTTTATAACCATTTATTAAAGCAGCCATGATCTAGAAAATGTAATATCATTTTGTCTCATCTTAGCTTCTATGCAGATGGAGGTTTCTACTGGTTTTAATAATACTTCATTATTCATTACATTTTCCCTTTATTAACGCTGCAGTGGTTTGTCGATACTCATTCTGATTTCCAAAATCAGTAAAACGTTATTCATTTTAAAAACCAAGTACTCATTACTCACGAATGAGGCTTCACACAAAATTCATATTAATTCAATTAAGTTAAGTCTCTTATCTTTTAAGATCAAGTCTCTTAACTTCTAAAATCAGTAAACCATTCTTTTTATCTCTCTTAAGACGTTATACCTAACTCCCCATAAAGCTAGTATAACTCTTATGTTTTCAAACCAAGTACTCTTCTTTCAAAAAGGTTTATTAATTCTTTTGACATACATTCAAGGTTCTTTATTATTCAGGCTTAAGTCAAAAGACATTGCCGTAACACTACATTCAGTTAACACACGTACGTCTACCGTACTATATATATATATATATTTTATTCAGGCTTAAGTCAAAGACATTGCCGTACAACTACGTTCAGTTAGCACACGTACGTCTACCGTACTATATATATATCTTTAAAATATCATGCTCAAGAGTATAGGAAGAATCACATACCTCGCGACGATTATCGACTATAAGCAAAATGCTCCACGGCTATAACCCGGCTAGCCTTGTCCACCTTCTAAGTAGCACATGCTACTTGCAGAACATTTAACCAATAAAGGTTATCACCATCAGAATACAGTCCTATGTAAATACAGTTTAATCTTCTACTTATATTCTTCTTCAGTTCAAGTCTTTTCTGTAATATCCTTCCATTACAGTTCAATACTCTTCTATGAATCTTATATTCATTTCTATACAACTATATTATATAATTCCCAATTACAATAGAAGGACAGTAGTATTTACCTCAATGAGCCCAAAATTATCCAAGTATAAAGTCGCTCCTGAGCAACGTTAAGCTCCTACTCCGAGTGCTCCAATCCGCTCCACACAACCCTTAGAAGTTCTACGCAACTTCTACTTAACACTTCAACCTACTATGAAGGTTTTCCTTAGGGTTTCGTTTAGTGGCTAAAGGAAGTATAATAGTATTTTCCGGGCTCTACGTATAGAGGAAACTTTGGAAAGTACTACAAGGTATTTGGGCTAAAGTATTTGGGCATTATAACAATACTTGGAGAGTATTTCTATAACACAAAGGGGGGTATTATACGAAAATAATAAGGCAAGGGGGGGGTTTGCCTCGTACACCACTGGGAGGGGGCACCCTCTCGCCAAGGCTTCACAAAGGGGGAGGACTCTTGGACGAAATATCAAGAGGGAGGGAGCATTTTGAGACTTAGAAAGATTGCTCAAGTTTGGATGAAATAACTCTTCAACAAGGGGGGTATTTATAGGTCAAGAAATGGCCAACCAATGGCCAAGATTCATCCAAGTGTAAGGCAAGTGTAGGGCTAGATTTAAACCATGTGGACCTTATCCATCTACCACAACAACTTGCACAAAATATCCTACCAACTACAAGCCACCTTTTCGTCCATGTTGCCACCCCAATGCTTCCAATGTGAGGGTGACACATGTCACCCTCCCGTTGGTCCAAAATGTTTCGTCTCTCGGAAAAATCCGCAAAAAATAAAAATGACATAGCCGTATTTTTCCCTTCGCAAGTTTAGTAAAACGTTTCGTCGAAAAACGATTCTTTTTGGCACTTGTGCCCAAATTTCGAACTTAGCCTAACTTTAAGGCTTAAATTATACACGTACGCCCTCACGTACATACTCTGGAAATACGGGGTATAACATTAATATATAACTATGGGTCTCACGCCCACAACATCAATCATGTTCGCATCATGGCGCGTGCCCCGGAATCGTGCCGGTGCGCATATGTCCATGATGCAACAATAATAACAATGCCGCATGGCCACATGCCCCCGGAATTCTGCATCGGTGCAGACATGTCCATGTAACATCAACAACAATATACTGGGTGGTCAACCCCGCGTAGCCACATGCCCCGAGTCTGACGGTGCGAACCGCCCATGTAACAATAATAACCATATATCGGGTAATCAACCCTGCCGCATGGCCACATGCCCCCGGAATTCTGCATCGGTGTAGACATGTCCATGCAACAATAATAATGGAAGCATACCCGTGGAATCTTCCGTCACTACCGGTACGTCCAAGTAAGCTCTCAACAAGTCAACCGGCCCTCCATCGAGAGACGCGGTAGTATAGAAACACAATTCTTGCACAACAAGGGCTATCACAACAAGCATAGGCAAGTTATACAACAACAAGCATAGGCAAGGTATACACAACTCAAGGTACTTCCATTTTATATCAAAGTCCGGGTTTTAACCCTAAAGTACTACGTACGTTAAATTCCCTTTAAAGAGATCCATTCATTTTATAAAGGTCACCCGATACCCGTAGTATAAAAATAGAGTGACTCACATTTTTAGGTAAACCAAAACACTTTCCTTTTCAACAACATCCTTTCCCCTAAAGTTCCAGTTTGCCTAATTTCAATTACTCAGGTCTCTTTATTTTAGAAAAGTTTCATAGTTCATAGTCTTAATCAATTAAGAATATAATTCTCTTTTAAACAATCTGAGAAACATATGCCTTATATGAGTGTAGGTTATTCTTTTTCATAATCAATCTTATTAAGCAGCCATGATCTAGGAAATGTAATATCATTTTGTCTCATCTTAGCTTCTATGCAGATGGAGGTTTCTACTGGTTTTAATAATACTTTATTATTCAATACATTTTCCTTTATTAGCGCTGCAGTGGTTTGTCGATACTCATTCTGATTTCCGAAATCAGTAAAACATTATTCCCTTTTAAAAACCAAGTACTCATTACTCACGAATGAGGTTTCACACAAACATCCATATTAAGTCAAGTCTCTTATCTTTTAAGATTAAGTCTCTTAACTTCTAAAAATCAGTAAACCATTCTTTTTATCTCTCTTAAGACGTTATACCTAACTTCCCATAAAGCTAGTATAACTCTTATGTTTTCAAAACCAAGTATTACTCTTCTTTCCAAAAAAAGGTTTCTTAATTCTTTTAAAAATACATTCAAGGTTCTTATTATTCAGGCTTAAGTCAAAAGACATTGCCGTACAGCTACGTTCTGTTAACACACGTACGTCTACCGTACTATATATATATTCCTTTAAAATATCATGCTCAAGAGTATAGGAAAAATCACATACCTCGCGACGATTATCGACTATAAGCAAAACGCTCCACGGCTATAATCCGGCTAGCCTTTTCCACCTTCCAAGTAGCACATGCTACTCGCAGAACATTCAACCAATAAAGGTTATCGACCATCAGAATACAAATCCTATGTAAATACGATTTAATCTTCTACTTAATTCTTACGATGTGATTTGATTCAAGTCTATTCTAATATCCTTCTATTACGTTCAAATCTCTTCTATGAATCTTATATTCGTTTCTATACTACTACGATGTAATTTCCAATTACAATATAAGGACGATAGTATTTACCTCGATGAGCCCAAAATTATCCAAGTTTAATGTCGCTCACGAGCAACGTTAAGCTCCTACTCCGCGCTCAACCCGCTCCGAACAACCCTTAGAAGTTCTACGCAACTTCTACTTAACACTTCAACCGACTATGAAGGTTTTCCTTAGGGTTTCGTTTAGTGGCTGAGGGAAAGTATAATAGTATTTCCTGGGCTCTACGTATAGAGGTAACTTTGGAAAGTACTACAAGGTATTTGGGCTAGAGTATTTTGGCATTATAACAATACTGGAGAGTATTTCTACCAAGAGAGGGGGTGTATTTTCAAAACAACTAGGCTGGGGTACCTCGGCTAGAACACTACAAGTGGGGACCCTCTCCAAAGCTTCTCAGGGGAGGGGCTTTGGACGAACATAACTCTCAAAGGGGGAGGGATTTTTAGACTTGGAAAATGATTTTAGGATGAAGAAGTTCATCAACTTATGGGGGTATTTATAGGTCAAGCAATGGCCAACCAATGGCCAAGATCCATCCAAGTGTTAGGCAGGTGTAGGGCTAGGATTTAACCATGTGTACCTTATCCATCTACCACACCAACTTGCACAAAATATCCTACCAACTACAAGCCCAAGTCGTCCAACTTGCCGCCCAACCTCACGTCCAATGTGAGGGTGACACTTGTCACCCTCCCGTTGGTCCAAAATGTTTCGTCTCTCGGAAAAATCCGCAAAAATTAAAAATGACATAGCCGTATTTTTCCCTTTGCAAGTTTAGTAAAACGTTTCGTCGAAAAACGATTCTTTTCGGCACTTGTGCCCAAATTTCGATCCTTGCCAAACCTTAAGGCCTAAATTTTTATACGTACGCCCTCACGTACATACTCTGGAAATACGGGGTATAACATTCTCCCCTCCTTAGAAACATTCGTCCCGAATGTTCCTTCCCAAGACGGATAATGATGAAGTTCTTCTAACAAGTTGCCAACGCCACACCTGGCCACGAAATAACACACGTTCTCTTCCTTCCTTACTCGTTGTGCCCTTCTCGAAAACTTGAACTCTTCTAGTATACGTACCACACTTCAGTCATCGCTTCAGTTCCCAAAACTTTGGAGTCACCACCTCCAAACTTGGTCATCTTACTAGCTTCACTTTCCTCTAAGGCCATTCCCGGCCTTCACGAACCGATTCTGGTCGAACGCATCCACGAACTCATACGATGGTCATCTAAACTTGGGCCTAGCACCCTCGTGACCCTACCACCTGGCGGGACCACCCAGAGCTGACCCCACCTCGAAACAGGCCGCGGGTTGGCCCGCAACATGGCCTCAACCCGACCCACTTAACGCATCAAGCTCTTGTTTCCCGATCCGGAACAATCTTACCTATACAGGTCATGAAAGCTACCACTTCCATTTTATACCACCCAAGGAATTTTCCCACAAATACTCCACGTATACTTATACATTCTGACAAAGATCACCCGCAAAAATCTTGTACTCAAGACGGCCTTACATCTAAGGTCTCAATTGTAATATTCTAAGGTTCATCATTTTCTCACCCCCAGGCTTACCCTTTTACACTAACCAGGTTTCTAAATCACATTTTAGCACAAAGCTATCCGAACATAACACTAAACACATCATCATAACATCAATACATACAAGTCTCTAGAGGGTTAAGGATATACCTGAAAATAGGCGGTTCAAAGGACCGCTAAAACTGGGAACTTCCACCGCGACCTCTGCCGTGGCCTGCCGGTGTATGAACATCCTGCCTAGCTATGGAAGGTGAAGAACTCGCAACTGATACCGTAGTCTGTGCTATCCTACTACACACCTGCCTACGCTCTCGCCAGATGGCCCCGGCCGCAAAAATAACAAGCTCCTTGGTACCACGACACTCCCGAAATGCGGTCTACCACATCGACCACCGAGGTAGGGGTATCGCATCCGCCCACACCCTACTCCCGAAATCTGAACCCTGAGCTCGACTGCTCCTGAATCCCGGATGCCACGAAGGTTGTGGAGGACCACTCTGCCGGGCGGAGGTACAAAACTAGTATCTTCTTTGGCGGTCCGCCTCGAAAGTCACCAAAGGACCTGTTGTTCGGCCTCTTACGCTGATCTTGGTCATTCGTCGACCTCTCCGCTCCTCACCCAGTGCATAAGCCTACATGCGGGCAATGTCCATGCGGTGAAGAGCTACACCGAACAAGCCTCTGCTAAGTAGTCATCTAACGTAGCGTGGCGGTGTACTCATCCTCCATATCGGCTACTCTGAGGGCATACCGAGCCAATGAGTCGAACTACACATTGTACTCCCGAACTTTACGCCCGTTCTGCCTCAACATAAAAAATCTGTCGGCACTAGCCCTACTCATCTGTGGAGGCAAGAAATGTGCAAGGAATGCCCCTGAGAACTTCGTCAAACGGTGGAAGTGCATTCTCTCCGGGACAGCTCACGAATCAAACGATCATTGCGGTATCACGCGGCCGATGCGAATCTAGGACCAGCGACTCGGTCTCGAAGCCTCGATCACTCATGATCCGTTATGGCTTCGGATGAACTCATGCGGATCATCCTCGTGCCTCGACCGTAGAACTCGCGGGCTACATCTCGTAAAGTCCGTAGCCTCAAACTATCCGATCTTGGGTGAACCGTGGGTGCTACGGGCTGCTGCGTCCGACCTATCCTCGTTCGCCACGATCACGGCGATGGCGGGCCATCTCCTTGTACCCCAACTCCTGCCCGGTGTGGGGTGAAGGTGCGAATGCGTGGTCTCATCGACCATCTGCTGCGGCTCTAAACTCTGCTTTGAAATTTGGCGGCGTCGCAAAACTCGCCGTCTGAGCAACATCTCGTATTGGCCAGGGCTGCACTCGTACTCCTCAGTATCTCACTAGCGGCTCCTCATGCCTTGCCCACTGGGCGGGTTGCCTAGCGGAGGCATAGCGGCGAAACGAAATCGTCGAGAGGGTCAACTTACAACAACTCTAAGGCATGATCTCGGAATGAAAAGAATGGAAACCAATCCTAAATGTCCTGCGACCTCACGATTATAGATGTGGTGCACAACACACCGATAATCAAGACTCTACTAGACACGTTACGTAGACACTTTCCGGATTAATCGCTCGATACCACTTTTGTCACGACCGAACCGGGCGTGGTCGTGCCTACCGGGCACCCTAAGTAGTCATACATCGAGAAAATCAGCGGAACATAAAACAAGACATAAAGCAAGAGATATTATATATAAGCAGGCCCAAAGCTTGCCTTACGTATATAAATACATAAAAACCGAACAGTTTAATCCTTTTTACAACCACACTTGCAGCATTACTACTGGACCTCTAAGATTTACAACAACCATGACGGGGCGGGCGCCATACCACAGATGTACAAGAACCTCAACTCGGGAACACATACCGAAGAATAAGCCTCGGAGAAAGCGGAGCTTCCCAATCTGTTGGCGTGATCCATGGCGAGGATTAACTACGGTGTACTCCTACGATGGCATGAACGCAGCCCGAAGGAGGTCGGACAACAGTACCAAGTATGTGGCGAAAATCTGCGATTAAATCATAACGATCTATATAAAGCGGAGACATGTATGATAACCAAAATACGATGCAACATAAGCGATCAAGTCGAGGACTCACGCCTCAAAGTCATCACTCGATATATAACTATGGGTCTCACGCCCACAACATCAATCATGTTCGTATCGCCGCATGCCCCGGAATTGCAGCCGGTGCGGCGTGTCCATGATGCAACAATAATAACAATGCCGCGTAGCCATGCCCGAGTCTGCGCCGGTGCGGCATGTCCATGTAACATCAACAACAATATCTTTGGGTGGTCAACCACTGCGTAGCCACATGCCGAGTGCGCCGGTGCGGACCGTCCATGTAACAATAATAACCATATATCGGGTAATCAACCTGCGCGTAGCCACATGCCCGAATTCTGCGCCGGTGTAGACATGTCCATGCAACAATAATAATGGAAGCATACGTGGAATCTTCGTCCTGCCGACGCGTCAAGTAAGCTCTCAATAAGTCAACCGGCCCTCCATCGAGAGACGCGGTAGTATAGAAACACAATTCTTGCACAACAAGGGCTATCACAACAAACATAGGCGAGTTATACAACAACAAGCATAGGCAAGGTATACACAACTCAAGGTACTTCCATTTTATATCAAAGTCCGGGTTTTAACCCTAAAGTACTACGTACGTTAAATTCCATTTAAAGAGATCCATTCATTTTATAAAGGTCACCCGATACCCGTAGTATAAAAATAGAGTGACTCACATTTTTAGGTAAACCAAAACACTTTCCTTTTCAACAACATCCTTTCCCCTAAAGTTCCAGTTTGCCTAATTTCAATTACTCAGGTCTCTTTATTTTAGAAAAGTTTCATAGTTCATAGTCTTAATCATTTAAGAATATAATTCTCTTTTAAACAATCTGAGAAACATATGCCTTATATGAGTGTAGGTTATTCTTGTTCATAATCAATCTTATTAAGCAGCCATGATCTAGGAAATGTAATATCATTTTGTCTCATCTTAGCTTTTATGCAGATGGAGGTTTCTACTGGTTTTAATAATACTTTATTATTCAATACATTTTCCTTTATTAGCTGCGATGGTTTGTCGATACTCATTCGATTTCGAAATCGGTAAAACATTATTCCCTTTTAAAACCAAGTACTCATTACTCACGAATGAGGTTTCACACAAACATCCATATTAAGTCAACTCTCTTATCTTTTAAGATTAAGTCTCTTAACTTCTAAAAATCAGTAAACCATTCTTTTTATCTCTCTTAAGACGTTATACCTAACTTCCCATAAAGCTAGTATAACTCTTATGTTTTCAAAACCAAGTATTACTCTTCTTTCCAAAAAAAGGTTTCTTAATTCTTTTAAAAATACATTCAAGTCGGGCTTAAGTCAAAGACATTTGCATGACTACGTTCTGTTAACACACGCGTCGTCTAGTACTATATATATATATTCCTTTAAAATATCATGCTCAAAGTATAGGAAGAATCACATACCTCGCGACGATTATCGACTATAAGCAAAAGCGCTCACGGCTATAACGGCTAGCCTTGTCCACCTTCCAAGTAGCACATGCTACTGCGAGAACATTCAACCAATAAAGGTTATCGATCTCGTAAATACGATCTATGTGTAAATGATTTAATCTTCTACTTAATTCTTACGATGTGATTTCGATTCAAGTCTATTACGTAATATCCTTCTATTACGGTTCAAATCTCTTCTATGAATCTTATATTCGTTTCTATACTACTACGGTATGTAATTTCCAATTACAATAGAAGGGCGATAGTATTTACCTCGATGAGCCCAAAATTATCCAAGTTTAATGTCGCTCAGCAACGTTAAACTCTACTCCGTCTTGCTCGACCGCTCGAACAACCCTTAGAAGTTCTACGCCTTCTACTTAACACTTCAACCGACTATGAAGGTTTTCCTTAGGGTTTCGTTTAGTGGCTAAAGGAAAGTATAATAGTATTTACTGCTCTACGTATAGAGGTAACTTTGGAAAGTACTACAAGGTATACAGGCTAGAGTATTTTGGCATTATAACAATACTTGGAGAGTATTTCTACCAAGAGGGGGTGTATTTTGAAAACAACTAGGCTAGGGGTACCTCGGCTAGAACACTACTGAGGGGACCCTCTCGGCCAAAGCTTCTCAAGGGGGGGCTTTGGACGAACACTCAAAGGGGGAGGGATTTTTAGACTTGGAAAATGATTTTAGGATGAAGAAGTTCATCAACTTAGGGGGGTATTTATAGGTCAAGCAATGCAACCAATGACCAAGTGTCGGGACCGAACCGGGCGTGGTAGTGCCTTACCCGGCACCCTAGTGATACAACATCGAGAGAAAATCGCGGAAATAAAAACATGAACATGAATTAAGAAAAGATAAATAAGCAAGCCAACCAAAGCATTGCCTTCATCATATATATACATAAATACCGACGATTATCCTTTTTACAAACCACGCCACAGTGATTACTGAGACCTCTAAGATTTTTACAACAGATATGACGGGACAGGGCCGCCATACCACGAATGTATAAGAATCTGACTCGGGTAACATACCAAAAGATAAGCCTCGAAGGAACGGAGCTTCCCAATCTGTTGAAAGGTGATCCTAAAAGCGGGGATCGACGGCCGATGTACCTTTACTGCGGCGTGAGCGCGGCCGAAAGGAGGTCGATCTGGCAGTACCAAGTATGTGAAAGCGTGAAATCACGTACATGAAATCATAATAGTCTATATAAAGCGGGAGACATGTATGATAACCAAACTACGATTCACAACCTAGAAGCGATCATGTCAAGTCGGGACTCGCGCCTCAAAGTCATCCCTCATGCGTGGAACTTCTTCCTCACCGGCGGATCTAGGTACAAATCATGTGATACGTATAACGGTCTCGGCCCATCTTATGGACCCAATATAGAAAGCGTGTGGAATACATTCCGGATGAACGGTAGTCGATGAAATACATTCCGGATGAGCCGTAGTCAAGTGAAATACATTCCGGATGAACCGGTAATCAAGTGAAATACATTCCGGATGAACCGGTAGTGAAATACATTCGGATGAATCAAGTGAAATACATTCCCGGATGAACCGGTAATCAAGTGAAATACATTCCCGGATGAACCGGTAGTCGAGTAGAACACAATACTTGCACAACAAGGCTATCACACGCAACATGGTCAAGTTTCATAACAACAAGCATAAGCAAGTTACACCCAACTCAAGGTACTTTTATTTTATGTCAAAGTCCGGGTTTTAACCCTAAAGTACTACGTACGTTAAATTCCTTTTAAAGAGATCCATTCCTTTTATAAAAGTCACCCGATACCCGTAGTATAAAAAATAGAGTGACTTACATCCTTTAAGCAAAACAACTTCTCTTATTAAAGCCAAGTTTCCATTTTTAAAACCAATGATAAAAACCCTTTTAAAACCAAGTGTTACTCTTCTTTCAAAAATGGTTTCTTAACATTTGAAATACATTCAAGGTTCTTAGTATTTAGGCTTAAGTCAAAGACATTGCCGTACAACTACGTTCAATTAGCACACGTACGTCTACCGTACTATATTATTCAGGCTTAAGTAATAAGACATTGCATTACTATATATATCTTCCTTTAAAATATCATGCTCAAGAGTATAGGAAGAATCACATACCTCGCGACGATTATCGACTATAAGCAAAACGCTCCACGGCTATAACCCGGCTAGCCTTGTCCACCTTCTAAGTAGCCCATGCTACTTGCAGAACATTAACCAATGTAGGTTATCAGTCTACTGTAAATACGGTCCTATGTAAGTACAGTTTAATCTTCTACTTATAAATTCAGGCTTAAGTCCAAAGACATTGCCACAAGACTATGTTCAGTTCTATATATAGTATACTTTAACTATATATTCCAACAACATGTAATTTCCAATTACCACAGAAGGTCAAGAGTGTTTACCTCGATAAGCCCAAAATTATCCGAGTTTATATGTCGATCCTGAGCAAGGTTTAGCTCCTACTCCGGGCGCTCCAATCCGCTCCAAACAACCCTTAGAAGTTCTAACCAACTTCTACTTAAATACTTCAACCAACTATGAAGATTTCCTTAGGGTTTCGGTTTGAGACTAAAAAGGACAAAAGGTAGTATTTCCGTACTCTACGCAAAGAGGTAACTTTTGGAATACTACAAGGTATAAGGCTAAGGTATTTTGGGCATTATAACAATACTAGGAGAGTATTTTTATACCACAAAGGGGGGTATTTATACGAGACAACTAGGCTAGGGGTACCCCACTAACCACTGAAGGGGAGGAAGCTCTCGGCCAAGGGGAGGGAGTGTGGTGGGCCAGAAACTCAAGAGGAGGAGTAGTTTGAGACTTAGATAGATTGCTCAAGTGAGGATGAAGAATGTCTTCAACTAGAGGGTATTTATAGGTCAAGTGAAGGCCAACCAATGGCCAAGATCAAGCCAAGTGCCATGCAAGTGTAAGGCCAAGATTTAGCCATGTGCTACCTTATCCATCTACCACAAAAATATCCTACCTAACCCTTGACCAAGGAAAGGCACAAAATCGTCCAACTTAGCCCATTGTTGCCGTCACTCCTTCCAATTAGAGGGTGACAAGTGTCGCCTCTCGTTGGTCCAAAATGTTTCGTCTCTCGGAAAAATCGCAAAAATATAAATGACATAGTCGGAATTTTCCCCTACGAAAGTCGTGGAAACGTTTAAATCGAAAAACGACTCAATCGGGTGTTGTGTACAAATTTCGAAACTAGCCCACCTTTAGGCTTAAATTATTATACGTCGCCTCACGCATGCATACTCTGGAAATACGGTATAACATTCTCCTCCTTAGAAACATTCGTCGAATGTTCCTTCTCAAGGCGGATAAAGATGAAGTTCTTCTAACAAGTTTCCACTGCCACACATGGCCACAAACATAACACACGTCCTCTTCCTTCCTTAATCGTCGTGCCCTCCTCGAACACTTGAACTCTTCTAGTATACGCACCATACTTCAGTCATTGCTTTAGTTTCCAAAACTTTGGAGTCACCACCTCCAAACTTGGTCATCTTACTAGCCTCAATCTTCCTTAAGGCCATACCCGGCCTTCACGATCCGTTTATGGTCGAACATATCCACGAACTCATACGATGGTCATCTAGACATGGGCCTAGCACCCTCGTGACCCTACCACCTGGCGGGACCACCCAGAGCTGACCCCATCTCGAAACAGGCCGCGGGTTGGCCCTCAACATGGCTGACCCGACCCACGTAACGCATCACGCTCTTGTTCCCGATACGGAATGATCTTACAAAATTACGTCCTGAAAGCTACCACTTCCCTCTCACACTACCCAGGGACTTATCCTTTCAACAAATCAGGTTTCTAAATCACATTTTAGCACAAGGCTATCCGAACAAAACACTTAACACATTAACATAACATCAAAACATACAAGCCTCTAGAGGGTTAAGGATATACGGCTACCGCTCCATTCTAATCATAAGTACGCCTGCGCGCATAATCGCATGAAAGCGATGAACACGCCATCGATCCGGTAGGCTGCGCCAAGCTTTCGGTACCTCTCCTATAAGCCTGATCTCGTCACATGGCCACACGGCGCAGTGAAACAAGCACCCGATAAAAGCGACATTCCGGGATGATGTTTGCCACATCGTGCACTGAGGGCGTGAATCGGTGGCTAGCACTCACGTATACCTGTGAACCAGAAGCCCTGGAGCTCTGACCAGCTCCCGAATACCCTGAACGTCCTGAAGACTGAGGAGGACCACTCTGTACTGGCGGAGGTACATAACTAGACTGCTGCTGAGGCGGTCCGCCTCGAAAGTTACCAAAGGACCCTGCTGTTCTGGCCCTCTTCTGCTGATCTCTGTCATTCCGTCGACCTCTCCGTGCCTCACATCCTAGTGCATGAGCTTGCATGCGGGCAATGTCCATGCCGGTGAAGAGCTACACCGTACAAGCCTCGCCAAGTAATCATCGGCCCGGTGGCGTAGCGGTGTACTCATCCTCCATATCGGCTACCACAGGGAACATACCGAGCTAATGAGTCGAACTACACATTGTACTCTCTAACCGCCCTCGCCCCGCCTTAATGTCAAAAATCTGTCGGCCCGAGCCCTCATCATCTGTGGAGGCAAGAAATGAGCAAGAAATGCCTCTGAGAACTCGTCCCAAATCGCTGGAAGTGCATGCTCTTCGGGGCGATTCCACGAATCAAACCGATCAAGCTGCAGATCACGCGGTGATGCGAACCAATACCACCGACTGCGCCTCGAGGCTCGATCACTCTCATGATCCAGTGGCTGTCGGATAAACTCACGAGTGCGTCCTCGGCTCTCGATCCATAGAACAACGGCGGGCTACAACTCGTAAAGTCACGTAGCCTCAGCTTGCTCGGGGTGAACTACGGGTGCTCACGGGGCTGCTGCATCCAGCCCTATCCTCATATCAGCCACGACCACGGCGATGGCGCCATCTCCTTGTACCCATCTCATCGCTCCGGTGTGGGGTGGAGGCTCAGTCTTGTAGTCTCGGCCCACTGCTGCGCTCTAAACTCTCTTTGGTGTTGGCGGCGTCGCGAAACCCGCCGTCGGGCTTTGCTCGACCGCCAGGGCTGCCCTCGTACTCCTCTGTATCTCACTAGCAGCTCCCTCAGCTGCCTTGCCCACCTGGGCCCGGGTTGCCTTACGCGGAGGCATAACTGATAAAGGAAAGGAATACGTCAGAGGGGTCCAACTTATCACACAGCTCTAAGGCACGATCTCAGAATGAGAAGAATGGAAACCAATCCTAAATGTCCTATAGCCTCCTGATTATAGATGTGGTGCACAACACATCGATAATCAAGACTCTACTAGACACGATGCAGACACTTTCCGAGGACTAATCGCTCGATACCACTTTGTCGGGACCGAACCGGGCGTGGTATCGTGCCTACCGGGCACCCTAGTGATACAACATCGGAGAAAATCGTGAAATAAAAACATGAACATGAATTAAGAGAAAAGATAAATAAACGAGTCAACCAAAGCGATTTGCCTTCATCATATATATACATAAATACCCGACGGTTATCCTTTTTACAAACCACGCCTTGCAATTACTACAGACCTCTAAGATTTTTACAATGGCTATGGCCGGACAGGCCGCCATACCACGAATGTATAAGAATCTACACACTCATGGTAACATACCAAAACATAATCCTCCAAGGAACGGAGCTTCCAATCTGAAAGGTGATCCTAAGCGGGGATCGGCAATGATGTACCTTTACTGCGGCATGAACGCGGCCCCAGAAGGAGGTCGATAACAGTACAAGTATGTGAAAGCGTGAAATACCATACATGAAATCATAATAGTCTATATAAAGCGGGAGACATGTATGATAACAAACTCTGATTCACAACCTAGAAGCGATCATGTCAAGTCGGGGACTCGCCGCCAAAGTCATCCTCATGCGTGGAACTTCTTCCTCACCGGCGATCTAGGTACAAATCATGTGATACGTATAACGGTCTCGGCCCATCTTATGGACCCAATATAGAAGCGTGTGGAATACATTCCGGATGAACGGTAGTCGATGAAATACATTCCGGATGAGCCGGTAGTCAAGTGAAATACATTCGGATGAACCGTAATCAAGTGAAATACATTCGTGATGAGCCGTGATCGAGTGAAATACATTCCGGATGAGCCGGTAATCAAGTGAAATACATTCCGGATGAACGTGAATCAAGTGAAATACATTCGGATGAACGGTAGTCGAGTAGAACACAATACTTGCACAACAAGGCTATCACACGCAACATGGTCAAGTTTCATAACAACAAGCATAAGCAAGTTACACCCAACTCAAGGTACTTTTATTTTATGTCAAAGTCCGGGTTTTAACCCTAAAGTACTACGTACGTTAAATTCCTTTTAAAGAGATCCATTCCTTTTATAAAAGTCACCCGATACCCGTAGTATAAAAAATAGAGTGACTTACATCCTTTAAGCAAAACAACTTCTCTTATTAAAGCCAAGTTTCCATTTTTAAAACCAATGATAAAAACCCTTTTAAAACCAAGTGTTACTCTTCTTTCAAAAATGGTTTCTTAACATTTGAAATACATTCAAGGTTCTTAGTATTTAGGCTTAAGTCAAAGACATTGCCGTACAACTACGTTCAATTAGCACACGTACGTCTACCGTACTATATATTATTCAGGCTTAAGTCAAAAGACATTGCCGTACTATATATATCTTCCTTTAAAATATCATGCTCAAGAGTATAGGAAGAATCACATACCTCGCGACGATTATCGACTATAAGCAAAACGCTCCACGGCTATAACCCGGCTAGCCTTGTCCACCTTCTAAGTAGCCCATGCTACTTGCAGAACATTAACCAATGTAGGTTATCAGTCTACTGTAAATACGGTCCTATGTAAGTACAGTTTAATCTTCTACTTATAAATTCAGGCTTAAGTCCAAAGACATTGCCACAAGACTATGTTGATTCTATATATAGTATACTTTAACTATATATTCCAACAACATGTAATTTCCAATTACCACGGAAGGTCGAGTGTTTACCTCGATAAGCCCAAAATTCTCCGAGTTTATATGTCGATCCTGAGCAAGGTTTAGCTCCTACTCCGGGCGCTCCAATCCGCTCCAAACAACCCTTAGAAGTTCTAACCAACTTCTACTTAAATACTTCAACCAACTATGAAGATTTCCTTAGGGTTTCGGTTTGAGACTAAAAAGGACAAAAGGTAGTATTTCCGTACTCTGCAAAGAGGTAACTTTTGGAATACTACAAGGTATAAGGCTAAGGTATTTTGGGCATTATAACAATACTAGGAGAGTATTTCTATACCACAAGGGGGTATTTATACGAGACAACTAGGCTAGGGGGTACCCACGGCTAACCACTACTGAGGGAGGAAGCTCTGGCCAAAGGGGAGGAGTGTGGTGGGCGAAACTCGAGAGGAGGAGTAGTTTGAGACTTAGATAGATTGCTCAAATGAGGATGAAGAATGTCTTCAACTAGAGGGTATTTATAGGTCAAGTGAAGGCCAACCAATGGCCAAGATCAAGCAAGTGCCATGCAAGTGTAAGGACAAGATTTAGCCATGTGCTACCTTATCCATCTACCACAAAAATATCCTACCTAACCGCCGACCAAGGAAAGGCACAAAATCGTCCAACTTAGCCCATTGTTGCCGTCACTCCTTCCAATTAGAGGGTGACAAGTGTCGCCTCTCGTTGGTCCAAAATGTTTCGTCTCTGGAAAAATCCGCAAAAATATAAATGACATAGCGGAATTTTCCTACGAAAGTCAATGGAAAGCGTTTAGTCGAAACGACTCCAATCGGGTGTTGTGTACAAATTTCGAAACTAGCCCACCTTTAGGCTTAAATTATTATACGTACGCCCTCACGTACATACTCTGGAAATACGGGGTATAACACCAAGATCCATCCAAGTGTTAGGCAAGTGTAGGGCTAGGATTTAACCATGTGTACCTTATCCATCTACCACACCAACTTGCACAAAATATCCTACCAACTTGCCGCCCAACCTCACGTCCAATGTGAGGGTGACACTTGTCACCCTCCCGTTGGTCCAAAATGTTTCGTCTCTCGGAAAAATCCGCAAAAATTAAAAATGACATAGCCGTATTTTTCCCTTCGCAAGTTTAGTAAAACGTTTCGTCGAAAAACGATTCTTTTCGGCACTTGTGCCCAAATTTCGATCCTTGCCAAACCTTAAGGCCTAAATTTTTATACGTACGCCCTCACGTACATACTCTGGAAATACGGGGTATAACAATATACATGCCGAAAGGCAATCTTTTCTTGGATAAATTGTGTCTCTTTTACATTGGTTTCATGTCTTGTTTTTATATTCCGCTGATTACTCTGATGTATGACTACTTGGGTGCCCGGGTAAGGCACGATCCGCGGGCTCGGGTCGTGACAAAGTTATCACGACCCGACCCCGCGATGGTGCCTACTGGCACCCTTTCTACATCGAGAGAATAGCAGTGGAACATACACAACTGATAAAATCTTAAAAGATAAAATAACAACATGCTAGCCGATAAGGCCACCTTCCGTAAACTATACAAATAAAGCAGTACTTTTTTTTTTTCTGACCCAAACCACAATGTGACTACGGACCTCAAGAATAACAACTCGCGGGACGGGGCCACGCCATACCACTGAATGTACAACAACCGACAATACGAGGATAAGCCTCGGAATAAAGGAGCTTCTCAACGGTGAGCAGTGATCCTAAGAGTGAGGATCGGCACATGTACTTCACTGCGGCATGAACGCAGCCCGAAGGAGTCGATCTGACATGTACCAAATATGTGGCCCAGAAATCGTAATGAAATCATAAGTCTAAAATAAAGCGGAGACATGTATGATAACTCGATTAACGATTACCACGGTTCCTTACTAACAATGAGAGTAACTAGTAGTATACTTACAATATAAAATAGGAAGCTCACGATCAAAGCGGGACCACCGCGCGCGATGTCATTAAGCAATCCTACACAGGACTATTTCACCGCGTAGGTCACGTGGACCGCGTGAGGTATTCCTCGCGTGATGTATCGCCGCGTGGGACTATTTCACCGCGTAAGCCCTTACGGACTCGCGTGAGGTATTCCTCGCATAGGTCGATCCGCCGCGTGGGACTATTTCACCCGCGTAAGCCATACGGACTCGCGTGAGGTATTCCTCGCATCGTGGGTAGCAAATCCACGGAATATGCAAATGCCACAAACCGGGAATGACCATGATGAATAATATACCACTAGCACAAACCGGCTATCATACATAACATAAGCACTACCGGCTTATCATACAATATATAAGCAAGTTAAGAAATCCCCTAACTTCTTATTATCCTTGTTCATATACACTCTCATTTTAGTTTACTTAAGGCACTAACATGTCTTTATAAAATCCGGGAATTTAACCCAAAGTACTACGTACTTCTACTCTTTAAAACAAATGACTCTTTTTCCTATAAAACTTCCAAGATACTAATTAACCATAGTATCAAGTCGAAATTACGTTTCAAGACAAGTCACAATACCTTTAGAAATAAAGTTAGGTTTCTAAATCAAGTGACTCCTTTTCTTATAAAATCTTAGGCAATTGATGCCTTAAAATCAAGTCATTTATCATACTTAAATTACTTAGAGTAAACCACTCTCTTTAACTTTCCATAAAGCTATTATAACCAACTTCCCATAAATCCGTTATACTAGCTTTATACATTAGCAACTTACATACTTCTTTATAACCAAGAGACTTAAACTTTCCAACAAAACAAGTACCAATAATACTTTCAACATACTTAAAGTCTCTTATCTTTTGAAAGCCAAGATATCCTTAATATTTAACAAGTGAGTTAATTCCCTAACTCAATCAACTTGGACATGCTTAAAATAAGCCAAGGATATCAAATGGACCTAGATTGTCAAAATCTTGTACGTCTACCGTACTATACATTTACAACCTATTCATGCTCAAGAGATAAGAAAGTTCCACATACCTCTTCGGTTTAATCCACCTGCTAAGTCCAATTCGCCGTACGTAGTATGTCAACCTATAATGACCATAGTACGTCTATTAACATCTTACTTCAAACATAGAATATTATAAGTGTAAAGTCTCTAAATTCTACGGAAAATCGGACATCACCTCCTTTGTTTCTACTCACTTGCCACCTTTTTCAAGGCCGAGTACAATAACCAAACACGCCACATTTAACGCCCAACAAAGTAGCTAACAATAGGGGATTACACGCTTAATCAAGACATGTAAAATTCCGCCCCACAATATATAACAAACTAGTCTAAACTAACACAAACCACTAGTCCAATTTCGGCCACATTGAGATGCAACAATACCAATTCTTATCCAATTTCCATTTCAATCCAAGTTGTTAGCATAACATGATATCAAGTCGCAATCGATTATAACTACTATAATCTTCAAGTAAGTAACATGCGACAATTCTAGTTAACGACCAAATTGTAATTCAATTTCAAATGACTCAACATGTCATTTTCGGATTTGAGCTTCCAAATTTCCATAACACTTATCCAACTTCATAACACATATTACATGATCATTTCTAACTTATAATAACATGGAATCTTCAATTACAAAAGTAAGACGAAGATTATACCTCATTTAGCCCAAATATGATCCAAGATTGCAAGTCGATCCTTAGCAACTTTAGCTCCTCCTTTTGACGTTCCAAACCATTCCAAGCAACCTTTAGATGCCTATGAAGAACTCTTCTTCAAGTTCCATCTTCAAAGTTGAATAATCCCTTAGGTTTTCGCCTTGCGACTAATACGAAAACACCACATTTCCGGGATCTTTCTATGGAGAAACACTTACAATACCCTTAGGTACCTTGGTTTAAAGTGGGGGGATTATTGGACAAGAAACAAAAAAAATTCTCTCTTGAAGGGTGCTAAAGCCGAGAGCCCTCTAAGGGTGTCTTCAAATTTTCTTGAAAAATTCTAAGTGTTAAGCCTTGTCTTGCTACTAAGGAGCTTATATAACCAAATGGAAGGTCTAGATTAGAACAAATGGGTGGTTTGGATGCACTTCACAAGGATCAAGCCAAGTGGCATTGACTTGGTCAACAATGTCAAGCTCTTGCCTTTGCAAGACTTGATCTTTTAAATTATGGTCAAATGACCAATTCCCCCATGTCATTTTCGTCCAAGACCTCTAAGGGGGGGTGACACGTGTCGCCCTCCCGTTCGTCGCAATATTTCGCTTTCCGACAATTCCATAATTCCGATAAATCTTTACTCGTCTCAAACCTTAACATTTTTTAGTTCTTACGTACGTTCTTAGAAACATATCCTGAAATTCCGGGGTGTAACATTCTTCCCCCCTTAGAAACATTCGTCCCCGAATGTTCTTTCGGGAGTCAAACTTAAAGATAGCGACATAGTCTCCTTACAACCCCTACATACCAATAATACCACACGTGGCCACATAACAATGCTCATACAAAGATGTCAAGCTGAACCCCATGTGTCAACGTCGGTTATCTGCATAAAGCTTCTGCTGACTCTAAGCTTACTAATAATCTTTCCTGGATAAGCTTCGCCTTATCCATAGCCCGCTGAGTCAAGTCTGGACCAAATAACTGAACCTCGCCTATGTCGAACCATCCAACCGGCGATCTACACTTTCTTACTTACAAGGCCTCATACAGGGCCATCTGAAAACTGGAAGGGTATCTGTTATCGTACATAATACGACAAGAGGCAATTAACCTTCCCGGCTATTTCTGAAATCAAAAACACAGGCCCGCAACCTATCCTCAAGTGCCTGGATAGTACGCTCTGCGGCCAGTCGGTGCGAGGGTGTAATGCAACACTGAGACTCACCTGTGTCCCTAATCCCTTCTGAAAAACCTCCAGAAGTTATCCGTAACCGAGCTCATCTGTCTGTCATCATAAACGTAGGAACCCTGTGCAGTCTCACAATCTCTCTGCTATACAAGCTAGTAAAACCTCAGCCGAGTAAGTGGTCCCAACAGGAAGAACACGGCTGGTTTCGCCAGCCCATTTACCATGACCCCCAGGGAGTCGCACTTCCTCCGAGTACGATGCCACCCTGTAACAAGATCCATATTAAAAACCGCCCATGCCTAAGTCGGGGTCTAAATCGCCTGTAATAGCCCACTGGGCTTCTGGTGTTCAACCATGACCTGCTACTAATTCGGATATTAAGCAACAACTCTGCTACGTCCCTTTTCCGGTCATCTTACCCATACATACATCTGAGGTCACGACACAACTTAGTCAACCCCGAACAATTTGAGCAATAAGCACTGTATGCCTCCCCTAAAACCTGCTGACTAGTCCTGCAGCACCGGGTACACACAATCTATCCTCATATCACAGCACCTCATCCGGTGCTACTCAAGCAGGCTCTTCACTTCTTGTAGAGCCGTATCTTGATACCGCATCATAACTGGATCCTCGTACTGTCGCCCCTTTACCTCTTCAACGACGGAAGACTCGGCAACCTCTCGGATCTAAACTTCATTAACCTTGGAAACAATAACCGAACCCCTCGGCTCGGTAGCTGAAGAATCTCACGGACCACGTCCTGTCTATCTGGCTGCCCATCTGGCAGACTACCCTTATATCCACGACAAAGAGTATACAGAATCGTCTTGGCTTTCCACGGGTGGCATAGGATATCGATATCACAATCCTTGAATAACTCTAACCACCGTCGCTGTCGCAAATTCTCTTCGCCTCGATCTGCAGACATACCGAGGCTTTGTGGTGCACAAATATCCACGTAGTGCAGAATACGTCATGCCCCCCAAATCTTCAAGGCATGATTTAACTACCGCCAGCTCTAAATCGGAAGTGGCGTAATTTCCTTTCCTGCTTCCCTAACTACCGGGAAAACATAGGCTCTATCCTTATCGGGTTGCGTCAGCACACAACCTAGCCCAACACTCAACGTGCTATCCTAATAACCTAACCCTCTAGTCTTTCAGGAGGAGTTAGAACTGTAGTCGAGTCAACTTATCTTCCAATAACTGGAAGCCTTTCTCATTCCTGTGAAATATTCGGGTATCCTTAATCTCACCTATGGTTCCTGTTTCCCTTTCTCTGTTGCAACCAAACTTGGTCACTAAACTTAGATTTGATTCCTTTGCTTGTCTCCTGGCTAAGACTCCCTGTCAATCACAATTTAGTGGGGGGAGGTTTTTCTTGATCTCGTCAAGTAGTAACCCGATGCTACCACCTTTCCTCAAGGTGTTCTTACTGCCCATTATTTACTAATGGTCTTACACTAGTCTGGGGTCATCATATCTCGTGCAACTTTCATAACCATAGTCGTATTCTCCTTTATTATTCTGGTCATAACCTTACCTTAGGCTTACTATTAGCAAAAGTATTTCTATCTTGATTCATAATCGTACAGTTTCATACATGCGTACAACCTGCATTTATATCTTTACGATACTTCCTCGACCAATTCGTACGTCGTTCTTAATTACCCCAACACAACACTTTTCCCACGGTTACCCACAACTGTAACCTATGGCATGACGATACCGAAGACCTTACCAGTCTCCTATCCTTCGTCTAACAACATGGGTACACATAATACGTAAAACTGTCCTTACGTGGGGGAGAGAACTTATCTCCCTTTCTTAAACTTTCCTTGGAGTCACAACCCTAAACACAGGGTCCTCTTGCGGTCCAGTAATTCTCTAATCATCACGCACCGCCTTTAAGTTCGTGTAGATTTTCCAATCTACCAAAGATGCCCTCAGCTTTCCGCCGGCAGCACTCGTACTTATTTTATTCTTGCCTTGCACATTTTCCTGAAATTATCCGGAAGGTCGTGGCCCTGACCGCCACACCAAACTAACTCCAAGTACCTCCAAGGGTACTTAACATAAATTCTTTCAAATTCAATTATTACTTACTTCCTACGTCAATTTTCCTCAAGTGAACAAGTCACACAGACTTAAAAAAAAACATGATGCCAAAGGAGGAAGGATAATTCACTGGTTACTACCACTTCTCTTCCTTTACACTGGATAATCACACGTAAAAGCGGAATCGAGCCAAACTCTCTCTGCAGTCAACGTTGGCATAACAAGGGGCCAACTAGCCCGTACTCATAATGACCTCAACGTCTGTCATAACAGCTCTGCTAGATCTGCTAGGGTCCAACGACTGTATCATTACCGACAATTATCTACCCGCTCAGCTACCACCCAACACTCCCGGGTGTAGTCACCTCGAAAGGTTCTCATAGATTCAGGCTTTATTTCCTTACACTTGGTTGCTCTCTCTTTTTTTCACTGGTCGTACTCTTTCTGTACTTCCAAACTTATACTAGCATACGTACATAAACTCCACACTAATTCTGGCCTCCACTCTTTGGAGTTACTAAATTAAACAATATAAGGCCTATTCCGGCTCTCACAACCTGGTTCCGGTGGAACACGTCCACGAACCCGTAAAATGATTAACTAAACTTGGGCCTTGCACCCTCGTGACCCTGTCGCGTAGCGGGACTACTACCAACTGATCCCATTTCATTTCAAACTATGGGGCGACCCTTAACGGATCCCCAACCCGACTCGGCGTCGTATTTAACTCTTTTCCTTGGTATGTCTTAACTTTTTACTACCCGAGGAGGCCTTATATACCTAAGGTCTCGGTGGTTATCAACATTCCTAGGCTCACAATTCCCATGGTCCAAGCCTAACTTATCAGTCCCCCCGTAAACGGGTACAAAAACTTCTCAATATACTGTAATCGGGTTGTCTTGTCCACAACAACCATACTTACTCCATACGGATCTCACCCGTACCATTCTCGAAATCCTACTACGTAGCTCAATCTATTAACATAGTCTTCTATTAAGTCCCTTAATTACCCTCTTGAGGGTCCATTACATCCTCACACAACTCATCATCACCTAATTATCTCAAATTAACACGTAAAACCTTGATGAGAGTTCCTTAACTGTTTCATACCTTCCCGGTATTTATTTCGTCCTTACCAAATCCTGGTAATCTAAAATCATTCTAGGCAACACGCGTCTGACCCTCATACCTAATTCTGTATAGTTGTATGTCCCAATACCAACTATACTACAAACATTACCAACCTGGATACGCAATCCACATAATCTTTCCTTGGTCACTGTTGCCTTTCTCGTAGCTGCAGACAACATGACTTGTTAGGGAGAGACGACCCTAACCATACAGCTCTATCGCACGATTTTAGAGTGAGAAGAATGGAAACCAATCCTAAATGTCCTGCAGCCTCCTGATTATAGATGTGGTGCACAACACACCGATAATCAAGAATCTACTACACGATGCAGACACTTTCCGAGGACTAACTGCTCTGATACCACTTTGTCACGACCCGACCCCGGGCCCGCGACTGGTGCCCTACCTGGGCACCCCTTTCGGTACACATCAGAGAATAGCAGTGAAACATCCACAACTAATAAAATCTTAAAAGATAAAATAACAACAGGCTAGCCGATAAGGCCACCTTCCGTAAACTATACAAATAAAACAGTACTTTTTTTTTCTTTACAGCCCAAACCACAATGTGACTACAGACCTCTAAGAATAACAACTCTGGCGGGACAGGGCCCCGCCATACCCCTGAATGTACAACAACCGACAATACCAGGGATAAGCCGATTTATCACGGGTCTTGATGATTATCTAAGGAAGGGTTGTGCGAGAGTAGCTCTTCAGTCAGGCATGAGCATGGCCTGCGTACGGGCTTATGCGCAGCAGGCTGAGGAACGTAGAGGTCGATAGGTTAACCAAGATCAGCAGAAGAGGGCCAGATCAGCAGGGTCCTTTAGTAACTTTCGAGGCGAACCGCCTCAGCAACAGAATGAATATGCGCCTCCGCCAGTGCAGGGTGGTCCTCCACAGGGTTCAGGACGTTCGGAGTATGCAGGAGTTGGTCAGAGCTCCAGGGCTTCTGGTTCACAGATATACGTAGGTTCTAGCCAGCCGGGTTCAGTTTTCCCTCAGTGTTCACGATGTGGCAGGCATCATCCCGGGGAATGTCGTCTTTTTGTTAGTGTTTGTTTTACATGCGGCCGTCAGGGCCATGTGAGGAGGGGATGTCCTAGTAGGAGGGATGCAAGTAGGAGGACTCAGCCTACCAGGTCGATTCTTGGATTCATGGTTCGGAAAGGAAGGGTGTTAGCTGTGAGGGCCACCCACCTCGGTGTGGCCGTTGTGGTAGGTGTCATTGTGGGGAGTGTCGTACTACTTTGACAGCTTGTTATGCTTGCGGCCAGCAGGGCCATTTTGCGAGAAATTGTCCAATCAGAGGTGGCGCGGATATAGAGACTCAGCCTTCAGGATCAGTGGCTAGTTCATCACCTTCTCTAGCTATGCGCCCAACAGAGCAGGATTATGATTAGAGCGGCAAAGGGGGGAGTGAAGCAGTAGATACAGGTATATCCTTAACCCTCTAGAGATTTGTATGTGTGATAAGATGTGTATATTTTAAGTGTTATGATAGCATTGTGTTAATTGGAATTAGAAAACATGGTTAGTTAGAAGGGTAAGATTGGAGACAAGGAAATTGTGAGCCTTAGAATATTATACGTGGAGACCTTAGAGGCGAGGCCATCTTGAGTAAAAGATTTATTTTTATGTTTGACCTTTATCGGAGTGCATATCATACGTGGGATATATTTGTGTGATAAGTCCCTGAGTGGTGTGAAATGAAAGAGGATAGTTGAGCTAAGAATGACCACTAGGTTTTCGTGATGAGATTTGGAAAGCAGGGAAAACTTAGCCCGAGGTTCTTTGGGCCTTTTCAGATCATTTGTAGAATAGGCCAGGTTGCCTATAAGTTAGCATTGTCGTCCGACTTAGAAGGCAGTACGTCCGGTCTTCCATGTTGCTATGTTTCGGAAGAGTATCGGAGATCCATCCAGGGTGTTCCCAGTTATTAGTGACCGGGTGACAGGGGGGTTATCTGTTATACCCCGTATTTCCAGAGTATGTACGTAAGGGAATACGTACAAAAAGTTTGGCTTTAAAGTTAGCCTTGGACGTTTTTTTTTTGTACACAACTCGCTTAAAGAATCGTTTCCGGCCGAAAGCGTTTCCACACTTTCGTAGGGAAAATTCCGCTATGCCATTACTAATTTTGCGGATTTTTCCGAGAGACGAAACATTTTGGACCAACGGGAGGGCAACACTTGGCACCCTCCATTGGTGGACTTGAATCGTCCATGGACCGAATTGGAGAGCCAAGGCACGTTTTTGTGCCTTGTGCACAAGTCGGGTTGGTAGGATATTTGTGTATAGTGAATCCTCACCCTACACTTGCCTTGCACTTGTCTTCATCTTGGCCATTGGTTGGCCCAGGCTTGAGCTATAAATACCCCCTTAGAGATGAAGTGTTATTCAGCCACCAAGTTATCTTCCCTGTGTACGTATCCTCTCCTGTCCCTTAAGCTTTGCGGCCAACACCTCTTCCCTCCCTTGTGTAGTGTGGCGAGAGCCTACCCCCTAGCCTAGCCGAAATCTACCCCTCCCTTGGTAGAAAAGTTGTCTTCTAGTATCGTTATAATGCCCAAAATACCTAGCCCAAATCCCTTAGTCCTTAGTAGAAGTTGTGAAGAACTTCTAAGGTTTCTTAGCCTCTGGGAGCGTACAACTTAGGAGCTAAACCTTGCTCGGTAGCGACTTTATCTAGGATATTATTGGGCTTACAGGTAACTAATCCTAACCCTCTTTTGAATTAGAGAATACTTACTGTTGTAGTATTAGAATAAGTATTAGATACTTAGAAGAATATCACGAATAGAATTGAGCTGTTATCACAGTAGAAGGGTTTAAAAGAAGAATAATTGAACTGTACTCACATAGGACTGTTTTCACAGTAAACTTACATAGCTCACCGGGTAGGGTTGTGCTGCCCGACTTTCCGTAGAATTATGAACCCCCGCTTAGAATGACCCTCGAGTAGTCTTTGATAGATATCGTGACTATTATAGGTGACTCTCGCGCGACATATTGACTTGGCGGTGGTTTTATTTGAGAAGGTATGTGATTCTTCCTAAAGCATGATATTTTACAATATATAGTACGGTAGACGTCATGTGTTAATCGAATAATAACTACGGCAATGTCTTTGACTTAAGCCCGAATAATACTTATGGTAATGCCTGGCTTAAGCTGAATAATACTTACGAATGCCTCACTTAAGCTTTGAATAACAAAGAATCAAAACATTTCAAAGAATCTTGAATCATTTTTAACGGAAGATAAATATTTGGTTTTAAAACAAAAGCGAAAGAGTTATACAGGCTATATGGGAATTTAGGTAAAACAACTTAACAAGATAAAAGGCTGCTTACTTGTTTTGTTTATTTAAGACTTGTTTTGATTTTTGTTAATTTTTGTAAGATTGTTTGATAAGTAGACATGTTCTGACGATAGCTGTGTTAGTGTCTTGTCATGCTGTGTTAGGGTGTCATTCTTGCTGTGCTTACGTTGCTAACCGTAAGTCCATTGTCTTGTTATTGTATCACCTACCCCGATCGTTATACGAGGCTTGCCCCTCGATCGCGGTCTATACGGCTATGCGGTCGTGAGACTATGCGAGCGCGGTATGCTCGAGATTGATCATTCGGGCTTTAGCACGATCACGGGGACTCCTATGCGGTCTGTTGAGACTATGCGGTCTTTTTGAGGCTATGCGGGCTGCGGGAGCCTAGGCGGATGCCGGGGGTTGGCTGCCCCCGATGCGAGAAATATCTCATGCGGGTCTGTGTGGGACCTATGCGGGCTGCGGAAGTCAGGACTAGGCACACAGAATGATACTATGGCGATTGGCCTTGCTTCGATCATTCGCGGCCTAGAATAGACCTGTTACAGTTTTCCTATTACTGTTGTTGTTTGTGATGTGGCACTACGTGCAATTGAACTGATTGTATTTGTGAAAAGGTTTTAAATACTTTGATTTCATTTTAAGTACTTTATAGTTTCACATACTTGGTACCTGTTATACTGACCTCCTTCGGGGGGCTGCGTTCATGCCGCAGGTAAGGGCGGCAGTGCTAGATCCACATCCTTAGGATCTTTGCGTTGGTGTCGGGAGCTCCATCTTCTCGGAGGCTCTACTTTTGGGTATGATCTCCTGTATTGTAGATAGTTTTGTAGATCGAGGGTATGGCGGCCCTGTCCGCCATAGTTGTTACTTCCTTAGAGGTCTGTACTATTGTACAGTTGGGATGTAGCGCAAAACTTGAGTTATTTATATTATGCCGAAAGGCAAGCTTTTCATCGAGATAAAGCGTGTCTTATTTTATAAAGCTGTTTCTGTCTTGTTTTATATTCCGCCGTTACTCGATGTATGACTACTTGGGTGCCGGTAAGGCACGATCCACGAACCGGGCAGGTCGTGACAAAAGTGGTATCGAGCGATTAATCCTCGGAAAATGTCTGAGGCCGTATCTAGTAAGTCTTGATTATCGGTGTGTTGTGCACCACACCAATAATCGTGAGGCTATAGGATATTTAGGATTGGTTTCCATTCTTCTCATTACGAGATCGTGCTTTAGAGGTGTTATAGGTTGGACCCTCTAACGTATTCCTTTCTGTGCTGATTATGCCTCGCGTAAAGGCCGGGCCCGAGAAGGGCAAGCGGTAGGAGGCGCTAGCGAGACACCCAGAGTTACGAGGGCTCGTGCCCGCCTATACGAGGCAGCGAGTTCTATGGCGCCCGGCCCAGCGAGACCACGGTACCAGCACCTCGTCCCACGGCTGGGCGGAGGTTAGGGCAAGGAGATGGCCCGACTATTGGCTAAAGTTGTGGCCCGATCTGAGGAGAAATTTGGATCACGGCGATTCCAGCTCGGCTCGATCGCACCGTAGTGTGCAGAGGCGAATAGTTTGAGGCTACGAGATTTCTTGAGTTGTAGCCGCGAGTTTTACTGGTCGAGGCGGAGGATGATCGCGAGTTCATCCGTCAGTGCAGAAGGATTATCACGGGTGATCAGGCTTGAAGGCGGTGTGACATTCGGTTCGCGTCATTGCGTGATACGCGATCGATTGGTTTGATTCATGGGAGCTTTCGGGAGAGCATGCACCTCCAGCGGTATGGGATGAGTTTTGAGGCTTTTCTCACACTTCTTGCCTCATGAGATGAGGAGCACGAGGTGATAGATTCTTGTTCTTTGAGGCGGGGAGGGCGCCGGTGAGGAGTACAATGTCGAGTTTGATTCTTTGGCTCGATATGTCCACTGCTGTAGCGAGAGATGGAGGGCGGTGCATCGCTATGTCATGGGCTAGATGATTACATGGCCGAAGTCTTGTGCGGTGTGTCCCTTGACCGAGCATGGACATAACCGTGTGCGACTCATACACTGGGTTGTGAGGCGTAGAGACCGCCGGGTAGAGCGATATCAGCGAAGAAGAAGGCCGAGCGGCGGTTCTTTTGGTGGTCCTCGAAGTGGCGGCGTCGTGAAGTCGGTTGCACCACGGCCAGTAGCGAGCGCTCCTACCTCATTTCAAGGCCCGGGCGGTCGGGGCGGTCGGGGCCCGGGACTTGATTTCGAGTAGCGAAGTGCTAACCGTTGAGTGCGCTCGGTGTGCCCGTTGTGGCGAATACCATTCAGGGGCATACTCGAGCTTGCTATACTTGTGGCGGCAGGTCACTTTGCGAGTTTGTCAGGCCGGGCGGCGGTGGTAGGGCTCGGCCTACGAGTGCATTGCGCTTCTTCATCCCGGCGATTACTCGCCCGGAGGGCAAGGTACACATGGATCGGTCGCGGCGAGTCGTGGCGCGAGTCGATTCTAGCGGTCCTCGAACCGCGTTTATGCTTTGTCGGTAGAAAGGATCGTGAGGCCTCACCGATGTCGTCACAGTACCTTTCACGGGTTTGATGTGTATGCTTTGATAGATCGGGTTCTACTTTGTCCTATATATCTCCCACTTGTTGCTAGTAGGATAGGGATAGAGCACGAGTCCATGGACCGCTTTCGAGGTAGCTACGCGATGGGTGATTCGGTGGTAGCTCGGCGGGTATATAGAGCTTGTCTGTGACCATTCTGATCGTCGGACCACTGGCGACTTGATAGAGTTGGAGATGATTGACTTGACGTGATTATGGGGATGGATTGGCTAGCTTCTTGCTACGCCAATGTAGGCTGAGAGAGAGAAAGTAATGCGGTTCCAGTTTCGGCGAGTCGGTTGTTGAGTGGGAGGAGCACGGTATCGCCGGGGTAGGTTTATTTCCTACCTCGAGGCTAGGAAGATGGTGCGAGAAGGGTATATCTACCATCTCGTTCGGGTGTTTGATCTTGAAGGCTGCGGTACGATTTTGATCGATTCGGTAGTCGTGAGTTCCCGGGCGTGTTTCGGATGACCTCCGGGTATCCCTCGAGAGGAGATTGAGTTTTGTATTGACATATTGCGGACACTCGGCCTATTTCCATTCCGCCATCTGAATGGCACTGCGAGTTGAGAGAGTTGAAGGATCGGCAGAGATTTCTTTGGAGAAAGGGCTTCATCGACCTAGTGTTTCTCCACAGGAGCCGGTATTGTTCATGAAGAAGAAGGGCGGGGCCGCTGCGCATGTGTTGATCTGACGGTGAACAAGGTGACCATTAAACGAATACCGCTTCCGGGATTGATGATTTGTTCGACCCGGATTCGCGAGTGCGAGATGTTTCTCAAGATTGATCTGCGATCGGGCTATCATCAGTGCGAGTCGAGAGGTGGATGTCCCTAGGATCGCATTCAGACCCGATGCGGGCATTATGAGTTCGGTCATGTCTTTTGGGTTGACCAATGCTCGCGGTATTCATGGATTTGATGAATCGAGTGTTCAAACCATTTTTGGACACATTTGTGATAGTGTTCATTGATGATATCTTGGTTTATTCGCTCGAAGCGGGAGCATGCGGAGCATTTGAAATTTGTCTTGTGATTCTCGAGACCGGCGGTTATGCGCCAAGTTTTCCAAATGTGAGTTTTGGTTGACTTGATGGCGTTTCTTGGGCATATTGCCGGTGATGGCATTCAGTGGATCGGCCAAGATCGAAGCGATCGGGACTTGGCCTGAACCTCTTACTCCGAGAGGTTCGCGATTTTACGGGCCTTGCGAGGATATTATCGGTTCGTGGAAGTTTGCTTCTATCTCGCACCATTGACTAGGTGACTCGTAAGCGGAGTTTGATGGGATGCTTGTGGCGGGGTTTCGATTCTTTGAAAGAAGCGACCGCCCCGTTCTTACTCTTCGGAGGTCGGATGGTTATGTCGTGTATTGTGATCGTCGGGCATCGGGTTGGGATGTGTGTTGATGCGGCATGGCGGGGTTATAGCATATGCGTCCGACGGTGAAGAAACACGAGAGAACTACCCACCCATGATTTGGAGTTGGCGGTAGTGATTCACGCTTTGAAGATCTGGAGGCACTATTTGTATGGGGTTCACGTGGATATTTATCTGAGACCACAAGAGCCTCGGTATATCTTGACGGAGGAGTGAACTTGCGGCGAGGCGGTGGTTAGAGTTGCTTAAGGATTACGATGTTGATATCTGTACCACGGGAAGGCGATGTTGTGGCGGATGCTCTTAGTCGTAGGTCGATGGGAGCCTATCGGATGTGCAGCTAGAGAGGAGGACATGGTTCGTGATTTGCATCGATTAGCGAGCCTTGGTGTCCGTTTGATTGATTACGATAGCGATGGGGTTAGAGTTCGTGAGGTTGCGAGTCTTCCATCGTTGAGAGGTGAAGAGGCAATTCGAGGATCCGCTTTGATTCGATATCGTGATCTGACTCTTCGTGAGGCAAGGGTCCTTTTGAGTAGCACGATGGGGTGCTAAGGTTTGAGGCGATGTGTGTTCCGGATGTTTGAGGACTTGGCGAGTTCTTGGGGAAGCACACGGTAGCGGCGTTACTCTATCCATCCGGTCGACCAAGATGTACCACGACCTTAGATCGTGTATTGGTGGGATGGCTTGAAGAGGGCGTTGCGAGTTCGTAGCTCGGTGCGTGTTGTCGCCGGTGAAGGTAGAGCACGAGGCACGGTGGTTTATTCTGACGATTTATCGAGATCCCGACGGAAGTGGGAGGTAATCAACATGGACTTCATCACGGGATTACCTCGCTCGGAGGAGACATGATTCTATATGGGTTATCGTCGACGGTGCGAAATCAGCCCACTTTCTTCCGTCGGGGCGACTTTTGGTGAGGATTATGCGGACTTTACATCAGAGATCGTCGGTGCATGAGTCCCTACCTCGATCATATCGCATGAGGAGCCCGATTCGGCTAACTTCAGAGGTCCTTCGAGAGGGTTTAGGGGCGGTGAGCTTTGAATCTTGCATTTCATCCACGAGCAGACGGACAGCAGAGCGCACTATCCGAACTCGAGGATATCTGCGAGCCCGTGTTATTGACCGATGGTAGTTGGGAGGATCATTTGCCTCTAGTTGAGTTTGCGTATAATAATAGCTACCACTCGGTATTCGGATGGCGCCTTATGAGGCCTTGTATGGGAGGAAGTGCGATCGCCTATAGGTTGGTTCGATGTGGGCGAGTGCGGCTAGTGGGACGGTTGGTGCAGCGATGGATAAGGTGAAGCTTATCCGGAAGCGACTATTGGCGGCTCGAGTCGGCGAAGTCGTATGCGGATCATCGTCGTCGGCATCCGGAGTTCGCGATAGATGATTGGGTTTTCTAAAGGTGTCACCCATGAAGGGTGTGATGAGATTCGCGAAGAAGGAAACTCACCCAAGGTACATTGGGCGTTTCAGATTGTCCGCAGGTAGGCAAGGTTGCCTACGAGTTGAATCTGCCGTCCGATCGGAGGCGATGCATCCGTGTTTCACGTATCTATCTTTGAGGAGATGTATCGGGGATCCATCTAGGGTACACCGATTGGCGATGTCGGTGTGAGGGTTATCGTATGAGAGATTCCCATAGCGATAGTCGATCGTCGGAGTTAGGCGTCTGCGGACGAAGGGCGTGGCCGTCGAAGTCTTGTGGCGGAACGAGCTCGGAAGAGGAGATGGCGTGGGAAGCCGAGGAGGACATGAGACAGTATCCTCACCTATTCCCACACCTCGGGTAATTCACTTTCCTACTTGTAAATTTCCATTATCATTTATGCCTAAGTGTTGTTTTGTGGCGTGTGTGGCATTTGCTAGCTGTTTAAGCTTCTTCGATAATCGTCTTGAGAAGGAACATTCGGGACGAATGTTTCTAGAGAGGAGAATGTTATACCCGTATTTCCAGAGTATGCGTGAGGGAATACGTCAAAAGTTTGGCTTTAAAGTTAGCCTTGGGCGTTTTTTTGTACACAACTCGCTTAAAGAATCGTTTCACGAAGCGTTTCCCACGGCTTTCGTAGGAAAATTCGGCTATGCCATTACTAATTTTTGCGGATTTTTAGAGGCGAAACATTTTGGACCAACGGGAGGGCAACTTGGCACCCTCCCATTGGTGTACTTGAATCGTCCATGGACGAAATTGGAGAGCCAAGGCACGTTTTTTGTGCCTTGTGCACAAGTCAAGGGTTGGTAGGATATTTGTGTTTAGTTAATCCTCACCCTACACTTGCCTTGCACTTGTCTTCATCTTGGCCATTGGTTGGCCAAGGCTTGAGCTATACATACCCCGCTTAGAGATGAAGAGTTATTCATCCACAAAGTTATCTTCCAAGTCTAAAAATCCTCTCCTCTCCCTTAGCTTTTCGTCAACACCTCTTCCCTCCCTTGTGTAGTGTGGCGAGAGCCTACCCCTAGCCTAGCCGAAATCTACCCCCCTCCCTTGGTAGAAAAGTTGTCTTCTAGTATCGTTATAATGCCCAAAATACCCTAGCCCAAATCCCTTAGTCCTTAGTAGAAGTTGTGAAGAACTTCTAAGGTTTCTTGGAGCTACCGGAGCGTACAACAGGAGCTAAACCTTGCTCAGCGCGACTTTATCTAGGATATTATTGGGCTTACCGAGTAACTAATCCTAACCTCTTTTGAATTAGAGAATACTTCTGTTGTAGTATTAGAATAAGTATTAGATACTTAGAAGAATATCACGAATAGAATTGAACTGTTATCACAGTAGAAGGGTTTAAAGAAGAATAATTGAAGCGTACTCACATAGAATTTGTTTTCACGATGAACTTACATATCTCACCGGGTATGGTTGTGCTGCCCTAATTTCCGTAGTATTATGAACCCCTGTTTAGAATGACCTCGGAGTAGTCTTTGATAGATATCTGTGACTATTATAGGTGACTCTGCCTTGCGACATATTCAACTTGGCGGTGGTTTTATTTGAGAAGGTATGTGATTCTTCCTAAAGCATGATATTTTACAATATATAGTACGGTAGGCGTACATGTGTTAAGCGAATAATAACTACGGCAATGTCTTTGACTTAAGCTGAATAATACTTATGGCAATGCCTCACGCTTAAGCACGAATAATACTACGATACCGTATGCCTAACTTTGAATAACAAAGCGAAAACATTTCAAAAGAATCTTGAATCATTTTTAACGAAGATAAATATTTGGTTTTAAAACAAAAGCGTAAGAGTTATCTTGGCTTTATGGGAAGTTAGGTATAACAACTTAAGAAGATAAAAAGGCTGTTTACTTGTTTTGTTTATAAAAGCCTTGTATTGATTTACATTAAGTGTTGTAAGATTGTTTGATAAGTAGACATGTTATGATGCTACGTGTTAGTGTCTTGTAATCTTTGTGTAAGTGGTCATTCTTCTTTGTGCTTACGTTGCTAACAGTAAGTCCATTGTCTGTTATTGTATCACTACCCGCCATTTGTTATACGAGGGCTTGCCCCTTGATGCGGGTCTATACGGCTTTATGCGGTCTGTGAGACTATGCGAGCAGCGGTATGCTCGGGATTGATCATTCGGGCTTTAGCACGATCACGGGGACTCCTGTGCGGTCTGTTGAGACTATGCGGTCTTTTTGAGGCTATGCGGGCTGCGGGAGCCTAGGCGGATCTTGGGGTTAGCTGCCCCGATGCGAAATATCTCATGCGGTGCATGTGGGACCTATGCGGGTGCGGAAGTCGGGACTAGGCACGCGAGAATGATACTATGGGCGATTGGCCTTGCTTGATCATTCGCGGCCTAGAATAGACTGTTACGCTTTTCCTATTCTGTTGTTGTTTGTGATGTGGCACTACGTGCAATTGAACGATTGTATTTGTGAAAAGGTTTTAAATACTTTGATTTCATTTTAAGTACTTTATAGTTTCACATACTTGGTACTGTTATCTTGACCTCCTTGGGGCTGCGTTCATGCGCGGTAAGGCAAGCAGTGCTAGATCCACTTCCTTAGGATCTTGGCGTTGGGGTCCGGAGCTCCATCTTATAGGAGGCTCTACTTTTGGGTATGATCTCCTGTATTGTAGATAGTTTTGTCTGATCGGGGTATGGCGGGGCCTGTCCGCCCATAGTTGTTTACTTCCTTAGAGTGCAGTACTATTATGCATTGGGATGAATCGCAAAACTTGAGTTATTTATATTATGCGAAAGGCAAGCTTTTCATCGATAAAGCGTATCTTATTTTATAAAGCTGTTTCTGTCTTGTTTTATATTCATTGGTTACTCGATGTATGACTACTTGGGTGCCGTAAGGCACGATCCGCGAGCCGAGGCGAGTCGTGACATTATCATATGAGGATAGCCCTATAGCGATGACGGAAATATGATACATATACTATAGGGAGTTTGGGTACGAGAAGGGTACGACGAGAAAGGGAAGAAGCGATCATGGGTTAAAAGAATAGAAGTGATCATTTCTTTGTGAGGTAAAGGTGCGAAGGGAGTATCTTTTAGACTTTGGGTGGGAGCTTTTGTGATGATAGAGGTGATTCCTCGTGGACTTGGATTTACGTATTTGCGCGTGTGTTATTTTGTGGCCAGGTGTGGCATTGGCAACTTGTTGGGTGAAGTGTTAAGAGAAGTTGGTTAGAAACTTCTAAGGGTTGCTTGGAGCGGGTTGGAGCGTAAGGAAGTGGAGCTAAACGTTGCTCAGGATCGACTTATAAACTTGGATAATTTTGGGCTTATCGAGGTAATGATCTTTACCCCCCCCCCCCCTATTGTAATTGGAAATTACATGTTGTAGTAGTTAATAATTGAGTATAAGATATATTGGAAGAATCAGTAAAGAATTGAACTGTATTTACATTGGACTGTATTTACAGTAGACTTGTAATATTATTGTGGAATAGAATTGTACACGTCCGGTTAGACGTGTAACCCCCCTGGAATTGTTGGCTTGGTAGCAGGCCTCGTTAGAGGAGGAGTTTTATGTGGTAACGGGGGGGGAGGTGCTGCCGAATTTTCCGTAGAATATGGAACCGTGTACTAAGAAATATTCTACGAAGGGGATCTAGAAGTTAATAGACGTTTTATGGCCATTATAGGTTGAAGTTCTACGAGTAGCGTGTTCTACTTGAAGGGTGGACAAGGCTATCAGGGTTATAGTACGGTGGAGTATTTTGCTAATTGTCGATAATCGTCGCGAGGTATGTGAACCTCTTCCTATCCTTTCTAGCATGATGTTTGTAAACTATGTAGTACGGTAGACGTACGTGTGCTAAATGAATTTGGTTGGCTTAAAACATAAAGTGTTATAACGGCTTTATGAGAAGTTTGTTATAACAACTTTATGTAGGTAAAGAAATGGGTTGTTGATTTTAAAAGATAAGGGACTTGACTTATATTTGACTTGATATGATCTATGAAGAACTTGAATTGTGTAGAAAGTTGTGAAACCTCATTCGTGAGTAATGAGTACTTGGTTTTTAAATAATAAGTTATATTGATTTTTCTTAAATTCCAAAGTAAGGAACTTGTTTTCTAAAAAGAGAAAGACTTGAAAATTTGAAGTGTTTTCGTAAAAAGAAGGCATGCTTTTGTCTTAAGTTTGTTTAAAAAGACGGTATGGAAATTGTTTTAGTTTACGTAAAAGGATAGTTGCTCTATTTTGATACTACGGGTATCGTGTGACTTTTGTGAAAGAAATGGATTTTTTTAAAAGAATTAAAGTATGTAGTACTTTAGGGTTAAAAACCCAGAATTGTTGACATGAAATAAAAGTACTTTGTGTGAGTAACTTGCCTATGTTTTGCCTGTGAAAGCCTTGTAATGACTTCTAGAAAGTGTGGTAAGTTGGTTTGATAAAGTGAACATGTTATGATGCTACGTGTGTTGGTATCTTGTAATGTTTGTGTAAGGAAATTATTCTTGTTGTGCTTACGTTGTTTAACGATAAGCCCGTTGTACTGGTATTATATCACATACCCCCCCTGACTTGTTATGATGCCGAGGATTTGCTACCCTCGATGCGAGGAATACCTCATGCAGTCCACGTGTGGCTTTATGCGAGTGCGGAAGTTCGGGGCGGGATGATCACTCCGGGTGTGTTACGCCCGTCACGAGTTTTATACTTATGCGGCCCATGTGTGGCTATGCGGACTTCGGGGTCGGGAGGATGCAGCGGGTTAGCTACCCCGTCGCGAGTACCTCATGCGGGCCTATGTGTGGCTTTATCTTGGAAGCGGTGAGTTCGAGTTAGACGCGCATTGATCACGAGGCAAGTGGCGGCCGATCATGTGGCGCGGTCTAGAAAGACCTCGTGATCTGATTTTATAGCATTGTTAGTACGGTGGGTTTTAGTAGTCGGCTATGCGCCATTACTCACCGTCACGGTTTTATTATGACGCAGTGGGACACGGTGTTCATGTGTATTCCTTGGTGCTTTTATATCATGGATTGGCGGTGAGGAAGGAATTCCACGAGGCAAGTGATATTGTGGGCATGAGACCCGTGGTTATATTTGAGTGATGACTTTAGGCGTGAGTCACGACTTGACATATTGCTTACATGTGTGTATCGTAAATTGGTTATCATATATGTCTTACATTTTATATAGACTATTATGATTTCATTTACGATATTTTGATTTCACATACTTGGTACTGTTTCTTGACCTCCTTGAAGTGCGTTCATCTGCGGTAGAATACACGATCGTCGATCCTCGCTCATAGGATCACAATTCGGCGTTTTGGGAAGCTCGTTTCTCGGAGGCTTATCTTTGGTATAGTCCACTGTCGTTGTAGGTACTTACATTCGGGGTATGGCGGGAACCACATCGTCGTTGTTGTTATAACATTCTTAGTGTAGTCTGTTGTAAAGTTGGGATATAGCGCTCACTCTTGATGTATATACATGCCGAAAGGCAATCTTTTCTTGGATAAACTGTGTCTCTTTTACATTGGTTTCATGTCTTGTTTTTATATTCCGCTGATTACTCTGATGTATGACTACTTGGGTGCCCGGGTAAGGCACCAGTCACGGGCCCGGGGTCGGGTCGTGACAAAATGGGTCGGGAAGTATACCTTTATGGAGATACTATATGACATTATCGCGTCGAGAATGGTAGGCGATATACCATTATGGGCGAACTATATGACATTATCGCGTCCGGGAATGGGTCGAGCGATATACCTTTATGGGCGAACTATATGACATTATCGCGTCCCAATGGGCGGCGATATACCTTTATGGGCAGATTATATGACATTATCGCGTCGAGAATGGCGGCGATATACCTCTATGGGCGACTATATGACATTATCGCTTCGAGAATGGGTCGGGCGGTATACCTTTATGGGCGAACTATATGACATTATCGCGTCGTGAATGGGCGGGCGAGATACCTTTATGGGCGAACTATATGACATTATCGCGTCGAGAATAGGCGGGCGTATACCTTTATGGGCGAACTATATGACATTATCGCGTCGAGAATGGGCTGGGCGATACACCTTTATGGGAGACTATATGACATTATCGCGTCGAGAATGGGCGAGCGAGATACCTTTATGGGCGAACTATATGACTTTATCGCGTCTAGAATGGGCAGGCGGTATACGCCGTGGGAAGATTCTTATGAATTCGCCGTGTCCCGCAAATGGGCCGGGTTACATTATCACGTATGGATAATCAAATTGAACTCCAAAATGAGGCGTCCCTCCATAAAGGGCCGGATTATGTTATGCAAGATAAGTAAGTTATATCGTAATGACCATGATGATTTTTCCTAAGTATGTACGTAAGAATTTGACTATAACTCTTATTGAAAATGGGAAAAGATAAGAATGTGCGATTAAGTTCATGAGTTGTAATGACATGGCAGGATATGATATTTACTTTTTATACTTGCCCCTGTCATTCTCTTATCTGATTATGATACATTTCTTGTACCTTATTTCCGTTCCATATTCGGTACCTGTGTACTAACCCCCTTCGAGGGGCTGCGTTCATGTCTGCAAGTTTAGGCACACAGTTGTGGATCCGCGGCTTAGGATCCTGGTTCAGCATTTTGAGATGGCTCCAATGTTCCGGAGCTTGTCATCATGGCTATGTATATTCAGGGGTACGGCGGGGCTTTGTCCCGTCATAGTATTGGTCCAAAATCTTAGAGGTCTGTATTCATATATGGGCTGGACTGGTTAGAGTTGTAATTACATTATTGAATAGTGTAGGCCCTTTTGGGTGATTTATATTATGGCAGCCTTATCGACTTTGCCTTTGTTTTTTTTAAAAAAAGTGTTACTTATTTTCCGCAGTTATTTTGTATTGTATGATTAGAAGGGTGCCCAAGTAGGGCACCAGACGCGGGCCCGGGGTTGGGTCGTGACAAAAGTGGTATCAGAGAAGTTAGTCTTCTGAAAGTGTCTACAGACCGTGTCTAATAGAGTCTTGATTATCGGTGTGTTGTGCATCACACCAATAAACAAGAGGCTACAAGATATTTAGGATTGGTTTCCCTTCTTCTCTCTCTGAGATCGTGCGATAGAGCTGTGTGGTTAGGGTGGTCCCTCCCTAACATATTATTGTGATTGCAGCTTTGAGAAAGGCAACAGTGGCCCAGAACAGATTTTATGGATTGTGTATCCAGGTTGGTAAAGTTATCGTATAGTAGGTATATTGAGGATGTATATCTGTACGAGTGTATTTATTTGGAGCCGTATATGTGTTGCCTAGGATGATTATGAGTTACCATGAATTGGTAAAGCCTTAATAAATACTTGGAAGGTGTGAAACAACTGTTGAATCCACACCTAGGCTTTGTATATGTATTGATTTGGAACATCAGGAAGTAATGAATTGTCTAGGATGGTGATAGACTCTTAGGATATCACGTTTAAATGAGTTGATAGCATACCCTGTTGTTAGATTAAGCGGGGTGGTACGCTTAAGTGATTGTGTAATTAATATGGGTATGGAGTAATTAGAGTTGTTGTGATTAAGACAACAGGACTTTGAGATTATGAGAAGCTACATTTCCCGTATGTGGGGATGATAATTGTCACACCCCGAACCCCGGGCCCGTGACTGGTGCCCTACCTGGGCACCCTTCTACCTTAACAACACAAGTAAACTGCGGAAATTAAATAACACCTCATTTTTTTTAAAACCAACGTACGTGCAAGGGCAAAGCCAAAGCGCCATATATACATAAACAAAAGACACTACACCGCATACGAGTCCAATCCCACATATGAATACGGACCTCTAAGAGTTTCTTGAAATATGGCGGGACAAGGCCCCGTGCCCATAAGCTTATACAAAGCACATCTTGAAGAACTTATACCAAAAGATAAACTCCCGAACGAAGGAGCTATCCAAAACTCGAAAGCGGGGCCTACACTGCCGATCACCAAGCTGCATTACCTAAACTGCGGCGTGAGCGCAGCCCCGAAGGAGGTCGATGAAGAATGTACCAAGTATGTGAAGCGATGAAATCTTGTAATGAAATCATAGCGATCTAAGCAAAGCAGAGACATGTATGATAGCCAACCTACGAGACACAACACATAACCATCATAACAAGTCGGGACGCATGCCTCAAGTCATTTCTAAAATATAACCATGGGTCTCACGCCCATAATATCAATCATGCCGTGGAATCCTTCCGCCACTTGGATCCATGATATAGTATAACACCAATAGGCATACATGAACACCAAGTCCCACTGTGTCCAAAAGCCCATACTGGCGACGGCTTGAAAAGCGAGAAGGTGGTAAGCGGTGGTATAACATCTTGGGGTTTACCCTCACTTATACTCTTACCCGGAGAAGGTGGTAAAGCATCTTGGGGTTTACCTCACTTATACTCTTACCTATCTCAACCGACCATCAAACAAAACAAGCGGGGGTATAATGTCTTGGGGTTTACCCTCACTTATACTCTTACCTGGAGAAGGTGGTATAGCATCTTGGGTTTACCCTCACTCATACTCTTACCACTATCTCGACCGTCGAACAAAGCGAAGCACTACCATGTCTTCTATAAAAATTCGGGAATTTAACTCAAAGTACTACAAATAGGAAGCAAGTGGCCCGTGGAATCCTACATCATCGTTTCTGTGACGCCCATTACTTTACAACAAGACCATGCCACCGAGACCGACACATACATAAATAACATAATCACTGCTCTCGAAGGCTATCGTATCACCAAGACAGCAATTCACTCTAAATCGATCGTTAGTGCTTATCGAAAGGCACAATTGGATATTATTATTAACTGCCAAAGTACTAACTGGCGCAATATAATATAATTTTAACAAGCCAAAGTACTTATCGGCACAAATAGAATAATTCTCATTTAACAAGCCAGCACTTATCAGGGCACAAATAATAATATTTTCTCACCGAGTATTTCCGCAGTACAAATGCGTGACGTGTAAATTTTAGCCTTAAAGACTAGACAAGGTTCGAATTTGTACACAAGTGCCGAAAAAGTCGTTTTTAAACGTTTCCAACGCTTCCGTGAGGAAAATTCGGCTATGTCATTTATAATTTTTGCGGATTTTTAGAGACGAAACATTTTGGACCAACGGAGGGTGGCATGTGTCACCCTCACATTGGAACTTCGACGGCAATTGGGACGATTTGGGGCTACTTTAGTTGGTAGGATATTTTGTGCAAGTTGTGTGGTAGATGGATAAGGTAGCACATGGCTAAATCTTGGCCTTACACTTGCTATGCACTTGTCTTCATCTTGGCCATTGGTTGGCCTTCACTGACCTATAAATACCCTCTAGTTGAAGACATTCTTCATCCTAAACTTGAGCAATCTATCTAAGTCTCAAACTACTCCTCCTCTTGTCTTGCTTTCGTCCCAAAGCCCCTCCCCTTGAGAAGGCCTAAGCCGAGAGCACACCCCCCTTTTGTGAAGCTTTGGCGAGGTACCCCTAGCCTAGTTGTCTCGTATAAATACCCCTTGTTGTGGTATAGAAATACTCCCCTAGTATTGTTGTAATGTCCAAATACCTTGGCCCAAATACCTTGTAGTATTCCCAAGGTTACACTTATACAAGCCCAAAAAATACCGTTATACTTTCCCTCAGTCACTTAAACGAAACCCTAAGGAAATCTTCACCCGTTGTTGAAGTTGTAAGTAGAAGTTGGTTAGAACTTCTAAGGGTGGTTTGGAGCGGGTTGGAGCGCACGGAGTTGGAGCTAAACCTTGCTCAGGAGCGACTTTAAACTAGGATAATTTTGGGCTTATCGAGGTAATTATCTTGTCCCTCTATTGTAATTGGAAATTACATAAGTGTTGAATATATAGTTGTTGTATACTATATATAGTACTGAACGTAGTTATCGGCAATGTCTTGCGACTTAAGCCTGAATAATACTTACGGCAATGTCTTGCGACTTAAGCCTGAAGAACTGAACTGAACTGTAATTACATAGGGTTGTATTACAGTAGACTTGTGTAGTAGTACCGTGGAGTAAATTGTGCAGTTGGGGTTAGATGTATAACCCCACTGGTTGGCTTGGTAGCGGCCTCGATAGAGGAGGAGATTTCTGTTGTTGCGGGAGAGTCTTGCCGAATTTTCGGTAGAATGTTCTACGATGAGATCTAAATGTTAATAAGCGCCTTGTGGCCTTATAGGTTGAAGTGCTACGTGTGACGTAATCTTCTGGACTAAGGAGTGGCCAAGCGGGTTGAGGTACTTGGGCGTTTTGCTATTAGTCGACAACCGTCGCGGTATGTGAACCTCTTCCTATCTCTTCTAGCATGATATGTGTGAACTATGTAGTGCGGTAGGCGTCGTGTGTTAATTATATTTGATTGTTGTAAAACATAAAGTGTTATAACGGCTTTATGGGAAGTTGGTTATAATGACTTTATGTAGGTAAGAAAAATGGGTTGTGGTTTTAAAAGATAATCGATTTGATTTATAAGCGGCAGGCGTTATAATAAAACTTGAAGTATTTCAAAAGATTTATGAATCATTTTGAGCGAAGTGTAGTATTGTGTTTTGAAAACTTAAGAGTTATACTAGCTTTATGGGAAGTTAGGTATAACGGCTTAAGAATGGTTTCTTGATGTTAGAAGTTAAGAGACTTGATCTTATAAGATAAGAGACTTAACTTATTTGTTTTAAAGTGAATGTTTGTGTGAAACCTCATTCGTGAGTAATGAGTACTTGGTTTTATTTAAAGGGATAATGTTTCTTGATTTGGAAATCGAATGTGTATCGACAGGACCAACTGCGGCGTTAATAAAGGAAAATGTATTGAATAATGATGTATCGTATTAAAACCGGTAGAAACCTCCATCTGCATAGAAACTAAGATGAGACAAAATGATATTACATTTTCTAGATCATGGTCTTTGTAATAAGAATGTTGTAAACAAGAATAACCTACTCTCACGTGAGACATATATTACTCAATTGTTCTAAAAAGAAATCAAGTGATTAAGTTTATGAACTATGAAACCATTTGAAAATGAGAAGCTTGAGTAATTGAAACTAGGCAAGCGGAACTTAGGAAAAGAATGTTGTTACTTGATTTTGGAAAGGAATGTGGGTTGGTCATTCTAAGGCTACGTATCGGGTGACTTTTATAAAAGTAATGGATCTCTTTTAAAAGAACTTAACGTATGTAGTACTTTGGGGTTAAAAACCCGGACTTTGGCATAAAATGAAAGTACTTTGAGTTGTTGTGAAACTTGCCTATGCTTGTTGTTGTGAAACTTGCCTATGCTTGTTGTTGTGAAACTTGCCTATGCTTGTTGTTGTGAAACTTGCCTATGCTTGTTGTTGTGAAACTTGCCTATGCTTGTTGTTGTGAAACTTGCCTATGCTTGTTGTTGTGAAACTTGTCTTGATGATAGCCTTTGTTGTGCAAGTGTGGTATTTACGTATTCCGTGTCTCGATAGAGGCGGTTGACTTATTGAGAACTTACTTGGGCGTCTTTGGCGGTGAAGGAGAATTCCACGGGTATGTTTCCATTTTGATTCTTGTCTTGTTGTTGATGTCACATGGGCGTGTCTACACCGTCACGATATTAGGGGCATGCGGCCGTGCGGCGGGTTGATTACCCGATATATGGTTATTACTGCAACATGGACGTGTCTACACCGATGCAGTATTCCGGGGGCATGTGGCCATGCGGCAGGGTTGACCACCCAGTATATTGTTATTGAGGTTACATGGGCATGTCTACACCGTCACGATGTCCGGGCATGTGGCCGTGCGGCCTTGTTATTGTTGCATCATGGACATGTCTACACCGTCACGATTCCGGGGGCATGTGGCCGTGCGGCGCCTTGTTATTGTTGCATCATGGACATGTCTACACCGTCACGATATTCGGGCACGCGGCCACGATGCGAACATGATGGATGTTGTGGGCGTGAGACCCATAGTTATATTTAGTGGTGACTTTGAGGCGTGAGTCACGACTTGGCTAACTTTTATGTTGCGTCTTGTATTTTGGTTATCATACATGTCTCCTTTTTAAGCTATTATGATTTCATTCTGATGTTGTGATTTCACATACTTGGTACTGTTATCGACCTCCTTGGGCTGCGTTAAATGCCGCGGTAGAGGTACATCGATGCGTGGATCCGCTCTAGGATCTCATTTCGCGTGTTGGAAAGCTCCGTTCCTTGGAGGCTTATCTTTGGTATGTTTCCACTGAGTTGTAGGTTCTTGTACATTCGTGGTATGGCGGGCCCTGTCCGTCATAGTTGTTGTAAATCTTAGAGTGCAGCCTTTGTTGTGGCGGGGTTGAGGATAAGCGTTTGGGTTTTATGTATATCGAAGGCAACCTGTTTTGGTTGCTTTGTTTATTTATTACATCTCTCCTTTCATGATTCGTGTTTTATTTTCCTGGTTTTCTACGATGTTGTATCACTAGGGTGCGGGGTAAGGCACGATGCAGGCCCGGTTGGGCGTTACAAAGTGGTATCGAAGCGATTAGTCCTCGGAAAGTGTCTGAACCGTGTCTAGTAGAGTCTTGATTATCGGTGTGTTGTGCACCACATCTATGTCGAGGCTATAGGACATTTAGGATTGGTTTCCATTCTTCTCATTACGAGATCGTGCCTTAGAGGCGTGTTGTAAGTTGGACCCCTCGACGTGTTTCGTTTTTACGATTATGCCTGCGAAGGCAACCGGGGCCTGAAGGGCAAAGCGTGAGGAGGCGCTAGTGGGATTGAGAGAAATGCGAGCGCGAGCGGTCGATACTGAGTAGTGCTTGAGACGGCGAGTTTTGCGGCGCCGCCCGGCCAAAGAGATTTAGAGCGCAGCGATGAATCGCCGAGACTCTGATGCACGAGCCTCGATCCCGATGCAGGCGGGAGATGGGTCCAAGAGATGGCGATTATTGGCGAGTTGTGGCGAGATATGAGAGATAGGTGGGCCAGGCGGTTCCGTTCAGCGGCTGTAGTGCGCGAGGCGACGATTTGAGGCTACGGATTTTCTTAGTTGTAGCCCGCTGAGTTTCTGGTCGAGGCGGAGGATGATCGCAGGAGTTCATCCGTCGATTCTGCAGGATCATCACGGGTGATCAAGGCTTGAGTGAGTGCATGACATTTGGTTCGCGTCACCGCGTGATACGCGATCGATTGGTTTGACTCGTGGGAGCTTTCGGGGAGCACTTCCGGCCGTTTGGGACGAGTTTTGAGGGCCTTCTGGCACATTTCTTGCCTCCACAAATGAGGAGGGCTCGGGTAAACAGTTTTTGATGTTGAGCGAGCAGGCGTCTGATTCGGGAGTACAATGTGAGTTCGACTCATTGGCGGTATGTTCCGCATTAGTAGCTAGTATGGAGGATCGAGTGCACCGATATGTTCTGAGGCTCGATGATTACCTAGCGAGAGTTGTTGGTGTTTCTCTTGTGGCATGGACATTGCCAGCATTCGAGCTCATGCACTTGGTGCGAGGCGCGGTCGGCAGGTGGACGGCTTTCGCCAGAAGAGGCCAAGGCGGTCGGATATTTTGGCGACTTTGGCGGACCGCCTCGGCGAACTAGTTATGTACCTCCGCCATTGCAGTGGTCCCCGCAGCCGGGACCGCAGGATATTCAGAGCGGTCGGGGCTCCTGTGCTTGAATGTTCGAGGAGTAGGGTGTTGGCGGATCGATCACCCTACCTCGGTGTGGTCGATGTGGTGAGCCGCATTTCGGAAGTGTCGTAGTACCAAGGAGCTTGTTATTCTTGCGCCAACAGGCCATATGGCGAGACTGTCCGACTGTGGTAGCGTGGTAGGATAAGCACAGACTCTGGAGCGATTGCGGGTTCTTCACCTTCCATAGCGAGAATGTTCGTACCGTGAGCCCGGTAGGTCGCGGTGGGAGTTCCCAGTTCTAGCGGTCCTTTGAACCGCCTACTTTCAGGTATATCCTTAACCATCTAGAGTTTTGTATGTTATGATAATGTGTTAAGTGTTATGTTCGGATAGCTTTGTGCTAAAATGTGACTTAGAAGCATGCTTAGTGAAAGGGTAAGCCTGGGGTAAAAAAAAATGATGAACCTTAGAATATTACAGAGGAGACCTTAGATGTAAGGCCGTTTTGAGTACAAGTTTTTGCAAGTGATCCTTGTCGGAGTGCATTTTATGCCTAGAATGTATTGTGTGATAAGTCCCTGGGTTGAGTAAATGAAAGTGGTAGCTTTAATGATGTGATTAGCAAGATTGTTCCGTGTCGGCGAGCAAGAGTTGGCGCGATAGTGGGTCGGGTTGGGGCCTGTTGCGGGCCAACCCGCGTCCGCTTCGAGGAAGGGTCACTCTGGGTGGTCCCCCGGTGGCGAGTCACGAGGGTGCTAGGCCCGTTTAAATGACCAGCGTATGAGTTCGTGGATACGTTCGACCAGTAGATCGTGAAGGCGGGAATGGCCTTAAGGAAGATTAGTGAGTAAGATGACCAAGTTTGGAGGTAGTGACTCCAAAGTTTTGGGAACTGAAATGATGATCAAGTATGGTGCGTATACTAGAAGAGTTCAAGTGTTCGGCGAGGCACTACGAGTAAGGAGGAAGAGAACGTGTGTTATGTTTGTGGCGGTGTGGCTTTGACAACTTGTTGAAGGAACTTCTTCGTTATCTGTTTGAGAAGGAACATTCGGGACGAATGTTTCTAAGGAGGAGAATGTTATACCCTTATTTCCAGTATATGCGTGAGGCGTGCGTATAAATTTTAGCCTTAAAGACTAGACAAGGTTCGAATTTGTACACAAGTGCGAAAAGAGTCGTTTTTAATGAAAGCGTTTCCACGACTTTCGTAGGGAAAATTCCGGCTATGTCATTTATAATTTTGCGGATTTTTAGAGACGAAACATTTTGGACCAACGGGAGGGTGACATGTGTCACCCTCACATTGGAAACTTCGACGGCAATTGGGACGATTTGGGGCTACTTTAGTTGGTAGGATATTTTGTGCAAGTTGTGTGGTAGATGGATAAGGTACATGGCTAAATCTTGGCCTTACACTTGCTATGCACTTGTCTTCATCTTGGCCATTGGTTGGCCTTCACTTGACCTATAAATACCCCTCTAGTTGAAGACATTCTTCATCCTAAACTTGAGCACTCTATCTAAGTCTCAAACTACTCCTCCTCTTGTCTTGCTTTCGTCCCAAAGCCCTCCCGAGAAAGGCCCTGCCGAGACACCCCTTTTGTGAAGCTTTGGCGAGGGTACCCATAGCCTAGTTGTCTCGTATAAATACCCCTTGTTGTGGTATAGAAATACTCCCCTAGTATTGTTATAATGTCCAAATACCTTGGCCCAAATACCTTGTAGTATTCCCAAGGTTACACTTATACAAGCCCAGAAAATACCGTTATACTTTCCCTCAGTCACTAAACGAAACCCTAAGGAAATCTTCACCCGTTGTTGAAGTTGTAAGTAGAAGTTGGTTAGAACTTCTAAGGGTAGTTTGGAGCGGGTTGGAGCGCACGGAGTTGGAGCTAAACCTTGCTCAGGAGCGACTTTAAACTAGGATAATTTTGGGCTTATCGAGGTAATTATCTTGTCCCTCTATTGTAATTGGAAATTACATAAGTGTTGAATATATAGTTGTTGTATACTATATATAGTAATGAACGTAGTTATCTGCAATGTCTTGCGACTTAAGCTCGATAATACTTACGCAATGTCTTGCGACTTAAGCCTCAAGAATCGAATCAACTGTAATTACATGGGGTTGTAGACATGAGACTCAGGTAGTAGTACCGTGAGTAGAATTGTACCCGTTAGGGTTAGATGTATAACCCCGTTGGCTTCGCAGCCTCGATAGAGGAGAGATTTACGCCGCCATGGGGAGGTCCGAATTTTCGGTAGAATGTTCTGCGATGAGATCTAAATGTTAATAAGCGCCTTGTGGCCTTATAGGTTGAAGTGCTACGTGTGACGTAATCTTCTGGACTAAGGAGTAGCCGACTGTTGAGGTACTTGAGCGTTTGCTATTAGTCGACAACCGTCGCGAGGTATGTGAACCTCTTCCTATCTCTTCTAGCATGATATGTGTGAACTATGTAGTACCAGACGCATACGTGTTAATTATATTTGATTGTTGTAAAACATAAAGTGTTATAACGGCTTTATGGGAAGTTGGTTATAACAGCTTTATGTAGGTAAGAAAATGGGTTGTGGTTTTTAAAAGATAACTGATTTGATTTATAACTGGCTTGGGGCGTTATAATAAAACTTGAAGTATTTCAAAAGATTTATGAATCATTTTGAACGAAGTGTAGTATTGTGTTTTGAAAACTTAAGAGTTATACTAGCTTTATGGGAAGTTAGGTATAACGGCTTAAGAATGGTTTACTGATGTTAGAAGTTAAGAGACTTGATCTTATAAGATAAGAGACTTAACTTATTTGTTTTAAAGTGAATGTTTGTGTGAAACCTCATTCGTGAGTAATGAGTACTTGGTTTTATTTAAAGGGATAATGTTTTACTGATTTCGAAATCAGAATGTGTATCGACGCACCACCGCAAATAATAAAGGAAAATGTATTGAATAATGATGTATCGTATTAAAACCAGTGAAACCTCCATCCGCATAGAAACTAAGATTAGACAAAATGATATTACATTTTCTAGATCATGGTCATTGTAATAAGAATGTTGTAAACAAGAATAACCTACTCTCACGTGAGAAATATATAACTCAATTGTTCTAAAAATTAAACAAGTGATAAAGTTTATGAACTATGAAACCATTTGAAAATGAGAAGCTTTCGAGTAATCAAACTAGGCAAACCGAACTTAGGAAAAGAATGTTGTTACTTGATTTTGGAAAGGAATGTGGGTTGGTCATTCTAAGGCTACGTATCGTGACTTTTATAAAAGTAATGGATCTCTTTTAAAGAACTTAACGTATGTAGTACTTTGGGGTTAAAACCCGACTTTGGCATAAAATGAAAGTACTTTGAGTTGTTGTGAAACTTGCCTATGCTTGTTGTTGTGAAACTTGCCTATGCTTGTTGTTGTGAAACTTGCCTATGCTTGTTGTTGTGAAACTTGCCTATGCTTGTGATGATAGCCTTTGTTGTGCAAGTGTGGTATTTCTGTGTTACCGTGTCTCTCGATAGAGGCCGTTGACTTGTCGAGAACTTACTGGACGTCTTTGGCAGTGATGGAGAATTCCACGGGTATGTTTCCATTTTGATTACTGTCTTGTTGTTGATGTCACATGGACATGTCTACACCGATGCAGTATTCCGGGGGCATGCGTCCATGCGGCCGGGTTGATTACCCGATATATGGTTATTACTGCAACATGGACGTGTCTACACCGATGCAGTATTCCGGGGGCATGTGGCCATGCGGCAGGGTTGACCACCCAGTATATTGTTATTGAGGTTACATGGGCATGTCTACACCGATGCGATTCCGGGGTACGTCGCCACGCTTATTATTGTTGCATCATGGACACGCCTACACCGATGCAGATTCGGTACGGGCCACGCGCCTTGTTATTTTTGTTGCCTCATGGACATGTCTACACCGATGCAGTATTCCGGGGGCATGCGTCCATGATGCGAACATGATGGATGTTGTGGGCGTGAGACCCATAGTTATATTTGAGTGGTGACTTTGAGGGCGTGAGTCCCTGACTTGACTGCTTATGTTGCGTCGTATTTTGGTTATCATACATGTCTCCCGCTTTTAAGCTATTATGATTTCATTTACTGATTTGACAAGCCACATACTTGGTACTGTTAGATCGACCTCCTTCGGGGCCGCGTTCATGCCGCAGTAGAGGTACATCGGCCGTGGATCCCCGCCTCCTAGGATCTCATTTCGTGTTGAAAGCTCCGTTCCTTCGAGGCTTATCTTTGGTATGTTTCCTCGAGTCAGAGGTTCTTGCATATCTGTGGTATGGCGAGCCCCGTCCCGTCATAGTTGTTGTAAATCTTAGAGGTCAGTGAGACCGCTGCAAGCGTGGTTGAGGATAATCGCTTGGGTTTTTATGTATATACTGAAGGCAACTGTTTTGGTTGGCCTGTTTATTTATTACATCTCTCCTTTCATGATTCGTGTTTTATTTTCCGCTGGTTTTCTCTGATGTTGTATCACTAGGGTGCCCGGGGTAAGGCACCAGTAACGGGCCCGGGTTCGGGGCGTTACAATAATTCTCATTTAACAAGCCAAAGTACTTATCAGGGCACAAATAGAATAATTCTCATTTAACAAGCCAAAGTACTTATCAGGGCACAAATAGAATAATTCTCATTTAACAAGCCAAAGTACTTATCAAGGCACTCTTAGACAAATTCTCAATTTATCAAGCCAAAGTAATAATCAAGGCACACTTAGACAAATTCTCAATTTATCAAGCCAAAGTACTAATCAAGGCATCACATAGAATTATTCTCAATTAAACAGGCCAAAGTACTACGTACGTACATTCTTTTCAAAAGACTCATTTTTATGTAAAATCCCAAGATACTAACACCCGTAGTATCAAGGTGTGTCTATTTTTCAAAGTAAGTTACTACACTTTTAGAAAACTCATTTCAAAGCTTGAAATCAAGTAACTTCAAATTTTCACAATCTAGGCAACTTATGCCCTTTAATCAAAATAGACAACTTTCTAAACCTTCCATAAAGCCGTTATAACCAACTTCCCATAAAGCCGTTATAACCCTTTATGGTTTTTAGACAATTTCATTCTTTTTATAACTAAGAGACTTATACTTAAAACCAAGTATCACAACCTTTCAAATCGAGTCTCTTAACTTTCAAAATACTTCGAGTCTCTTAATATATAGAAAACAAGTTTCTTCTACTTTTAAACCTCAAGTAACTCACACCTTTAAAACAAGTTACTTCTCTTAAATCATGTCATTTCTCCTCTTTTAAAACAAGTAAGCAAATCACTCCTTTGACTCACCCTAAAGTCATTATAATGACCTTTAGGTTTTTGGAACTAAGGCACTAGCCGAAAGATTTGGAAACCACTTCCTTTTCAAGACTCTATGTACTTTAGGTAAAATACTTTCACCCTTACGAATCCAAACTCCACTAAGGCAATGGATTTTACAACTTACAATTTAAACATCAAAGTACAATCAAGGGAGTACATAGAACAAATTCTATACTAGGCAATCCAAGTACAACCAAGGAATGAATCATTTAAGGAGTAGGACATACTTTCTTTATTTTAAGGAATCATGCTAGAAGAGGAGATAGTTCACATACCTTTTCGGCTAATATCCACAAGCTAAGCCGAATACGCCGTACGTAGAAGTGTCAACCTATAATGGTCACAACAAGACTATCAACTTCTAGTCTCTAACGTAGAATAATACTAAGTATATGGTCTCTAATTCTACGGAAAATCGGGCAGCACTTCCTTTGTTTCTACTCACTTTGCCACCTTTTTCAAGGCCGAATACAATAACCAACACGCCACATTTAAGGCTTCAAACAACAACCAAACAAATAGGGGATTACACGCCTTACAATACGTGTAAAATTCCGCCCCACAATTCATACGAAATAGCTCCATAATCTAGCCATTCTCGGCCAACAAAAATAGTAACACTAAGTCCTTTCCAATCATTTTACAATTCCAAGTTCTAAGGTCATACATGTTATATAGTCATAAACGACTTCAACAACTACAATTTCCTTCTTTAAACAACATGCGACGACTTTACTAATAATCGACTTGAATTGAAATCTTAGGGCTAAACATGCTAGTTTTCGGATTAGGGTTCCAATAGCCAATACACTAATCCAACTACATAATATATAACTCATGCTTGCTAAATCCATAGCTACAATCAATAAGAAAACTTAATTGCTAAAACGACAAAAATTAATACCTTTCCAAGCCCTTAAAATTTCCAAGATTCAAAGTTGCGCCTTAGCAATTCTTAGCTCCTTTACTTAGGTTCCAATCCGCTCCAAGCACTCCTTAGAGGCCTATGAAGAACCCATCTTCAAGTTCCAACTTCAAAGTTGAAGAACTCCTTTAGTTTTCGCCTTGCGACTAATACGAAAACTCCGTTTTTCCGAAATCTTTCTATTGAGATAACCTTATAATACCCTTAGGGACATTGTGTTTAAGTCTTGTGGGTAATGGATCAAAACTACAAATTTTTTCATGTGGAAATGGTAGTGAACCCGAGAGCTAAGCTACAAGAACAAGAATGTGTGATATTTTTCTAAGTCTTCAAGACCTTGTCTTGCTACTAGTAGTATACTTATAACACAATGGAGGGCTTAGATATCAACAAATGTGAGGCTAGGATGAATTTCACAAGGATTAAGCCCATGTGGACAAGTTGACTTTGGTCAAATATATCAAGCTTGAAGACTTATCTTCCAAGATGGTCAATGAACATATTACCCCTCCTCTAATTCGACCAAGACCTTAAGTGGGGGTGCCACGTGTCTCCCTCTCATTCGTCCATAAAATTCCGTAACCCTCGTGGGCCCCACAAAACGTAAAATTCCTCGGGTGGGCCCCACGTGACCAAATCCATAAAAATAAATTTCCATAAGGTTAAGAGTTCCATACTCTTCAAATAATGCCTTTTGAGAATCCAACTCTCAACAACGAACATTTTTCCTTACCGACGTTCGGAAGATTTTCCGTCGGAAAAACAATTCTTCCTTTCGTACCGATTTCCAAGTCTTGTTTCCTTTCGTACATTCTCTTTCACATGTCCTGGACTTACGGGGTGTAACATTCTTCCCCCCTTAGAAACATTCGTCCCCGAATGTTCTTAGTCGGTTGCCAAGATCTACAAACTCCGGCATAATCTCTATACTATGCCTATCAATCAAAACATGCACAAGACCAACGATGCCACACTTGGCCACTATAAAACATACATAAACATATTAATGGACCTTCCGTCCGTGGTCCCTTCTCACAAAACTCGAAGGCTACAGTCTCCCCAAACACGGGATCCTTAGAGGTTCCTTTCTTTCCTTACTTGTCATACTTTCTCGTACTTTCAAACTCATCTAGTACACGTACAAAATCTCAAATTTTTATTTCTCTTCTCCAATCCTTGGAGTTACTATCCAAACTTTGCCATATTGCTACTTGAATTTCCGCTAAGGCTCTTCTCGGTCCTTACGACCTAGTTCCGGTGGAACACATCCACGAACTCGTACAACGATCCACTAGACTTGGGCCTAGCACCCTCGTGACCCTATCACATAGCGGGACCACTACCAACTGACATCACCCCATTCCATACTATCGACCGACCCGAAATGAGTCTATAACCCGACTCATCGTCACACTTAACTTCTCATTCTTAGCCTGAAATAAATCTCTCTCTTATCTCAAGGTACTTCTCACCCTATCCTCCCATTCACTAGAGGTTTGTCACATAAGCCAAGGCATTTCTACTATACATCCTTCCCTATCTGGCCTTACAATCGTTATTTGGTAATTACAACTTGTGAACTCTATACAACTATAGTCTCAGTTCACTTATCATTCTTGTCAATATTCTTAACTTTTCACTTTACTAATCAAAGTATCCCTACCTCTGGGGTACTATCACTTTACAACTCTAGCAACAAAGGGAAAACATATACGCTAAGGTAAAATCTGAATCTATCAACGCACGTAAGATTCAAAAGAATCGAAAAATACATGTAACCCCGTGCGATGTCGCCTCCTGATCCTGCCCTGTAGTCACGTCATCTCTGCGGTTCGAAGGACCGCCAGAACTATAAACTCCACCCTGACCTCTACCACTACCGGGCCGACATCCAACACCGCTCGGGACGCACACCGCGAGGAAAGGGAACCAACTACCGGCCTCATAGGCTGAGCCACTTCTCCGGTGCTCTTTCTAAAAGGACATACCCTCAGAATATGGCCCGGACGGCCACAATAATAACAAATACCTGCGTCATAACGGCATTTCCCCCGAATGACGCTTACCACATCTGATACATTGAGGAATAGGTGGCCTCGACCGAGAAAATCCTCTGCTCCTCTGAGAACCTCGACCTCTGGAGCTCGGACCGGCTCCTAAATACACGGGTCCAAACTCCCACCGTGAGCCGCGGGGTATGTACCGGGTAGGCTGGGACGAATATCTCACTCACGAGGCACTCGCCCAAAACTCACCGAATAACCAACCGGTCTAGCCTCTTACGCCGATCTCCGCTGCCTCTACCTCTGTACACACTGCATCACCGCCGAATAACCTCCTGGCGATGAAATCAGAGTAATCGCTATCTTGGTCAATAACATAATGGCTTCCTTCATGACCCTAAAATCTTCCCCTAACTGAGAAATTGTAGGCTCTGGTGTTGTGGTCTCAAAACCTGGCGCAAGAGAACTCGCCATCGCGAACAACATCCGTATACCACGGGCACAAGCCCTATCAACTCTCTCGAGTCCGACTAGTAGCTCTCGCTACTCCTTTGCCCTTCAAGGCGGCCGTTCTCCTCGAGGCATAATCAGAACACAAAATTACGCCAGAGAGGAATTATCTTACTAACACATTTCTGTGGCACGATCTTAGAGTGAGAAGAATAGAAACCAACTCCTAAATGTCCTGTAGCCTCGCTGCATGGGTGTGGCGCGCAACACACCGATAATCAAGACTCTACTAGACACGGCCTCAGACATTCCGAGGATCGATCGCTTCGATACCACTCATCACACCCCAACCCCGCTCGCGGATCGTGCCCTACCCGCACCCTTCTACCTTAACAACACAAGTAAATCATGGAAATTAAATAACACCTCATTTTTTTAAAACCAACGACGCAAGGGCAAAGCCGACAAGGCTGCCATATATACATAAACAAAAGACACTACACCGCATACGAGTCCAATCCCACATATGAATACGCACTTACAGCTTTATCAAATATGACGGACAAGGCCCCGCTGCATCATAATCGCATAAAGCCTCAGATCGAAAGAACTTATACCAAAAGATAAACTCCCAACGTAGGAGCTATCCAAAACTCGAAAGGCGGTCCTACACTGCCGATCACCAAATCACAGACCTAAACTCGCGGATTTAACGCAGCCCCCCGAAGGAGGTCAGTACGAAGAATGTACCAAGTATGTGAAACAGTAAGTACTGTAATAAAATCATAGCAGTCTAAGCAAAACAGGAGACATGTATGATAGCCAACCTACATTACACAACACATAAGCAGTCATAACAAGTTAGGGACACATGCCCTCAAGTCATTTCTAAAATATAACCATGGGTCTCACGCCCATAATATCAATAATGCCCGTGGAATCCTTCCTCACTGCCGGCAGTCCATGATATAGTATAACACCAATAGGCATACATGAACACCAAGTCCCACCTGTGTCCTAAAAACTGTACGGGCCCAGCAGGAAAAATGAGCAGGTGGTAAAGCAGGTGGTATAACATCTTGGGGGTTTACCCCTCACTTATACTCTTACCCTGGAGAAGGTGGTAAAGCATCTTGGGGGTTTACCCCTCACTTATACTCTTACCCTATCTCAACCGACCATCAAACAAAACAAGCAGGGGGTATAATGTCTTGGGGGTTTACCCCTCACTTATACTCTTACCCTGGAGAAGGTGGTATAGCATCTTGGGTGTTTACCCCTCACTCATACTCTTACCCTATCTCGACCGGCCGTCAAACAAAAATGTACACTACCATGTCTTCTATAAAAATCCGGGAATTTAACCCAAGTACTACAAATAACGAAAGCATACCCGTGGAATCCCACATCACTGTCGGTACGTCCAAGTACTTACAACAAGACAGTCGGCCCTCCAACCGAGAGTCGCGGCAACGTAATAAAACATAATACTTGCACTCAAAGGCTATCACCAGCACACATAGGCAATTCTCAACTAATCAGGCCAAAGTACTTATCAAGGCACACATGGAATAATTCTCAATTAACCAAGCCAAAGTACTTATCAAGGCACACATAGAATAATTCTCATTTAACAAGCCAAAGTACTTATCAGGGCACAAATAGAATAATTCTCATTTAACAAGCCAAAGTACTTATCAGGGCACAAATAGAATAATTCTCATGTAACAAGCCAAAGTACTTATCAGCGCACAAATAGAATAATTCTCATTTAACAAGCCAAAGTACTTATCAGGGCACAAATAGAATAATTCTCATTTAACAAGCCAAAGTACTTATCAGGGCACAAATAGAATAATTCTCATTTAACAAGCCAAAGTACTTATCAGGGCACAAATAGAATAATTCTCATTTAACAAGCCAAAGTACTTATCAAGGCACTCTTAGACAAATTCTCAATTTATCAAGCCAAAGTAATAATCAAGGCACACTTAGACAAATTCTCAATTTATCAAGCCAAAGTACTAATCAAGGCATCACATAGAATTATTCTCAATTAAACAGGCCAAAGTACTACGTACGTACATTCTTTTCAAAAGACTCATTTTTATGTAAAATCCCAAGATACTAACACCCGTAGTATCAAGGTGTGTCTATTTTTCAAAGTAAGTTACTACACTTTTAGAAAACTCATTTCAAAGCTTGAAATCAAGTAACTTCAAATTTTCACAATCTAGGCAACTTATGCCCTTTAATCAAAATAGACAACTTTCTAAACCTTCCATAAAGCCGTTATAACCAACTTCCCATAAAGCCGTTATAACCCTTTATGGTTTTTAGACAATTTCATTATTTTTATAACTAAGATACTTATACTTAAAACCAAGTATCACAACCTTTCAAATCGAGTCTCTTAACTTTCAAAATACTTCGAGTCTCTTAATATATAGAAAACAAGTTTCTTCTACTTTTAAACCTCAAGTAACTCACACCTTTAAAACAATTTACTTCTCTTAAATCATGTCATTTCTCCTCTTTTAAAACAAGTAAGCAAATCACTCCTTTGACTCCTCCTAAAGTCATTATAATGACCTTTAGGTTTTTGGAACTAACGCACTAGCCGAAAGATTTGGAAACCACTTCCTTTTCAAGACTCTATGTACTTTAAGTAAAATACTTTCACCCTTACGAATCCAAACTCCACTAAGGCAATGAATTTTACAACTTACAATTTAAACACCAAAGTACAATCAAGGGAGTACATAGAACAAATTCTATACTAGGCAATCCAAGTACAACCAAGGAATGGATCATTTAAGGAGTAGGACTGTTATACCCCGTATTTCTAGAGTATGTACGTGGGGGACGTACGTAGAAATTTTCGAACTTCTTTAGGCTTGGCCGAATTCATTTTGGGCACAAGTGCCGATTTGAGTCGTTTTTCGACGAAACGTTTCCACAGCTTTCGTAGGGGAATTTCCGGCTATGTCATTTATATTTTTTGCGGATTTTTCCGAGTAACGAAACATTTTGGACCAACGGGAGGGTGACATGTGTCACCCTCATATTGGAAGCAAGTGGGATGTCTTGGACGATTTGGGCGTCCAAGAGGTTTGGTTGGCCTTGGCCGATTGGCTCCTTCTTTTGGCCTAGTTTTGTGCCTTGTTTTGTGGAGTGTTTTGTGGAGTAGGGGTTAGGGTGCACTTGGCTTGATCTTGGCCTTACACTTGCCTTGCACTTGGCTAGATCTTGGCCATTGGTTGGCCTTTGGTTTTGCTATAAATACTCCCTCTCCTCAAGGCTTCATCATCCACTCTTCACTTGTCTTAGTAGTGAAACCCTCCTTCCTCTTGTTGACTCTCGTCCAAGAGCCCTCTCCTTGTGAAGGCCTTGGGCTCAAACCTCCCCTTTGTGAGCCTAAAGCCGAGAACACCCCTCTTTTAGAGTGTTGTTCTCGTGTGATACCCCCCCTTTTTGTGGTGTTGAAATACTCCTCCAAGTATTGTTATAATGCCCAAAATACCTTAGCCTTGTACCTTGTAGTATTCCAAAGATACCTCTATACGTAGAGCCCGGAAATACTACCTTTTGTCCTTTTAGTCTCAAACCAAACCCTAAGGAATCTTCATTGTTAGTTGAAGGATTTAAGTAGAAGTTGGATAGAACTTCTGGGTTGTTTGGAGCGGGATGGAGCACCGGAGTTGAGCTAAACGTTGCTAAGGATCGACATTTAACTTGGATAATTATGGGCTTATCGAGGTAATTATCTTGTCCCTTTATTGTAATTGGAAATTACATGTTTGTTAGAATATATAGTTGAAGTATACTATATATGGAACTATACTTAGTATTGTGGCAATGTCTTTTGACTTAAGCCTGAAGAATAAAGAATCGAATCGAATCAGTAATTACATAGATCAGACATGAGACTTGTGTAGTATTATCGAGTAGAATTGTACACGTCCGGTTAGATGTATAACCCTGGTTGGCTTGGTAGCCGCCTCGATAGAGGAGGAGATTTACGCCGTGTGGCGTGAGGCTTCGAATTTTCGTAGAAAGATGGGAACTTGTGTTTAAGATTTAATAGACGTTTGTGGCCTTTATAGGTGAAAGTACTAAGAGTAGCGTATTCTACTCGAGGAGTGGAAAGGGCCAGCGCGTTGTAGTACTTGGAGCTTTTTGCTTATTGTCGATAATCGCCGCGAGGTATGTGAACCTCTTCCTATCTCTTCTAGCATGATATGTGTGAACTATGTAGTACTAGACGCACTGTGTTAATCGTGTTTGATTGTTTTAAAACATAAAGTGTTATAACGGCTTTATGGGAAGTTGGTTATAAACTTTATGTAGGTAAGAAATACTTTGTGGTTTTAAAAGGTAATCGATGAATTATAACCGGCTTGTTATAATAAAGAACTTGTTGTATTTCAAAAGATTTATAAATCGCTTTGTGAGAGTAACACTTAGTTTTAAAGGTTTTTAAAAGAGTTATACTAGCTTTATGGGAGTTAGGTATAATGTCTTAAGAGAGGTAAAGAAAATGGTTTCTTGATGTTAGAAGTTAAGAGACTTGATCTTATAAGATAAGAGACTTAACTTATTTGTTTTAATGTGAATGTTTGTGTGAAACCTCATTCGTGAGTAATGAGTACTTGGTTTTATTTAAAGGGATAATGTTTTCTTGATTTGAAATCGTAATGTGTATCGGCAGCATCACCGCAGTTAATAAAGGAAAATGTATTGAATAATGATGTATCGTATTAAAACCAGTAGAAACCTCCATCCGCATAGAAACTAAGATGAGACAAAATGATATTACATTTTCTAGATCATGGTCTTTGTAATAAGAATGTTGTAAACAAGAATAACCTACTCTCACGTGAGACATATATTACTCAATTGTTCTAAAAGGAATCAAGTGATTAAGTTTGGGAACTATGAAACCATTTGAAAATGAGAAGCTTGAGTAATGAAACTAGGCAAACCGAACTTAGGAAAAGAATGTTGTTACTTGATTTTGAAAAGGAATGTGGGTTGGTCATTCTAATACTACGGGTATCGGTGACTTTTATAAAGGTAATGGATCTCTTTAAAAGAACTTAACGTATGTAGTACTTTGGGGTTAAAACCCGACTTTGGCATAAAATGAAAGTACTTTGAGTTGTGTGAACCTTGCCTATGCTTGTTGTTGTGAAACTTGCCTATGCTTGTTGTTGTGAAACTTGCCTATGCTTGTTGTTGTGAAACTTGCCTATGCTTGTGATGATAGCCTTTGTTGTGCAAATGTGGTATTTCTGTGTTACCGCGTCTCGACAGAGGCCGTTGACTTGTCGAGAACTTACTGGACGTCGGCGGTGATGGAGAATTCCACGTATGTTTCCATTTTGATTATCGCTTGTTGTTGATGTCACATGGACATGTCTACACCGATGCAAGATTCGGCACGCGCCACGCGGCCGTTGATTACCCGATATATGGTGATTCCTGCAACATGGACGGTTCTACACCGATGCAGTATTCCGGGGGCATGTGGCCATGCGGCAGGGTTGACCACCCAAAGATATGTTATTGAGGTTACATGGGCATGTCTACACCGGCGCAAGATTCGGTACATGTGGCCACGCGCCTTGTTATTATTGTTGCATCATGGACATGTCTACACCGGCGCAGATTCCGGCACGCGCCATGATGCGAACATGATGGATGTGGGCGTGAGACCCATAGTTATATTTGAGTGATGACTTTGGCGTGAGTCCCCGACGATCGCTTTTATGTCATGCATCGTATTTTGGTTATCATACATGTCTCCCGCTTTTTAGGCTATTATGATTTCATTTACGATTTGACGCCACATACTTGGTACTGCCAGATCGACTCCTTCGGGGCCGCGTACGCCGCAGTAGAGGTACATCGGCCGTGGATCCCCGCCTAGATCTCATTTCAGCGTGTTGGAAAGCTCCGCTCCTTCTGAGGCTTATCTTTGGTATGTTTCCGAGTTGTAGGTTCTTGTACATTCTGTGGTATGGCGGGCCCCGTCCGTCATAGTTGTTGTAAATTTTAGAGGTCTCAGAGTAATCGGGCGGTGGTTTGTAAAAAGGATAACTGCTCGGGTTTTTGTGTATATACCAAGGCAAATCGCTTTTGGTTGTCCTGTTTATTTATTATATCTCTTGTTTCATGACTCGTGTTTTATTTTCCGCTGGTTTTCTCTGATGTTGTATCACTAGGGTGCCCGGGGTAAGGCACCAGTAACGGGCCCGGGTTCGGGGCGTTACAAGGACATACTTTCTTTATTTTAAGGAATCATGCTAGAAGAGGAGATAGTTCACATACCTTTTCGGCTAATATCCACAAGCTAAGCCGAATACGCCGTACGTAGAAGTGTCAACCTATAATGGTCACAACAAGACTATCAAATTCTAGTCTCTAACGTAGAATAATACTAAGTATATGGTCTCTAATTCTACGGAAAATCGGGCAGCACTTCCTTTGTTTCTACTCACTTTGCCACCTTTTTCAAGGCCGAATACAATAACCAACACGCCACATTTAAGGCTTCAAAAAACAACCAAACAAACAGGGGATTACACGCCTTACAATACGTGTAAAATTCCGCCCCACAATTCATACGAAATAGCTCCATAATCTAGCCATTCTCGGCCAACAAAAATAGTAACACTAAGTCCTTTCCAATCATTTTACAATTCCAAGTTCTAAGGTCATACATGTTATATAGTCATAAACGACTTCAACAACTACAATTTCCTTCTTTAAACAACATGCGACGACTTTACTAATAATCGACTTGAATTGAAATCTTAGGGCTAAACATGCTAGTTTTCGGATTAGGGTTCCAATAGCCAATACACTAATCCAACTACATAATATATAACTCATGCTTGCTAAATCCATAGCCAATCAATAAGAAAACTTAATTGCTAAAACGACAAAAATTAATACCTTTCCAAGCCCTTAAAATTTCCAAGATTCAAAGTCGCGCCTTAGCAATTCTTAGCTCCTTTCCTTAGGTTCCAATCCGCTCCAAGCACTCCTTAGAGGCCTATGAAGAACCCATCTTCAAGTTCCAACTTCAAAGTTGAAGAACTCCTTTAGTTTCCGCCTTGCGACTAATACGAAAACTCCGTTTTTCCGAAATCTTTCTATTGAGATAACCTTATAATACCCTTAGGGACATTGGGTTTAAGTCTTGTGGCTAATGGATCAAAACTACAAATTTTTTCATGTGGAAATGGTAGTGAACCCGAGAGCTAAGCTACAAGAACAAGAATGTGTGATATTTTTCTAAGTCTTCAAAACCTTGTCTTGCTACTAGTAGTATACTTATAACACAATGGAGGGCTTAGATATCAACAAATGTGAGGCTAGGTTGAATTTCACAAGGATTAAGCCCATGTGGACAAGTTGACTTTGGTCAAATATATCAAGCTTGAAGACTTATCTTCCAAGATGGTCAATGACCATATTAACCCTCCTCTAATTCGACCAAGACCTTAAGTGGGGGGTGCCACGTGTCGCCCTCTCATTCGTCCATAAAATTCCGTAACCCTCGTGGGCCCCACAAAACGTAAAATTCCTCGGGTGGGCCCCACGTGACCAAATCCATAAAAATAAATTTCCATAAGGTTAAGAGTTCCATACTCTTCAAATAATGCCTTTTGAGAATCCAACTCTCAACAACGAACATTTTTCCTTACCGACGTTCGGAAGATTTTCCGTCGGAAAAACAATTCTTCCTTTCGTACCGATTTCCAAGTCTTGTTTCCTTTCGTACATTCTCTTTCACATGTCCTGGACTTACAGGGTGTAACAATAATGTAGTCTTGGAACATAGAATGATTGTGAACCTTGGAATATTGATGACCGCTGAGACCTTAGCTGTACAAGGTCTTCTCGGGTAGAAAGATTTATTACAGACCAAGAATAAGAGTTAAGTGTGACGGTGGGACGGGGTGAATACATATTATGGGTCGCCCCATAGCCTGAAATGGAGTGGGATCAGTTGGTAGTAGTTCCTTTACGTGACAGGGTCACGAGGGTGCAAGCCCAAGTCTAGTTAATTGTTTTATGGGTTCGTGGACGCGTTCCACCGGAAACAGGTCGTGAGGGTCGGAAATGGCCTTATATTATTTAATAGAGTGACTCCAAAGATTGGGGGCCAGAATCGGTATGGAAGTTATGTATGTATGCTAGTATGAGTTGGAAGTACAGAAAGAGTACGACCAGTAAGAAAGATAACAACCAAGTGTAAAGGAATAGAGCCTGAATCCATAAAAACATTTCGAGGTAACTACACCCATGAGTGTTTGGGGTGGTAGCTGAGCGGGTATATGATTCGCCCGATGATGATACAGTCGTCAGACCCTAGTAGACCTAGTAGAGATGATTACGACATACTTTGAGGTCATTATGAGTATGTACTAGTTGGCTTCGTGAGTGCCAAGGTTGACATTTTAGTATAAGTATTGTTATGTGGCCATGTGTGACATATGTTGTATGAAGGGTGTAGTAAAAGTATACTATGTCGCTATCTAATAAGATTGGACTCCGAAAGAACATTCGGGGACGAATGTTTCTAAGGGGGAAGAATGTTACACCCCGTAATTCCAGGACATGAATAAGAGAATGGACGCGAGAACACACGACTTGAAAAAGGGTACGAAAGGAAGAATTGTTTTTCCGACGGAAAATATTCCGAACGTCGGAAAGGAAAAATGTTCGTTGATGAGAATTAGATTCTCAAAATGCATTATTTGAGGAATATATAATGTATTATCATTGTGGAAATTTATTTTTACGGATTTGGTCATGTGGGGCCCACCCGAGAAATTTTACGTTTTGTGGGGCCCACGAGGGTTACGAAATTTTATGGACGAATGGGAGGGAGACACGTGTCACCCCCCTTGGATGGTCTTGGTGTAAATTGACCAAGGATAAAATGGTCATTTGACCAAAGTATAGATGACCAAGTCTTGCAAGCTAAGAGCTTGAGATAATTGACTAAGTCAAAGAGCCACTTGGCTTGATCTCTTTCATCCAAACCTAACAAGTGTTATAATCTAGACCCTCCAATGTGTTATATAAGCACACTAGTAGCAAGACAAGTCTTCCAACACTTAGAAAAAAATTAGAGAACTTGAGCTACACTTTGAGGTGCTCTCGGCATTGGGCTATTTCCCACACAATTTTTTTAGTTTGTGGTCCATTATTCACAAGAATTTAACCCAAGGTCCCTAAGGGTATTGTAAGGATATCTCAATAGAAAGATCTCGGAAAAATGACGTTTTCACGTTAGTCGCAAGGCGAAAACCTAAGGTGTTCTTCAACTTTGAAGATGGAACTTGAAGAGGAGTTCTTCATGAGCTTCTAAGGAGTGCTTGGAGAGGATTGGAATATAAGAATATGAGCTAAAAGTTGCTAAGGATCGACTTTTACGCTTGGACATTATTAGGGCTTATTGAGGTAAAATCTTCATCTTCTTAATGTAAATTGAATATACATGTTATAGTAGTTAAGAAATGAGCATGTGGTATATAAAATGAAGTTTGAAAAGATTTGGATCATGTTGACATGTTAAAACCGAAAATGGACAAGTTAGCCATTAATGTTGTAATCAATTTGGACGGTAGTTACAATCGTCGCATGTTAAGGAAGAAAGGATTTATAGTTGTTGTAATTGTATTATGTATATAACATGTTGGAATAACAACTTGGATTGAAAAAGTAATTGAAAGGAAATTGATAATTGTTGTGACCTTGTAGCCGATTATGGCTTGGAATTATTAGACAGTTTTATATTGATTGTGGGGCAGAATTTTACACGTCCTATTAGGCGTGTAATCCCCTTTGTATTTGATGAATTGTTGGGCCTTAAATGTGGCGTTTGGTTATTGATTTTTGGGCCTTGAAAAAGGTGGAAAAGTACGTAGAAACAAAGGAAGTGCTGCCCGATTTTCCGTAGAATAAGAGACCTTACACTTAGTATGATTCTACGTTAAAAAAGTGAGGAGTTGATAGACATGTTATGATTAATATAGGTTGAAGTACTACGAGTAGCGTATTCTACTTAAAGGATGGAATATCTCAAGGTTGAAGTACTTTGGAGCATTTTGCTACTTGTCGATAATCGTCGCGAGGTATTTGAACCTCTTCCTTCTTTTGGCATGATTCCATGTATGAAATATACATGTGGTGTTATTTCATGATCCCTTCTACTCTTAGAAGTTAAGAGGTATGTATGTTGATTTACTTTATGTAAAAGCTACGTCTAAGTTATCCTGAGTTCTTACCAAGTCTTATGGGGGATGTTGGTAAGAGTCGTTAGGAAGTATTTGGAGTCGAGTTGACTTTGCTAAGTTACTGCACGAATGAGAATAAGTATCGAACAAGTCATTGCAACATTAATTAAAGAAAATGTATCGACAATCAAATAAATTAAAATGAGTAGAATTCTCCATCTGCATAGAAGCTAAGATAAGACAAAATTATATTACATTTTCAAGATCATGGCTGCTTTAATAAGATCGTTATAAACAAGTATAACCTAGTCACAACGCACAAAAGTATATGTTACTTAATTTAAAGAGTTTACGTTATGAATTTTTAAGACTATGAACCTTAAATTCTTAAAAGGTTAAGAGACTTTATTTTTCAAGTTATGGGACTTGATTCTTAAAGGAAGGAATGACTTGATTTAAAAGTATAGAATAGTTGATTTGAAAAGTATTGATTTCTTGATATTGTAAAGATAAGAGACTTGATTTCTAAAGTTAAGAAACTTGATTTCTTAAAAGTTAAGAGACTTGAAGTATTTTTGAAAGCTATGTAACTTGAGTTTTTAAAAGAAGAATTTTATGGATTTAAGAAGAGAAGGAGTTTTATGATTCTTTTTAAGTATGTATGTACGTAGTACTTTTGGGTTTAATTTTCCCTAATGTAAAAAGAAATAAAAAGTTCCTTAAGTTCTCTAAAGTGAAAGGTTGTTATAATAGCTTTACGTGGAGTTGTTATAACAACTAAAGAAAAAGTGAAAAGATGATTTAAAATGTTATGTAAAGAGACATTATCGCATCACAGGAATGGGTCGGGCATTATACCTTTATGGGCAGACTATATGACATTATCGCGTCCCAAGAATGGGTCGGGCAGTATACCTTTATGGGCAGACTATATGACATTATCTCGTCCCAGGAATGGGCCGGGCAGTATACCTTTATGGTCAAACTATATGACATTATCGCGTCCCAGGAATGGGTCGGGCAATATACCTTTATGGGCAGACTATATGACATTATCGCGTCCCAGGAATGGGCCGGACAATATACCTTTATGGGCAAACTATATGACATTATCGCGTCCCAGGAATGGGTCAGGCAGTATACCTTTATGGGCAGACTATATGACATTATCGCCCCGTGAATGGGCCGCAGATACCTTTATGGGCACTATATGACATTATCGCGCCCCAGAATGGGCCGCAAGATACCTTTATGGGCACTATATGACATTATCGCGTCCCAGGAATGGGCCGGGCAGTATACCTCTATGGGCAGACTATATGACATTATCGCGTCCCAGGAATGGGTCGGGCAGTATACCTTTATGGGCATACTATATGACATTATCGCGTCCCAGGAATGGGTCGGGTAGTATACCTTTATGGGCAGACTATATGACATTATCGCGTCCCAGGAATGGGCCGGGCAGTATACCTTTATGAGCAGACTATATGACTTTATCGCGTCCCAGGAATGGGCCGGGCAGTATACCTTCGTGGGAAGATTCTTATGAATACGCCGTGTCCCGCAAATGGGTCGGGTTACATTATCACGTTTGTATAATCAAATTGAACTCCAAAATGAGGCGTCCCTCCATAAAGGGCCGGATTATGTTATGTAAGATAAGTAAGTTATATGGTAATGAACATGATGATTTTTCCTAAGTATGTACGTAAGAATTTGACTATAACTCTTATTGAAAATGGGAAAAGATAAGAATGTGCGATTAAGTTTATGAGTTGTAATGGCATGGTAGGATCTGGTATTTACTTTTTATACTTGCCCCTGTAATTCTCTTGTACAGTTATGATCTGTTTACTGTACCTTATTTTCGTTCCATATTCGGTACCTGTGTACTAACCCCCTTCGGGGGGCTGCGTTCATGTCTGCAGGTTTAGGCACACAGTTGTGGATCCGCGGCTTAGGATCCTGGTTCAACATTTTGAGATGGCTCCAATGTTCTGGAGCTTGTCATCATGGCTATGTATATTCAGGGGTACGGCGGGGCCTTGTCCCGTCATAGTATTGGTCCAAAATCTTAGAGGTCTGTATTCATATGTGGGCTGGACTGGTTAGAGTTGTAATTACATTATTGAATAGTGTAGGCCCTTTTGGGTGATTTATATTATGGCAGCCTTATCAGCTTTGCCTTTGTTTTAAAAAAAATGTGTTACTTATTTTTCGCAGTTATTGGGTATTGTATGATTAGAAGGGTGCCCAGGTAGGGCACCAGTCGCGGGCCCGGGGTTGGGTCGTGACAAAAGTGGTATTAGAGCAGTTAGTCCTCGGAAAGTGTCTACAAACCGTGTCTAGTAGAGTCTTGATTATCGGTGTGTTGTGCACTACACCAATAAACAAGAGGCTACAGGATATTTAGGATTGATTTCCCTTCTTCTCTCTCTGAGATCGTGCGATAGAGTTGTGTGGTTAGGGTGGTCCCTCCCTAACGTATTATTTTGATTGCAGCTTTGAGATATTATGTGGTTATTAATCATGTGAGATATTAATATTATAGCGTAACTCTTAAAATAGCCTCGACTAATGATCATCGAAATAGGGATATCGATAATATGTGATAAGTCGACATGTGGTCTGCATCATATCCTTAGAGGATGTAGTATGTCTCACCTGCTATGAGTTATGGTAAAACATGATGGACACATGAATAATTGAGAAGTATTGGTACCTTGCTGATATACTGTTTGTTATAATGTCTAAAGTATGATCAGCGTGTGGGAGATAGAAGTCCTTAGACTTGAGGTCGATACGCGCCTTGTTTACAGAGTAATGTACTTTGATCCTATCCTAAGCTCAAATGTCTTGTAGGTTGAGACACGGCTTGTATTGGGTATATTGCGACGTAGATTAAAAGTGGTAGTTTAGCCAAGATTAGGATTCATTCCTCGAATGTATCTTCGAGAGAACACTCAGATTTCCATATGATATTAGGTTGACTAAGTCATTGGACAATGCTGTAGACATATCTATGATATGGTCTTGTTGGCAACTAATACAGATGAGATATAATGATCAAGCCATTTGGATAGACATTTGACAGATCCTAAGCTTGATCGAGTGTGTCGTGAATGAAAGGATTTTATCTTTCCACAAAGAGGTTCAGTTTACAGGTTTCGTGTAACAATACTTCACATATTGAGTTCGTCTTCTGCCTCCGTCTAAGAGTTCCGTGTAGACCCTAATGTAATTAGTGTCGATATGTGAAGTCATGTAGGGTAACACTAAGTCAATTGTTCCGTCGATTCAAGGATGTAATAAGAGAGAATATAAATGTTCGATTTATGATCAAGACATTTGAATAAATAATGATAATTTAATAAAATCGAGATTGGATTTCATATTTAATTAAAATAGACACGAGGCATAATTGGACTAGGACCACGGCTCAAGGGACCAAGGGTCGCGACACCTTAGCGTCGCGGCGCCTCCCATTGAGCGTCGCGGCACCACATTTCCAGTGGGTCCGAATGACCCACTCTGCTTCGGTTTCTGGGCCTGGCCCACGTGGGAACCCTAGCTGATTTTTTCAGCTATAAATACAGGGTTCAATCATTATTTTAATACACCCTATTCCTAATAATTATTCTCTTCTAAAATTCTCTCGGATTTCTTAGCTTTCCGAAAGAGTAATTACATCACAGTTCTTGGAAATTGCAATCGAAGGAATATTTGTGTGCTCATCCTCGGATTACACTCGAAGATTTCAAATTGCAATACCGTAAGTATTCTATCGATGCATTACGATTAACAATGTGTTTGTTTGTTTTATCATTACATAATCATCCTGCAGTTCGTCCGTCTTGTTGGGTTTAAAACACAAATTTTCAAATTCCGCTGCGTACACGAACCCGACAAAACCCTACACACATACTGTCCCGGAACTAGTACAATGTCAAATTAACCCTATGACGGGGGAATGGTAGGCCCTAAATACGATAAACATATGGAAGCATTATCAAAATTAGTTGTTGTGGAGGGTTGCCTTTTTCATTTCCTTCATCTCTTTTGGTTTTATTCATTATATTAGAGAAATATATAATCTTGCTTTTAAATATTTTCCTAGATCAACTGTTAAGAGAGATCTATTTAAATTTGCACATGAATATCAACAATATTTACGTAATTCATTATATCATTTTAATGGCAAAAAGCCATGATTATTTAACGGTAACCTGTCATTGGATATATTATAAATGGTCTATACAAAAACGTATTTTAGCGTATAGATATATAGATAGTAGGCACACTAGTATTTTTATTTCAATTTTTTTTATTCAGTTTGCGATTATTACAGAATAACTGATAAAATTATGAGTATTACATTAGATAATTCATCTTCTAATAATTCTTCTATTACAGTTTTAAAAGATGTTTTAACTCCATCTTTTCCAAATAATTTTCATATAAAAAGTGTGTGTCATATTTATAACTTAGTTGTAAAGGATGGTCTATTAGTTTTTCAAGATATTCTTGATAAAATACAATTTGCTATAAATTTTATTTAAAAAAATAATAGAATATAACGAAGAAAAGATTATAAAAAACTTGTCACGATTGCCAAATACATTATATAAAAATTCTCGAAGAAGTACCCACTAGGTGGAATAATTTATATGAACAACTAGTTGTTTCTTATGATTATAGAAAATCTACAACTTTATTTTTAACGCTCATAATCAAATCCAACTGATATGCTTGTAGATAACGATTGGAAAAAAATATGAACTTATTGTATTTCTAGATAATTTTTTTCAAGCAACAAAAGAATTTTCTAGTATATATTATCCTATTGTTTTAACTATGTTATTTTATATAACTCTAATATTTTTACTGAATAGTGAATATATGGAAAAACCAGCTTATAAGACAGCTATTAAAAAATATTTTATTCCTATTCCCACTATTTATATTATTGGGGTTATATTAAATTTGACTATTAAAATAGATGGTTGTAAATCACTTTTCAAAATATTTATAAATGTATATCAGTACTACCACCTCCAACTTCCAAAAATTCGAATGACCCACCACATATTGAACAAACGAAAGAACAAGTGTTGTCTAGCATAGAAGACGAATTCAAAAAAGTTGTTATACCCCGTATTTTCCAGAGTATGTACGTAAGGACGTACGTAGAAAAGTTTGAGCTTTAAAGTAGGCTAGGGCCGAAATTTTTGTTCACAAGTACCGAAAGGAATCGTTTTTCGACGAAACGTTTTACAAGACTCGCGAAGGGAAAAATACGGCTATGTCATTTATTATTTTTGCGGATTTTTCCGAGAGACGAAATATTTTGGACCAACGGGAGGGTGACACTTGTCACCCAAGTGGACGGTTTGGTTGGCTTTGTGTGGCACGTTTTTTGTGCCTAAAGTTTGGTCAATGGTTGGTAGGATATTTTGTGTGGTAGATGGATAAGGACACATGGGTAAATCCTAGCCCTACACTTGCACCACACTTGTCTTCATCTTGGCCATTGGTTGGCCATTGCTTGACCTATAAATACCCCCCTTAGTTGATGAACTTCTTCATCCAAAAATCATTCTCCAAGTCTAAAAACCCTCTCCCCCTTAAGTGTTGTGTTCGTCCAAGGTCCCCCCCCCCCCTTGGGAAGCCTTGGCCGAGAATCTACCCCCCCTAGCCTAGTTGTGCTAGCCGAAAATACACCCCCCTTTGTGGTATAGAAATACTTCTCCAAGTATTGTTATAATGCCAAAATACTCTAGCCCAAAACCTTTGTAGTATTTCCAAGTACCCTCTATACGAAAAGCCCATAAAATACTACTATATTTTCCTTTAGCTACTAAACGAAACCCTAAGGAAAATCTCCATAATTGGTTGGAGTACTAAGTAGAAGTTGTGTAGAACTTCTAAGGGTTTCTTGGAGCGAATTGGAGCACACGGAGTAGGAGCTAAACCTTGCTCAGGATCGACTTTTAACTTGGATAATTTTGGGGCTTACCGAGGTAAATAATCCTATCGTTTTATTGTAATTGGAGATTACATACTGTAGTATTATTGAAAATGAATATAAGATACATAGAAGGATATTTCAGAAGAGAATTGAACTGTAATAGAAGGATATTACAGAAAAGAATTGAACTGAAATCACATCAGAAGAATATTAGTAGAAGATTAATCTGTACTTACATAGGACTATATTTACAGTAGACTGATAACCTTTATTGGTTGAATGTTCTGCGAGTAGCATGTGCTACTTGGAAGGTGGACAAGGCTAGCCGGGTTATAGCCGTGGAGCGTTTTGCTTATAGTCGATAATCGTCGCGAGGTATGTGATTCTTCCTATACTCTTGAGCATGAAGTATTTTAACGGAATATATATATAGTACGGTAGACGTACGTGTGTCAATGTCTTTTGACTTAAGCCTGAATAATAATAATCTTGAAATATTTTAAAGGAATATATATGTAGTACGGTAGACGTACGTGTGTTAACTGAATGTAGTGTTACGGCAATGTCTTTTGACTTAAGCCTGAATAATAAAGAATCTTGAAGTATTTCAAAAGATTAAGAAACCGTTTTGAAAGAAGAGTAATACTTGGTTTTGAAAACATAAGAGTTATACTAGCTTTATGGGAAGTTAGGTATAACGTCTTAAGAGTGGTAAAGAGAATGATTTACTGATTTTTAGAAGTTAAGAGACTTGATCTTAAAAGATAAGAGACTTGACTTGAATGAATTAATATGAATTTTGTGTGAAACCTCATTCGTGAGTAATGAGTACTTGGTTTTATTTAAAGGGATAATGTTTTACTGATTTCGGAAATCAGAATGTGTATCGACAGACCACTGCAGCGTTAATAAAGGAAAATGTATTGAATAATGATGTATCGTATTAAAACCAGTAGAAACCTCCATCTGCATAGAAACTAAGATGAGACAAAATGATATTACATTTCCTAGATCATGGCTGCTTAATAAGAGTGATCATAAACAAGAATAACCTACTCACATATAAGGCATATGTTTTCGCAAAACTGTTTAAAAGAGAATCATATTCTTAAGTGATTAAGACTATGAACTATGAAACCTTTCTAAAATAAGAGACTTAAGTACTTGAAATTAGGCAAACTTGAACTTAGGAAAAGAATGTTGTTACTTGATGTTGAAAAGGAAAGTGTTTGGGTTTACCTAAAAATGTGAGTCACCCTATTGTTATACTACGGGTATCGGGTGACCTTTATAAAAGAAATGGATATTTTAAAAAGAATTTAACGTATGTAATACTTTGGGGTCAGAACCTGGACTTTGGCCTAAAATAAACTTGTGTTGTGTGTAACTTGCCTATGTTTGTGTTTGATAGCCTTGTTGTGCAAATACTGTATTTCTATACCACCGCGTCTCTCGATGGAGGGCCGGCTGATTTGTTATGAACGATTCTTCACCGAGTCCCATGGGATGGGCCGGGACACGTATTCCATCTGATTATTCACTGAGTCCCACGAGATGGGCCGGGACACGTATTCCATCTGATTATTCACCGAGTCCCACGAGATGGGCCGGGACACGTATTCCATCTGATTATTCACCGAGTCCCACGAGATGGGCCGGGACACGTATTCCATCTGATTATTCACCGAGTCCCACGAGATGGGCCGGGACACGTATTCCATTTGATTATTCACCGAGTCCCACGAGATGGGTCGGGACACGTATTTCCTCTGATTCTCTACCGAGTCCCATGGGATGGGCCGGGACACGTATTCCACATGATTCTTTACCGAGTCCACTGATGGGTCGGGACACGTATTCCACACGATTTATACCTAGACTGCCGGCAGTGAGGAAGGAGTTCCACGGGCATGAGGGATGACTTGAGGGCGTGAGTCCCTGACTTGACATGACTGCTTTTATGTTGTGAACTGTAGTTTGGTTATCATACATGTCTCCTGCTTTATATAGACTATTATGATTTCATTTACAGTCTTTTCTGATTTCACATACTTGGTACTGTTATCGACCTCGCCTGGCTGCGTTCATGCCGCAGGTAGAGGTACATCGGCTGTCGATCCCCGCGTTTAGGATCACATTTCAGCGTATTGTGAAGCTCCGTTCCTTCGGAGGCTTATCTTTCGGTATGTTACCCTGAGTCTGTAGGTTCTTGTACATTCAGGGGTATGGCGGGGCCCTGTCCCGTCATAGTGGTTGTATAAATCTTAGAGGTCTGTAGCACTGTTGTGGGCATGGTTGTAAGGATTAAACTGTTCAACTTTGTAATTATTTATATATATGCCGAAAGGCGATTTTCTCTCAGGTAAAATGTGTCTCATTTCACATTTTGTTTCATGTATTGTTTTTATGTTCCGCTGATTACTCTGATGTATGACTACTTGGGTGTCCGGGTAAGGCACCAGTCACGGGCCCGGGTTCGGGTCGTGACAAAAGTATATAGGTATTACCAACAATAAAGTTCTAGCAACCAACCGGCTTCCATACCATCTTTTTCTTTTTCAACACAGCCTAAAAAAGACATGGTGTTTCTGCGGCTAGTATTGAAAGCCTCGGAAATAGAATGTGCGGTGGTAACACTACTAACTAAATTAGCGAGTTTGATATTTTTGTTTTGCAGGGTGCTTTACCGAACCAAGCAGTTCTCAATAAAGAAGAAAAAGAAGACGTGCTGAAATACTGGAGGGGAAATGAGAAGACCTTTCTGACACTTTCAATGATGACCCGAGATATTTTGAACATTCAAGCGTCTGAAAACGTTTTTTCTACAGGAAGATTGTTACACCCCGTAGTTCCAGGACATGTATATGAGGACGTACATGAGAAAATACGACTTTAAGTTTAAAACGAAAGAAAGATTACTTTTTCCTACGAAAAATATTCCGAACCTCGTGAAGGAAAAAAGTTTAATAATAGGAATTGGGTTCTCAAATTTGATATTTGAGACTTATAGAATTTATTGGAATTATGGAATTTTATTTTCAGATTTGGTCATGTGGGGCCCACTCGGGAATTTTTACGATTTTGTGGGGCCCACAAGGTTTTTGATATTTTGACCAATTATTGAGAGTTTGGGGAGATAAAATATTTTGGACCAATAGGAGGGTGACACGTGTCACCCCCCCCCTCCACATGACCCATGTTTGGCGAGAATGAGGAGCCAAGTGGCTCAAGATATTTGTTTGACAAGTGGACTAGTGGGACACACACACAAGTGTCCACAATCTCAACATTACACTTGTTTAAATCCTCTCCTTTGGTTGCATTATATATCTACATGAAGTGCAATGCTTCAACACTTACTGAAAATTCAAGAAAATATTTTCCAAAGCCAAGAGGATCTCAGCCAAGCTCCACTAAGAACATAAACAACCCCTTAAACCCCAGAAATACTACATGGATCCGTTAGTCGTACCTTGAAACCCTAAGGTGTTCTTGAACTTTTGTGGTGAAACTTGAAGAGAAGTTGGTTGTGGCTTCTAAGGGTCGCTTATTGTGGATTAGAACGTAAAGAAAAGGAGCTAAAGTTGCTAAGGATCGACTTTTAAACTTGGATTATATTTTGGGCTTATTGAGGTAAAGATCTTTGTATTCCAAATGTAATTGAAGATTACATGTTATAGTAGTGTATAAATGAACTTGTGATATAAGGAATGAAGATTAATAAGTGTTAGGATATTGGAGGGTTAAAACCGAGACATGGCATTTTAGCCATTGAAGTTGTTAATCAATTTGGTTGTTAGTTATAATTGTTACATGTTATACAAGAAAGGGAATATAGTTGTTATAATTGTTATGACGTATATAACATGTTGGAGTAACGACTTGGATTAAAGAATTGAAAAAGGACTATATGTTGTATTGTTGTTGATTGTGGCCGAGAACACCTAAGTGTGTTGATTAAAAAAGGACTAATTAATGGACTAGTTATATATGAATTGTGGGGAAGAATTTTACACGTCCAGCTAGGCGTGTAATCCCCTTTGGTTAGCTGATTGGTTGTGCCCTAAATGTGGCGTATTGGTTATTGATTTCGCGCCTTGAAAAAGGTGGAAAAGTACGAAGAAACAGGGGAAGTGCTGTCCAATTTTCTGTAGAATAAGAGACCTTATACTTAGTGTTATTCTACCTTAGAAAGCTAGAAGTTGATAGACGTATTATGGTCATTATAGGTTGACATTCTACGTGCGGCGTATTCAACTTAGCGGGTGGATTTAGCCGAAGAGGTATGTGGAACTTTCCCTATCTTCTTGAGCATGAGTTTTGTAAATGTATAGTACGGTTGACGTACATGTTTTAAATGAATTCAGTTTCATTTTGGTACCATTGATTTGATTTAAAATGTACAAGCTTAGTTGAGTTGGAGAGTTAAACTCACTGGATTTTAAAGGATCGATGCCTTAGTTCTCGGAAGCATAAAGTTGTTATAATGGCTTTATGGGAAGTTAGTTATAACGACTTTATGGAAAGTTAAAAAAGTGGTTTACTTGAATGATTTAAAAGTGAATAAATGATTTAATTTTGAAAGTATACGATACTTGATTCAAAGAGTATAAGTTACTTGATTTCAAAGCCTTGAAATAAATTTCTAAAGGTGTAGTAACCTGATTTGAAAAGTAGACATGCCTTGATACTACGGGTGTTAGTATCTTGTGGTTTTTATATGAAAAAATTTCTTTTTAAAAGAATAGAAGTACGTAGTACTTTGAGGTTAAATTCCCGTATTTTTACATGATAGTGCCTTAAGTTTAATTAATGAGAGTTAAAGATTGCTAACTTGCATATGTTGTTCATGATGGCCGTTAGTGCTAGTGTTATATTATTTATTACGGGGTCAATCCCCGGGTGATTTTGCATTTTGCATTTCCGTGGATTTGCTCCCCACGATGCGAGTATGACGTATATACTCATTGCGGGCCCACAGGGTCCATGCGGGTGAAATAGTCTTATGCGGGTGAAATTATCCCATGCGGGGAAAATTTCCCTATGCGGGTCCACAAGACTTATGCGGGTGAAATAGTCCGAGGAGTAGGATTGCATAATGATCCTACGGGAAGGTGGACCTAATTTGATCTTAAGCTTCCTATTTTTAAACGGTAAAGTTTACTCTTATTTACTCCCATTATTAATAAGGAACAATGTACTGTTAATTTGGTTATCATACATGTCTCCAGCTTTATTTTAGACTATGTGATTTCATTACAGTACTTTCAGTTTCATATACTTGGTACATCTTTTGTCGACCCCTTTCTGGGCTGCGTTCATGCGCAGTAGAGGTACCACGCTTCTTGATCCTCGCTCTTAGGATCACAGTTCAGCTTTTTGAGAAGCTCCATTACTCCGGAGGTTCATCTTTTGGTACGGATCCCTGTTGTTGTAGATTCACGTATATTCAGGGGTATGGCGGGGCCCTGTCCCATCACAATTGTTATGTCAAAACTCTTAAAGGTCTGTAGTCAAGTACGTGGGTCAGACTTGTAATAGATGTAACTCTTTTGATACATATATATATAAATTAGCAAAGTGGCCTTATTGGCTAGCCTGTTTCTTATTTCACATTACTGCATGTCTATGAGCTATATTTATATTCCGCTGGTTATCTCTGATGTATACCTGTAAGGGTTCCCAGGTAGGGCACCAGTCGCGGGCTCGGGGTCGGATCGTGACAAAAGTGGTATCAGAGCAGTTAGTCTTCGAAAAGTGTCTACAGACCGTATCTAGTAGAGTCTTGATTATCGGTGTGTTGTGCACCACATCTATAATCAGGAGGCTACATGATATTTAGGATTGGTTTCCATTCTTTTCATTCTGAGATCGTGCAGTAGAGCTGTGTTATTAGGTTGATCTCTCTCTGACGTAATCTTGTGTATCAGTTATGCCTTCACAGAAGGCAACAGCGGCCCAGAAGGGCAAGTCAGCAGTAGGAGCTGCTAGTAGGACATAGAGAGTCACTAGGGCTCAGGCCCAGACTATGCCTGAGGTTGTGGCCCAGTCGGCAAGTTCGGTTACACCGATAGTACCAGAGGAGCTTAGAGAAGCTGCAACTCCAGAGGTTCCGATACCCGAGCCTCCAGTCCCTCAGCCAGGGGCATAAGATAGATATTACGGAGATATAGTTCGGTTACTGGCCAGGATAGTGGTAGGGCAGCATAGACAGGAGCCGGTAGCGAACCCTAGAGCAGACATTTTGAGGGTTCGGGATTTTCTGGGTTGCAATCCGCCAGAGTTTTATGGGTCGAGACCTGAGGATGATCCTCAGGAGTTTATTCGGCAGATTCAGCAGACCATGTGGGTGATTAAGGCCTCAGAGGCCGAGTCAGTTGTACTAGCTTCTTACCAGTTACGCGATATTGCAATGAACTGGTTTGAGTCGTGGGAACTGTCCAGGGGTGTGGGTGCTCCTCCAGCCGTTTGGGATGAGTTCACGGAGGCCTTCCTAGATCACTTCTTGCCTTCTGAGATGAGGAGAGCCCGGGTTGATAGGTTTCTGACATTGCGGCAGGGTGGCAGGACCATCAGAGAGTATAGCCTAGAGTTCGACTCATTGGCTAGGTATGCGCCCGCTATTGTGGCTGACATGACAGATTGAGTTCACCGCTATGTGATAGGGCTAGACCAGTACTTGGTTGATGCATGCATGGCAGTGGCTCTTCAGCCAGGTATGAATATTGCCACGATCCAGGCATACGCATAAGGAGTCGAGGATCGATATAGAGGTCGTGGTGGAGATCAGCCCAAGAGGGCCAGGACGGCAGGGTTTCAGGGTAACTTTTGAGGCGGACAGCCTCAGCAGCAGGCTAGGTCTGCGTCTCAGCCAGCACAGAGTGCTCCTCTCCAGCCTTCTGGCAGACAATTTGATCAGCTGGGTTATTCGGGAGCAGGTCAGGGCTTCAGGTTTCCAGGGGAATAGGGGTACTAGCCAGATGAGGCCACCTTTACCTCGGTGTGGTTGATGCGGTAGGTCCCATCGTGGGGAGTGTCGTATTGCTTCGGGAGCCTATTTCTCTTGCGGCCAGAAGGACCATTTGAAGAGGGATTGTCCGACCACAGGCAGCACGGGTAGTATGGCTCACCTACGGTCGATTGCGTGTCTTCATCTTACGTGGTTATGTGCCCCTGAGGCGTGGTGTTCACGCGGGCGATGGCGCGGCAGAGGTCGTGGCAGAGGTCCTAGTTCTAGTGGTCCTCCGAACCACACCTATGCCTTAGCCAGTCGACAGGATCAGGAGGCTTCGCCGGATGTCGTCACAGGTATATTATTAATTTCATGCCGTGACGTTTATGCTTTGATAGATCCGGGTTCTACATTGTCCTATATATCTCCTCTTATTGCTGGTAGAATAGGAGTAGAACCTGTGTCGATAGAACCATTTGAGGTAGCTACGCCAGTTGGTGATTCAATGGTAGTTGAATGGGTATATAAGAATTGCCCGGTGATTATACACAGTCGTCAGACCCTAGAAGACTTGATAGATCTAGAGATGACAGATTTTGATGTCATTATGGGTATGGACTGGTTGGCTTTTTGTTACGCCAATATTGGCTGTAGAGAGAGATTGGTTCGATTCCAGTTTCCCGGTGAGACGGTTATTGAGTGGAAAAGGGATACTGCGTCGCCGAGGGGTAGGTTTATTTCATACCTCAAGGCTAGGAAGATGGTTCAGAAAGGGTATATTTATCATCTGATTCGGGTGTTCGACACGAAAGCTGAGGTACCAGCTTTTCAGTCGGTTCTGGTAGTTAGAGAATTTCCCGATGTCTTTCCTGATGACCTCCCAGGTATTCCTCCAGAATAGGAGATAGAGTTCTGTATTGATGTTCTGCCAGATATTCGACCTATATCTATTCCTCCGTACAGAATGACACCTGCTGAGTTGAAGGAGTTGAAGGACCAGCTAAAAGATTTGCTGGAGAAAAGCTTTATTAAGCCTAGTACTTCACCTTGGGGAACGCCGGTATTATTTGTGAAGAATAAGGATGTGACGTTGTGTATGTGTATTAACTACAGGCAGCTGAACAAGGTAACCATCAAGAATAAGTACCCCCTCCCCAGGATTGATGATTTGTTTGATCAGTTGCAGGGTGTAAAGTGTTTCTCCAAGATAGACCTGCGATCCGATTATCATCAGGTACGAGTTAGAGAGGTAGATATCCTGAAGACTACATTCAGGACCCGGTACGGGCATTATGAGTTCAGGGTGATGTCGTTCGGATTGACTAATGCTCCAGCGGTATTTATGGATTTAATGAACCGGGTGTTCAAGCCATTTCTGGATACGTTTGTTATAGTATTCATTGATGACATCCTGGTTTACTCTCGCACGGAGCAGAAGCATGCAGATCATTTGAGGACGGTACTTAGAGTCCTCTAGAGCCGACAATTGTATGCCAAGTTCTCTAAGTATGAGTTATGGTTGACCTCAGTGGCATTCTTGGGGCACATTGTTGGGGCCGATGGTATTCGGGTTGATACGATAAAGATTGAGGCGGTGAAGACTTGGCCTAGACCTACTACACCGACTGAGGTGCACAACTTTTTGGGCCTTGCAGGTTATTACCGGAGATTTGTGGTAAAGTTCTCTTCGATCTCAGCTCCTTTGACTAGGCTGACTCAGAAAGCGGCTAAGTTCCAGTGGACGGATGCTTGTGAGAAGGGCTTCCAATTATTGAAGGAGAAGTTGACGACGGCTCCATTACTTACTCTTCCCGAGAGATTAGAGGGTTATGTGGTTTATTGTGATGCTTCGGGTGTCGGACTTAGTTGTGTGTTGATGCAGCACGACAAGGTTATAGCTTACGCATCCCGACAGCTCATGAAGCATGAGAGGAACTGTTACACCCCGTATTTACAGGACATGTGTTAAGAACGTACGTAAGAATTCCAAATGTTAAGATTTGAGACTAGTAAAAATTTATCGGAATTATGGAATTGTCGGAAAACGTAATATTGTGACGAATGGGAGGGCGACACGTGTCACCCCCCTTATGTTGCCTTGGACGAAATTAGGCATGGGCAAAAGGGTCATTTGACCCTTGTTAGGAAGACAAGTCTTGCAACTTGTAGAGCTTGAGAAAATTGACTTAGTCAATGGGTCCACAAGGCTTGATATTTAAGAGAACCTCATCCTAGCCACCCATTTGTACACATCTTGACCCTCCATGTTACTATATAATACTACTAGCAGCAAGACTAAGTCCAACACTTAGAAAAAAATTCAAGAAATTGGATGAACAAACAATAGTGCTCTCGGGTTCATCAACTAGAAGAAAGAAAAAAAAATTTGTTTGTTGTCCATTAAGCTCCACACTTTAAACCAAGGTTCATGAGGGTATTGTAAGTGTATCTCAATAGAAAGATCCCGAAAAAATAGCGTTTTCGTATTAGTCGCAAGGTGAAAACCTAGTTACTTTTCTAGGTTTTGATTGGAAGATTAAAGGGGAGTTGTTTGTGAGATTCTAAGAGTTTCAAGTGGCGGATTGAGGTGTCAAGAAGAGGCTCTAAGTTGCTAGGGAGTGAATTTGGATTTGAAGTTGGACTAAGAATCGTTGAGGTAATAATCTTGTCTCTTAAGTGTTACAAGATTTTATATTGTTGTTAGCCTTACATTTTACTAGCATGAAATATATGTGTTGAAGTTTGATTAGTGATATGGATTGTTGTAGCCTCAAATCCGAAATGCCATTTAAGCCATTTGAAGTTGGATTACAATTTGGTCGTTAATTAGAATCGTCGCATATTACTTACTTGAACATTGTAGTAGTTGTAATCGATTGCGACTTGATTTCATGTAATACTAAACAATTTGGATTGAAAAGGAATTGGATAAGAATTGGTTTGGTTGTATCTCAAGTTGCCGAATTGGCCTAATAGTTTGTATTAGTTGATATCGTTTGTGAGGCGGAATTTTACACGTCTAGTAGGCGTGTAATCCCCTATTGATTAATTGCATTGTTGGGCCTTAAATGTGGCGTGTTTGGTTATTGAATTCGGCCTTGAAAAAGGTGACAAAGTAAGTAGAAACAAAGGAGGTGCTGTCCGATTTTCCGTAGAATTTAGTGACTTAGCACTTAGAATATTCTACGTTTGAAGTAAGAGGTTAATGGACGTATTGTGACCATTATAGGTTGAAGTACTAAGTATAGCGTATCCTACTTGAAGGATGGAATAGCTATCAAGGTTGAAGTACTTTGGAGCATTTTACTACTTGTCGATAATCGTCGCGAGGTATGTGAACCTCTTCCTTCCTTTGGCATGATTCTATGTATGGAATATACATGTGGTATTATTTCATGTTTCCTTCTACTCTTAGAAGTTAAGAGGTATGTGTGTGATTTACTCTATGTAAAGTTTATGTCAAAGTTATCTTAAGTCCTTACCGAGTCTTATGGGGGATGTTGGTAAGAGTCGTTAGGAGGTACTTTGGAGCCAAGTTGATGTCACGACCCGTTCCGGGGCCCATGATTGGTGCCTTACCGGGGCACCCAAGTACTCATACATCAGAGTAATCAGCGGAATATAAAACAAGACAGGAAACATTATAAAAATAGAAACAGTTTATCTGATGAAAAGCTTGCCTTTCGGCATATATATATAACCCAAGTTTTGCAGTTACATCCCAACTGTACAATAGGACTACAGACCTCTAAAGAAGTAAACCTCTATGGCGGGACAGGGCCCCGCCATACCCTGAATGTACAAAAACTATCTACAATACAGGGAGATCATACCCAAAAGTAGAGCCTCCGGAGAAGATGGAGCTCCTGACACCAAAGCAAAGATCCTAAGGATGTGGATCTAGCACCTGCCCACCTGCGGCATGAGCAGTGCCCAGCGAGGTCGATAACAGGTACCAAGTATGTGAAACTGTAAGTACTTAAATGAAATCAAGTATTTAAAACCATTTGCAAATCAGTTCAATTGCACATAGTGCCATATCACAAACAAGAACAATAATAGGTAAACTGTAACAGGTCTTTTCTAGGCCGCGAATGATCGAAGCAAGGCCAAGCGCCCATAGTATCATTATGCGTGCCTAATCTCGACTCCCGCACCGCATAGGTCACACACACCGCATTTAGGTATTCCTCGCGACGGGGTAGCTAACCCCGGTACCTCCCGGACTCTCGCACCGCATAGTCTCAATAGACCGCGTAGTCACACGCATCGCATGGCATCCCGCGTCGGGCTAAAACACCGGAATGATCAATCTCGAACTCCGCACTCCGCATAGTCACATAGACTGCATATGCCGTATAGACCCGCATCAAGGGTGGCAAGCCCTCGGTATAACAAGTCAAGGGGGTAGGTGATATAATAACAGTTAAACGGACTTACCGTTTAGCAACGTAAGCACAGCAAGAATGACCCCTTTCACGTAATTACAAGACACTAACACGGTAGCATCATAATATGTCTACTTATCAAACAATCTTACTACACTTAATGAAATCAATACAAGGCTTTTATAAACAAACAAGTAAAAGCCTTTTATCTTTCTTAAGTTGTTATACCTAACTTCCCATAAAGCTAGTATAACTCTTAAGCTTTTGTTTTAAAACCAAAATATTTCTCTTCATTAAAAATGATTCAAGATTCTTTGAAATGCATCAGGATTCTTATTATTCAGGCTTAAGTCAAAAGACATTGCCGTAGTTATTATTCATGCTTAAGTCAAAAGACATTGCCGTGATTATTATTCAGTTAACACATGTACGTCTACCGTACTATATATATATCTTAAAATATCATGCTTAAGAGTATAGGAAGAATCACATACCTTCTTGGCGAAATCCACCTGCCAAGTCGAATATGTCGCGCGCAGAGAATCAGCCTATAATAGTCCAAGACATCTATCAAAGTCTAGACTACTCTGTAGGTCATTCTAAACAGAGGGTTCTCTATTCTACGGAAAGTCGGGCAGCACTTCCCTACCCGGTGAGCTATATAAGTCTCATCGTGAAAACAGTCATGTAAGTGCAGTTCAATTATTCTTCTTTATACCCTTCTGCCGTGATATGATTCAATTCTATTCTGTAATATTCTTCTAAGTATTTTATACTTATTCTTATACTTCTACAGTATGTATTCTCTAATTATAAAAGAAGGGTAAGATTATTTACCTCGATAAGCCCAAAATTATCCAAGTATAAACATCGATCCTGAGTGAGGTTTAGCTCCTAATTTGAACGCTCTGATAGCTCCAAGAACCCTTAGAAGTTCTTCACAACCTCTACTAAGTACTAAGGGATTTGGGCTAGGGTATTTTGGGCATTATAACAATACTAGAAGGCAACTTTTCTACCAAGGGAGGGGGGGGTAGGTTTCGGCCAGGCTAGGGGTTGCCTCGGCAAGCTTCACTCAGGGAGGGGAAGAAGGCTTGGACGAAAAGGCTCACAAGGGAGAGGGGAGGATTTTCAAGACTTTGAAAGTAATTTGTGGATGAAGAACTCTTCATCTTAAGGGGGGTATTTATAGGTCAAGCCATGGCCAACCAATGGCCAAGATGATGCCAAGTGCAAGGCAAGTGTAAGGTCAAGATTTGGGCAAGTGTCCTTATCCATCTACTACACAAAAATATCCTACCAACTACTTGACAAAAAGGGCCATCCAATTCGTCCCATTTCCGCCACACGTCCACCAATGAGAGGGTGACAAGTGTCGCCCTCTCGTTGGTCCAAAATGTTTCGTCTCTCGGAAAAATCCGCAAAAATTAGAAATGACATAGCCGGAATTTACCCTACGCGAGTTGTGTAAAACGTTTCGTCGGAAAACGATTCTTTTAGTGAGTTGTGCCAAAAAAAAACGTTCCATGCCTAAACTTTAAGGCTAAACTTTCGTACGTACGCCCTCACGTACATACTCTGGAAATACGGGGTATAACATTCTCCCCTCCTTAGAAACATTCGTCCCGAATGTTCCTTTCCAAGACAGTTAAAGATAAGATTCTTCATAACTTAAACAGTTTGCAAATGCCACACACGGCCACAGAACAACACTTAGGCATAAACGATAATGAAAATTTACAAGTAGGAAAGTGAATTACTTGGAGGTGTGGGGAATAGGTGAGGATACTTCTGCCTCATGTCCTCCTCAGCTTCCCACGTCATCTCCTCCCTGAGCTCGTTCCGCCACAAGACTTTGACGGAAGTCATGTCCTTGGTCCAGACGCTAACTCGACGATCGATTATCGCCATGGGAATCTCTCATACGATAACCCCTGGCCACTGGACATCGTCAATCGGGTGCACCTTAGATGGATCCGATACATCTCTCGCATAGAAACATGAAACCGGATGCCGCCTCCAGTCGGACGGCAGATCCAACTCATAGGCAACCTTGCCTACCCGCGGACAATCGTCTGACACGCCCAATGTACCTTGGTGAGTTTCCCTTTCTTCCGAATCTCACACCGCCATGGGTGACACCTTCAGAAAACCCAATCATCAACCTCGAACTCGGATCGACGACGATGATCTGCATATGACCCATGCGACTACGCCAAGAATCGCTCCCGATAAGCTTGACCTTATCCACTGCCTGCTGCACCAAATCTGGTCCCACTAACTGCACCTCGCCTACGTCGAACCAGCCTATCGGCGATCTGCACTTCCTCCCATACAAGGCCTCATAAGGCGCCATCTGAATACTGGATTGGTAGCTATTATTATATGCAAACTCAACTAGAGGCAAATGATCCTCCCAACTACCCCTGAAGTCGATAACACGGGCTCGCAACATATCCTCAAGAGTCTGGATAGTGCGCTCAGCCTGTCCGTCTGTCTGTGGATGGAATGCAGTACTCATGCTCACCTGCGTCCCCAAACACTTCTGGAAAGACCTCCAGTTAGCGTGCGGGCTCCTCGCCTGCGATATGATCGAAATAGGGACTCCATGCGATCGGCGATCTCGGATGTAAAGTTCGCATAATCCTCGGTAGAAAAATTCGTCTGACGGAAGAAAGTGGGCTGATTTAAATCGACTGTCGCGATAACCCATATAGAATCATGCCTCCTGCAGTGCGAGGTAATCTGTGATGAAGTCCATGTTGATCACCTCGCCACTTCTGGTCGGGATCTCTATCGTCGTAACAAACCACGTGCCTCCGTGCTCTACCTTCACTGCGACAACACGGTAATCGAGCTACGAACTCGCAACGTCCTCAAGCCATCCCACCAATACGGATCTAAGGTCGTGGTACAGCTTGGTCGACCCCGGATGGATAGAGTAACTCGCGATGTGTCCTTCCCCAGAACCTGCTGCCAAGTCACGAAACATCCGAACACGCACTCGCCTCAAACCTTAGCACCCCATCGTGCTACCTCAAGGACCCGCTCACGTAAGAGCGTATCACGATACCAATCAAAGCGGATCCTCGAGGCTTGCCTCTTCACCTCTTCGACGATGGCTCGCTAACTGATGCAAATCACGAACCATGCCCCTCCTTTCTAGCTGCACATCTGATAGGCTCCCCATCGACCTACGACTAAGAGCATCTGCCACAACATTGGCCTTCCCCGGGTGGTACAGGATATCAACATCGTAATCCTTAAGCAACTCTAACCACCGTCTCGCCGTAAGTTCGGCTCCTCCGTGAAGATATCTTTGGAGGCTCTTGTGGTGCGTATAAATATCCACGTGAACCCATACAAATAGTGCCTCGGATCTTCAAAGCGTGAATCACCGCGACTCCAAATCATGGGTGGGGTAGTTCCTCTCGTGTTTCTTAAGTGTCGGGATCGTATGCTATAACTCTACCTGCGCATCAACACACATCCCGATGCCCGACGCATCATAATACACAACATAACCGTCGTCCTCGGAAGAGTAAGAACGGGGCGGTCGTCGATCTCTCTTTCAAGAATCGAAACCACGCCACAAGCATCACCATCCGGCGAAACTTAGCCGCCGAGTCAGCCTAGTCAATGCGAGATATAAGCAAACTTCTACGAACCGATAATAACTGCGAGGCCCAAAAGATGCGAACCTGCAGCCGGAGTAGTAGGTCTAGGCCAAGTCCTGATCGCCTCGATCTTGGCGTATCACTCAATGCCATCACCCGACAATATGCCCAAGAAAAGCCACCGAAGCTAACCAAAACTCACATTTGGAAAACTTGGCGTATAAGCTTCTTGGTCGAGAATCGCCGATCGCCTCAAATGCTCGCGTGCTCCGCTCTGGCGAGAATAAACCAAGATATCATCAATGAACACTATCACAAACGTGTCCAAAAATGGTTTGAACACTCGGTTCATCAAATCCATGAATACCGCCGAGCATTGGTCAACCCAAAAGACATGACCACGAACTCATAATGCGTGCGGTCCGAATGCGATCTAGGGACATCCACCTCTCGACTACTGATGATAGCGACGCAGATCAATCTTGGAGAAACATCTCGCGCAATCGCAGTCGAACAAATCATCAATCCAGGAAGGGTATTCGTTCTTAATGGTCACCTTGTTCACCGTCAGATCAACACATGCGCGTCGTCCCTTCTTCTTCACGAACAATACCGCGCTCCCGGGGAGAAACACTAGGTCTGATGAAGCCTTTCTCCAGCAAATCTCTCAGCTGGTCCTTCAACCCTCTCAACTCGGCAGGTGCCATTCTGTATGGCGGAATGGAAATAGGCCGAGTGTCTGGAAACACATCTATACAAAACTCGATCTCCCTCTCAGGAGGGATACCTGGGAGGTCGTCTGGAAACACGTCTGGGAACTCTCTGACTCGAATCGATCGAAAATCTGCACCGCACCTCGTATCAAACACCCAAACGAGATGGTAGATGTACTTCTTCGCACCATCTTCCTAGCCTCGAGGTAGGAAATAAACCTACCGCAGCGTCTGATGTTCCTCCCACTCAACAACCGGCCTCGAAATCGAACCGTACCACTCTCTCCTGCGGTCTACATGGGCATAGCAAGAAGCCAGATCCATACCCATGATCACATCGAAATCGGTCATATCCAACTCTATCAAGTCGGCTGGTCCGACGATATATGGTCATCGACAAGCCCTATATACCCGCCGAGCTACCACCGAATCACCCATCGGCGTAGCTACCTCGAAAGTGGTCTATGGACTCGTGCTCTATCCTATCCTACTAGCAATAAGGAGGATATATAGACCAGTAGAACCGGATCTATCAAAGCGCATACATCATAACGGCCCGATAAAGTACTGCGACGACATCAGGTGAGGCCTCACGATCTGCCCGGATAAGGCATAAATGCGATTACGAGGACGCTAGAATCTGAGACCCGCGCCACGACCTCTGCCGCGACCTGGCCCATGAGTACCACGCCTCGGGCGAGTAATCAGGAGATGATGAAGCGGCATGCACTCGTGCCGAGCCCTACCACCGCCCCCGGTCGGACAAACTCGCAAATGACCTGCGGCCACAAGTATAGCAAGCTCGAGTAGTACTACAGTTCCCGAATGGAATCTACCACAACAGCATACACAGCGGACCTCGATCGGTTAGCACCTTGCTACCCCGAAATCAAGTCCGGGCCCCGACCGCCCGAATACTCGTTGTCAGTCGACAATGATGTGGGAGTGCTCTGAGCCGGCTGTGGTGCAAATCTAGACGTCTGCTGATGCCGTCCACCCTGAGGGCTACCAAAAGAACCGGCCGTCTTGGCCTTCTTCTGCTGCTGATATCTGCCTACCCGTCGGTCTCTACGCTCGCATCCGCGTCAGTCGTGAGCTGCATACGGTAATGTCCATGCTGAAGAGACACACCGCACAAGACTCGGCCATATAATCATCTAGCCGGTGGCGTGGCGGTGTACACGGTCCTCCATATTCTACATTAGCGCAGACATATCGAGCCAAAGAATCGAACTCGACATTGTACTCACTGGCGTGCGCCTCTCGCTCAAGACAAAAATTTGTCGGCGTGCCTCCTCATCTGTGGAGGCAAGAAGTGCGTGAGAAAAGCCTCCAAAACTCATCCCATACCTGGAGTGCATGCTCTCCCGAAAGCTCGCGAATCAAACCAATCGATTGCGGTATCACATGCACCGACGCGAAGCGTCACAGACTCGGTCTCAAGACTTGATCACCCGCGTGATCCTGCAGAATGGCGGATGAACTCTGCGGATCATCCTCCGCCTCGACCAGTAAAACTCTGGCGGGCTACAACTCAGAAAATCTCGTAGCCTCAAACTGTCTGCCCTCGGGTGAACCACGGTACGATCGGGCCGAATCGAATCGCCGCGTCAGCCTATCCTCATGTTCGCCACAATCCTAGCCAATAGTGGGCCATCTCCTTGTACCCTAACTCCGCCCGGTGTGGGACGGGAGGTGCGGTGCTGTGGTCTCTTTGGGGCGGCGTCATGGAACTCGCCGTCTCGGGTATAGGATCGGGCACGAGCCCTCATAACTCTCGGTGTCCTACTAGCAGCTCCCTCGGCTGCCTTGCCCTTCTGGGCCCGGGTTGCCTTACGTGGAGGCATAATCATTAAAAGGAATACGTTAGAGGGGTCCAACTTATAACACAGCTCTAAGGCACGATCTCAGAGTGAGAAGAATGGAAACCAATCCTAAATATCCTATAGCCTCCTGATTATTGGTGTGGTGCACAACACACCGATAATCAAGACTCTACTAGATACGGTCTTGTCACGACCCGAACCCGGGCCCGTGACTGGTGCCTTACCCCGGGCACCCTAGTGATACAACATCAGAGAAAACCAGCGGAAAATAAAATTTAAACAAGAAACAAGATATATGATCATAAAACAGGCCAACCAAACGGTTACCTTCCAATAAAATATATATAAACAACTCTTTCAAAACGAACAGTTTAATCCTTTTTACAAACCACACTTGAAGATTTCTACAGACCTCTAAGAGTTTTTATACAACATGACGACAGTGGCCCGCCATACCACAGAGTCAGAACCTACAACTCAGGGTAACATACCAAAGATAAGCCTCCGGAGAAACGGAGCTTCCCAACGCTGAACTATGACCCTAAGAGCGAGGATCAACACTGATGTACCTCTACCTGCGGCATGAACGCAGCCGAAGAGGTCGATAACAGTACCAAGTATGGCCTGAAAATCAGAAATGAAATCATAACAGTCTATATAAAAACCGGAGACATGTATGATAACAAAACTACAGTTCACAACATAAAAGCAGTCATGTCAAGTCAGGGACTCACGCCCTCAAAGTCATCACTCAAATATAACCCGGGAATTTAACTCCGACAACGGCGCGTGCCGGCGTCTCACCTCGGTATAAGCATGGCCCGAACCATCGATGGAAGCATACCCGTGGGCCACCCATCGTGTCGATGTCGAAGGAAATATCCAGATAACAATCGAAATGGAAGCATACTCGTGGGCCACCCATCGTGTCAGTATGTCCAAAGCGAATAACAAGATAGCAATCCCAATGGAACCATACCCGTGCGCTACGCATCGTGTCAGTATGTCCAAAAGGAAACAACTAGACAACAATCAAAATGGAACCATACCCGTGCGCCACGCATCGTGTCAGTATGTCCAAAGCGATTAGCAAAAATAACACTATCAACAGGAGCGTACCCGTGGAATTCTCCGTCACTGCCGGCACGTCCAAGTAAGTTCTCAACAAGTCAACCGGCCCTCCATCGAGAGACGCGGTAGTATAGAAACACAATTCTTGCACAACAAAGGCTATCACAACAAGCATAGGCAAGTTCAACAACTCATAGACTTATATTTTATTACAACAAATCCGGGTTTTAACCCCAAGTACTACATACATTAACTCTTATTAAAGGATCCGTTTCTTTCACAAAAGTCACACAATACCCGCAGTATAAAAATAGAGTGACTATCTTTTTAAGTAAACCAAAATGCTTCCCTTTGTAAAATCAAGTAACAACATTATTTTCCAAACATTCAAGTTTGCCTAATTACAAATGCTCAAGTTTCTCATTTTAGAAAAGGTTTCATAACTCATAGTCTTAATCCCTTTTAAAACAATTGAGTAACATATGCCTTATGTGTGAGCCGTTTATTCTTGTTTATAACAATCTTGTTACAGCAGCCATGATCTAGGAAATGTAATACAATTTTGTCTTATCTTAGCTTCTATGCAGATGGAGGTTTCTACTGGTTTTAATATCAATTAGTTATTTGTCAATACATTTTCCTTTATTAGCGCTGCTGTGGTTCGTTCGACACTTATTCTCATTTCCGAAATCAGTAAAACATTATTCTTTTAAAACCAAGTACTCATTACTCGCGAATGAGGTTTCACAACACTTTTAACAAAATGTTAATTACCAAGTAAAACAAGTTAAGTCTCTTATCTTTCAAGATCAAGTCTCTTAACTTCTACAATCAATAAACCAATTTTTTACCTACATAGATTCGTTATAACTAACTTCCCATAAAGCTATTATAACACCCTATGTTTTAAACCAACGAACTCATTTAGCACATGTACGTCTACCGTACTACATAGTTTACAAAACATCATGCTAGAAAGGATAGGAAGAGGTTCACATACCTCGCGACGATTATCGACAATAAAACGCTCACAAGATCAGTAACGACTAGCCTTTTCCACTCTTCAAGTAGAATACGCTACTCGCAGTACTTCCACCTATAAAGGCCACAAATGTCTATTAACTTCTAACCGCACGGTTCCATATTCTACAGAAAATTCAAAGACTCCTCCCGCAACCGCGTGAAACTCTCTCTATCGAGGCGGCTACCAAGCCAACCGGGGGTTATACGCCTAACCGGACGTATACAATTCTACTATCTGATAATACCACACAAGTCTCAGAATACGATCTATGTAATAACGATTGATTCTCTTCTTTATATTGAGCTTAAGTCAAAAGACATTGCCGCAAAGCTATGTTCAGTTCTATATATAGTATACTTCAACTATATATTCCTACAACATGTAATTTCCAATTACAATAAGGGGGACAAGAATATTTACCTCGATAAGCCCAAAATTATCCGAGATAAAAGTCGATCCTGAGCAAGGTTTAGCTCCTACTCCGTGCGCTCCAATCCGCTCCAAACAACCCTTAGAAGTTCTAACCAACTTCTACTTAAATACTTCAACCAACTATGAAGATTTCCTTAGGGTTTCGGTTTGAGACTAAAAGGACAAAATGTAGTATTTCCGGGCTCTACGTATAGAGGTAACTTTGGAATACTACAAGGTATAAGGCTAAGGTATTTTGGGCATTATAACAATACTTGGAGAAGTATTTCAGTACCACAAGGGAGGGGGTATATTTCTCGAAACAACTAGGCTAGGGGGGGTACCCCTCGGCTAGAACACTACCAAGGGGGGAGGGTACCCCTCTCGGCCAAAGCCTTACACGAAAAGGGGGGGCTAGTGTTTGGACGAGAGCCACAAGAGGGAGGGGAGGGATTTCAAGACTTAGACAAAGTGAGGAGTGGATGAAGAAGTTCATCACTAAGGGGGGGTATTTATAGGGAAGCCAAGGGCCAACCAATGGCCAAGATCAAGCCATGTGCAAGGCAAGTGTAAGGCCAAGATCAAGCCAAGTGCACCCTAACCCCTACTCCACAAAACATGGCACAAAACAAGGCACAAAACAAGGCCAAAATAAGGCACAAAACAAGGGAGGAAAACGTCCCCCTTTCGTCCACCCAAACCGCCACTTGAGGGTGACAAGTGTCACCCTCTCGTTGGCCCAAAAATGTTCCGTCGCTCGGAAAAATCCGCAAAAATACAAAACGACATAGCCGGAATTTTCCCTTCGCAAGTTCTGTAAAACGTTTCGTCGAAAAACGATTCTTTACGGGGGTTGTGCACAAAATTTCGAAACTTGCCTAACTTTAAGGCTCAAACTTCTACGTACGCCCACACGTACATACTCTGGAAATACGGGGTATAACATTCTCCCCTCCTTAGAAACATTCGTCCCGAATGTTCCTTCTCACGACAGATAACGATAACGTATCCTCTTAACTTTAACCAAGTTGCCAATGCCACACATGGCCATAAAAATAACAAACGCACAAATACTTAAACCCAAGCCAACGAGGAACTACCTCTACCATCACAACAAGCCTCCACCTATGGTTTAAAGAGTGCTCCCCTCGCACCCTCACTTCAAAAGAAATGATCACTTCCGTTCTCATAACACAGGTTCGCTTCCTTTCTTACTCGTACCATTCTCGTATACTTGAACTCTTTCTAGTACACGTGCCATACTCTAGTCATCGCCTGGGTTCCAAAATCTCTGGAGTCACTACCTCCCAACTTGGTCATCCTACTAACCTCAATCTTCTTTAAGGCCATTCCAGGCCTTCACGAACCGCTTCTGGTCGAACATATCCATGAACTCATACGATGGTCACCTAAACTGGAGCCTAGCACCCTCTTGACCCTACCATCTGGCGGGACCACCCAGAACTGACCCCACCTAAGACCGGTCTACGGGTTGACCCGCAATACGCCCTCAACTCGACCCTCCGTCGCGCCAACTCTTGCTCCTCGATACGGAACAATCTTACTAATTCACATCATGAAAGCCACCACTTTCATTTTACACAACCCATGGATTTATCACACAAATATCTCCCACGTATACTACGCACTCTGATAAAGGTCAAACATAAAATAAATCTTTTACTCAAGACGACCTTTCCTCTAAGGTCTCAATCGTGAAATATTCTAAGGTTCACACTTACCATGCCCCCATACTTACCCTTCCAACTAACCATGTTTCTAACTCACAAATAACACAATGCTATCCGTACATAGCACACAATAATAAGATCATAATATCAAGCATACCAAAACTCTAGAGGGTTAAGGATATACCTGTATCCACCGCTTCACTCTAATCATAGGCCTGTCCTGCAGGGCGCATAACTGTAGAAGGTGATGAACCAGCCATAGATCCTGAAGGCCGAGTCTCTACATCCGCGCTACCTCTGGTCGGACAATTTCTCGCAAAATGGCCCTGCTGGCCGCATGTAAAACAAACTCCCAAATTAGCACGACATTCCCCAAAATGGAGCCTACCACAATGGTCACAACGAGGTAGGGTGGCTTGGTGGCTAACACCCCTACTCTCGAAAATCTGAACCATGGAGCCACGACCGCTCACGAAGACGGTGAGGACCACCTGTCTTGGCGGGGTACATAACTAACTCTTCTTTGAGTCCGCCTCGAAGTCGCCAAAAGACCTGCTATCCTGGCCTCTTACGCTGATCCAGTCATTCCGTTGACCTCTCTCCGTGCCTCGCATCCTGGTGCATGAGCTGCGTGCGGGCAATGTCCATGCCGGTGAAGAGCTACTCTGAACAAGCCTCTGTCAAGTAATCATCTAGCGGTGGCGTGGCGGTGCACTCTATCCTCCATGGTTGCCACTAAAGCGGGGACATACGAGCCAACGAGTCAAACTCCACGCGTTGTACTCCCGAACGCACGCCTGCTCTCGGCGTCATAAATCGTCGGCCCGTGCCCTCCTCATCTGCGAGGCAAGAAGTGAGTGAGGAATGCCTCGAGAACTTCGTCCCATCTTCTTTGAGCGCATGCTCTCCCGGACAGCTCCCACGAATCAAACGATCATTGCGGTATCACGCGGCCGATGCGAACCTAAGACCACCGACTCGGTCTCGAAGCCTTGATCACTCTCGCGACCCGAATCGCTTGGATGAACTCCTGTGGATCATCCTCGGGCCTTGACCCATAAAACTCTGGTGGACTACAACTCAGAAAGTCCCGTAGCCTCAAACTATCTCTCGGGGGTGAACCACTGGTGCTCTGGCCCAGGCTGAATCGCTGCATCCGGCTATCCTCATATCGGCCACGACCGCCAGCAATCGCCATCTCCTTGTACCCGTATCATCTGCTCCGGGTTGTGGGGTGGAGGCTCAGTGCTTGTGGTCTCAGCGACCACTGCTGCGCTCTAAACTCTTTGAAATTGGCGGCGTCAAAACTCGCCGTCAAGCACAATCTCAGTCTTGGCCGACTGCGCCTCGTACTCCTCAGTATCTCACTAGCGGCACCCTCGGCTTGCCGCTTCTCGGGCTCACGGTTGCCCGTCTGGCGAGGCATAATCGTAAAAGCGAGATACGTCGGAGGTCCAACTTACAACACAACTCTAAGGCACGATCTCGTAATGAGAAGAATGGAAACTAATCCTAAATGTCTGCGACCTCACGATTATAGATGTGGTGCACAACACATCGATAATCAAGACTCTACTGACACGGTCGTAGACACTTTCCGAGGATTAATCGCTCGATACCACTTTTGTCACGACCGAACCGGGCGTGGTATCGTGCCTACCGGGCACCCTAGTGATACAACATCGAGAAAACCAGCGGAAAATAAAATTTAAACAAGAAACAAGATATATGATCATAAAGCAAGCCAACCAAAGCGGTTACGCTTCCAATAAAATATATATAAACAACTCTTTCAAAACGAGCAGTTTAATCCTTTTTACAAACCACCGCCACAGCGATTACTGGACCTCTAAGAGTTTTTATACAACATGACGGGACAGGCCCCGCCATACCACGATGTATAAGAACCCTGACTCGAGGGTAACATACCAAAGATAAGCCTCGAGAAGCGGAGCTTCCCAATCTTGAATGTGACCCTAGAGCGAGGATCAACATCGATGTACTCTACTGCGGCATGAACGCGGCCCGGAGAAGTCTCATGCAAGTACCAAGTATGTGGAAATCAAAATCAGTAAATGAAATCATAATCTATATAAAAGCCGGAGACATGTATGATAACAAAACTACGATTCATAACATAAAAGCGATGTATCAAGTCGTGACTCACGCCCTCAAAGTCATCACTCAAATATAACCCGGGAATTTAACCCGCACAACGGCCGCATGCCCCGGCATCTCACCTCGGTATAAGCATGGCCCTGGAACCATCCCAATGGAAGCATACCCGTGGGCCACCCATCGTGTCAGTATGTCCAAAGGAAATATCCAGATAACAATCGAAATGGAAGCATACTCGTGGGCCACCCATCGTGTCAGTATGTCCAAAGCGAATAACAAGATAGCAATCCCAATGGAACCATACCCGTGCGCTACGCATCGTGTCAGTATGTCCAAAAGGAAACAACTAGACAACAATCAAAATGGAACCATACCCGTGCGCCACGCATCGTGTCAGTATGTCCAAAGCGATTAGCAAAAATAACACTATCAACAGGAGCGTACCCGTGGAATTCTCCGTCACTGCCGGCACGTCCAAGTAAGTTCTCAACAAGTCAACCGGCCCTCCATCGAGAGACGCGGTAGTATAGAAACACAATTCTTGCACAACAAAGGCTATCACAACAAGCATAGGCAAGTTCAACAACTCATAGACTTATATTTTATTACAACAAATCCGGGTTTTAACCCCAAAGTACTACATACATTAACTCTTATTAAAGGATCCGTTTCTTTCACAAAAGTCACACAATACCCGCAGTATAAAAATAGAGTGACTATCTTTTTAAGTAAACCAAAATGCTTCCCTTTGTAAAATCAAGTAACAACATTATTTTCCAAACGTTCAAGTTTGCCTAATTACAAATGCTCAAGTTTCTCATTTTAGAAAAGGTTTCATAACTCATAGTCTTAATCCCTTTTAAAACAATTGAGTAACATATGCCTTATGTGTGAGCCGTTTATTCTTGTTTATAACAATCTTGTTACAGCAGCCATGATCTAGGAAATGTAATACAATTTTGTCTTATCTTAGCTTACATGCGGATGGAGGTTTCTCTTGGTTTTAATATCAATTAGTTATTTGTCAATACATTTTCCTTTATTAAGCTAGCGTGGTTCGATTCGACACTTATTCTCATTTCCAAATCAGAAACATTATTCTTTTAAAACCAAGTACTCATTACTCGCGAATGAGGTTTCACAACACTTTTAACAAAATGTTAATTACCAAGTAAAACAAGTTAAGTCTCTTATCTTTCAAGATCAAGTCTCTTAACTTCTACAATCAATAAACCAATCTTTTACCTACATAGAGTCGTTATAACTAACTTCCCATAAAGCTATTATAACACCCTATGTTTTAAACCAACCAACTCATTTAGCACGTATATCGTCTGCGTACTACATAGTTTACAAAACATCATGCTAGAAAGGATAGGAAGAGGTTCACATACCTCGCGACGATTATCGACAATAAGCAAACGCTCACGATCAGAATCGGCTAGCCTTTTCCACTCTTCATGTAGAATACGCTACTCGCGATTTCCACCTATAAAGGCCACAAACGTCTATTAACTTCTAACCGCAGTTCCATATTCTACGTAAAATTCGGCGACTCCCGCAACCGCGTAAAACTCCTCCTCTATCGAGGTCGGCTACCAAGCCAACCAGGGGGGGTTATACGTCTAACCGGACGTATACAATTCTACTATACAGTAATACCACACAAGTCTACTGTAATACAGTCCTATGTAATAACAGTTCAGTTCTCTTCTTTATATTCAGGCTTAAGTCAAAAGACATTGCCGCAAAGCTATGTTCAGTTCTATATATAGTATACTTCAACTATATATTCCTACAACATGTAATTTCCAATTACAATAAGGGGGACAACAATATTTCCCTCGATAAGCCCAAAATTATCCGAGATAAAAGTCGATCCTGAGCAAGGTTTAGCTCCTACTCCGTGCGCTCCAATCCGCTCCAAACAACCCTTAGAAGTTCTAACCAAATTCTACTTAAATACTTCAACCAACTATGAAGATTTCCTTAGGGTTTCGGTTTGAGACTAAAAGGTCAAAAGGTAGTATTTCCGGGCTCTACGTATAGAGGTAACTTTGGAATACTACAAGGTATAAGGCTAAGGTATTTTGGGCATTATAACAATACTTGGAGAAGTATTTCAATACCACAAGGGAGGGGGTATATTTCTCGAAACAACTAGGCTAGGGGGGGGTACCCCTCGGCTAGAACACTACCAAGGGGAGGTACCCTCTGCCAAAGCCTTACACGGTGCGGGGCTAGTGTTTGGACGAGAGCCACAAGAGGAGGGAGGATTCCAAGACTCAGACAAAGTGAGGAGTGGATGAAGAAGGACAGCACTAAGGGGGGGAATTTATAGGGAAGCCAAGGGCCAACCAATGGCCAAGATCAAGCCATGTGCAAGGCAAGTGTAAGGCCAAGATCAAGCAAAGTGCACCCTAACCCCTACTCCACAAAACATGGCACAAAACCAGGCACACAACAAGGCCAAAATAAGGCACAAAACAAGGAGGAAAACGTCCCTTTCGTCCACCCAAATCGCCACTTGAGGGTGACAAGTGTCACCCTCTCGTTGGCCCAAAAATGTTCCGTCGCTCGGAAAAATCCGCAAAAATACAAAACGACATAGCCGGAATTTTCCCTTCGCAAGTTCTGTAAAACGTTTCGTCGAAAAACGATTCTTTACGGGGGTTGTGCACAAAATTTCAAACTTGCCTAACTTTAAGGCTCAAACTTACGCACGCCACACGCATATACTGAAATACGGTATAACAGTCGTAGACACTTTTCGAGGATTAATCGCTCGATACCACTTTTGTCACGACTGTTCGGCCCATGATCGTGCCTTAAGGGCACCCAGTAGTCATACATCGAGTAATCGTGGAATATAAAACAAGACAGAAACATTATAAAAATAAAGCAGTTTATCTCGATGAAAAGCTTGCCTTTCGCATATATATATAACCCAAGTTTTGCGATTACATCCCAACTGCATAATAGACTACAGCACTCTAAAGAAGTAAACCTCTATGGACGGGTTCGCCATACCCTGAATGTACAAAAACTATCTACAATACAGGGAGATCATACCCAAAAGTAGAGCCTCCGGAGAATATGGAGCTCCTGACACCAAAGCAAAGATCCTAAGGATGTGGATCTAGCACCTGCTTGCCCTTACCTGCGGCATGAACGCAGCCCCCCGAAGGAGGTCAGTACAACAGGTACCAAGTATGTGAAACTGTAAGTACTTACATGAAATCTAGTATTTAAAACCATTTGCAAATCAATTCAATTGCACATAGTGTCATACCACAAACAAGAACAATAATAGGTAAACTGTAACAGGTCTTTTCTAGGCCGCGAATGATCGAAGCAAGGCCAAGCGCCCATAGTATCATTATGCGTGCCTAATCCTGGACTCCCGCAGTCCGCATAGGTCACACACGCACGCATGGTATTCCTCGACGGGGTAGCTAACCCCGGCACTCCTCCGGACTCTCGCACCGCATAGTCTCAATAGACCGCGTAGTCACACATACCGCATAGGCATCTCCCGTCGGGCTAAAACACCGGAATGATCAATCTCGAACTCCCGCACTCGCATAGTCACATAGATCGATAGCCGTATAGACCCACATCAAGGGTGGAAAGCCCTGTATAACAAGTCGAGGGTAGGTGATATAATAACAAGATAACGGACTTACCGCTTAGCAACGTAAGCACGCAAGAATGACCCCTTTCACAAAGATTACAAGACACTAACACAGTAGCATCATAATATGTCTACTTATCAAACAATCTTACTACACTTAACAGAAATCAATACAAGGCTTTTATAAACAAACAAGTAAATAGTTCCTTTTATCTTTCTTAAGTTGTTATACCTAACTTCCCATAACGCTAGTATAACTCTTAAGCTTTTGTTTTAAAAACCAAATATTTCTCTTCTGTTAAAAATGATTCATATTCTTTTGAAATGCATCGATTCTTATTATTCAGGCTTAAGTCAAAAGACATTGCCGTAGTTATTATTCAGGCTTAAGTCAAAAGACATTGCCGTGATTATTATTCAGTTAACACATGTACGTCTACCGTACTATATATATATCTTAAAATATCATGCTTAAGAGTATAGGAAGAATCACATACCTTCTTGGCGAAATCCACCTGCCAAGTCGAATATGTCGCGCGCAGAGAATCAGCCTATAATAGCCCAAGACATCTATCAAAGTCTAGACTACTCTGTAGGTCATTCTAAACAGAGGGTTCTCTATTCTACGGAAAGTCGGGCAGCACTTCCCTACCCGGTGAGCTATATAAGTCTCATCAGGAAAACAAATTCTATGTAAGTACATTCAATTATTCTTCTTTTATACCCTTCATTGTGATAACAGATTTAATTCTATTCTGAATATTCTTCTAAGTATTTTATACTTATTCTTATACTTCTACAGATGTATTCTCTAATTATAAAGAAGGGTAAGATTATTTACCTCGATAAGCCCAAAATTATCCAAGTATAAACGTCGATCCCGAGCAAGGTTTAGCTCCTAATTTGAACGCCCGATAGCTCCAAGAACCCTTAGAAGTTCTTCACAACTTCTACTAAGTACTAAGGGATTTGGGCTAGGTATTTTGGGCATTATAACAATACTAGAAGGCAATTTTTCTACCAAGGGAGGGGTAGGTTTCGCTAGGCTAGGGGTTGCCTCGCAAGCTTTCACTCAGGGGGGAAGAAGGCTTGGACGAAAAGGCTCACAAGGAGGGGAGGATTTTCAAGACTTTCAAAGTAATTTGTGGATGAAGAACTCTTCATCTTAAGGGGGGTATTTATAGGTCAAGCCATGGCCAACCAATGGCCAAGATGATGCCAAGTTCAAGGCAAGTGTAAGGTCAAGATTTGGGCAAGTGTCCTTATCCATCTACTACACAAAAATATCCTACCAACTACTTGACAAAAAGGGCCATCCAATTCGTCCCATTTCCGCCACACGTCCACCAATGAGTGGGTGACAAGTGTCGCCCTCTCGTTGGTCCAAAATGTTTCGTCTCTCGGAAAAATCCGCAAAAATTAGAAATGACATAGCCGGAATTTACCCTACGCGAGTTGTGTAAAACGTTTCGTCGGAAAACAATTCTTTTAGTGAGTTGTGCCCAAAAAAAACGTCCCATGCCTAAACTTTAAGGCTAAACTTTCGTACGTACGCCCTCACGTACATACTCTGGAAATACGGGGTATAACAGTTGACTTGGCTAATTTATGGCACGAATGAGAATAAGTATCGAGCAAGCCATTGCAGCGTTAATAAAGGAAAATGTAATGACAATTGATTATATTAAAATGAGTAGAATTCTCCATCTGCATAGAAGCTAAGATAAGACAAAATTGTATTACATTTTCTAGATCATGGCTGCTTTAATAAGATCGTTATAATCAAGTATAATCTACTCACACTCATAAGGCATATGTGCTTAACTTAAAGAATTTACGTTATGAAGTTTTAAGACTGTGAACCTTAGACTCATAAAAGGTTGAGAGACTTTATTTTCAGGTAATGAAACTTGATTCTTAAAGGAAGAATTGACTTGATTTAAGGGAAGTAACTTGTTTTAAAAGGTGTGAGTGCTTGAGTTAAGAAACTTGATTTCTAAAAGTTAAGAGACTATGTTACACCCCGTAAGTCCAGGACATGTATAAGAGAATGTACGTAAGGAATCAAGACTTGGAAATTAGTACGAAAGGAAGAATTGTTTTTCCGACAGAAAATCTTCCGAACGTCGGAAAGGAAAAATGTTCGTTGTTGAGAATTGGATTCTCAAAATGTATTATTTGAAGAGTATGGAACTTATTAACATTATGGAAATTTATTTTTACGGATTTCACGTGGGGCCCACCCGAGGAATTTTACGTTTTGTGGGGCCCACGAGGGTTACGGAATTTTATGGACAAATGAGAGGGCGACACGTGGCACCCCTACATGGTCTTGGTTGAAATATAGTAAGGGTAAGATGGTCATTGACCATGGTGAAAGATCAAGTCTTCAAAGCTTGAGATTGTTGACCAAGGTCAACTTGTCCACTTGGCTATTTAATTAATGATCCTCATCCAAGACACACAAGTGTTTTAATCTAAGCCCTCCATTGTGTTTTATATACTACCCTAGTGCAAGACTAAGTCTTCAACACTTAGAAAAAAATTAGAGATCATTGTGCTTGCAAGAGTTGCTCTCGGGTTTGACACCCTCTCCACACAAAAAAATTGTAGTTTTGTTCCATTATTCACAAGACTTAAACCCAAGGTTCCTAAGAGTGTTGTAAGGTTATCTCAATAGAAAGATTTCGGAAAAATGGCGTTTTCGTATTAGTCGCAAGGCGGAAACTTAAGGAGTTCTTCAACTTTGAAGTTGGAACTTGAAGATGGGTTCTTCATAGGCCTCTAAGGAGTTCTTGGAGCGGATTGGAACTTAAGGAAATGAGCTAAGAATTGCTAAGGCGCGACTTTGAATCTTGGAATTTTTAAGGGCTTATAAAGGTATATATTTTGTCGTTTTAGTAGTTAAGACTTACTTATTGTTGTAGCTATGGATTTTAGCAAGCATGAGTTATATAGTATGAAGTTTGATAAGTATATTGACTATTAGAACCCTATTATGAAAACTAGCATGTTTAGCCTTAAGATTACAATTCAAGTCGATTATTAGTTTAAGTCGTCGCATGTTGTATAAAGAAGGAAATTATAGTTGTTGAAGTTGTTTATGACTATATAACATGTTAGACCTTAGAACTTGGAATTGGAAAAGGATTGGAAAAGACTTTGAATTGTTGGTTATGTAAGTTGGCCGAGAATGGCTAGTGAGCATTAAACTACTTCGTATGAATTGTGGGGCGGAATTTTACACGTATTGTAAGGTGTGTAATCCCCTTTGGTTGGTTGTTGTTTTTAGCCTTAAATGTGGCGTGTTGGTTATTGTATTCGGCCTTGAAAAAGGTGGCAAAGTAAGTAGAAACAAAGGAAGTGCTGCCCGATTTTCCGTAGAATTAGAGACCGTATGCTTAGTATTATTCTACGTTAGAGTCTAGAAATTGATAGTCATGTTGTGACCATTATAGGTTGACAATTCTACGTACGGCGTATTCGTCTTAGCTTGTGGATTTAGCCGAAAAGGTATGTGAACTATCTCCTCTTCTAGCATGATTCCTTAAGATAAAGAAAGTATGTCCTACTCCTTAAATGATCCATTCCTTGGTTGTATTTTGGATTGCCTAAAATAGAATTTGTTCTATGTACTTCCTTGAGTGTACTTTGATGTTTAAATTGTAAGTTGTACAATCCATTGCCTTAGTGAAGTTTGGATTCTTAAAGAGTGGAAGTATTTTACTTAAAGTACATAGAGTCTTGAAAAGGAAGTGGTTTCCAAATCTTTTGGCTAGTGCCTTAGTTACAAAACCTAAAGGTCATTATAATGACTTTAGGGGAGTCAAAGGAGTGATTTACTTAATTGTTTTAAAAGAGGAGAAATGACATGATTTAAGAGAAGTAACTTGTTTTAAAGGTGTGAGTTACTTGAGGTTTAAAAGTAGAAGAAACTTGTTTTCTATATATTAAGAGACTTGAAGTATTTTTGAAAGTTAAGAAACTTGATTTGAAAGTTTGTGATACTTGGTTTTAAGTATAAGTCTCTTGGTTATAAAAAGTATGAAATTGTCTAAAAACCATAAAGGGTTATAACGGCTTTATGGGAAGTTGGTTATAACGGTTTTATGGAAGGTTAAGAAAGTTGTCTATTTTGATTAATGGGCATAAGTTGCCTAGATTGTGAAAATTTGAAGTTACTTGATTTCAAGCTTTGAAATGAGTTTCCAAAAGTGTAGTAACTTACTTTGAAAAATAGACACACCTTGATACTACGGGTGTTAGTATCTTGGGGTTTTACATAGAAGGAGTCTTTTGAAAAGAATGTACGTACGTAGTACTTTGGCTTGACTAATTGAGAATTAGTCTAAGTGTTCCTTGATAAGTACTTTGGCTTGTTTAATTGAGAATTATTCTAAGTGTGCCTTGATAAGTAATTTGGCTTGACTAATTGAGAATTATTCCATGTGTGCCTTGATAATACTTTGGCTTGTTTAATTGAGAATTGCCTATGTGTGCTGGTACTAGCCGGTTGTGTGCTAGTGGTATATCATTCATTTCGGGGTCATTCCCCAAGTTTGTGGCATTTGCATATTCCGTGGATTTGCTACCCACGATGCGAGGAATACCTCATGCGAGTCTGCAAGGGCTTATGCGGGTGAAATAGTCCCATGCGGACGGGTCCAGCCTATGCGAGGAATACCTCATGCGAGTCCGTAAGGGCTTATGCGGGTGAAATAGTCCCATGCGAGGAATACCTCACGCGGGTCCACGCGACCTATGCAGGTGAAATAGTCCCAGGAGTAGGATTGCTTAATGATACTGCGGGCGGGTGGTCCTGCTTTGATCGTGAGCTTCCTAGTTTATATTGTAAGTATACTACTATTTACTCTCATGATTGCAAGGTTCAGTGTGCTTACTGATGTTGTATTATATCATGGACTGCCGGCAGTGAGGAAGGATTCCACGGGCATGATTGATATTATGGGCGTGAGACCCATGGTTATATTTGAGTAATGACTTTGAGGGCATGCGTCCCTGACTTGATATGACTGCTTATGTATTGTGTATTGTAGGTTGGCTATCATACATGTCTCCTGTTTTGTTAGACTGTTATGATTTCATTACAGTATTTTACTGTTTCACATACTTGGTACATTCTTCGTACTGACCTCCTTCGGGGGGCTGCGTTCATGCCGCAGGTTTAGGTACGCAGTTTGGTGATCGGCAGGTGTAGGACCGCTCGAGTTTTGGATAGCTCCTTCATTCGGAGTTTATCTTTTTGGTATAAGTTCTTTCGATGTGCTTTTATGCGATTATGGGTACGGCGGGGCCTTGTCCCGTCATAGTTCAGTATAACTCTTAGAGGTCTGTATTCATATGTGGGATTGGAATCATGTACAGTGTAGTGTCCTTTTCATGTATATTATATGGCGATTTCGGCTTTGCTCAGACGTATGTTGGTTTTAAAAAAAAAAAAGGGTGTTATTTAAATTCCGCAGTTTGCTTAGTTGTTAAGGTAGAAGGGTGCCCAGGTAGGGCACCAGTCACGGGCCCGGGGTTCGGGGCGTGACAGACTAATTGTATTTTGAAAGTTAAGAGAATGGTTTTCTCTAATAAGGTAAACAAAGAAATAACTTGAATTAAGGAAGGGCAATTTGATTTAAAGGTATCACTTGCTTAAAGCTTTAAAGTAAGGGTCACTTGATTTAGAAGCCGAGAAATGTATTTCTAAAGTATAGTGACTTATGTGAAATGTACACAAGCCTTGATACTACGGGTGTTAGTATCTTGGGGTTTTATATGAAAAGGAATCTTTTTAAAAGAATGGAAGTACGTAGTACTTGGGGTTAAATTCCCGGATTTTTATGTGTGAAACGAAAGTGCCACGAGTTTATAAAAATGGAAGTCTAAAGGTTTAATGAACTTGCCTATGTTTGCTTGTGATAGCTTTGAGTGCAAGTATTATATGTTTACGTTGTCGTGACTCTCAGTTGGGCATTTGTCTTGTTGTAAGTTTACTTGGACGCGTCGAGCGGTGATGGGATTCCACGGGTATGCTTCCATTATGATTGATCCTTGGGCATGCTTATACGATGGGATTCCGGCATGTGACCGTGAGGCGTTAGATTCGATTTGTTTTCTTACCCATGGCCATGCTTATACGATGAGGATTCCGGAATGCGACCATGCTATGTCGACTATTACTCCACGGGCTAGCTCCCACGAAGACATGTACCCACGATGAGGATTCCGGGCATGTTATATTATTACCCACGGGCTAGCTCCCCATGAAGACCGCACCTACGATGAGGATGCCGAGGCACGTTATGGCCATGCTTATACGATGAGGATTCCGGCACGCGCCACGTTATATATATATATATATATATGTGTGTGTATATGTGTACGGCGGTGAGGTAGGATGCCACGGGCGCCACATGGTTATATGTTACACCTACGCCGGCAGCGATGTGGGATTCCACGCGGGAGATATATATAGTATTGTGTATGTACGCCGATGAGGTGGGATGCCACGCGCGTCACATGGTTATATTTTACACTTATGGCTTCGGCGGTGATGGGGATTCCACGGGCACGCTTTGATATTTGTGTGACTTGATCGCGTCCCAGATTGGGCCGGGTAGTATATGCGTCCCTCCATAAAGGGCCGGACTATGTTATGAAAGATAAGTAAGTTATATGGTAATGACACGGTAGGATCTGGTATGTACCCTTTTTATACTTGCCCCTGTCATTCTTTTGTACAGTTATGATTTGTTTACTGTACCTTATTTTCCGTTCCATATTCGGTACCTGTTGTACTGACCCCCTTCGGGGGGCTGCGTTCATGCCCGCAGGTTTTAGGTACAAAGGTTGGTGATCCTTGCTCTTAGGATCTCGGTTCAGTTTTTGGGAAAAAACTCCATTTGCTCCGGAGGCTTATCTCTTGGTACGGTTTTCCCTGAGGTTGTAGATTCATGTATATTCAGGGGTATGGCGGGGCCCTGTCCCGCCACTGTTGTTATGGTAAAACTCTTAGAGGTCTATAGTCACATATTGTGGGTCAGTTTGTAAAGGAAATGAGGCAACTGCTTCAGTTGTATATATGTATGTCCAGGAAGGTAGCCCTATCGGCTAACCTGTTGTATTACTTTTTTTTTTTTTTTTGTAAGTTTCATGTATGTTCCGCTGATTTTCTCTGAAGTATACCTGCAAGGGTGCCCAGGTAGGGCACCAGTCGCGGGCCCGGGGTCGGGTCGTGACAAAAGTGGTATCAGAGCAGTTAGTCCTCGGAGAGTGTCTACAGACCGTGTCTAGTAGAGTCTTGATTATCGGTGTGTTGTGCACCACATCTATAATCAGGAGGATGCAGGACATTTAGGATTGGTTTCCATTCTTCTCTCTTTAAGATCGTGCAGTAGAGCTGTCATAGTAGGTTGAATCATCTCTGACCCCTTCTTATGTAACAGTTATGCCTCCACGGAAGGCGACTGAGGCCTGTGGGCAAGGCAAAGCGAGGAGTCGCTAGTGGTACGCAGAGGGTTACGAGACTCGCACGCACTATGCACGAGGTAAGAGGCGGATCGGCGAGCTCAGCCACGCTGGCGGTATTAGAGGAGCCGAGAGCGGCAGTAGATCCAGAGGTTCCTGCACGAGCCTCCAGCCCACCGAGGCGAGTTTAGAGATTATGGTGAGCAGATCGACTATTGACTAGCATAGTGGTAGGCACGCACAGAGCGGTAGCTAACCCTAGAGCCGATTTGAGGATTCGGATTTTCCGGGTTGTAGTCCACCCGAGTTTTATGGTTCGAGATCCGAGGATGATCCTCAAGAGTTCGTTCAGCCTACAACGGACTATGCAGTGCTAGGGCCCTGAGACAGTCAGTCAGTGTTAGCTTCACACGACCCGATCCCGGCCCGTGACTCAGGCCTTACCCGCACCCAAGTAGATATACATCGAGTAACCAGGAATATAAAAACAAAGACATGAAACAATAAAGAGTAAGAAACGATAACTAAGAAAATGTCGCTTTCGCATGTATATATAAACCAAAACTTGAACAGCTATCCTTTACAACTCGCCACAACAGCATTACTACAGGACTCTAAGAATTTATAACAACTATGACGGACAGGCCCCGCCATACCCCGAATGTACAAGTACCTACAATCTCGTGGAATCATACCAAAAGATAAGCCTCGGAAACGGAGCTTTCCCAACGCTGAATCGTGATCCTACGAGCGAGGATCAACGATCGATGTACTCTACTGCAGATGAACGCAGCCCCGAGGAGGTCGACAACAGGTACCAAGTATGTGAAACTGAAAATATTGTAAATGAAGTCATAATAGTCTATATAAAACAGGAGACATATATGATAACCAAACTACAGTACACAATATGTAAGCAGTCATGTCAAGTCAGGGACTCACGCCCTCAAAGTCATCACTCACATATAACCATGGGTCTCACGCCTACAAACTCAATCATGCCCGTGGAATTCCTTCCTCACTGCCGGCAGTACATGATGTAACATATAATCAGGTGACGCGCCCGTGGCATCCTACCTTACTGTCGGCGTACACATATACAATACATATATATATATATATATAACGCGGCCGCATGCCCCGGAATCCCTCATCGTATAAGCATGGCCATAACGTTCCCTCAGAATCCCTCATCGTAGGTGCAGGTCTTCATAGGGAGATAGCCCATGGAATAATAATATAACATGCCCCCGGAATCCCTCATCGTGGGTACATGTCTTCACGGGGAGCTAGCCCATGGAGTAAAATATAACATGGTCGCATGCCCCGGAATCCCTCATCGTATAAGCATGGCCATGGAGTAATGAAACGTGCGGGCATCTAACCCGCATCCTGGCCGCATGCCCCGGCATCCCTCATCGTATAAGCATGGCCAAGATCAATCACAATGGAATCATACCCGTGGAATCCTCCGTCACTTCTGGTACATCCAATAAAAGTTCACAACAAGTCAGCCGACCCTCCATCGAGAGACGCGGTGGTATAAAAATACAATGCTTGCACAACAAATGCTATCACAACTAGCATAGACAAGTTCAACATACTCTTAGACTGTCATTAACATGTAAATTGATTCACCATTTGTATGAACTCAAGTACTCTCATTTTATGCCAACCATCCGGGTTTTAACCCTAAAGTACTACGTACTTTAGTTCTTTCAAAAGATCCATTTCTTTTACAAAGGTCACATGATACCCGTAGTATCAAAATACAGTGACTATCATTTTAAGTAAACCAAAACAATTTCCATACCTTCTTTTTGAATAAACCAAGACAATACCGTGCCTTCTTTTTAAACCAAAAACACTTCAATTCCTCAAGTCTCTCTCTTTTATAAATCAAGTTCCTTACTTTGGAATTTAAGAAAGTTTGTACTTGTTTATAATGATCTTATTAAAGTAGCCATGATCTAGGAAATGTAATACAATTTTGTCTTATCTTAGCTTCTATGCAGATGGAGGTTTCTACTTGTTTTAATATAATTAATTATTAGTCAATATATTTTCCTTTATTAACGCTGCAGTGGTTTGTTCGATACTTATTCTCATTCCCGAAATCAATATAACATTATTATTCAAAACCAAGTACTCATTACTCAATATAATTAATTGTCGTTACTTTTTCCTTTATTAACGCTGCAGTGGTTTGTTCGATACTTATTCTCATTTTCGAAATCAATATAACATTATTATTCGAAACCAAGTACTCATTACTCACGAATGAGGTTTCACAACTTTCCACACAATTCAAGTTTTTCACATATCAAATCAAGTCAAATATAAGTCAAGTCTCTTATCTCTTTTTTTTTTTTTAAAGTTCTCTCAATTACATCTTTTTTAGGAGTTAGAGAGAAGTTTCTCTCACTAAGAAAACGCTCTCAACGTTTCCCCTTAGTTGCTCCTTCGGTTTTTCCTCTTCTTCCCCCCCCCCCCCTAAGATTTTCGTTTGTTTCACAATGGTTTAATTGTTATTGTTCACAATATGAAGAAGTCTAAACGTTACACACGTTCTAGCAATGATTCAGGAGGTTCATGCAGTTCGGCTAAAGCTAGAACAAGGAAGAAAAAAAAAAGTGGCGGCAGTCCAACAATTGCCGAGGAAAATCTTATTCCGGCTATCTCGGACCCTTCTATCTTGGTTCATGTCACGCCAGACTCGCGCTTTACATTAGAAAATGTTGTAGACAATTCTATGCTACAAAAGATACATAAATGGGGCAATAATATAGAAATTGAAAGCTTGGATATAAGTGAATTTGAAGGCAGAACTTCCGGCAGGGAGGGTCTTTTACTGTTAGCCATTGACACCCCTAATGCTACTATGGTGGTCGACCATTCCACGGGCCAAATAGTTGGTAACGAGATCATTTCGGAAGAACAGGACAGTCACTCTAGCATTAGTACCCCGTCACTACCTGGAATTTCACTAAGGTTAGCCGAAAAAGGGTCAAATTCTGGGCCTGACATTGCAATTGGAGAAACAAGGTACGATGGCATACTCGGGTCTAAACCGGGTCAGGGCGTGGGTCAGGAGTTCATGGCGGGTCGGGCAGGTGTCCATGGGTCCAAGAGTAATCACGTCTTGTTTGATTCAAAGTCAGTTGAAAGCATTGAAGGTACTCATATGCCCAAGAAGTTTAACGCGGGTGTCAAGAGAAGAAACTTTAATGCCCCGGGAAACGAGTTGTCTCCTCCTATTACGGGTCGGGGCTTGGGTCAGAAGGTTATGGCGGGCCAGGAGGATAACAATGAAACTAGGAATATGCACTCTATGCATGGACCAAGGTCAGACGTGGGATACGAAGGGATTTCTACCCCCAAGGATTCTAACGTTATTTTTTAGGGTGCCGAGGCGTCAACGATTAATGTGGCGGGTACCAACGATTCACTCACAACCTCGGGTCTTTATGATGGTCTGATTTCCAAGACGGGACAGGGGGATAACCAAGGAACATTAACTACTCCCGTTATACAAGGAGCCTAGTCAGTTGTGAGTTCTAACGTTATGATTGAGGGTGCCGAGGCGTCACACATTAATGCTGCGGGTACCAACGATTCACTCACTATCACGGGACTTTATGATGGTCTGACTTCCAAGACGGGCCAGGGGAATAACCAAGGGACATTGAATATTCCCGTTATACAAGGAGCCAAGTCAGATGTGAGAAATAATGCTAATTCTATTTCCAAGGAGCCTAGGAACTACATGACCATTAATAACGCAAGAGCCGAGGGGCCAGCTTTGAATGTTGCGGGATCCAAAGAGTCCTCTCGTGTATTAAGACAACAACCCCAGACTTCTTTAAATGTCACTAATGAAGCCTTCCCTACTTTAGCTAGTTTGCTAAGTGGAGTCAATCTCAAGAACCACAACAAGCCTTTCGTCTTTAATACTTCCTCAGATTCGAGTAAAGTCTTTAACATACCCCCTCTCTTATCTAATAACACTTCACTACTTTCTGAAAAACACAACACCTCGCCCCTTCTATCTTCACTTCCTTCTACTCCTCCTAATACCCAACACAAATTCCCTACCCTTCCAAATGGCACGCGAATCATTCCTCCTATCGCGGGCACAAGCTCATTTCCTTCTACCCATCCCCCTCTGCCTATACCTCCAGAAATACCCCCCAATGATTTACACACTAATGCATCTTCTAAACCACATCATATTCCTACCGCGGCTACAACTCATAACAATCTTCCCCCAAACCATGGCAAAGGTACCTTCCCTCCCAAAAAGACTTATGCTGGAGTCTTTGCGGGAACTAGGATTGAGGCAAAAGGCATGAAGTTACAATTTATTGAACAACAAGGGGCGGAAGTAGATATAGAAGCTGAGGATGAAGTCCCTTTCATAGAAACATGGGGCTATTGCCTATTAGGTTGCTTCACGGGTCCTTTCCCGGGAAGAGAAGCATTGAATACCATTGTGAAAGGATGGGAGTTAAATGCCGTATTATACCATATGGCAAAGGTGGATGTTGTTCAAATTCATGCCGGAGGAGGAGCGCACTAATGTACTTCACGGAGGCCCTTATATGGTCTACGGGAAAACCATGATGCTCCAGGCTATCAATAAAGGAGTTATAATACCGGATGATCTAGTCCTGGACATTCCTATTTGGGTCACTTTCCTGACATTCCCTTTCTACTGGAGTGCAACGCCTTAGTAAGATTGCTTCACGTAGGAAAACCTCTTTACACGGACCAATATACTAAGGAAAGGTCTAAAATGAACTATGCAAGAGTTCTAGTGGAAGTGGATGTTAGCAAGGAGCCAATAATGGATTTTGTCGTCAAACTCCCTATAATGTATGTATACTCAAAGGGTAAACTATGAGAATTACCCGACTTTTGCTATCATTGTGCGGCGTTTGGACACAACCATTTAAAGTGTAGAAAGTCGAGGATGATGTCAACAATGAAGAAGCTCCAAAACACGCAATCGCAGCATTCCCAACAATAAGGAAGACTCTACTTGTTTAGAAGTCAACAGAGGTACGGGTGGAACCAACCCTCCTCCCCCTCATCCACCTCCTTCTCAACATCCCGTAGATGCTGATAACTTGATGGACATTGAAGAAACTGAAAACACAACACCTCCTGGTTCCGGAAGTTTGGGAGAAGCATCACATGCCGCGGGTCCTCCGGTTTTGAGACACTCTGGCCCATCATGCTTGCGGGATTCTCTAGCAAAGTCCTCACTGCCTATTTCTCACCATGGCAGTGCACAACATGTTAGGATGAGTTGTGAGTCAAAACATTCTGATTCTGAGATGCTTATGAACCAGCCACCGTTGGATGGAGATACATACAAGGGTGCTAAGGAAAAGGCTCAACTTGTGTCACGTAACGTTAACTTTGAACGCGGGGAACATAGCTTGGCTGGAACACAAGTTATGGCTTCCAGTAACAAAGATGATGGATGGTAAGAAGTTTTGTCAAAAAAGAATGGGCCGAAAAACAGTGGGAAAGCGAAGGCAGCTAAGCGCGGAGGTGCTAACAAAACCTCCTTTGTTTCCTAATGAAAATACTTTGTTGGAATGTCCGTGGTCTTTGCGGACAAAGGGATAGGGCAGCCACGCAAGCTCTAGTGTGTAGTATCACAAAACAGCATGACGCGGCTATGATTTGTCTTTTGGAAACTAAACTATCTCGGCCAAGGACAGAGTCTTTCTCTACTCAGATTCAAAGCTTGGAAGTTTTGCTCCAATTTGGAATTCATCGAGGCTAAGAATGCTATTACTTTGGGATCCAACTAGGGTTTGTCATGAAGTGCTTGGTATGGACTCTCGGATATCCATGTCCAGCAAGTTGCAATATAACACAAGTGTCCTTCCTGCCACATTTGTGTACCAGTTTATAGCATCTCGGATGAAGGATGCTTTGGCATCACCTTACTCACTGGGCATTACCGTCACTAAGCCTTGGATGATTATGGGAGATTTCAACACTTATCGCAACCCTAATGATAAGGTGGGGGTCCTCCTCTCACGCCTTATGCACTTAGGGATCTTGGCGATTTCGGGATTTCTCATGGACTGAAGACGCCCTTCTTCCTGCCTCCTTCTACACTTGGATAAATGGTTCGATTTGGTCTAAGCTTGATAGAGTATTGATGAATCAAAATTGGAGTGATTTGACCTTAATGCACGCCAATTTCATGCCTATGGAACTGTCTCGGACCATCGTCCCGTGATAACCACGGTTATTGCATCCTATAATGTTAGTAAAGCGCCTTCAAGTTCATGAATATGTGGCTTTCTCACCCAGCCTTCGAGGACATAATGACTTCATGTTGGAGACAAGACATATTGGGAACTGCTCAATTCGTCCTTGCCTCAAAATTGAAAGCCCTAAAGCAACCATTAAGGGCATTGAACAAAAGTGACTTTGAGGGTATTGAACAAAGAGCAAAAGGGGCAAACATTGAGTTCAAGGATGCTATCAATGCACACATGGAAAATCCCTTTGATGAGGAGCTAAAAGCCAAGGTTAAGTCCTCAAGAGCTAGAGCAAACACTTCTTCGAAGCAGAAAGACACTTCATAAGGCAGAAGTCAAGACAGAAACACTTGATTGGAAGTGATAGATGCTCCAAATATTTTCGTAGCTTGATCAAGAGGAGTAATGTCAGGAACTCAATTAACTTTCTTGTTAAAGCCAATGGTACTATCACTACATCCCCAGAAGAAGTTAGGAAGTTGCTTGTTGAATTTTACAAAGATCTATTAGGTACTTCCCGATCCACTACCAACTTTGATCCGGATGTGTTCAACTATGGCCCAAAGCCAAGTGAAGAGGAGAGATTACAGCTTTTGCATTCCATCACCCCAAAGGAGATTTGGGAAGCTCTCTCTGATATAGGCAATGACAAAGCACCTGGACCGGATGGTTATTCGGCTGCCTTCTTCAAGAATAGATGGAGAGATGTGGGCCATGATGTTGTAAGAAGTGTACAAGAGTTCTTCTCACCGAGTTCTTTGAAGCAGTGAATCATACCATCATTACCCTACTACCAAAGACCGATCATGACCTAAGGTAAATGATTTCGTGCCCATCTGATTGACTAATGGTCTATAAGATCATCACAAAGATTCTAGCTAACAGGGCATTGATCCTTCCTTCTCTCATTGACAAATCCCGGGGCTTTGTGAAAGGAAGAAACATGATGGACAACGATATGTGGCACGAGTCAGTGAGAGGATTTAACAGAGCAGTCTCACCAAGACGTATGCTTATGGTGGACCTTCGTAAAGCATTCGATACAGTCTCTTGGAGTTTCCTTGAACTGGTACTAAGAAGTCTAAAATTTCCAGCCAGATTTACAAATTGGATCATGGAATGTGTTAGCTCAACCTCCTTCTCCCTTTCTATCAACGGTGAGCTACATGGATACTTCAAAGGAAAGCGCGGTCTAAGACAAGGTGATCCTATGTCCCCTAGTCTCTTTATCTTGTGCATGGAATACCTCTCAAGGCTGCTTAAAAGGAAGGCTGAGGCAAGAGCTTTCTCATATTTTCCAAAGTGCAAGAAATTGGGCATTACTCATCTTGCATTTGCGGACGACCTCATGCTTTTTGCCAGAGGAGATATATCTTCAGTTGGGATTCTTATGAATTGTCCGAAGAGTGGAGGCTGCCTCGTGGCTAACTCTTAACCCGCCCAAATCCTCTGTCTACTTAGCGGGAATGCATACTACGTCGTGACTTGATATTGTCCGAGTGGGATTCGCCATGGTAGCTTTCGCACGACGATACTGGGGATCCCTTTGTCCCCAATTTCAGTCTCTGGACCAATTTGCTCCATTCACTAGTGCAATTTCGAATTACATCCAGAAATGGGGCATCACACCCTTTCTTACGCGTAAGTGGAACTAATCAGTCGGTTGTCCGCGGGTTGAGAGTTTTTGGTTCCGCACTTCTATCCCTACCGCTATTATCAACAAGGGACGGTCTTCTTGTATTCAGTTCTTATGGGGAGGGAAACCACCAAGAGTTGCTTGGGATATCATTTGCTTGCCTCAAACTGAAGGTGGCTTGGGTCTAATGAACATCAAGGAATGGAATCATGTCTTGCTATCCAGACTATTTGGCAAACTCACACGGATGCTGACTTCTATGGGTCCAATGGATCAATGGCCACTATTTGAGAGGTATTACAATTTGGGACTATGAGGTACGCCCTAGGACTCCCTTATTCGTAAAGATTTGTAGGATTCGCGACAAATTTGTTTCTATCTTTGGTAGCCATGGTGATGCTATTGACGCTTTACAAAGTGTTGTACCAACGGTATATTTGATTCAAGCCTCGTATAATATCTTGCGACTCCAAGTTAAAAGCCTTGGATGTCACAAATTTGGAAAGGCTTCATTCCTCCCAAATTCTCTTTTACTGCGTGGCTAAATTGCAGAAAGCGGTTAGCTACAAAGGATACTCTATCATATCTCAACTTAGAGGATAAATCATGCGGGTTCTGCAAGCAAGCAAATGAAACAAGGGAGCACCTCTTCTTTACTTGCCCCTACACACACATGATTTGGAGGAGCATAAAAGATTGGTTGGGTATTAGAAGAGAGATGACAATCAGAAAGCTCCTTGTGGATTAAGAAAGATCACCATGACAAGCATCCGAGCCAAAGCTATTTTGCTTACTTTTTGCATTGTGGTCTATGAGATTTGGAGGGCAAGAAACACATTTCTCTTTGAAGGCACAAGCTTTCCGGCGGAAGAGGTCATTTCAAGAATCAAAACTACATCTTATAGAGTTCTCTATGATTTTATCCCTTCTTGTAATGGCACCATTTGAGTGACCACTCCTCCCCTCCCTCTCTTCTTGTTTACTTTACGTTGAGGCTTGAGATACCTCAACGACTGATTGTAGCCACTTACCTTTTGTTATTAGTAATAAAATTTGCATTTACCGGAAAAAAAAAAAAGTCTCTTATCTTTTTTTAAAAATCAATAAACCATTCCTTTACCTACATAAAGTTGTTATAATTAACTTCCCATAAAGCCATTATAACACTTTATGTTTTAAACCAACCAAATTCGTTTAGCACACGTACGTCTACCGTACTACATAGTTTAAAATAATCATGCTAGAAAGGATAGGAAGAGGTTCACATACCTCGCGACGATTATTGACAATTAGCAATACGCTCCAAAGTACTATAACCTTGCTAGCCCTTTTTCCACCCTTCAAGTAGAATACGCTACTCGTAGTACTTCCACCTCAAGATAGCCCAAAAACGTGACTGTCCAGATTTTTAGCCACTGCTTCGTCAGCTGAACTTGTAACGTTGATAACTCTCTACTCCAGTGTCCTATCGACGAGTGGTTTGTTGCATTGGAAACTAGACTCGACGAACTTCATTTTAGGCTTTTGAAACACCCAAAAACTCCTAATATGCTAGGCGATATTCCCTTCCAAACTTGACTAAAAATCTGTCCAAAACAGTCCCGAAAATCTGCCCACTCTCGGCCAAGGGGGTTTGAGGCTAGGGGTGTGAAATCTTGTCTAACTCTTGGTTAATAATCTTCCTAACACATTAAGGAAGAACACTTATAAGTTTAAGAATTTTTGGACAACATTTGGTTAGGGGAGGGGGGCAATTGACGAGAGCAACTTTAGAAGGAGGGAGAGGGAAATGTTTTCAAGTCTTGAAATATACAAAGTGTGGAAGATTTTCATCAACTAAAGGGCTTTATATAGTACAACCAAGGGTTAGGATTGAAACATGTGTATGGTATAGATGTGTTTGTGTAGGTTCCCTTCTCCACTTGTCCCACAAATGTCATGCAAGACCTTGACCATTTGACTTGCCCACAAACTTGCAAAAACCATCCAAGGTGCCATGCAATACCATGCAAGACTTTTGGCCACTTGTCTTGCCCACTTGTCCACTCAATTTCGTTCAACATGGCCCAATCTAGGGGTGACACTTGTCGCCCTCCTATTGGTCCAAAATATTTATCTCTCGGAAAAATTCCATAATCGTAAAAATATTGAAAACGTAAAATTTCCTTCACAAGGTTCGGAATAATTTCCGTCGGAAAACAATTCTATCATTCTTACCCTAATTAGGGTTTATACATTCGTACGTACGTCCTTACATACATACTCCGGAACTACGGGGTATAACATTCTCCCCCCATTAGAAACATTCGTCCCGAATGTTCCTTCTAAGTCTCAAAACATACCTGTGCCGGTATAGTCTTCCCTCTTATACTTATGAAGCCAATTATGCCACACATGGCCATAATACAACATACGCGCGAAAACACACATCCGAGCCAACGAAGAATCATCTCTAAAGCGTATAACAATACTATTAGCTCCACCCATAGTCCAAAGGATACCTTCTTCACATCTTTACTTATAAAAAGAACACTTCCATCTTCTTAACACATCTTCGCCTCTTTTCTTACTCGTCGTACCCTCCTCGAACACCCGAACTCTTCCTAATGTACGTATCACATTTCTGTCATTACTTTAGTTTTTAAAATCTCGGGGTTACTATCCTTAACTTGGTCGTCATTAACTGGGAACACTCTGGATGGCTCCGATACTCTTCCGAATCATAGCAACATGAAAGACCGGACATACTGCCTCCTAAGTCAGACGACAGTGCTAACTTATAGGCAACCTGGCCTATTCTACAAACGATCTGAAAAGGCCCAAAGTACCTCGGGCTAAGTTTCCCTTGCTTTCCAAATCTCGTCACACCCTTCCGGGGTGGTACCTTCAAGAAGACCCACCGTCAACCTGAACTCCAAGTGTCGACGCCGATTATCCGCAAGACTTCTGTTGACTCTGAGCTGCTAATAACCTCCTCTGGATAAGCTTCGCCTTATCCTCATTCTGCTGAATCAAGTATGGACCAACTATCTGAACCTTGCCAACATCGAACCAATCGACCGGCAACCTATACTTCCGCCCATACAAGGCTTCATAAGGCGCCATCCGAACACTGAAATGGTAGCTATTATAATACCCACTCAACACGAGGCAAATAATCCTCACCGCTCCCCCGAAATCAAAACACCGGCCCGTAACCTATCCTCAAATGTCTGGATAAAACGTGTTGTTTGTCCGTCGGCCCGAGGGTGAATGCAATACTGAGACTCACCTGAATTCCTAACCTCGCCTGGTAAAACCTCCAGAAAAAAGAAAATAGCCGTAAACTGGGCTCCACTGCCTGTCATAAAATAAAAGTAGGAACCCTGTGCAGCCTTACAACCTTCCTGATATATAACATCTCGCATAACCCTCCGCCGAGTAAACAGTCCTGACTGAAAGACAAGATGGGCCGACCATCGCCCGACTCATCGGTCGAACGCATCCACGAACTCGTACGATGGTTACCTAAACTTGGGCCTAACACCCTCGTGATCCTATCACCTAGCGGGACCACCTCAAACTGACCCCACCTCAATCCGGGCTGCGAGTTGACCCACAAAATAGCCTCATCCCGACCCGTTATCGCGCCAAACTCTCTCGTTCCCCGATCCAGAACAATCTCACTAATTCACGTCATGAAAGCTACCACTTCTATCTCAAACTACCCATGGAATTATCACACAAATACTCCACGTATACTATGCACTCTGACAAAGACTAACCGTAAAATCTTTTACTCAAGATGGCCTCACATCTAAGGTTTTAACTGTTATAATATTCTAAGGCTCACAATTGTCTCATCCCCAGACTTACCCTTTTCACAAACCAGGCTTCTAAATCACATTTTACACAGTGCTTATCCAAACATAACACTTTAACATAAAATCATCATATCACGCATACAAATCTCTAGAGGGTTAAGGATATACCTGTAACTACCGCTTCACCCTAATCATAGTCCTGCCCTGTAGGGCGCATAGCAAAAGAAGGTGATGAACCAACCACTGATCCCGAAGGCTGAGTCTCTACATTCGCGCTACCTCTGGTTGGACAATTTATCGCAAAATGGCCCTGCTGGACGCATGTATAACAATCTCCTGAACCAGCACGACACTCCCCCTTATGGATTTTACCACAACGACCACACTGAGGTGGGGGTAGCCTCCTCTGGCTAACACCCCTTCCTCTCCGAACCACCAATCTCAACCGACTGGCCGAGTCATCCCACCTGTATCCTCCTACTAGGACATTCTCTCTCACATGGCCCTACCGCCGCAGTAAACAAGCGTTGGTAAAAAGACATTTCCGGAATGACGCCTACCACATAAATAACACCGAGGGAAATCAATGGCCGGGCTAGAACCTATGTAAATCCGCAACCAAAACTCGAGCTCGACCAACTCCTCGCATACTCCGAACGCTCTTGAAGCTCGCGGAGGACTACTCGAATCGCGGAGGGCATAACTAGCTCTTTGAGGCCGCCTCGAAAGTCACCAAAGGACCTGTTGTCACCGCCCTTTCTCTGATCTTGGTTAATCCGCCGACTTACGCTCTCACCGCTGTGCATAAGCTCAGACGCGGCAATGCCCATGCTCGATCAAGAGCTACTCTTGTACACCCTTTACTAGATAATCGTCTGGGCCGTGATATATCGGTGCACTCTATACTCTCTGGCTAAAATCCTAGCTAGTAATCGGGCCGCTCTCCTTGTAACTCATATCCTCGGCTCCGGTCGTGGAACGGAGACTCGTGCATCGTGGTCTCGTGAGCCACCGCTGCGCTCTAAACCTCGCTGGCCGGGCGGCGTCGTGGAACTTCGCCGTCGAGGTATTACTCGTAATGGCCGCTGCGCCATCGTAACCCTCGGTTTCTACTCGCAGCTCTCGCTTGCCTTCGGGCTCGTTGCCTTCGCAGATGCATAATCGTAAAAGAAGTACGTCGAGGGTCCAACTTATAACATGTACCAAGGCACGATCTCGAGTGAGAAGAATGGAAACTAATCCTAAATGTCTGCACTTCCCGATTATAGATGTGGTGCACAACACACCGATAATCAAGACTACTAGACGGGTCAGACACTTTCCGAGGACTAATCGCTTCGATACCACTTTTGTCACGACCGATCCGGGCCCGTGACTTGTGCCTTACCCGGGCACCCAAGTAGATATACATCAGAGTAACCAGCGGAATATAAAAACAAAGACATGAAACAATAAAGAGTAAGAACAGTCTAACCAAGAAAATGTCGCCCTTCGGCATGTATATATAAACCAAAACTTGAATAGTTACATCCTTTACAACCCTTCCCACAACAGTACTACAGACCTCTAAGAATTCTATAACAACTATGATGGGACAGGGCCCCGCCATACCCCTGAATGTACAAGTACCTACAATCTCAGGGAATCATACCAAAAGATAAGCCTCCGGAGAAACGGAGCTTCCCAAACGCTGAACTGTGATCCTACGAGCGAGGATCAACGACTGATGTACCTCTACCTGCGGCATGAACGCATCCCCCCGAAGGAGGTCAGTACAACAGGTACCAAGTATGTGAAATCAAAATATCAGAAATGAAGTCATAATAGTCTATATAAAACAGAGACATATATGATAACCAAACTACAAGATACAATATGTAAGCCATGTCAAGTCGAGACTCACACCCTCAAAGTCATCACTCACATATAACCATGGGTCTCACGCCCACAAACTCAATCATGCCCGTGGAATTCCTTCCTCACTGCCGGCAGTACATGATGTAACATATAATCAGGTGACGCGCCCGTGGCATCCTACTCACCGCTGCGCATACATATACATATATATATATATATATATATATATATATATATATATAACGCGCGCATGCCCCGGAATCCTCATCGATAAGCATGGCCATAACGCGTGCCTCGGAATCCTTCATCGTAGGTGCAGGTCTTCATGAGCTAGCCCATGGAATAATAATATAACATGCCCGGAATCCTCATCGTGGTACATGTCTTCACGGAGCTAGCCCATGGAGTAAAACTATAACATGGTCGCGTGCCGGAATCCTCATCGTATAAGCATGGCCATGGAGTAATGAAACGTGCGGGCATCTAACCGCATCTGCCGCATGCCGGCAAGATCTCTCATCGTATAAGCATGGCCAAGATCAATCACAATGGAAGCATACCCGTGGAATCCTCACCGCTGCAGACGCCCAATAAAAGTTCACAACAAGTCAGCCGGCCCTCCATCGAGAGATGCGGTGGTATAAAATACAATGCTTGCACAACAAATGCTATCACAACTAGCATAGACAAGTTCAACATACTCTTAGACTGTCATTAACATGTAAATTGATTCACCATTTGTATGAACTCAAGTACTCTCATTTTATGCCAACCATCCGGGTTTTAACCCTAAAGTACTACGTACTTTAGTTCTTTCAAAAGATCCATTTCTTTTACAAAGGTCACATGATACCTGTAGTATCAAAATAGAGTGACTATCATTTTAAGTAAACCAAAACAATTTCCATACCTTCTTTTTTAATATACCAAGACAATACCGTGCCTTCTTTTTAAACCAAAAACACTTCAATTCCTCAAGTCTCTCTCTTTTATAAATCAAGTTCCTTACTTTGGAATTTAAGAAAGTCTGTACTTGTTTATAATGATCTTATTAAAGTAGCCATGATCTAGGAAATGTAATACAAATTTTGTCTTATCTTAGCTTCTATGCAGATGGAGGTTTCTACTTGTTTTAATATAATTAATTATTTGTCAATATATTTTCCTTTATTAACGCTGCAGTGGTTTGTTCGATACTTATTCTCATTCCCGAAATCAATGTAACATTATTATTCGAAACCAAGTACTCATTACTCAATATAATTAATTGTCTTTACTTTTTCCTTTATTAACGCTGCAGTGGTTTGTTCGATACTTATTCCCATAAAGCCATTATAACACTTTATGTTTTTAACCAACCAAATTTGTTTAGCACACGTACGTCTACCGTACTACATAGTTTAAAATAATCATGCTAGAAAGGATAGGAAGAGGTTCACATACCTCGCGACGATTATTGACAATTAGCAAAACGCTCCAAAGTACTATAACCTTGCTAGCCCTTTTTCCACCCTTCAAGTAGAATACGCTACTCGTAGTACTTCCACCTCAAGATAGCCCAAACACGTGACTGTCCAGATTTTTAGCCACTGCTTCGTCAGCTGAACTTGTAACGTTGATAACTCTCTACTCCGGTTTATTATCGACGAGTGGTTTGTTGCATTGGAAACTAGACTCGACGAACTTCATTTTAGGCTTTTGAAACACCCAAAAACCCATAATATTCTAGGATATATTCCCTTCCAAACTTGACTAAAAATCTGTCCAAAACAGTCCCGAAAATCTGCCCACTCTCGGCCAAGGGGGGGTGGGGGGGGGGGGGGGGGTTTGAGGCTAGGGGTGTGAAATCTTGTCTAACTCTTGGTTAATAAAAATCCTAACATATTAAGGAAGAACACTTATAAGTTTAAGAATTTTTGGACAACATTTGGTTAGGGGATGGGGGCAATTGACGAGAGCAACTTTAGAAGGAGGGAGAGGGAAATGTTTTCAAGTCTTGAAATATACTAAGTGTGGAAGATTTTCATCAACTAAAGTGGTTTATATAGTACAAACAAGGGTTAGGATTGAAACATGTGTATGGTATAGATGTGTTTGTGTAGGTTCCCTTCTCCACTTGTCCCACAAATGTCATTCAAGACCTTGACCATTTGACTTGCCCACAAACTTGCAAAAACCATCCAAGGTGCCATGCAATACCATGCAAGACTTTTGGCCACTTGTCTTGCCCACTTGTCCACTCAATTTCGTCCAACATGGCCCAATCTAGGGGTGACACTTGTCTCCCTCCTATTGGTCCAAAATATTTATCTCTCGGAAAAATTCCATAATCGTAAAAATATTGAAAACGTAAAATTTCCTTCACAAGGTTCGGAATAATTTCCGTCGGAAAACAATTCTATCATTCTTACCCTAATTAGGGTTTATACATTTGTACGTACGTCCTTACATACATACTCCGGAACTACGGGGTATAACAGTTTCTTACCGGTTACGCGATATTGCGTTGAACTAGTTTGAGTCTTGGGAGTTGTCGAGAGGTGTGGGTGCTCGTCCGGCAGTTTGGGATGAGTTCACGGAGGCCTTTCTTGATCACTTTTTACCTCCTGAAATGAGGAGAGCCCGTGTTGATAGGTTCTTGTCATTGAGGCAGAATGGGAGGACCATCGTGAATACAACCGGAGTTTGACTCGTTGTCTGTGTACGCGCACTATTGTGGCAGGCGATGACGAGTTCACCGCTATGTGACGGGCTAGACCTTCATATGATTACGATGCTAGGGGTGGCCCTTCACCCGTGTATGGATATTGCCGTGACGCAGCGTATGCGAGGGATAGAGGATAGAGAGAGGAGGATCAGATTTCAAAGCCGGCCAAGAGGCTGCGACAGCAGGTCTCGTGGCGCTGAGGCGGACAACCTCAACAGCAGACTAGGTCTACATCTCACCAAGACAAAGTGCTCCTTCCCGCCTTTCCGGGAGGTTTGTCGCCTGAATATTCGGGAGCAGTGTCAGGCTCGTGGCTACATGTTCGCATGTCCGAGAATAGTAGCGAGGAAGCCACCTTTGCCCCGGTGTGGTCACTGTAGTAGATTCCAGTTTGGGGAGTGTCGTACTACTTCGACAACTTGTTATGCTTGCGGCCAGCAGGGCCATTTCGTGAGATACTGTCCGACCAGAGGTGGCACTGGTGGGATAGCGCAGTCTTTGGATCGGGCCGGGTTCTTCGCCTTCCATAGCTAGCAAGATGTTTATGCACCGCATCGCGACAGACGTCGTGGTGCAAGATCCCAGTTTAAGCCGTCCTTTGAACCGCCTATATGATTTCAGGTATGTCTTTGGCCCTTTAGAAACTTGTATGCATGATAAAGTTGTGGTATGTATTAAGTGTCCTGAACAGATTATATTGAGACTATGTATATGCTAGAAGGAGTTGGAAGTACGAAAAGATAATCACTTTTGGGCTTATGATGGACGGATATGCGTATGCAGTATTAGGGCCATGTGTGGCATTATTGGTATGTCAGTGGTAAAAGGAAACTATGTCGCTAATTATAAGTTTGACTCCGAAAGAACATTCGGGGACGAATGTTTCTAAGGGGGGAAGAATGTTACACCTCGTATTTACATGACATGTGTTAAGAACGTACGTAAGAATTCCAAATGTTAAGATTTGAGACTAGTAAAAATTTATCGGAATTATGGAATTGTCGGAAAACGTAATATTGTGACGAATGGGAGGCGACACGTCACCCTTATGTTGCCTTGGACGAAATTAGGCATGGGAAAAGGGTCATTTGACCCTTGTTGTAAGACAAGTCTTGCAACTTGGAGCTTGAGAAAATTGACTTAGTCAACGGGTCCACAAGGCTTGATATTTAAGAGAACCTCATCCTAGCCACCCATTTGTACACATCTTGACCCTCCATGTTACTATATAATACTACTAGTAGCAAGACTAAGTCCAACACTTAGAAAAAAATTCAAGAAATTGGATGAACAAACAACAGTGCTCTCGGGTTCATCAACTAGAAGAAAGAAAAAAAAATTTGTTTGTTGTCCATTAAGCTCCACACTTTAAACCAAGGTTCATGAGGGTATTGTAAGTGTATCTCAATAGAAAGATCCCGAAAAAATAGCGTTTTCGTATTAGTCGCAAGGTGAAAACCTAGTTACTTTTCTAGGTTTTGATTGGAAGATTAAAGGGGAGTTGTTTGTGAGATTCTAAGGGTTTCAAGTGGCGGATTGAGGTGTCAAGAAGAGGCTCTAAGTTGCTAGGGAGTGACTTTGGATTTGAAGTTGGACTAAGAATCGTTGAGGTAATAATCTTGTCTCTTAAGTGTTACAAGATTTTATATTGTTGTTAGCCTTACATTTTACTAGCATGAAGTATATGTGTTGAAGTTTGATTAGTGATATGGATTGTTGTAGCCTCAAATCTGAAATGCCATTTAAGCCATTTGAAGTTGGATTACAATTTGGTCGTTAATTAGAATCGTCGCATAATACTTACTTGAACATTGTAGTAGGTGTAATCGATTGCGACTTGATTTCATGTAATACTAAACAATTTGGATTGAAAAGGAATTGGATAAGAATTGGTGTGGTTGTATCTCAAGTTTCCGCATTGGCCTAATAGTTTGTATTAGTTGATATCGTTTGTGGGGCGGAATTTTACACGTCTAGTAGGCGTGTAATCCCCTATTGATTAATTGCATTGTTGGGCCTTAAATGTGGCGTGTTTGGTTATTGAATTCGGCCTTGAAAAAGGTGGCAAAGTAAGTAGAAACAAAAGAGGTGCTGTCCGATTTTCCGTAGAATTTAGTGACTTAGCACTTAGAATATTCTACGTTTGAAGTAAGAGGTTAATGGACGTATTGTGACCATTATAGGTTGAAGTACTAAGTATAGCGTATCCTACTTGAAGGATGGAATAGCTATCAAGGTTGAAGTACTTTGGAGCATTTTGCTACTTGTCGATAATCGTCGCGAGGTATGTGAACCACTTCCTTCCTTTGGCATGATTCTATGTATGGAATATACATGTGGTATTATTTCATGTTTCCTTCTACTCTTAGAAGTTAAGAAGTATGTATGTTGATTTACTCTACGTAAGGGTTACGTCTAACTTATTCTATGTTCTTACCAAGTCTTATGGGGGATGTTGGTAAGAGTCGTTAGGAGGTATTTGGAGCCAAGTTGACCTGGCTAATTTACGGCACGAATGAGAATAAGTATCGAGCAAGCCATTGCAGCGTTAATAAAGGAAAATTTAATGACAATTGATTATATTAAAATGAGTAGAATTCTCCATCTGCATAGAAGCTAAGATAAGACAAAATTGTATTACATTTTCTAGATCATGGCTGCTTTAATAAGATCGTTATAATCAAGTATAATCTACTCACACTCATAAGTCATATGTGCTTAACTTAAAGAATTTACGTTATGAAGTTTTAAGACTGTGAACCTTAGACTCATAAAAGGTTGAGAGACTTTATTTTCAGGTAATGAAACTTGATTCTTAAAGGAAGAATTGACTTGATTTAAGGGAAGTAACTTGTTTTAAAAGGTGTGAGTGCTTGAGTTAAGAAACTTGATTTCTAAAAGTTAAGAGACTAATTGTATTTTGAAAGTTAAGAGAATGGTTTTCTCTAATAAGGTAAACAAAGAAATAACTTGAATTAAGGAAGGGCACTTTGATTTAAAGGTATCACTTGCTTAAAGCTTTTAAGTAAGGGTCACTTGATTTAGAAGCCGAGAAATGTATTTCTAAAGTATAGTGACTTATGTGAAATGTACACAAGCCTTGATACTACGGGTGTTAGTATCTTGGGGTTTTATATGAAAAGGAATCTTTTGAAAAGAATGGAAGTACGTAGTACTTGGGGTTAAATTCCCGGATTTTTATGTGTGAAACGAAAGTGCCACGAGTTTATAAAAATGGAAGTCTAAAGGTTTAATGAACTTGCCTATGTTTTCTTGTGATAGCTTTGAGTGCAAGTATTATATGTTTACGTTGTCGTGACTCTCACTGAGGGTCACTGTCTTGTAAGTTTACTTGGACGCATCGACGGATGTGGGATTCCACGTATGCTTCCATTATGATTGATCCTTGGACATGCTTTATACGATGGGATTCCGGCATGTGACTGCGAGGTTAGATTCCGTATTTGTTTTATTACCCATGGCCACGCTTATACGATGGATTCCGGCATGCGACCATGCATGTACGACTATTACTCGGGCTAGCTCCCATGAAGACATGTACCACGATGAGGATTCCGGGCGTGTTATATTATTACTCCATGGGCTATCTCCCCATGAAGACCTGCACCTACGATGAGGGATGTCGAGGGCACGTTATGGTCATGCTTATACGATGAGGATTCCGGCACGCGTCACGTTATATATATATATATATATATATACGTGTTGTATATGCGTACGCCGATGAGGTAGGATGCCACGGCGCGTCATGGTTATATGTTACACCTACGGCGCCGATGATGTGGGATTCCACCGCGAGATATATATAGGTATTGTGTATGTACGCGGTGAGTGGGATGCCACGCGCGTCACATGGTTATATTTTAAACTTATGGTATCGGCGGTGATGGGGATTCCACGGGCACGCTTTGATATTTGTGTGACTTGATCGCGTCCCAGATTGGGCCGGGTAGTATATGCGTCCCTCCATAAAGGGTCGTACTATGTTATGAAAGATAAGTAAGTTATATGGTAATGACACGGTAGGATCTGGTATGTACCTTTTATACTTGCCCTGTCATTTTTTGTACGCTTATGATTTGTTTATCAGACCTTATTTTCCGTTCCATATTGACTAATCGAATTTCTTTCTGGGCCCCTGCTCATGCCCGCAGGTTTTAGGTACACAGGTTGGTGATCCTTGATCTTAGGATCTCGGTTCAGTTTTTGGGAAAAAGCTCCATTTGCTTCGGAGGCTTATCTCTACGCGTTTTCCCGAGGTTGTAGATTCATGTATATTCAGGTATGGCGGGGCCATCCCCCGCCACATGTTATGGTAAAACTCTTAGAGGTCCTGTAGTCACATATTGTGGGTCGGTTGTAAAGGAAAGGAGGCAAATCGCTGCTTGTATATATGTATGTCGGAAGGTAGCCTACTCGGCTAACTCGTTGTTTTACTGTTGTTTTTTTTGTAAGTTTCATGTATGTTCGCTGATTTTCTCCGATGTATACCGCAGGGTGCCTGTGTAGGGCACCGATCGCGCCCTGGTCAGTCGTGACAGAACTACCCTACCATGATTTGGAGTTAGCGCAAAGGATACATGCTTTGAAGATTTGGAGGCATTACTTATATGGGGTTCATGTGGATATTTATACAGACCACAAGATCCTCCAGTATATCTTCAGACAGAGGGAGCTGAACTTGCGGCAGAGACGGTGGTTAGAGTTACTAAAGGATTATGATGTGGATATCCTATACCACTCGGGGAAAGCCAATGTGGTTGCAGATGCTCTTTGTCGTAGATCTATGGGTAGTTTGTCAGACGTGCATCCAGATAGAAGGGACATGGTTCGTGAGATTTATAAGTTAGTGAGCCTTGGGGTTTGGTAGGTTGATTCCGATGATAGTAGAGTTCGGGTTCGAGAGGTTACCGAGTATTCCATCATTGATGAGGTGAAGAGGCGACAATATAAGGATCCGGCTCGCAGTGCAGTAGACGGCTCTTGAGAAGAGAAGAGTCTATTGAGTTGCACCGATGGGGTGCTCAGTGCGAGTGGGTGTGTGTACCCGATGTTGCAGGACTTCGTCAGCAGGTTCTAGGGGAGGCACACAGTGCTCGTTATTCGGTTCATCCTGGGTCGCCTAAGATGTATCATGATCTCAGATGTGTGTATTGGTGGGATGGCCTGAAGAGGGACGTAGCAGAGTTCGTTGCTCAGTGTCCGAATTGTCAGCAGGTCAAGGTTGAGCACCAGAAGCCTGGTGGGCTATTACAGACGATTGAGATTCCGACGTGGAAGTGGGAGGTGATCAACATGGATTTTGTTACAGGGTTACCTCGTACTCAGAGGAAGTGTGATTCCATCTGGGTTATAGTAGACAAGCTGACGAAATCAGCCCATTTTCTTCCGGTCAGGACTACTTACTCGGCTGAGGATTTTGCTAGACTGTATATCAGGGAGATTGTGAGACTGCACGGAGTTCCTACATCTATTATATCAGACAGAGGGGCTCAGTTTACGGCTAACTTCTGGAGGTTTTTCCATAAGGGATTGGGGACACAGGTGAGTCTCAGTATTGTTTTTCACCGTCAGACCGACGGACAGGCAGAGCGTACTATCCAGACACTTGAGGATATGTTACGGGCCTGTATTATTGATTTCAGGGGTAGCTGGGAGGATCATTTTCCTCTTGTCGAGTTTTCATATAACAACAGATACCATTCCAGTATTCAGATGGCCCCGTATGAGGCCTTATATGAGAGAAAGTGTAGGTCGTCGATTGGTTGGTTCGATGTTGGCGAGGTTTAATTAGTTGGACTAGACTTGATTCAGCAGGATGTGGATAAGGTAAAGCTTATCCAGGAGAGGTTATTAGCAGCTCAGAGTCTACAGAAGTCGTATGCAGATAATCGACGTCGACACTTGGAGTTTCAGCTTGACGATTGGGTTTTCTTGAAGGTATCACCCATGAAGGGTGTGATGAGGTTTGGTAAGAAGGGGAAACTTAGCCCAAGGTACATTGGTCCTTACCAGATTGTTCGTAGAGTAGGCAGGGTTGCCTATGAGTTAGATCTGCCATCCGATATGGACGTAGTACATCCGGTCTTCCATGTTTCTATGTTACGGAAGTGTATCGGAGATCCATCCAGAGTTTTCTCGATTAGTGATGTCCAGGTGACAGAAGGGTTATCGTATGAGGAGAGTCTTATAGCGATATTGTTACACCCCGTAGTTCCAGGGTATGTGTGTGAAGACGTACGTACGATAATACGACATTAAAAATTAGAAAGGAAGAAAGATGTGATTTTTCGACGGAAAAGTTTCCGGAGTTTGTGAAGGAAAAAGGTTCGATTATGGGAATTGGATTCCCAGATTCGGTATTCAGACTTCTGGGATTATTTTGAGAATTTTGGAATTTTATTTCCGGAATTGGTCACGTGGGGCCCACGGGAGAATTTACGGTTTTGTGAGGCCCACTTTGTTTTCGGATTTTTGGCATTACGGATATTCTCGGAAAATGAAATATTTTTGGACCAATAGGAGGGCGACATGTGTCACCCCTAGGTGGCACTTGGTGGACGAATTGGAGGACATGGTTTACACGTTTTTTTCATGAAAAAGGCTTAAAACATTTGGTCAAAGTCTTGCAAGATATTTGTGGAGTAGATAGATAAGTGGGACCCACACACACATGGCCCAATCTAGACCACACACTTGCTTTAATCCTAGCCCTTGATTTCTCTATAAATACCCCCCTTAATGCAAGACTTTATTCATCCACACTTAGAGATTTCCAAGTCTCAAAATCCCTCCCCCTTTGTAGTAGTTCTCGTCCAACACCCCTCTCCCTTAACCAAACCTTGTCCAAAACTTCTTAAACTCTTAAGTGTTCCTCCTTAGTGTATTAGGAAGATTATTAGCCAAAAGTTAGAAAAGATTTCACACCCTAGCCCCTAAAACTACCCCTTGGCCGAGAGCATGGCAAAAACAAACCTAAGTGTTCTTCACTTGTTTGAGTTGATTCTTGAATAGAAGTTGGTTAGGAGATTCTAAGGGTGATTTGTGGTGGTTTGGAACACAAAGATTTGGAGCTAAACCTTGCTTAGGAGCGACTTATAAACTTGGATAATTTTGGGCTTGTCGAGGTAATGATCTATGTCCCCCTATTGTAATTGGATATTACATATTGTAGTAATTTAGAACTGAGTATAAGATATATTGGAAGGATGTTTATAAAAGAACTGAATTGTATTTACATTTGACCGTATTTAGATGAGACTTGTAGTATTATTATGAGGCACTGCACACGCCCGTTAGACGTGTAATCCCATCGAGTTGTTGGCTTGGTAACAAGCCTTGTTAGGAGGTTATTTATGTGGATCATGGGAGGTGCTCCCGAATTTTCCGTAGAATAAGGAACTATTTACTTAGAATATGCTACGAAGAGAACTAGAGGTTGATAGATATATTGTGGTTATTATAGGTGGATTTTCTACGCGCGTGTCACGACCCGTTCCGGGGCCCGTGACTGGTGCCTTACCCCGGGCACCCTAGTGATACAACATCAGAGTAATCAGCGGAACATAAAACACGTACATGAAACAAATGAAGTACAAACAGAAATCTGAGGAAAACTTGCCTTTCTAAGATATATACAACTTTTTCAACATGAACAGCTTTAATCCTTTTACAAACCCCGCCACAACAAGATTACTGCACATCTACGAATGACAACAACTATGACGGGACAGGGCCCCGCCATACCCCTGAATGTACAAGAACCTACAACTCAGGGAACACATACCAAAAGATAAGCCTCCGAAGGAACGGAGCTTCCCAATACGCTGAAAGGTGATCCTAAAAGCGGGGATCGACAGCCAATGTACTTCTACATGCGATGAACGCACTTCAAGAGGTCAAGATAACAGTACCAAGTATGTGAAATCAGAAATATCAGAATCGAAATCATAATAGTCTATATAAAGCGGAGACATGTATGATAACCAAACTACGCTCACAACATAAAAGCGATATGTCAAGTCGAGTGGAATACATTCCCGGATGGCCAGAGTCGAGTGAAATACATTCCGGAATGAACCGTAGTCAAGTGAAATACATTCGGATGAACCAGAGTCAAGTGAAATACATTCCGGATGAACCTAATCAAGTGAGATACATTCGGATGAACCGTAATCAAGTGAGGTACATTCCGGATGACCCGTAGTCAAGTGAAATACATTCCGGATGAACCGTAGTCGAGTGAAATACATTCCTATGAACCTAGTCGAGTGAAATACATTCCTGATGAACCCAGAGTCAAGTGAAATACATTCCTGATGAACCCAGAGTCGAGTGAAATACATTCCTTGCACAACAAAGGCTATCACAATAAGCATAGGCAAGTTTCACAACAACATGCATAAGCAAGTTACACAACAACAAACATAGGCAAGTTATACACAACTCAAGGTACTTTCATGTTATGCCAAAGTCCGGTTTTAACCCTAAAGTACTACTTACGTTAAACCCTTTAAAAGATCCGCTTTCTCACATAAGTCACACAATACCGTAGTATTAAAATAGTGACTATCTTATTAAGTAAACAAAATACTTCCCTTTGTAAAATCAAGTAACAACATTATTTTCCAAACGCTCAAGTTTGCCTAATTTCAAATGCCTAAGTCACTTATTTTAGAAAGGTTTCATAACTCATAGTCTTAAACTCTTTTAAAACATTTGAGTAACCTATGCCATATATGTGAGTAGGTTATTCTTGTTTATAACAATCTTATTACAAAGACCATGATCTAGAAAATGTAATATCATTTTGTCTCATCTTAGCTTCTATGCAGATGGAGGTTTCTACCGGTTTTAATAATACTTCATTACTTAATACATTTTCCTTTATTAACGCCGCAGTTGGTTTGTCGATACACATTCTGATTTCCAAATCAAGAAACATCATTCCCTTTAAATAAAACCAAGTACTCATTACTCACGAATGAGGTTTCATACAAACATTCACATTAAAACAAATAAGTTAAGTCTCTTATCTTATAAGATCAAGTCTCTTAACTTATAAAACCAGTAAACAATTTTATGTACCTCTCTTAAGACATTATACCTAACTCCCCATAAATCTAGTATAACTCTTTTTAAAACCTTTAAAACAAAGTCTTACTCTTTATTTCAAAACGATTCACAAATCTTTTGAAATACTTCAACTTATTCATTAACACATACAAGCCGCTTATAACCAAATCAGTTACCTTTTAAAAACCACAAAGTATTTGCTTATCCACATAAAGCTATTATAACCGACTTCCCATAAAGCCGTTATAACACTTTATGTTTTAAACCAATCAAATACATTTAGTACATGTACGTCTACCGTACTACATAGTTCACACATATCATGCTAGAAGAGATAGGAAGAGGTTCACATACCTCGCGACGATTTATCGACTATTAGCAAATCGCTCCACGGCTATAACCCGACTAGCTTGGTCCACCTTCTCAAGTAGCACATGCCACTCAGAACATTCAACCTATACAGTTACACAAGTCTATCAAAGTCTAGACTACTCGGAGAATAAATCTAGATGCAAGATCCTACGAAATTGGGCACTCTTCCCACCCACAACTACACAAGTTCATCGTAATACATTCCTATGTAAATACAGTTCAGTTCTCTTCTTTAAATTCAGGCTTAAGTCCAAGGACATTGCCACACAATACTAAGTTCAGTTCTATATATAGTATACTTCAACTATATATTCTAACAATATGTAATTTCCAATTACAATAGGGGGGACAAGATAATTACCTCGATAAGCCCATAATTATCCGAGTATAAATGTCGATCCTTAGCAACGCTTAGCTCCTACTCCGGGCGCTCCAACCCGCTCCAAACAACCCTTAGAAGTTCTAACCAACTTCTACACAATACTCCAACGGACTATGGAGATTTTCCTGTGGTTTCGTGGTACCGACTGAAGTATAATAGTATTTCTGGCTTTTCAGATAGGTATAACCTTAGAATACAACAAGGTATACTACTAAGGTAATTTGGGCATTATAACAATACTTTGAGAGTATTTCTACACCACAAAGGGGTATTATACTAAGCAACTAGGCAGTGGGGTACCCCACTGCTAGCACCACTAGGAGTGGTGTACCTCGGCCAAGGCCTCTAGGAGAGGGAGGCCTCTTGCCGAACTCAACATAAAGGGAGGAGAAGATTTAACACTTAGAAACATTTAGGAATGGATGAATAAGTCTTCAAAGGGATGGGTATTTATAAGAAGCCTCGCCAACCAACGGCCAAGATCAATCCATGTGTTAGGCAAGTGTAGGGCTAGGATTTACCAAACACAAATATCCTACCTACCCTTGACTTTGTCAAGGCACAAAAAACGTGCCTTACCTTGTCCATTTCGTCCAAATGGACGATTTGAAGTCCACCAATGAGAGGGTGCCGTGGCGCCTCTTGTTGGTCCAACACGCTTCGCCTCTGAAAAATCCGCAAAAATTAGAAATGACATAGCCGAAATTCCCTACGAAGTCGTGGAAACGCTTTCGTCAAAAACGACTTAACCGTGTTGTGCACAAAGTGAAAATCGCCAAGCCTTACTTGAAGTTCGAATTTCCTACGCACGCCCCGCGCATACTGAAAATACGGTATAACATTCTCCTCCTTAGAAACATTCGCCCCGAATGTTCCTTCTAAGTCTCAAACAACGCGCCAAGATAGTCTTCACTACTATACTTACGAGAACAAACCGCCACACATGGACACGTAAACAATCACGCAAAAATACTTATATCCAAGTCCACGAGGAAACACCTCTAACATCACCACAACCACCTCTCCGTGGTCTAAAATATACTTCCTTCAGACTTCTCTTAAAAAGAAATGATACCACTTTTGTCACTTTGCTCGAGGCATTAACCTTCTCAAAGACTCCAACAAATGGTACCGATCGCATGCGATCACCGAGGCTGTCGTGACACTCGAACTCTTTCCACATTTCGATATCGCTTTCCAAAACTCTGGTTACTATCTCTAACGTGGTCATCATAATCGAACACTGGATGGATCTTCGATACTTTCCGAACACAACAATACGAAAGACCGACATACCGCTTCCTAAGTCGGACGGCAAATACTAACATATCCGCAACTCGCTAATTCTTCACATGAACTCAAAAAGGCCCAAAATAACTCGCTAAGTTTCTCTGCTTTCCAAAGCTCGCCACACCGTCCGTGGTACTTTCAAGAAGACCGACCGTCAACACGAACTCTAAGCGCCGCCGCCGATTATCCGCACGATTCCTCCGAGCCGCCGTAACTTCTTCTAGACAAGCTTCACTATCCACAATCTGGCGGAACAAGCTCAACCAATATGCGAACTTGCCAACATCGAACCAATCGACGCAACTTACACTTCCGCCCTACAAGGTTTCAAAAGGCGACATCCGAACACCGAATCGTAGCTTAAACACTCTCCACAGAGACAACAATCCCTACAACTACCCCCGAAATCCAAACACCGCCCGAGGCGAATGCGATTCGAGACTCACCGAAGTTCTTAACACATGTTTGGTAAAACTTCCGTAAACAAAACAGCTGCACTGGCTCCACTGTCATCATAAGGTGAAGGTAGGCACCCTGCAGCCTTACAACCTTTCGATAACATCAACACCGCCGAGGAACGACTCGACCGAAGAACACGATAGGTCGCCCCATCGCCCGACCATCGGTCGAACGCATCCACGAACTCGCACGGTTAACTAAATTTGGGCCTAACACCCTACGACTATCACAAGGTGGGACCACCACATCGACCCCACCATCATACGTGCCGCGGGTTGACCCGCAACGCGGCCTCAACCCGACCGCAACGCGAAACACTAGCTTCCCGAGGAAAACTCTCACTAATCACGTTACGAAAACCTAGCGGTCTTCTTAGCTCAACTACCCTCTCATATTACGCTACTCGGGACTTATCCCAAAACATAGCTCACGTGCACTATGCACTCCGATAAGGGTCGAACATAACACTACACCTTTTCTCGAGATGGCCTTACCTCTAAGGTCTCTACGCATAAAGCTCTAAGGCTCACACTTTCTCTATCCCCCAACATCTTACTCTGCTAAACAACCATGATTTCAAATCACAACTAACACACGCTATCGTAACATAGCACCTAAGGTATACTCACCTTATCACATATACAAAACTCTGAGGGTTAAGGATAGATCTATGTCTCATCGCTTCACTCCCTTAGTCGTCTAATCAAACCCGCCTGTAGGCGATAGCTAAGGAAGGTGACGAACTACCCACCGGCGATCAAGGCAAAGTCCCCTACTAGGTCACCCATTCGACACCGCCTCGACGGCCACAGTACAACAAGTACCAACTAAAAGACGACATTCCCGATGACGTGCGTCCCATAGTGAATCGAAAACCCGGAGTTCGACCAACTCTGCATACCCCGAACGCATCTTGAACCTGCGGAGGACCTCTCGCGACCGTGGATGCATAATCTAATCACGGTGAGGTGACTCGCCGAAAGTTACCAAAGGACCTTGCGCTGCTCGCCTCTTCTCGCCGTTAACCCGCCGATCTACGCGTTTCGGCTCACGCGATAAGCCCGCATACACGTGCCATGCGCCAAGCTCAAGAATTACTCTTGCACAACCTTTCTTAGGTAGTCATCAAGACTTGCGATACATCGTATACTCTCGGTAGCCAAATCTATAGCTAATGTGGTCGCCTCTTTGCAATCCATAATCTCTGTTCTCGCCGCGAACTGGGGTTCAAATATCATGGTTGCAGGAACCGCCGCCGTGCTAAACTCTGCTGGCTAGTGGCGTCGCGAAATCCCGAATGAAGCACTCTTGTTATACCCGTAGTTCCCAGGTATGTATGCGAGGGCGTGCGTCTGAGAATACGATGAAAGATTGGAAAGGAAGAAAGAGGTAATTTTTCCACGGAAAAGTTTCCGGTTTTTGTGAAGGAAAAAGGTTCGTTAATGGGAATTGGATTCCCAGATTTGGTATTCGGACTTCCCGGAATATTAGAAAAATATGGAATTTTATTTTCGGAAATGGTCACGTGGGCCCACGGAGAAATTTACTGCTTTGGGGCCCACTTTGTTTTCGAGATTTTGGCCATTGTGGATATTTTCTAAGATGTTTTATTTTGGGCCAATAGGAGGGTGACACGTGTCACCCCGCCTAGGTGGCTAGGCGAATGGCATTTGTGCACAACACCTTGCAGAGTCGTTTTTTTAAACGCTTTACATAACTTGCGAGGAAAATTCGGCTATGTCTTTTCTTATTTTTGCGGATTTTTCCGAGAGACGGAACATTTTGGACCAACGAGAGGCGGCACTTGGCACCCTCTCATTGGTGGGCAAAGTGGGCGACTGGACGATTTGGGGGTGTCAGTGGTAGATATTTTGGTAGATATTTGTGAGGTTTTAAGTAGGGACTAGGGGCACTGGGCATATCTGGCCCTACACTTGTGTAGCACTTGGCTAGATCTTGGCCATTGGTTGGCCTTGGCTTGTAGTATAAATACCCTCCCTTTGATGAACTTCTTCATCCATAAATTTGCCTAAGTCTCAAAGCTCTCCTTCTCCCTCCCTTGTGTTGAGTTCGCCAAGGGCCTCCCTTGTGGCAGAGCACCCCCTCTAGGGGTGCTAGCAGTGTACCCCCTAGCCTAGTTGCTCGTATGATACCCCTTGTGGTGTAGAAATACTCTAAAGTATTGTTATAATGCCCAAATTACCTTAGCCAGATACCTTGTTGTATTCTAAGGTTATACCTATACGAAAAGCCCGAAATACTATTATACTTCCCACCACAAAACCAAACCCTAGGAAAATCTCCATAGTCAGATTGAGTATTGTGTAGAAGTTGGTTAGAACTTCTAAGGGTGGTTTAGAGCGGGTTGAGCGCCTGAGTTGAGCTAAACGATTGCCCGGATCGACTTTATACTTGGATAATTATGGGCTTATCGAGGTAAATATCTTGTCCTCTATTGTAATTGGAAATTACATGTTGTTAGAATATATAGTTGAAGTATACTATATATAGAAGCAACGTGGTTAGTTGGCAATGTCTTTTGACTTAAGCCCAAGAAGCCCAATCGAATCAGACTTGTGTAGTAATCTTGTGAGTAGAATTGTACAGTTCGGGTTAGATGTATAACCCCCGGTTGGCTTGGTAGCCGGCCTGCAGAGAGGAGATTTACGCTGTTGCGGGGAGTCTTTGCCGAATTTTCGAATGTTCTGCGATAAGGTCTAAATGTTAATAGCGCCTTGGGCCTTATAGGTTGAAGTACTACGTGTGGCGTCTACTTGGCTTAGAGTAGCCGCGGTTGGGAGTACTGAGCGTTTTGCTATTAGTCGATACTGCCGCGAGGTATGTGAACCTCTTCCTATCTCTTCTAGCATGATATGTGTGAACTATGTAATGGTAGACGTACGTGTACTAAATGTATTTGATTGGTGTAAAACATAAAGTGTTATAACGGCTTTATGGGAAGTTGGTTATAACGCTTTATGTTGGTAAGAAAATACATGTGGTTTTTAAAAGGTAATCGATTTGAACTATAACTTGTTATGTGTTAATAAAGAACTTGAAGTATTTCAAAAGAGTTTTGAATCATTTTGAGAGGTTAAGTAATACTTGATTTGTTTTGAAAACTTAAGAGTTATACTAGCTTTATGGAAAGTTAGGTATAACGTCTTAAGAATGTTTTCTTGATTTTGGAAATCGAATGTGTATCGACAAACCACCGCGTTAATAAAAGGAAATGTTTTGACAGATTAAGTATTATTAAAACCGAGAAACTTCCATCCGCATGTGTCTAAGATGAGACAAAATGATATTTCCTAGATCATGGTCAGTAATAAGATTGTTGTAAACAGAATATCCTACTCACATATAAGACTTATGTTTCTCGGATAGTTTAAAAGAGAATTATATTCTTAAATGAATAAGACTATGAACTACGAAACCTTTCTAAATAAGAAACATGAACATTTGAAATTAGGCAAACTTGGACGCTTGGAAAATAATGTTGTTACTTGAGTTTTACAAAGAGAAGTGTTTTGATTTACTTCAAAAGATAATCACTATATTTTCATATACTACGTATTGTGTGACTTTTGTGAAAGTAACGTATCTTTAAAGAGTTAATGTGAAGTACTTTGGGGATAAAACCCGAACTTGTTAGCATATAGTAGAAAGTACCGTGTGTATAACTTGATTGTGTTGGTTTGTGATAGCCTTGTAATACTTTCTTGTTGATTTGATAAGTAAACATGCTAGGATCTACGTGTGTTAGTATCTTGTGATGTTTGTGTAAAGGGGTTTTTCCTTTGTTGTGCTTATGTTGTTTAACGATAAGTCGTTATGATAGTATTATACATCACTCATCTCTCGAGATGATTCCGAAGTTGCCGCCCGACGCGGTAGACTCAGCGTCGATGGACCTATGATTCGAGACTACCTACGGGTCGAGGGCCGGCGCGAATCGCGGGAGTTCGTGGATCTGGCGCCTCGTGGTCATGCGTCCTCGGCGCGCGACGGCGAGTCCGGGACGCTGCCGGAGTAGCTACCGATGCGGGTTATACCTCATGCGGGCCGATCGGTTGGCCTATGCGGAGTGCGAAGTTCGGGGCTAGACGCGCACATTAGATCTGGGCAAGTGGTCGCTTTGATCATGTGACGGCAGACGGATCTTATGATACGATTCATGACCTTGTTGATACTGTGGGTGTTAGTAGTCGGCTATGCCTTCGTACTTACCTACGTGTTATTATGGCAGTGGGACACGTGTTCATGTGTTCCTTGGTGCTTTATATCATAAATGGCGGAAGGTATTCCACGCATGATTGATGTTGTGGCGTGAGACCCATTGTTATATTTGAGTGATGACTTGAGGCGTGAGTCCACGACGACACGATCGCTTATTATTGTGGAATCGTAGTTTGGTTATCATACATGTCTCGCTTTATAGACTATTATGATTTCATTTACGATTTTTAGTTTCACATACTCGGCACTGTCTCGACCTCCTGGCCGAAGTGCGTTCATGCCGCAGTAAAGGTACACGATCATTGATCCTCGCTCTTAGGGTCATGATTCGGCGTTTGTAAAGCTCCGTTGCTCGGAGGCTTATCAGTGGTATAGTTCCCTGTTGTTGTAGGTGTTTACATTCGGGGTATGGCGGGCGCCATTGTTGTCGTATAATTTCTTAGAGGTCCGTAGGTGGTTTGTAAAAAGGATTAAAACTGCTCATGTTGGAAAAAGTCGTTATTTATATTTATGCCGAAGGCAAGTTTTTCTCAGTTATTGTTTCATATTTCATAATATGTCTTGTATTGTTTTATGTTCACTGATTACTGATGTTGTATCACTAGTGGTGCCCGGTAAGGCACGATCCACGTCCGAATCGGTCGTGACAAAAGTGGTATCGTGAGCGGTTAATCCTGAAAGTGTCTACGCATCGTATCGATGAAGTCTTGATTATCGGTGTGTTGTGCACCACACCAATAATCGTGAGGCTATAGGTATTTAGGATTGGTTTCTATTCTTCTCACTCGAGATCGTGCCTTGTTGTAAGTTGACCCTCCGACGAAATTATTTCCTTATCGTTATGCCTCCGCGTAGGCAACCCGGGAGGCAAGGCACCGAGGAGCTGCGAGTAGAGTTCGGAGGGTTACGTGGGCACAGCCCAATTATCACCTTGATGGTGCTTCATTCGGGATTTCTGCGGCGTCACTAGCCCCGAAAGTTTAGCACGGCGCGGCGGTTCCACTGCGCCATGATATTTGAACCTTCGCCCACGACCGAGAGCAGAATATGGATCGCAAAGAGGCGACCGCATTAGCTATGGATTTGGCTACCAGAGTATACCGATGTATCGCGAGTCTTGATGACTACCTAAGAGAGGTTGTGCAAGAGTAATTCTTCAGTTGGTTGAGCATGGCACGTATGCGGGCTTATGTGAGCAGTAAAACGTAGAGATCGACGTTAACCAAGGACGGCGAGAGGGTCCTTCGGTAACTTTCAAGGTGAGTATACCTTAAGTGCTATGTTCGATGTGGTAGTTGTGATTAGAAATCATGGTGGGTTAGCAGAGTAAGATTTTGGGGATAGAAGGTGTGAGCCTTAGAGTGTTATCGTCACGCACCTTAGAGGTAAGGCCATCTCGAGTAAGGTGTAGTGTTATGTTTGATCCTTATCGTCATAGTGCACGTGAGCTATGTTTGGGATAGGTCCCTAAGTGGTATGAAATGAAAGAGGTAGTTGAGCTAAGAAGACCACTAGGTTTTCGTAACATGTTTAGTAAAATTGTTCCTTCTGGAGATAGTATTTTGCGCCTCGGGTCGGGTTGAGGCCGCGAGGTCAACCCGCGGCATGTTTGGTGGGGTCTGGTTGTGGTCCCGCCTTGTGGTAGGGTCACGAGGGTGTTAGGCTCGAGTTTAGTTAACTAAGCGGTTCGTGGATCGTTCGACCGTTGGTCGATCGATGCAGCCCATCGTGTTCTTGGACCGCTCACTTGTTGATTTATCGGAAAGGTTGTAAGGCTGCGGGGTGCCTACCTTCACCTTATGGCGATGATGGAGCCGAATTACGGCTGTTTTTGTTTCTGAAGTTTTACGGCGAGGTTAAGGACTCGGTGAGTCTCGAATCGCGTTCGCCTCGGGCGGTGGATTTCGAGGGTAGTTGTGAGGATTGTTGTCTCACGGGAGGGAGCGTTTAAGCTACCATTTGAGTGTTCGGATGTCGCCTACGAAGCCTTGTAGGGCGAAGTGTAAGTTGCGGTCGATTGGTTCGATGTTGGCAAGGTTCGCACGATTAGTTCAGCTTGTTCCACAGATATGGATAGGAAAAGCTCATCTAGAAGAAGTTCGCACTCGGAGGAATCGTGCGGATAATCGGCGGCAGAGTTCGAGTTGCGGTCTTCTTGAAAGTACCACCCCTGACGGTGTGGCGAGTTGTGAAATGAAGGAACTTAGCCCGAGTTACTTGGGCCTTTTGAGTTCATGTGAAGAATAGGCCGTTGCCTATATGTTAGCAATTGCCGTCCGACTTAGAGGCAAGACGTCCTTCGTATTGTTATGTTAAAGTATCGAGATCCATCCGATGTTCCCGATTAATGATGCCCACGTAAAGAGATAGTAACCCAGTTTTGGAAACTAAAGCGTATCGTAAATGTGGTGTGTGGTACGACTTGATCGCGTGGTACCATTTGTTGGGTCGTCGGAGCTAGCTCGCGGCAAAGTGACAAAAGTGTATTTGTGGTGATGTTAGAGGTGTTTCCTCGTAGACTTGGATATAAGTATGTTGCGCAGTATTTTCGCGGCGGTATGGCGGGATTGTTTCGTAAGTATAAGTGAAGACTATCTTTGGCCGCGTATGTTTTGAGACTTAGAATGAACATTCGGGACGAATGTTTCTAAGGGGAAGAATGTTATACCCGTAGTTCCACGGTATGTATGCGAGGGCGTCACGTGAAGATTGGAAAGGAAGAAAGAGGTGATTTTTCCACGTTAAAGTTTCCGTTTTTTGTGAAGGAAAAAGGTTAGTTAATGTTAATTGGATTCCCAGATTTTGTATTCAGACTTCTGGAATATTAGAAAAATATGGAATTTTATTTTTGAAATGGTCACGTGGGCCCACGGAGAAATTTACTGGTTTGTAGAGCCCACTTTGTTTTGAGATTTTGGCCATTGTGGATATTTTCGAAGATGTTTTATTTTGGGCGATAGGAGGGTGACACGTGTCACCCCCGCCAGTGGCTAGTAGAATGGCATTTGTTAGAGTCGTTTTTACGAAGCGTTTACATAACTTGCGAGAGGAAAATTCCGCTATGTCTTTTCTTATTTTTGCGGATTTTTCCGAGAGGCGGAACATTTTGGACCAACGAGAGGCGGCTTGGCACCTCTCATCAGTGGGCAAAGTGAAGCGACTGGACGATTTGGGGTGTCAGTGGTAGATATTTTTGGTAGATATTTGTGAGGGTTTTGGGAGTAGGGACTGAGGGCACTTGGGCATATCTTGGCCTACACTTGTGTAGCACTTGGCTAGATCTTGGCCATTGGTTGGCGCTTGTAGTATAAATACCCTCCCTTTGATGAACTTCTTCATCCATAAATTTGCCTAAGTCTTGAAAGCTCTCCTTCTCCCTCCCTGTTGAGTTCGGCCAAGGGCCTCCCCTGTGGCCGAGAGCACCCCATACAGGGTGCTAGGAGAGTGTACCCCATGCCTAGTTGCTTTCGTATGATACCAGCTGTGGTGTAGAAATACTCTCTAAAGTATTGTTATAATGCCCAATTACCTTAGCCGTATACCTTGTTGTATTCTAAGGTTATACCTATCTGAAAAGCCCGAAATACTATTATACTTCCCGTGATCCAAAACCGAAACCCTAGGAAAATCTCCATAGTCCGTTGGAGTATTGTGTAGAAGTTGGTTAGAACTTCTAAGGGTGGTTTAGAGCGGGTTGGAGCGCTCGGAGTTGGAGCTAAACGATTGCCCAGGATCGACTTTATACTTGGATAATTATGGGCTTATCGAGGTAAATATCTTGTCCCTCTATTGTAATTGGAAATTACATGTTGTTAGAATATATAGTTAAAGTATACTATATATAGAACTGAACGTGGTTAGTTGGCAATGTCTTTTGACTTAAGCCTGAAGAACTGAACTGAACTGTATTACAGTAGACTTGTGTAGTAGTACTGTGGAGTAGAATTGTACCCGTTCGGGTTAGATGTATAACCCCTGGTTGGCTTAGTAGCCAGTTAGAGGAGATTTCTGCTGAATTTTCGTAGAATGTTCTGCGATAAGGTCTAAATGTTAATAAGCGCCTTGTGGCCTTATAGGTTGAAGTACTACGTGTGGCGCGTTCTACTTGGCAGGAGTAGCCGGTTGGGAGTACTGAGCGTTTGCTATTAGTCGATACTCGTCGCGAGGTATGTGAACCTCTTCCTATCTCTTCTAGCGTGATATGTGTGAACTATGTAGTGCGGTAGACGTACGTACTAAATGTATTTGATTGGTGTAAAACATAAAGTGTTATAACGGCTTTATGGGAAGTTGGTTATAACGACTTTATGTTGGTAAGAAAATACATGTGGTTTTTAAAAGGTAAGCGATTTGAACTATAAGCGGCTTGTTATGTGTTAATAAAGAACTTGAAGTATTTCAAAAGAGTTTTGAATCATTTTGAGAGAAGAAGTAATACTTGATTTGTTTTGAAAACTTAAGAGTTATACTAGCTTTATGGAAAGTTAGGTATAACGTCTTAAGAATGTTTTCTTGATTTTGGAAATCGAATGTGTATCGACAAACCACTGCAGGCGTTAATAAAAGGAAATGTTTTGTGATTAAGTATTATTAAAACCGAAACTTCCATCTGCATGAAGCTAAGATGAGACAAAATGATATTTCCTAGATCGCCATTCTTTGTAATAAGATTGTTGTAAACAAGAATATCCTACTCACATATAAGACTTATGTTTCTCGGATAGTTTAAAAGAGAATTATATTCTTAAATGAATAAGACTATGAACTACGAAACCTTTCTAAATAAGAAACATGAACATTTGAAATTAGGCAAACTTGGGCGTTTGGAAAATAATGTTGTTACTTGAGTTTTACAAAGAGAAGTGTTTTGATTTACTTCAAAGATAATCACTATATTTTCATATACTACGGGTATTGTGTGACTTTGTGAAAGTAACGTATCTTTAAAGAGTTAATGTATGAAGTACTTTGGGATAAAACCCGAACTTGTTAGCATATAGTAGAAAGTACCTTGTGTGTATAACTTGATTGTGTTGGTTTGTGATAGCCTTGTAATACTTTCTTGTTGATTTGATAAGTAAACATGCTAGGATCTCGTGTGTTAGTATCTTTGTGATGTTTGTGTAAAGGGGTTTTTCCTTTGTTGTGCTTATGTTGTTTAACGATAATTATGATAGTATTATACATCACTCATCTCTTGAGATGATTAGGGGTTAAGCCGCCTCCGTCGGGTAGACTTCGGCGGTCGATGGACCTATGATTGAGACTACCTCATGCGCGTCGAGGGCCTATGCGCGACTGGAGTTCGAGTTAGGATGCGGCCCTTGTGGTCATGCGTCCTTGTGGCCATGCGGCGGCGAGACCGGGCGCTGCGGAGTAGCTACCGATGCGGGTTATACCTCGTGCGGGCGATCGATTGGCCTATGCGAGTGCGAAAGTTCGGGGCTAGGCGCGCACATTAGATCTGCGGGCAAGTGGTCGCTTTGATCATGTGACGGATCTTATAATCTGATTCATGACTTGTTGATGCGTAGGTGTTAGTAGTCGGCTATGCCTTACGTACTTACCATGCGTGTTATTATGTACGTGGGACACGTGTTCATGTGTTCCTTGGTGCTTTATATCATAAATGAGGAAGGTATTCCACGCATGATTGATGTTGGGCGTGAGACCCGTTGTTATATTTGAGTGATGACTGAGGCGTGAGTCCCCGACATATTGCTTATTATTGTGAAGCGTAGTTTGGTTATCATACATGTCTCCTGCTTTATAGACTATTATGATTTCATTTCTGATATTTTTAGTTTCCATACTTTTTGTTGTGCGTTCACCAGGGCTGCGTTAACGCGAGTAAAGGTACACGATCATTGATCCTCGCTCTTAGGGTCACGTCGTTGGTAAAGCTCCGTTGCTCGGAGGCTTATCGATGGTATAGTTCCACTGTTGTTGTAGGTGTTTACATTCGGGGTATGGCGGGGCCCTGTCCCGCCATTGTTGTCGTATAATTTCTTAAAGGTCTGTAGTACTGTTGTGGGCAGGGTTTGTAAAAAGGATTAAAACTGTTCAGGTTGGAACAAGTCGGTAGTTATATTTATGCCGAAGGCAAGTTTTTCTCGAATTATTGTTTCATATTTCATAATATGTCTTGTATTGTTTATGTTCCAGTTACTCGATGTTGTATCACTAGGTGCCCGGTAAGGCATCGTGACAACTACAGTAAAGGTGGCCTGTGCCCTCGCAACCCTCTGAACTCTACTCGCAGCTCCCTCGGCTGCCTTGCCCTCCTGGGCCCGGGTTTGCCCTACGCGGAGGCATAACGGTAAGGGAAAGAAATACGTCAGAGGGTCTAACTTACAACACAGCTCTAAGGCACGATCTCAGAGTGAGAAGAATAGAAACCAATCCTAAATATCCTATAGCCTCCTGATTATTGGCGTGGTGCACAACACACCGATAATCAAGACTCTACTGGATACGGTCTGTAGACACTTTCCGAGGATTAACTGCTCTGATACCACTTTTGTCACGACCCGTTCCGGGGCCCGTGACTGGTGCCTTACCCCGGGCACCCTAGTGATACAACATCAGAGTAATCAGCGGAACATAAAACACGTACATGAAACAAATGAAGTACAAACAGAAATCTGAGGAAAACTTGCCTTTCGGCATATATACAACTTTTTCAACATGAACAGTTTAATCCTTTTTACAAACCCTGCCCACAACAAGACTGCACTTACGAATGACAACAACTATGACGGGACAGGGCCCCGCCATACCCCTGAATGTACAAGAACCTACAACTCAGGGAACACATACCAAAAGATAAGCCTCCGAAGGAACGGAGCTTCCCAATACGCTGAAAGGTGATCCTAAAAGCGGGGATCGACAGCCAATGTACTTCTACCTGCGGCATGAACGCAGCCCCCCGAAGGAGGTCGATAACAGTACCAGTATGTGAAATCGTAAATATCAGAATCAAATCATAATAGTCTATATAAAGCGGAGATATGTATGATAACCAAACTACGCTCACAACATAAAAGCCATGTCAAGTCGAGTGGAATACATTTCCGGATGAGCCAAAGAGTCGAGTGAAATACATTCCGGAATGAACGAGTCAAGTGAAATACATTCGGATGAACCGAGTCAAGTGAAATACATTCGGATGAACCGGTAATCAAGTGAGATACATTCGGATGAACCGGTAGTCAAGTGAAATACATTCCCGGATGAACCGGTAGTCGAGTGAAATACATTCCCGGATGAACCGGTAGTCAAGTGAAATACATTCCCGGATGAACCGGTAGTCGAGTGAAATACATTCCCGGATGAACCGGTAGTCAAGTGAAATACATTCCCGGATGAACCGGTAGTCGAGTGAAATACATTCCTTGCACAACAAAGGCTATCACAATAAGCATAGGCAAGTTTCACAACAACATGCATAAGCAAGTTACACAACAACAAACATAGGCAAGTTATACACAACTCGAGTACTTTCATTTTATGCCAAAGTCCGGGTTTTAACCCTAAAGTACTACTTACGTTAAACCCTTTAAAAGATCCGTTTCTTTCACATAAGTCACACAATACCCGTAGTATTAAAATAGTGACTATCTTATTAAGTAAACAAAATACTTCCCCTTTTGTAAAATCAAGTAACAACATTATTTTCCAAACGTTCAAGTTTGCCTAATTTCAAATGCCTAAGTCACTTATTTTAGAAAGGTTTCATAACTCATAGTCTTAATCTCTTTTAAAATATTTGAGTAACCTATGCCATATATGTGAGTAGGTTATTCTTGTTTATAACAATCTTATTACAGCAGCCATGATCTAGAAAATGTAATATCATTTTGTCTCATCTTAGCTTCTATGCAGATGGAGGTTTCTCTTGGTTTTAATAATACTTCATTACTTAATACATTTTCCTTTATTAACGCCGATGGTTTGTCGATACACATTCGATTTCGAAATCAGAAAACATCATTCCTTTAAATAAAACCAAGTACTCATTACTCACGAATGAGGTTTCATACAAACATTCACATTAAAACAAATAAGTTAAGTCTCTTATCTTATAAGATCAAGTCTCTTAACTTCTAACACCAGTAAACCATTTTCTTTACCTCTCTTAAGACATTATACCTAACTCCCATAAAGCTAGTATAACTCTTTTAAAACCTTTAAAACCAAGTGTTACTCTTTCTTTCAAAACGATTCACAAATCTTTTGAAATACTTCAACTTCTTCATTAACACATACAAGCCGCTTATAACCAAATCGATTACCTTTAAAAACCACAAAGTATTTGCTTATCCACATAAAGCTATTATAACCGACTTCCCATAAAGCCGTTATAACACTTTATGTTTTAAACCAATCAAATACATTTAGTACATGTACGTCTACCGTACTACATAGTTCACACATATCATGCTAGAAGAGATAGGAAGAGGTTCACATACCTCGCGACGATTTATCGACTATTAGCAAATCGCTCCACGGCTATAACCCGACTAGCTTGGTCCACCTTCTCAAGTAGCACATGCTACTCGCAGAACATTCAACCTATACAGGTTACACAAGTCTATCAAAGTCTAGACTACTCGGTAGAATAAATCTAGATGCAAGATCCTACGGGAAATTGGGCAGCCCTTCCCTACCCGTCAAACTACACAAGTCTACTGTAATACAGTCCTATGTAATTACAGTTCAGTTCTCTTCTTTAAATTCAGGCTTAAGTCCAAGGACATTGCCACACAATACTAAGTTCAGTTCTATATATAGTATACTTCAACTATATATTCTAACAATATGTAATTTCCAATTACAATAGGGGGGACAAGATAATTACCTCGATAAGCCCATAATTATCCGAGTATAAATGTCGATCCTTAGCAACGCTTAGCTCCTACTCCGGGCGCTCCAACCCGCTCCAAACAACCCTTAGAAGTTCTAACCAACTTCTACACAATACTCCAACGGACTATGGAGATTTTCCTAGGGTTTCGGTTTGTGACTGACGGGAAGTATAATAGTATTTCTGGGCTTTTCGTATAGGTATAACCTTAGAATACAACAACGTATACTGCTAAGGAAATTGGGCATTATAACAATAATTTTGAGAGTATTTGTTCACCACAAAGGGGGGGGTATTATACGAAAGCAACTAGGCTGGTGGGGTACCCCTACTAGCACCACTAGGAGGGGGGGTGTACCCCTCGGCCAAGGCCTCTAGGAGAGGGGGAGGCCTCTTGGCCGAACTCAACATAAAGGGGAGGGAGAAGATTTAACACTTAGAAACATTTAGGAATGGATGAATAAGTCTTCAAAGGGATGGGTATTTATAGCACAAGCCTTGGCCAACCAATGGCCAAGATCAATCCATGTGTTAGGCAAGTGTAGGGCTAGGATTTACCAAACACAAATATCCTACCTACCCTTGACTTTGTCAAGGCACAAAAAACGTGCCTTACCTTGTCCATTTCGTCCAAATGGACGATTTGAAGTCCACCAATGAGAGGGTGCCGTGGCGCCTCTCTTGTTAGTCCAACACGCTTCGCCTCTAAAAATCCGCAAAATTAGAAATGACATAGCCGAAATTCCCTACGAAAAGCTGTGGAAACGTTTCGTCGAAAAACGACTCTAACCGGGTGTTGTGCACAAAGTGAAAATCGGCCAAGCCTTACTTGAAGTTCGAAATTTCCTACGTACGTCCTCGCGTACATACTCTGGAAAATACGGGGTATAACAGCGCGGCATACTCGACTTGGCTTGTGGATTAAGCCGAAGAGGTATGTGATTCTTCCTACGCTCTTGAGCATGATTTGTTGTAAACTATATAGTACGGTAGACGTACGAGTGTGAAATGAATTTGGTTTATTTAAAACATAAAGTGTTATAATAGCTTTATGGGAAGTTAGTTATAACGACTTTATGAAGTTAAAATAAGAGACTTTACTTATAAACGACTTGATTTTGGAAAAGGAGAAGTAACTTGATTTAAGTATGGGTTACTTGTTTTGAAAAGAGTAATTTACGGGGTTTTAAAAGTATACTTGATATTGTCTTAAAACTATAAAGCACTTGGTTTAAAAAGTATAGAGTACTTGATTTTAAAAGTCTTGTAAGGATTTTTACGAAGGTGTAGTAATTTGGTTTGAAAAGAAAATGTGTTTGATACTACGAGTGATAGTATCGTGTGGCTTTTACGTAAAAAGAGGTCTTTTGAAAGAATGAAAGTATGTAGTATTTTGGGGTTGAAACCCGGATTGTTGACATAAAATAAAAGTACCTTAAACTTGCCTATGCTTGTGGTGATAGCTTTGTTGTGGTGCAAGTGTTTGATTTTGTGCTACCGTGTCTCTCGATGGAGGGCCGACTATTTGATTGATTGTTGGACATACTGACGCGTTGGATGGTCCACGGGTATGCGTCCACTTTGAGTATTATCTGGTTATTTCTTTTGGACATACTGACACGATGGGTGGCCCACGAGTATGCGTCCACTTTGAGTATTATCTTGTTATTTCCTTTGGACATACTGACACGATGGGTGGCCCACGGGTATGCGTCCAGTAGGATGGTTTCATGGCCATGCTTATACCGAGGTAAGATGCCGGGGCATGCGGTCATTGTGAGGGGTTAAATCCCCGGGTTATGTTATTAGTCCATGGACCGCTAATCCATGAAGCTTGCCGCGGTGACGAACAATCACGGGCTTGATTTGTACGTGTGGTTACAGGAACACTTTAGATACTTGTCCTGGTCATTTCTCGTGTATCGGCAGGCTCTGGTAGATAGCTTAAGATACTTGCCACGGTCATATCTCGTGAGACGGTAGGCTCTGGTACGCTAGCTTAAGATACTTGCCTCGGCGATTGCGTGGTTTGGATCCGGTAGTTGGCTTCCGATTGCCCGCGTGAAGTTTTATGACTAGCGCCGGATCCGTAGTTGGCTACTCTACTTGCCCGTCGGTTTAATGACGCAGCGGGATCTAGTGTTCGTGTTCACATATGGGTGTTGTTTTACATCATGTACCGGCGATGAGAATGGGTTCCACGCATGATTGATATTATGGGCGTGAGACCCATAGTTATGTGAGTGATTATTTTGAGATACGCGCCCCTTACTTGACATAATCGCATTTACTTATTGCGAAATGATTTTATAAAATGATGAAATGTGATTTCATTACAGTATTTTCATTTCCACATACTTGGTACTGTATCGACCTCGCCGGGCTGCGTTCATCTGCGAGGTACACCGATTGTTGATCTCGCTCATAGGATCGCGATTCAGTTTGGGAAGCTCGTTTCTCGTAGGCTTATCTTTTGGTATAGTCCTCACATCGTAGGTACTTGTACATTCGGGGTATGGCGCCACTGTCCCGTCATAGTTGTTATTACATTCTTAAGTGCAGAATCTTGCGGCGGTTTGTAAAGGATTGTAATCGTTTCGGTTATATTGTATATACATGAAGGTGCGACCGTTTTGTTAACCTGTTTTCTTATCTTGTATCTGGTTTCTGTTTAAGTTTTTGTTTCGATTTTCTCTCGATGTTGTATCACCAGGGTGCCCGGTAAGGCACGCGCGGACAGGTGGTCGCGGACAAAAGTGGTATCAGGCGATTAGTGTCACGACCGAACCGGGCCGTGGATCGTGCCTTACCCGCACCCAAGTAGACATACATCGAGTAATCGGAATATAAAACAAGACATGAAATAATATGAAGTGTGAAACAGTTTATCTGCGAAAAGTTGCCTTCGGCATATATAAACATAAACTTGAGCGATATCCCTTTACAAACTCACACAAGATTTGCACTCTCTAAGTTTTATAATAACAACGACGATGGTTCGCCATACCCCGAATGTAAGTACCTACAATGACAGGACTATACCAAAGATAAGCCTCCGAGAAACGAGCTTCCAAAACGCTGAACTGTGATCCTAAGAGCGAGATCGACGATCGCGTACTTACTGCGATGAACGCAGCTTCAAGCGAGGCCGATAACAGTACCAAGTATGTGAAATCAAAAATACGTAAATGAAATCATAGTAGTCTATATAAAGCGGGAGACATGTATGATAACCAAACTACGATTCCTGATAAATAGCCATGTCAAGTCGTGACTCACGCCTCAAAGTCATCACTCAAATATAACTATGGGTCTCACGCCCACAACATCAATCATGCCTGTGGAATACCTTCCTCACCGGCGATATGATATAAAAGCACCAAGGAATACACATGAACACCGTGTCCCACTGTGTCATAATAAAACCGTGCACGGGTAAGTAAGCGCATAGCCGACTACTAAAACCCACGTACCAACAATGCTATAAAAGCGTATCACGAGGTCTTTCTAGACCGCGCCATATGATCGGCGGGCCACTCGCCTCGGTATCAATGTGCGTCAAATCTCGAACTCACCGCGACTCGCGATAGGCCACCTAGGCCCGCGTAGGTAATCCCCGTCGAGGGTAGCTACTCCGCATCGTCCTGGACTTTCGTAGTCCGCATGGCCACATGGACCGCATGAGGTATCCCCCGCACACTAACCTGGAACTCTCGTAGCTCCGCATAGGTCACACAGACCAGCATGAGGTATCCCTCGCATCGGGGGGCAGCTTAACCCCCGGTATATCATGTCAAGAGGTGAGTGGTACAATACTAACATAACAGCTTATCGTTAAACAACATAAGCACAATCAAGGGACACCCCTTTACACAAACATCACAAGACACTAACACACGTAGCATCCTAACATGTTTACTTATCAAACCAACAAGAAAGTATTACAAGGCTATCACAAACCAACCTAGTCAAGTTGTTCACATAAGGTACTTTCTATTTTATGCCAACAAGTTCGGGTTTTTATCCCCAAAGTACTTCATACATTATCTCTTTAAAAAGATCCTATAGCCTCCTGATTATTGGTGTGGTGCACAACACACCGATAATCAAGACTCTACTAGATACGGTATGTAGACACTTTCCGAGGATTAACTGCTCTGATACCGCTTTTGTCACGACCCGAACAGGGCGTGATGGTGCCTACTCGGGCACCCAGTAGACATACATCGAGTAATCGGAATATAAAACAAGACATGAAATAATATGAAGTGTGAAACAGTTTATTCATGCGAAAAGTTGCCTTTCGGCATATATAAACATAAACTTGAACAGCGATATCCCTTTACAAACTCGCCTGACAACAAGACTGCACTTCTAAGAGTTTTATAATAACAACGACGAGGTTCCGCCATACCTGAATGTAAGTACCTACAATGACAGGACTATACCAAAGATAAGCCTCCGAGAAACGGAGCTTCCCAACGCTACTGTGATCCTAAGAGCGAGGATCGACGATCGTGTATCTCTACTCATGGCATGAACGCAGCCCCAGAAGGAGGTCGATAACAGTACCAAGTATGTGAAATCAAAAATATCGTAAATGAAATCATAGTAGTCTATATAAAGCGGGAGACATGTATGATAACCAAACTACGATTCATAATAAATAGCGATATGTCAAGTCGTGACTCACGCCTCAAAGTCATCACTCAAATATAACTATGGGTCTCACGCCCACAACATCAATCATGCGTGGAATACCTTCATCACCGCGATCATGATATAAAAGCACCAAGGAATACACATGAACACGTGTCCCACTGTGTCATAATAAAACCGTCACGGTAAATGCGAATGCATAGCCGACTACTAAAACCCACAGTACCAACAATGCTATAAAACTGTATCACGAGGTCTTTCTAGACCGCGCCATATGATCGAAGCAGGCCACTCGCCCTCAGTATAATGTGCGCGTCAAATCTTGGAACTCACCGCAGCTACGCATAGGCCACCTAGGCCCGCATGAGGTAATCCCCGCATCGAGGATAGCTACTCCTCGGCATCGTCCTGGACTTTCGTAGTCCGCATGGCCATATGGACCGCATGAGGTATCCCCCGCACACTAACCTGGAACTCTCGTAGCTCCGCATAGGTCACACAGACCCGCATGAGGTATCCCTCGCATCGGGGGGCAGCTTAACCCCCGGTATATCATGTCAAGAGGTGAGTGGTACAATACTAACATAACAGCTTATCGTTAAACAACATAAGCACAATCAAGGGACACCCCTTTACACAAACATCACAAGACACTAACACACGTAGCATCCTAACATGTTTACTTATCAAACCAACAAGAAAGTATTACAAGGCTATCACAAACCAACCTAGTCAAGTTGTTCACATAAGGTACTTTCTATTTTATGCCAACAAGTTCGGGTTTTTATCCCCAAAGTACTTCATACATTATCTCTTTAATAAGATCCTGTTTCTCTCACAAGAGTCACACGATACCCGTAGTATTAAAATAGAGTGACTATCTTTTTAAGTAAACCAAAACAATTTCCCTTTTTAAAGACAAGTAACAACCTTTTTTTCCCAAGTTCAAGTTTGCCTAAGTTCAAAGACTCAAGTCTCTTATTTTCGAAAGGTTTCGTAGTTCATAGTCTTAATCACTTAATAATATAATTCTCTTTTAAAACAATTCGAAAAACATATGCCTTATGTGTGAGTAGGTTATTCTTGTTCATAACAATCTTATTAAAGCAGCCATGATCTAGGAAATGTAATATCATTTTGTCTCATCTTAGCTTCTGTGCAGATGGAGGTTTCTACTATTTTTAATAATACTTAATTAGTCAATACATCTCCCTTTATTAGCGCTGCAGTGGTTTGTTCGATACTTATTCTCATTTTCGAAATCAATACAAGGCATTCATAAACAATTAAGTAAACCGTTCCTTTTATCTCTCTTAAGTCGTTATACCTAACTTCCCATAAAGCTAGTATAACTCTTAAGCTTTTAAAACCAAGTATTACTCTTCTTTCAAAAATGATTCTTAATTCTTTTGAAATACTTCAAGATTCTTATTATTAGACTCAAGTCAAAAGACATCGCAAGAAACCACGCTCGCTAACACACGTACGTCTACCGTACTATATATATTCTTTTAAAATATCATGCTCAAGAGGATAGGAAGAATCACATACCTCGCGACGATTATCGACAATTAGCAAAACGCTCCACCGCTATAACCCGGCTAGCCTTGTCCACCTTTCAAGTAGAACATGCTACTCGCAGAACTTTCAACCTATAAAGGTCATATACGTCTATCAACGTCTAGACTACTCTGTAGAATATTCTAAGCAGAGGCTTCTCTATTCTACGGAAAATTGGGCAGCACTTCCCTACCCGTTAAACTACACAAGTCTACTGTAAATACAGTCCTATGTAAGTACAGTTCAATCTTCTTCTTTAAAATTCTTCTGATGATGGTTTCAATTCAATTCTCTTCTCTTATACCATCCTTCTATATATCTTATACTCATTTCTATACAACTACAGTATGTAATTTCCAATTACAATAGAAGGACAAGAGTATTTACCTCGATAAGCCCAAAATTATCCAAGTTTAAATGTCGATCCTGAGCAACGTTTAGCTCCTACTCTGGGCGCTCCAACCCGCTCCAAACAACCCTTAGAAGTTCTACGCAACTTCTTCTTACTACATCAACCAATTATGAAGATTTTCCTTAGGGTTTCGTTTAGTGACTAAAAGGATATAAGGTAGTATTTCCGGGCTCTACGTATAGAGGTAACTTTGGAATACAACAAGGTATAAGGCTAAAGTATTTTGGAATTGTAACAATACTTGGAGAGTATTTTTCTACCAAGGGGGTTTGTATTTGGCTAGCACCACTAGGAAAGGGGTACTTCGCCACGGGCCTCTCAAAGGGGGAGGGGGAGCTCTTGGACGAGAGCTACACTAAGGGGGAGAGGGATTTTCAAGACTTAGCAAGTGTGGAGTGGATGAAGAAGTCTTCAACTAAGGGGGGTATTTATAGGACTTTCAATGGCCAAGATTAAGGAAAGTGGAGGGCAAGTGGAGGGTGTAGATTTGTACATGTGCACCCTAGCCATCTACTCCACAAATCACTCCAAACATTGACCCATGTTTTAGGCCTCAAAATCGCGCTGCCATGCGCCTCAATGCCGCCCACTGAGGTGACAAGTGTCGCCTCTCGTTGGTCCAAAATATTTTATCTCGGAAAAATCCGCAAAAATAATAAATGTCGCAACCGTAATTTTCCCTTCGCAAGTTTTGGGAAACGTTTCGTCGGAAAACAATTCTTTTCGGGGGTTGTGCACAAATTTTCGTCCCTTGCCTAACTTAAGGCTTAAACTTTAGACGACGCCCTCACGCACATACTGGAAATACGGTATAACAGCTTAGTCCTCGGAAAGTGTCTACTGCATCAGATCTAGTAGTCTTGATTATCGCGTGTTGTGCACCACATCAATAATCGTGAGGCTATAGGATATTTAGGATTGGTTTCATTCTTCTCACTTTGAGATTGTGCTTAGAGCCGTGTTATAAGTGGATCCTCTCAAGTATTTCGTTTTACCGCTTATGCCTCGCAAGGCAAATCGTTATACTCGTATTTGCAGTATGTACGCAAGGACGACGAGAAAATTTGAACTTGAGAATAGGCTTGGCCGATTTACTTTTGTGCACAACACCGATTAGAGTCGTTGACGAAACGCTTTCCACATTTTCGTAGGGAATTTCCGCTATGTCATTTTTAATTTTTATGATTTGTCCGAGAGACGAACCGTGTTGGGCCAACAAGAGGGCGCCACTTGGCACCCTCTCATTGACGGACGTGAATGGGCGGTAAAGGGAGGGTGGACGAATTGGCCTTGTTGGTCAAGGGGAGTTGGTAGGATATTTTTTGTGTGTTAGTTGGTCAAGGACACTTGGGTGGATCTCGCCCTACACTTGCCTTGCACTTGGCAAGATCTTGGCCATTGGTTGGCCTTCACTTGACCTATAAATACCCTCTCCCTTTGATGAATTCTTCATCCTTTCCACAAATCTCTAAGTGTTAAAACCTCCCCTCTTAGGTGTTCTCGCCCAACACCATCCTCCCTCGCCGAGAGCCCTCCCCTCGTGGCCTCAGGCCGAGACTTCACCCTCCTAGTGGTGCTAGCCGTGGGGTACCCTCCTAGTGGTGCTAGCCGTGGTACCCCTAGCCTAGTTGCTTTCGTATAATACCCCTCAGGTGTAGAAATACTCTCAAAAGTATTGTTTTAATGCCCAAATTACCTTAGCCAGATACCTTGTTGTATTCTAAGGTTATACCTATACGAAAGCCCGTAAATACTATTATACTTCCCGCTACCAAAACCGAAACCCTAAGGAAAATCTCCATAGTCCGTTGGAGTATTGTAGGTTGGTTAGAACTTCTGGGTGGTTTAGAGCGGTTGGAGCGCCTGAGTCGAGCTAAACGCTGCCAGATCGACATTTTAACTTGGATAATTACGGGCTTATCGAGGTAATTATCTTGTCCTCTATTGTAATTGGAAATTACATGATGTTAGAATATATAGTTGAAGTATACTATATATAGTATCAACTTAATGTTGGCAATGTCCTCGACTTAAGCCCAATTTAAAGTTAAGAACTGAACTGTAATTACGTAGGACTGTATTACAGTAGACTTGTGTAGTTGACGGGTAGGGAAGGGCTGCCCAATTTCCCGTAGGATCTTGCATCTAGATTTATTTCTACCGAGTAGTCTAGACTTTGATAGACTTGTATAACCTGTATAGGTTGAATGTTCTGCGAGTAGCATGTGCTACTTAAGAAGGTGAACCAAAGAAGCCGGGGTTATACCGTGGAGCGATTTGCTAATAGTCGATAATCGTCGCGAGGTATGTGAACCTCTTCCTATCTCTTCTAGCATGATGTGTGTATAACTATGTAGTACGGTAGACGTACGTGTGTTAATTGAACGTAGTTGTACGGCAATGTCTTTTGACTTAAGCCCGAATAATAATAATCTTGAAGTAGTTCAAGAGAATTAAGAACTGTTTTTAAAAGAAGAGTAATACTTGGTTTTAAAAGCTTAAGAGTTATACTAGCTTTATGGGAAGTTAGGTATAACGGCTTAAGAGAGATAAAACGAATGATTTATTTATTTTAGAAGTTAAGAGACTTGATCTTGTAAGATAAGAGACTTAACTTAAATGAATTATATGAATTTTGTGTGAAACCTCATTCGTGAGTAATGAGTACTTGATTTTTAAAAGGGATAATGTTTCTCGATTTGGAAATCGAAATGTGTATCGACAAACCATCGCAGTTAATAAAGGAAAATGTATTGAATAATTAAGTATTATTAAAATCGGTAGAAACTTCCATCCGCATGAAGCTAAGATGAGACAAAATGATATTTCCTAGATCATGGTCATTGTAATAAGATTGTTATAAACAAGAATATCCTACTACATATAAGGCTTATGTTTCTCCGATTGTTTAAAAGAGAATTATATTCTTAAATGAATAAGACTATGAACTACTGAAACCTTTCTAAAATAAGAAACGTGAACATTTGAAATTAGGCAAACTTGGACGCTTGGAAAATAATGTTGTTACTTGATTTTACAAAGATAAGAGTTTTGGTTTTCTTAAAGGACGATACTCTATTTTATACTACGAGTATTGTGTGACTTATGTGAAAGAAACAGATCTTTTAAAGATTTAATGTGTGAAGTACTTTGGGGATAGATACGAACTTGTTAATAGAAAGTACCTTGTGTGAATAACTTGATTGTATTGGTTTGTGATAGCCTTGTAATACTTTCTTGTTGATTTGATAAGTAAACATGTTAGGATGCTACGTGTGTTAGTATCTTGTGATGTTAGTGTAAAGGGGTTTTCCTCGATCGCGCTTAAAGTTGTTTGACTATCACCGTTATGTTGGTATTGTACCACTCACCTTGACTTGTGTCCGAGGTTAAGTGCCCTCCGACGCGGTAGACTCAGCGGTGCAGGACCATGATTCGAGAATACCTCACGCGGGTCCGGGATCCATGCGGAACTACGGAGTTCGGTGTTAGTTTACGGCCCTTGTGGTCACGCGGTTTGTGGCCATGCGGATCGCGAGTCGGGACGATGCGGGAGTAGCTACCCTCGATGCGGGGTTATACCTCATGCGGGCCTACGAGGTTGGCCTATGCGGGTGCGGAGTTCTGTGGCTAGACGCGCGCACATTTGATCTGCGGCGGCGACCACCGTTATCATGTGACGGTCAGGCGAATATCATGACACGCTTTATGACCTTGTTGGTGCGTGGGTGTTAGTAGTCGGCTATGCCTTCGTACTTACCCTGTACTGTTTTATTAGGACACAGGTGGGACCTGGTGTTCATGTGTATTCCGTGGTGCTTGTATATCATAAACTGCCGGCAGTGAGGAAGGTATTCCACGGGCACGATTGATGTTGTGGCGTGAGACCCATTGTTAAATTTGAGTGATGACTTGAGGCGTGAGTCCCCGACTTGGCATGATCGCTATTTATGGTGAATCGTAGTTTGGTTATCATACATGTCTCCCGCTGTATAGACTACTATGATTTCATTCTGATATTTATTTTCGATTTCACATACTTGGTACTGTTATCGACCTCGGGCCGCGTTCATGCCGCAGTAAAGGTACACCATCATCGATCCTCGCCTTAGGGTCCGCAGTTGCGTTTGGGAAAGCTCCGTTTCTCGGAGGCTTATCAAATGTATAGTCCTGTTGTTGTAGGTGTTTACATTCGTGGTATGGCGGGGCCCCATCGCCATTGTTGTCGTATCATTTCTTAGAGGTGCAGAATGCTGTGTGGCGGGGTTTGTAAAAGATTAAACCGTCATGTTGAAAAAGTTGTTATTTATATATATCGAAAGGCAAGTTTTCCTCGATTACTATTTGTACTTCATTTGTTTCATGTATGTGTTTTATGTTCACGATTACTCGATGTTGTATCACTAGTGGTGCCCGTGGTAAGGCACGATCCACGGGCCGGGCAGTCGTGACAAAAGTGGTATCGAGCGCTTAATCCTCTGAAAGTGTCTACGCATCGTATCCATGAAGTCTTGATTATCGGTGTGTTGTGCACCACACCAATAATCGTGAGGCTATAGGATATTTAGGATTGGTTTCTATTCTTCTCACTCGAGATCGTGCCTTAGAGTCGTGTTGTAAGTTGGACCTCTAACGTATTTCTTTCCCTCACCGCTATGCCTCGCGTGGCAAAACCGGGCCCGGGAGGCAAAGCGTGAGGCTGCGAGTAGAGTTCGTGAGGGTTACGTGGGCACAGCCCAATCATTACCTAGGGTAATGCTTCATTCGGGATTTCGCGACATCACTAGCCCCAAAGAAAGTTTAGCACGGCGGCGGTTCTCATGCGGCCATGATATTTGAACGCCCTTCGACCAGAACAGAGAATATGGATTGCAAAAGCGACCACATTACTAGTATGGATTTAACTACCGCAGTATACCGATGTACGCGAGTCTTGATGAATATCAACGAGAGGTTGTGCAAGTAGTTCTTCGCTTAGGCTTGAGCATGGCTCGTATGCGAGCTTGTACACAGCAGTAGAAACGTAGAGATCGACGGGTTAACGAGGGCGAAGAGGGCGAGCAGCAAGGTCCTTTGGTAACTTTCGGCGAGTCACCTCACGGAGATTTGATTATGCACATCCACAACGCAGTGGTCTCCACGGATTTCGTAATGTTCGGTATGCGGAGTTGGTTAGAACTCGTGGCTTCCGGTTCAGCGGTTGTGACGCCATCCGGGAATGTCGTCTTTTAGTTGGTACTTGTTGTACTATGGCCGTGGTCGATGTCGAAAGAGTGTCTGGTAGGAGGACTTAGCCTTCGTGATCGGTGGGTAGTTCGTCACCTTCCTTAGCTATCGCCTACAGGCAGTTTGATTAGAACAACTAGGGAGTGAAGCGAGATTCGTGCATATCCTTAACCTCTAGAGTTCGCATGTGTGATAAGATGGGTATATCATAAGTGCGATGTTTTGATAGCAGTGTGTTAATATTGTGATTAGAAATCTTGGTTAGTAAACCAAGTAAGATTTGGGGGATATAGAAGCTGTGAGCCTTAGAGTATTATACGTAGAGACCTTAGAGGTGAGGCCATCTCGAGAAAGGTGTAGTGTTATGTTTGATCCGTATCGGAAGTGCATAGTGCGTGAGCTATGTTTGGGATAGGTCCTAAGTAGTGTGGAATGAAAGGGGTAGTTGAGCTAAGAAGACGCTAGGTTTTCGTAACGTGATTAGTGAGAGTTTTCCTTCGTGGAGCTAGCATTTTGCGCGTTGCCGGGTCGGGTTGAGGCCACGTTGCGGGTCAACCCGCGGCATGTTTGGTGGTGGGGTCTGGTTGTGGTGGTCCCACCTTGTGACAGGTCACGCGGTGTTAGGCCGAGTTTAGTTGACCAGTCGAGTTCGTGGACGCGTTCGACCGATGGTTGGGCGATGGGGCAGCCCATCGTGTTCTTGGTCGGGACCGCTCACTCGGCGATGTTGTTTTAACAAAGGTTGTAAGGCTGCACGGGGTGCCTACCTTCACCTTATGGCAGACAGTGGAGCCCAGGGTACGGCTGTTTTTGTTTCTGGAAGTTTTACCAGGCAGGGTTAAGAACTCAGGTGAGTCTCAGAATCGCATTCGCCCTCGGGCCAGTGCTTGGATTTCAGGGATAGTTGTGGGGATTGTTGTCTCCTGTGGAGGGAGTGTTTAGGCTACCATTTCAGTGTTCGGATGTCACCTTTTGAAGCCTTGTAGGGGCGGAAGTGTAAAGTTGCCGGTCGATTGGTTCGATGTTGGCAAGGTTCAGACAGTTGGTTCAGGCTTGTTCCAGCAGACTGTGGATAGTGTGAAGCTTGTCTAGAAGAAGTTCTGGCAGCTCAGAGGAATCGTGCGGATAATCGGCGACGACGCTTAGAGTTCGAGTTGGTCGGTCTTCTTGAAAGTACCACCGGACGATGTGTGACGAGCTTTGGAAAACAGAGAAACTTAGCCCGAGTTACTTTGGGCCTTTTGAGTTCATGTGAGAATAGGCGGGTTGCCTATATGTTAGCATTTGCCGTCCGACGTAGGAGGCAGTGCGTCCGGTCTTTCGTATTGTTATGTTCAGGAAAGTACCGGAGATCCATCCAGAGTATCCCCAGTTAATGATGACCACGTTAGGGATAGTAACCCCGAGTTTTGGAAACCGGCGATGTAACGTGGTAAGAGTTCGAGTGTACGACATCCTCGGGGATCGCAGCGGCCGGTACCATTTGTTGGGTCGTCGGAGCAAGGCTCGCGACAAAGTGACAAAAGTGGTACCATTTGTTGGGTCGCCTGAGAAGGTTAAATGCCTCAGGCAAAGTGACAAAGTGGCGAGCATAGATGTGATCATTTCTTTTGTAAAGAGAAGGTGCGAAAGAAGTATATTTTAGACCCCGGTGAGAAGTGTTTTGTGGTGATGATTAGAGGTGTTTCCTCGTGGACTTTGATGTAAGTAGTTACGCAGGTGTTTCTGTGGCCAGCTGTGGCAGGATTGTTCGTAAGTGTAGTAGTGAAGACTATACTGGCGCGCGTTCGTTATGAGACTTAGAAGGAACATTCGGGACGAATGTTTCTAAGGAGGGGAGAATGTTATACCCCGTATTTCCAGAGTATGTACGTAAGGACGTACGTAGAAAATTTGAACTTGAGAATAGGCTTGGCCGATTTACTTTTGTGCACAACACCCGATTAGAGTCGTTTTCGGGAAAGCGTTTCCACAGCTTTCGTAGGGGAATTTCCGGCTATGTCATTTTTAATTTTTACGGATTTTTCCGAGAGACGAAACGTGTTGGGCCAACAAGAGGGCGCCACTTGGCACCCTCTCATTGGCGGACGTGAATGGGCGGTAAAGGGAGGGTGGACGAATTGGCCTTGTTGGTCAAGGGGAGTTGGTAGGATATTTTGTGTGTTAGTTGGTCAAGGACACTTGGGTGGATCTTGGCCTACTGCCTTGCACTTGGCAAGATCTTGGCCATTGGTTGGCCTTCACTTGACCTATAAATACCCTCTCCCTTTGATGAATTCTTCATCCTTTCCACAAATCTCTAAGTGTTAAAACCCTCCCCCTCTCTTAGAGGTGTTCTCAATCAACACCATCCCCCTTGGCGAGAGCCCTCCCCTCAGGTGTCCTTGTGGCCGAGACTTCACCCCCCCTCCTAGTGGTGCTAGCCGTGGGGTACCCCCCCCTAGCCTAGTTGCTTTCGTATAATACCCCCCTTTGTGGTGTAGAAATACTCTCAAAAGTATTGTTATAATGCCCAAATTACCTTAGCCGTATACCTTGTTGTATTCTAAGGTTATACCTATACGAAAAGCCGTAAATACTATTATACTTCCGTCTACAAAACCGAAACCCTAAGGAAAATCTCCATAGTCCGTTGGAGTATTGTGTAGAAGTTGGTTAGAACTTCTAAGGGTGGTTTAGAGCGGGTTGGAGCGCTCGGAGTTGGAGCTAAACGTTGCCCAGGATCGACATTTTAACTTGGATAATTATGGGCTTATCGAGGTAATTATCTTGTCCCTCTATTGTAATTGGAAATTACATGATGTTAGAATATATAGTTGAAGTATACTATATATAGTCCTGAAATTAATGTTGTGGCAATGTCCTTGGACTTAAGCCCAATTTAAATAAAAGAATCAATTGTATTTACATTTGACCGTATTTACTGATGAACTTGTGTAGTATTATTATGGCGGACTGCACACGCCCGTTAGACGTGTAATCCCTCGAGTTGTTGGCTGTAACAAGCCTTGTTAGGAGGTTATTTATGTGATGGGGAGGTCTTTGTAATTTTCCGTAGAATAAGGAACTATTTACTTAGAATATGCTACGAAGAGAACTAGAGGTTGATAGATATATTGTGGTTATTATAGGTGGATTTTCTACGTGCGGCATACTCGACTTGGCTTGTGGATTAAGCCGAAGAGGTATGTGATTCTTCCTATACTCTTGAGCATGATTTGTTGTAAACTATATAGTACGGTAGACGTACGAGTGTGAAATGAATTTGATTTATTTAAAACATAAAGTGTTATAATAGCTTTATGGAAAGTTAGTTATAACGACTTTACGAAGTTAAAAAAAAAGACTTTACTTATAAACGGCTTGATTTTGGAAAAGGAGAAGTAACTTGATTTAAGTATGGGTTACTTGTTTTGAAAAGAGTAATTTACGGGGTTTTAAAAGTATACTTGATATTGTCTTAAAACTATAAAGAACTTGGTTTAAAAAGTATAGAGTACTTGATTTTAAAAGTCTTGTAAGGATTTTCTGAAAGGTGTAGTAATTTGGTTTGAAAAGAAAATGTGTTTGATACTACGAGTGATAGTATCGTGTGGCTTTTACGTAAAAAGAGGTCTTTTTGAAAGAATGAAAGTATGTAGTATTTTGGGGTTGAAACCCGGATTGTTGACATAAAATAAAAGTACCTTAAACTTGCCTATGCTTGTGGTGATAGCTTTGTTGTGGTGCAAGTGTTTGATTTTGTGCTACCGTGTCTCTCGATGGAGGGCCGGCTATTTGATTGATTGTTGGACATACTGACGCGTTGGATGGTCCACGGGTATGCGTCCACTTTGAGTATTATCTGGTTATTTCTTTTGGACATACTGACACGATGGGTGGCCCACGAGTATGCGTCCACTTTGAGTATTATCTTGTTATTTCCTTTGGACATACTGACACGATGGGTGGCCCACGGGTATGCGTCCAGTAGGATGGTTTCATGGCCATGCTTATACCGAGGTAAGATGCCGGGGCATGCGGTCATTGTGAGGGGTTAAATCCCCGGGTTATGTTATTAGTCCATGGACCGCTAATCCATGAAGCTTGCCGCGGTGACGAACAATCACGAGTTTGATTTATGCGTGTGGTTCTGAGCACACTTTAGATACTTGTCTGGTCATTTCTCGTGTATCGGACTCGGTAGATAGCTTAAGATACTTGCCACGGCCATATCTCGTGAGACGGTAGGCTCGCACGCTTAGCTAAGATACTTGCCTCGCCGGTTGTGTGGGGTTTGGATCCGTAGTTGGATTCCGTACTTGCCCGTGAAGTTTTATGACTAGCCTTCGGATCGTAGTTGGCTACTACTGCCCGACGGTTTAATGACGCAGCGGAGATCTAGTGTTCGAGTTCACATATGGGTGTTGTTTTACATCGTATGCTAAGCGGTGAGGAATGGGTTCCACGCGCATGATTGATATTATGGGCGTGAGACCCATAGTTATGTGAGTGATTATTTTGAGGATATCGTCCCCTTACTTGACATAGCAATTACTTATTGCGAAATGATTTTATAAAATGATGAAATGTGATTTCATTACGATATTTTCGATTTCACATACTTGTACTGTTATCGACCTCGCCCGGGAGCTGCGTTCATGCCGCAGGTAGAGGTACACCAGTTGTTGATCATCGCTCATAGGATCGCAGTTCAGCGTTTGGGAAGCTCCGTTTCTCCGGAGGCTTATCTTTTGGTATAGTCCTCTATCACTGTAGGTACTTGTACATTCAGGGGTATGGCGGGGCCCTGTCCCGTCATAGTTGTTGTTACATTCTTAGAGGTCTGTAGTACTGTTGTGGGCAGGGTTTGTAAAGGATTGTAACTGTTCGGTTATATTGTATATACATGAAGGTGACCGTTTTGGTTAACCTGTTTTCTTATCTTGTATCTGGTTTCCTGTTTAAGTTTTTGTTTCCGCTGATTTTCTCTGATGTTGTATCACTAGGGTGCCCGGGGTAAGGCACTAGTCGCGGGCCCGAGGTCGGGTCGTGACAGATACTTGATCGCCAGGTCAGACGATTACGGACTAACTAAGGACGTGGCTTCCGTCAAGGTCTTGTGGCGGAATGATAATAGAGAGGAGATGACTTGGGAAGCAGATGAGGACATAATGAAGAAGTATCCTCACTTGTTCACTGCACCTACATGTAATTCATTCTCCCTACTTGTCGATTTTGATTGACATATCTGCATAAGTGTATATTGTGGCCATGTGTGGCATATTTGTTTGTGTTGGGTATAGTTAAAGGGGACTATGTCGATATCTGTTTAAGATTGAACCTGGAAAGAACATTCGGGACGGATGTTTCTAAGGGGGGGAGAATGTTACACCCCGTAGTTCCAGGACATGTATATGAGGACGTACGTGAGAAAATGAGCTTTGATAGGTAAAGCAAAAAAGCTAAACATCTTTTTTCTTTCGCGCGGAACAGAAAAATCTTGTGTCATAAGAAAAGCTATTATCCAAATCGATTTTTTTTTGTTACGACTTTAAGTTTGAAACGAAAGAAAGATTACTTTTTCCTACGAAAAATATTCCGAACCTCGTGAAGGAAAAAAGTTTAATAATTGGAATTGAGTTCTCAAATTTGGTATTTGACACTTATAGAATTTATTGGAATTATAAAATTTTATTTTCAGATTTGGTCATGTGGGGCCCACCCGGGAAATTTTACGATTTTGTGGGGCCCGCAAGGTTTTCGATATTTTGACCAATTATTGAAAGTTTGGGGAGATAAAATACTTTGGACCAATAGGAGGGTGACATGTGTCACCCCCACATGGCCCATTTTGGGCGAGAATGAGGAGCCAAGTGGCTCAAGATATTTGTTTGACAAGTGGACTAGTGGGACCCACACACAAGTGTCCACAATCTCAACCTTACACTTGTTTTAATCCTCTCCCTTGGTTGCATTATATATCTACATGAAGTGCAAGACTTCAACACTTAGTGAAAATTCAAGAAAATATTTTCCAAAGCCTCTGGATCTCGGCCAAGCTCCATTACGAACATAAAATTTCTTCAATCCTTGTTGATAGATCCCTATATTCAAACCTAAGGTCCCTAGTAGTATACTAATCATAAACAACCCCTTAAACCCTGGAAATACTACATGGATCCGTTAGTCGCACCTTGAAACCCTAAGGTGTTCTTGAACTTTTGTGGTGAAACTTGAAGAGAAGTTGGTTGTGAGCTTCTAAGGGTCGCTTATTGTGGATTAGAATGTAAAGAAAAGGAGATAAAGTTTCTAAGGATCGACTTTTAAACTTGGATTATATTTTGGGCTTATTGAGGTAAAGATCTTTGTCTTCCAAATGTAATTGAATATTACATGTTATAGTAGTGTATAAATGAACTTGTGATATAAGGAATGAAGATTAATAAGTGTAAGGATATTGGAGGGTTAAAACCGAGACATGACATGTTAGCCATTGAAGTTGTTAATCAATTTGGTTGTTAGTTATAATTGTTACATGTTATACAAGAAAGGGAATATAGTTGTTATAATTGTTATGACGTATATAACATGTTGGAGTAACGACTTGTATTAAAGAATTGAAAAAGGACTATATGTTGTATTGTTGTTGATTGTGGTCGAGAACACCTAAGTGTGTTGATTAAAAATGGACTAATTAATGGACTAGTTATATATGAATTGTGGGGCAGAATTTTACACGTCCAGCTAGGCGTGTAATCCCATTTGGTTAGCTGATTGGTTGTGCCTTAAATGTGGCGTATCGGTTATTGATTTCGGGCCTTGAAAAAGGTGGAAAAGTACGAAGAAAAAGGGGAAGTGCTATCCAATTTTCCGTAGAATAAGAGACCTTATACTTAGTATTATTCTACCTTAGAAAGCTAGAAGTTGATAGACGTATTATGGTCATTATAGGTTGACATTCTACGTGCGGCATATTCAACTTAGAGAGTGGATTTAGCCGAAGAGGTATGTGGAACTTTCCCTATCTTCTTGTGAGTTTTGTAACTGTATAGTACGGTTGACGTACATATTTTAAATGAATTCAGTTTCATTTTGGTACCATTGATTTGATTTAAAATGTACAAGTTTAGTTGAGTTGGAGAGTTAAACTCACTTGATTTTAAAGGATCGATGTCTTAGTTCTCGAAAGCATAAAGTTATTATAATGGCTTTATGGGAAGTTAGTTATAACGACTTTATGGAAAGTTAAAAGAGTGGTTTACTTGAATGATTTAAAAGATAATAAATGATTTGATTTTGAAAGTATACGATACTTGATTCAAAGAGTATAAGTTACTTGATTTCAAAGCTTTGAAATGAATTTCTAAAGGTGTAGTAACTTGATTTGAAAAGTAGACATGCCTTGATACTACATGTATTAGTATCTTGTGGTTTTTATATGAAAAGGGTTCTTTTTAAAAGAATAGAAGTATGTAGTACTTTGGGGTTAAATTCCCGTATTTTTACATGATAGTGCCTTAAGTTTAATTAATGAGAGTTAAAGATTGCTAACTGGCATATGTTGTTCATGATGGCCGTTAGTGCTAGTGTTATACTATTTATTACGGGGTCAATACCCGGGTCATTTTGCATTTTGCATTTTCATGGATTTGCTCCCCACGATGTGAGTATGGCGTATATACTCATTGCGAGCCCCCAGGGTCCATGCGGGTGAAATAGTCTTATGCGGGTGAAATAGTCCCATGCGGGACAAATTGCCCTATGCGGGTCCACAAGACATATGCGGGTGAAATAGTCCCAGGAGTAGGATTGCATAATGATGATACGGGCGGGTGGACCTAATTTGATCATAAGCTTCCTATTTTTAAACGGTAAAGTTTACTCTTATTTACTCCCATTATTAATAAGGCACAATGTACTGTTAATTTGGTTATCATACATATCTCCAGCTTTATTTTAGACTATGTGATTTCATTACAGTACTTTCAATTTTATATACTTGGTACATCTTTTGTACTGACCCCCTTTCCTCGGGGGGCTGCGTTCATGCCGCAGGTAGAGGTACACAGTTTGCTGATCCTCGATCTTAGGATCACAGTTCAGCTTTTTGAGAAGCTCCATTACTCCGGAGGTTCATCTTTTGGTACGGATCCTTGTTGTTGTAGATTCACGTATATTCAGGGGTATGGCGGGGCCCTGTCCCGTCACAGTTTTTATGTCAAAACTCTTAGAGGTCTGTATTCATGTACGTGGGTCAGACTTGTAATAGATTTAACTCTGTTGATACATATATACATATTAGCAAGGTGGCCTTATCGGCTAGCATGTTTCTTATTTCACATTACTGCATGCCTATGAGCTTTATTTATATTCCGCTGGTTATCTCTGATGTATACCTGTAAGGGTGCCCAGGTAGGGCACCAGTCGCGGGCTCGGGGTCGGGTCATGACACGGATTTCAAATAGGAGAGCACAAACACTCATTAGCCGGAGACAACTTGGAGATTGCAGTATTATTCAAAGATTGGATACGAGCGGAGCGGAGAAGGTGTAGTCAATCGGAGAACAACGAAGAAGACAAAACTACAACGACATCTTATCCGAAGGTGGTGAAAGCGACGTGGAGCAATTTGACCAACAAATACAAATTCCAACCGAAGAACCACAAGACATTGTGAAGAAACTAGAAAAAGTGTTTTCAAATTGGTAATTTTTTTAATTGCAATTTTAGTATTTTACTATGTCATTTGCAACTTTTGAACAACACCACAAAGTTGTAATTTAGACAATTGTATTTGTATTATCAAAAAAATATATTTCTATTAAATAATATAAGAGACACAAAAACAGTCTTGGAATGTTTTTATTACACTATCTTGTTCAATTATTGAGTTGTTTATATATATGTTATTTTTTAAATTAAGTGCAAAAAAAAGGAAAAATCTCACCGCCCCGACCCGCTAGGCCCGTTACCCCTTTCCGAAGGGATCGGAACCGGGATGGGACAACGGTGAATCCCTCTAGTCTTGGCTCGCCAGTCCCGCTGGGGACCGATCCCGGCCCAACCCCCCATCCCGATCCCGCTAAATTCGCCCCGGCCCATTGGCCACCCCTAGTTTAATAACAGGCTAAAAGAAGCAGTAAAGAATAATAAAAAATAACTATATTAAAATCAAGAGAAATTCTTATTCAATCTCTTGAAAAGTTGAAGCAGATTGCTTGAATGATGAAATAAATGCCCATAAATAGTCATGAATTCGCAGTGGACAAGTGAGAAATTTGATGAGGTACAAATTAAGAATTATGGAGGCACATATAGGTTTAACCTAGCTATCTAACTCTCCTAATCATACACACGCACTAGTCGTTACTAGAATGAAGATCACAGACTTTAAGATAGGAAATATTATGATTCCTTGAATATTAGGGTGAATGGTTATCTCTAACTGACATTTACCAGATGCACGAGGTGACTTTCTAGCTTGTGGTGTGTCGTGCGTGTTCAGAATGAAATCAGGGGCATTTATATCCGAAAACTCAGATGCACGGCGCTTCGGCTTACCGGGCTCAGCCTTCAAACCTTTCTGCTTGCCTTGATCTTGATTTTTCTCTACCACTTGTTTCTATCTAATGGCTAGGAGCATTTTGACCAATACAGATAGTCTCCGCAATTGTTGGGGGGGTTTTTAACCGTCCCGAGAAGTGGAAGAGATTTGATGGGAAAGAAACACTAAACCTGACTCTTCATCGCTTTAAGTGGGAACACGTCATTCCATAGTGCAGACAGTCTAATAGGCACAACCATCATTACTATTCTTGAATCTCAACCATTGACGTTCTTTCAATCTGGCATTCAGAACAAGTGTCGTGTCGGGATTGGATCTCTACTCGCTGCTTCTTAAGGTAATGATGATCCCTTCGCTGATTTAAACCACCGCAAACTAGAGACTACTCTATCTTTTTTACTTCCCTTTCTTGTTTCGCTTAGGAGATTTGTAGGTTTAAGAGTTTTTACCTCTTTCGAAGAAAATGTTTCATCCTTCTCTTTGCTTTCATCAATCAGCCTTTGAACCCTAGTTGGCGAGCCCTCAAATGAGGTTGGAAAAGAGGTGTCATGCGAAATCATTCCAAGAACCTTTTCTTTTACTTATGATTGCCAAAGCTATATTTATAGCAGGCCAGTGGGGGAATATATGTACTTGATATGGGAAAGATATCTTCTTTAGGTTAGAGAGGATTACAATTGGGGGGAGGACGAAGAGATACATGCTATTCCGGAGGGTTCACAAATTACTCAGCATGTTCAAGGTCTTTCTTTGATCTTTACATACCCCTTCACCGTTCGATTCGGGCTCCCAGTTCCGGAGGTTATACAACGATTCTATCGGACGTATAGGGGTTGTGTTGCACCTCAAGTTTTGCAACTTATTGTCTATATTTAGTTTTTAGCTGATCAAGCTGGGGTGATCTTTAGTATGGCGCACATAATGCAATTGTATTCTCCTCGATTGTTCCGGGTGGTCTCATTCATCTAATCCCTCATATAAGGATGGGACAAATTACTAGCACCAATGATAATCACTATCAGGGCTGGTATGAGAGGTTCGTGGCCATACCCATCGGGCTCCTTCACCGTACGGGAATTTTCTCGTATCCAGAGCCATGGAGGTTTGATTATAACATCCTCTATAGAACCATATATATCTTTATTACGACTTCTTCACTTATGCTATTATCTTATTATTTTGCATGCAATCTTTCTAAGGCAACAACTTTCATAGTCTCATTTGTCGATGTGCCCAACATTGCTCATCGGGTGGGAGAAATTTTACGTACCTTCAACAAGAAATATATAACTTGGAAGTTCATAATTGCATCCAACAATTGGATGGGCACGAATCACGGTAATTCCTTAACTTTGTGACTATTTTTCATCTTATTATCCTATGTTTACATCTCCCAAGTATTTGGCAATTTTCTAGGTATGTCCAAAAGGAAGTGTCTAGTCAAGCCTCCAACCTCATTCGGGTATGCAACCGCTAATATATCAAACATTTCGGCTTGAGTTTTGGATAACCGTAGGAGCGGGGCTTCCTAGTTGTCTTGATTCCCCTTATCCGACTCTACCAAGAGGAGGAGGGCCCTAAATTCGGGAGAGTCCAGAGAAGAAGGAATCAAATCCCGACTTCTACGTCGTCATTGGATAGAGGAGGTCCGGAGGGAGACAACGCTTGAAGTAGTGATAGTGGATGAAGCAACAGAAGAGAGAAGTGAAGAAAAAAGACAAAAGAGGTGTGGCATAGTAAGTGAAGTGTCACACCCCGAATTCGGGCCCGTGACTGGTGCCTTACCCCGGGCACCCTAGTGATACAATATCAGAGAAAACCAGCGGAATATAAAACTTAAACAAGAAACAAGATATATGATCATAAAACAGGCCAACCAAACGGTTACCTTCCAATAAAATATATATACAACTCTTTCAAAATGAACAGTTTAATCCTTTTTACAAACCACACTTGCCATTACTACAGACCTGCTAAGAGTTTTTATACAACATGACGGGACGGGGCCGTCATACCCACGAATGTACAAGAACCTACAACTCGGGTAACATACCAAAAGATAAGCCTCGGAGAACGGAGCTTCCCAATGTTGAATAGTGATCCTATGAGCGGGGATCCACTACCGATGTACTCTACCTGCGGCATGAACGCGGCCAGGAGGTCGATAAAAGTACCAAGTATGTGAATCAGAAAAAATCAGTAAATGAAATCATAACGATCTATATAAAAGCAGAGACATGTATGATAACAAAACTACGATTCACAACATAAGCGATATGTCAAGTCGTGACTCACGCCTCAAGTCATCACTCAAATATAACTATGGGTCTCGCCACAACATCAATCGTGTTCGCATCATGGCCGCATGCCCCGGAGTGCATCGGTGTAGACATGCCCATGATGCAACAACAACAACAATGCCCCATGGCCACGTACCCCAGTGCATCGGTGTAGACACGCCCATGTAACATCAGCAACAATATACCGTGTGATCAACCACGCGCGTAGCATGCCCGGAATTCTACCTCGGTGTAGACATGTCCATGTGACATCAACAACAATATACTGGGTGATCAACCCTGCCGCATGGCCACATGCCCCCGGAATTCTACCTCGGTGTAGACATGTCCATGTGACATCAACAAAAATATACCACACAACCAGGCTATCACAACAAGCTCAAACAAATTACCATACTTCTAGACTTTTATAAAAAGATCTACTCTTTCTCACGAAGTCACCTGATATCAACATTTGCACAACAAAGGCTATCACAACAAGCATAGGCGAGTTACACAACAACAAGCATAGGCGGTTATACACAACTCAAGGTACTTCCATTTTGTATCAAAGTCCGGGTTTTAACCACTAAAGTACTACGTCTTAACTCTTTTTAAAACCAAGTACTCATTACTTGCGAATGAGATTTCACAACACTTTTAACAAAAAGTTAATTACCAAGTAAAACAAGTTAAGTCTCTTATCTTTCAAGATCAAGTCTCTTAACTTTTACAATCACTAAACCATTCTTACCTACATAAGGTCGTTATAACTAACTTCCCATAAAGCTATTATAACACCCTATGTTTTAAACCAACCAACTCATTTAGCACATGTACGTCTACCGTACTACATAGTTTACAAAACATCATGCTCGAAGGGTAGGAAGAGGTTCACATACCTCGCGACGAGTATCGACAATAAGCAAAACGCTCCACAGTACTGTAACCTGGCTAGCTGTTTCCACTCTTCATGTAGAATACGCTACTCGCGATCTTCCACCTATAAGGCCACGCGTCTATTAACTTCTAGCATGCGGTTCCATATTCTGAGAAAAATCGGCGACCTCCCCGCAACAGCGTAAATCTCCTCCTCTAACGAGGCGGCTACCAAGCCAACGGGGGTTTACGTCTAACGGGCGTGTACCATTCTACAACACAACAATGCTACACAAGTCTCTTGTAATACGGTCTATGTAATTACGATTGATTCTCTTCTTTAAATTGGGCTTAAGTCAAAAGACATTGCCGCAATAATGTTCATTCTATATATAGTATACCTCAACTATATATTCCTACAACATGTAATCTCCAATTACAATAAGGGGACAAGAATATTTACCTCGACAAGCCCAAAATTATCCAAGTTATAATGTCGATCTGAGCAAGGTTTAGCTCTACTCAGTGCGCTCGATCCGCTCCAAACAACCCTTAGAAGTTCTAACCAACTTCTACTCAAATACTTCAACCAAGTATGAAGATTTCCTTAGGGTTTGTTTGAGACTAAAAGGACAAAAGGTATTATTTCCGGGCTCTACGTATAGAGGTAACTTTGGGAATACAACAAGGTAAAGGCTAAGGTATTTTGGGCATTATAACAATACTTGGAGAGTATTCCTACCAAGAGGGGGGTGTATTATACGAAACAACTAGGCTAGGGGTACCCCACGCTAGCACCACAGGGGAGGGGAGGCTCTCGGCCTGAGGCCACTCGAGGGGAGGGAAGGCTTAGGGCGAGAACACTCAGAGGGAGGGAGAGTTTTCAAGGCTTAGACAAAGTGAGAGTGGATGAATAAGTTCATCACTAAGGGGGTATTTATAGGAAACCAAAAGCCAACGATGGCGAGATCAAGCCATGTGCAAGGCAAGTGTAAGGCCAAGATCAAGCCAAGTGCACCCTAACCCTACTCCACAAAACAAGCCACAAAACATTGCACAAAACATTGCACAAAATAATGCCACAACAAGGCACCATCGGCGAGCCAAACCGCCTAAGGCGTCGGCGAGGTGACAAGTGTCACCCTCTCGTTAACCCAAAATGTTCCGTCGCTCGGAAAAATCCGCATAAAAATACAAAAGCGACATAGCCGAATTTTCCGCCGCAAGTTACACAAAGCGTTTAGTCGAACGACTCTAACAGGGTGTTGTGCACAAAGGTAAATTCGCCAAGCCACCTAGGGGGTGACACGTGTCGCCTCCTACTTGTCCAAAATAATTCATCTTAGAAAATATCCAAAATGGCCAAAATCTCAAAATCAAAGCGGGCCCCACAAAATCAGTAAATTTCTCGTGGGCCCACGTGACCATTTCAGAAAATAAAATCTCAAAATTCTAATATAATTTAAGAAGCCCAAATTCCAAATCAGGAACCCAATTCCCTTCAACGAACATTTTCCTTACAAAAACCGGAAACTTTTTAGTGGAAGAATCACCTCTTTCTTCCTTTCCAATTTTTCTGTCGTGCTCTGCAATGCGTCGTCCTCATACATACCACGAGAATACGGGTATAACATTCTCCTCGCCAGAAACATTCGTCCGAATGTTCCTTCTCAAGACGGATATCAAAGAAGTTCCTCTAACAAGTTGCCAACGCGGCAGCGCGAAAATAACACACGTTCTCTTCCTTCCTTACTCGTCGTGCCCTTCTCGAACACTTGAACTCTCGATCGTACCATACTTGATCATCGCTTTAGTTTTCAAAACTTTGGAGTCATCACCTCAAACTTGGTCGTCTTACTAACCTCGATCTTCTTTAAGGCCATTCCGGCCTTCACGAACCGCTTCGTCGAACCTATCCACGAACTCATCGATGGTCACCTAAAGCGGGGCCTAGCACCCCGTGACCCTACCATCTGGCGGGACCACCAGAACTGACCCCGCTAAACCGGGCTGCGGGTCGACCGCGGCGACCATCAACCCGACCAGCGGCGCGATACTTGCTCGCCGAAAGGAACAATCTTACCTAATCAAGTCATGAAAGCTACCACTTCCATCTCACACTACCCATGGACTTATCACACAAATAAAACCCACGTATACTCGCACTCGATAAAGGTCAAACATAAAATAAATCTTTTACAAGACGACCTTACCTCTAAGGTCTCAATCGTGACATAGTCTAAGGTTCACTTACCATGCCCCCATACTTACCCTTCTACAATAACCGGTGTCTAAATCACATTTAGCACAAAGCTATCCGAACATAACACTAAAACACATCAGATACAAAACTCTAGAGGTTAAGGATATACTGTCTCTACCGCTTTCTAATCACGATCACTGCCGCATACGGTAGTGAAGGTGATGAACCGACATCGATCTGAAGGTGAGTCGTAACATCCGTGCTACCCTTGGTCGGACGATTCCTCGCAAAATGGCCTGCTGTCAAAAATAACAAGCTCCTTGGCACCACGACACTCCCGAAATGCGGTCTACCACATCGACCCACCGGGTAGGGGTGACCGCGTCCGCAACGCTTACTTCCGCGAAACTCAACCGCGAGCCACGACTGCTCCGAATACTCTGGATGCTCAAGGTTGTGGAGGACCACTCTGCACCTGGCGGAGGTACAAAACTAGTATCTTTCTTGAGGCGGTCCGCCTCGAAAGTCACCAAAGGACCTGTTGTTCGGCCTCTTCTGCTGATCTTGGTCATTCCGTCGACCTCTCGTGCCTCGCATCGGTCGTGAGCTGCATGCGGGCAATGTCCATGCCCGGCTGAAGAGCTACACTCGAACAAGCCTCTGTCAAGAAATCATCTAACCCGGTGACATAGCGGTGCACTCTATCCTCCATGGTTGCCACTAAAGCGGGGACATACCGAGCCAACGAGTCAAACTCCACGTTGTACTCTCGGCTGTGCGCCTCTGTCTCGGCCTCAAAGATCACAAATCGTCGGCCGTGCCCTCATCTGCGGAGGCAAGAAGTGAGTGAGGAATGCCTCACGAGAACTCGTCCCATACTGCTGAGCGCATGCTCTCCCGGGACAACTCCGCGAATCAAACCGATCATTGCGGTATCACGCGGCCGATGCGAACCTAAGACCACCGACTCGGTCTCGAAGCCTTGATCACTCGCGACCAGAATAGCTGCCGATGAACTCCTGCGGATCATCCTCGTGCCTCGACCCATAAAACTCGCGGGCTACAACTCGAAAGTCCGTACCTCAAACTATACGCTCGGGGTGAACCACGGTGCTATTGGGCTGGGCGCTGTGCATCCGGCTATCCTCATATATCGCCACGACCACGACCGGCCGGGCCATCTCGCGTAACCCATCTCCTGCCTTTGGTGTGGGGTGGAGGCTCGTGCTGTGGTCTCGGCGACCAGCTGCTGCGGCTCTGCTCTCTTTGAGTGGCGGCGTCCAAAAACCGCCGTCAAGCCTGACCTCAGTCTTGTCAGGCTGCACACTCCTCTGTATCTCACTAGCGACACCTCGGCTGCCTTGCCTTCTGGCTCTGGTTGCCTTGCGCGGAGGCATAATCGGTAAAAGCGAGATACGTCGGAGGGTCCAACTTACAACACTGACTCTAAGGCACGATCTCGAATGAGAAGAATGGAAACCAATCCTAAATGTCCTATAGCCTCACGATTATAGATGTGGTGCAACACACCGATAATCAAGACTCTACTAGACACGGTGCGTAGACACTTTCCGAGGACTAATCGCTCACGATACCACTATGTCACACTCGAATTCGGGCGTGGTGGTGCCTTACCGGCGCACCTAGTGATACAATATCGAGAAAACCCGGTGAATATAAAACTTAAACAAGAAACAAGATATATGATCATAAAGCAGAGCAACTAAGCGGTTACGCTTCCAATAAAATATATATACAACTCTTTCAAAATGAGCAGTTTAATCCTTTTACAAACCACACTTGTGCAGTACTACAGACCTCTAAGAGTTTTTATACAACATGCGGGACGGGGCCGTCATACCACAGAATGTACAAGAACCTACAACTCGGGTAACATGCAAAAGATAAGCCTCGGAGAACGGAGCTTCCAATCTGTTGGCGTGATCCTATGAGCGGGGATCCACTGCGATGTACTCTACTGCGGCATGAACGCGGCCCGAAGGAGGTCGATCTAACAGTACCAAGTATGTGGCGTAAAAATCGTAAATGAAATCATAACGGTCTATATAAAAGCAGAGACATGTATGATAACAAAACTACGATTCACAACATAAAAGCGATCATGTCAAGTCGGGGACTCACGCCTCAAGTCATCACTCAAATATAACTATGGGTCTCACGCCCACATCAATCGTGTTCGCGTCATGGCGCGTGCCGGAATTACTGCGCCGGTGTAGACATGCCCATGATGCAACAATAACAACAATGCCCGTGGCCACGTGCCGGATTGCGCCGGTGTAGACACGTCCATGTAACATCAACAACAATATACTGGGTGATCAACCCTGCCGCATGGCCACATGCCCCCGGAATTCTACCTCGGTGTAGACATGTCCATGTGACATCAACAACAATATACTGGGTGATCAACCCTGCCGCATGGCCACATGCCCCCGGAATTCTACCTCGGTGTAGACATGTCCATGTGACATCAACAACAATATACCACACAACCAGGCTATCACAACAAGCTCAAGCAAATTACCATACTTCTAGACTTTTATAAAAAGATCTACTCTTTCTCACGAAGTCACCTGATATCAACATTTGCACAACAAAGGCTATCACAACAAGCATAGGCGAGTTACACAACAACAAGCATAGGCCAGTTATACACAACTCAAGGTACTTCCATTTTGTATCAAAGTCTGGGTTTTAACCCTAAAGTACTACGTACCTTAACTCTTTTTAAAACCAAGTACTCATTACTTGCGAATGAGATTTCACAACACTTTTAACAAAAAGTTAATTACCAAGTAAAACAAGTTAAGTCTCTTATCTTTCAAGATCAAGTCTCTTAACTTTTACAATCACTAAACCATTCTTACCTACATAAGGTCGTTATAACTAACTTCCCATAAAGCTATTATAACACCCTATGTTTTAAACCAACCAACTCATTTAGCACATGTACGTCTACCGTACTACATAGTTTACAAAACATCATGCTCGAAGGGTAGGAAGAGGTTCACATACCTCGCGGCAGTATCGACAATAAGCAAAAGCGCTCACGATCAGTAACTGGCTAGTGTTTCCACTCTTCATGTAGAATACGCTACTCGCGATCTTTCCACATATAAGGCCACAAACGTCTATTAACTTCTAACCGCACGGTTCCATATTCTCTGAAAAATCGGTGGCCTCCCCGCAACAGCGTAAATCTCCTCCTCTAACAGTAGGCTACCAAGCCAACCGAGGGTTTACACGTCTAACGGGCGTGTACCATTCTACAACACAACAATGCTACACAAGTCTCATGTCTGATACCCTATGTAATTACGATTCGATTCTCTTCTTTAAATTGAGCTTAAGTCAAAAGACATTGCGCAATAATGTTGATTCTATATATAGTATACCTCAACTATATATTCCTACAACATGTAATCTCAATTACAATAAGGGGACAAGAATATTTACCTCGACAAGCCCAAAATTATCCAAGTTATAATGTCGATCTGAGCAAGGTTTAGCTCCTCTCGTGCGCTCGATCCGCCTCCAAACAACCCTTAGAAGTTCTAACCAACCTACTCAAATACTTGACCAAGTATGAAGATTTCCTTAGGGTTTTGGTTTGAGACTAAAAGGACAAAAGGTATTATTTAGACTCTACGTATAGAGGTAACTTTTGGAATACAACAAGGTAAAGGCTAAGGTATTTTGGGCATTATAACAATACTTGGAGAGTATTCCTACCAAGAGGGGTGTATTATACGAAACAACTAGGGTGGGGTACCCCAGCTAGCACCACAAAGGGAGGGGAGGCTCTCGGCCACAAGGCCACTCGAGGGGAGGGAAGGCTTAGGACGAGAACACTCAGAGGGGAGGAGAGTTTTCAAGGCTTAGACAAAGTGAGAGTGGATGAATAAGTTCATCACTAAGGGGTATTTATAGGAAACCAAAAGCCAACCAATGGCAAGATCAAGCCATGTGCAAGGCAAGTGTAAGGCCAAGATCAAGCCAAGTGCACCCTAACCCTACTCCACAAAACAAGCCACAAAACATTGCACAAAACATTGCACAAAACAATGCCACAACAAGGCACCAATCGGCGAGGCCAAACCGCCCCTGGCGTCACTGAGGTGACAAGTGTCACCTCTCGTTAACCCAAAATGTTAATCGCTTGGAAAAATCCGCAAAAATACAAAACGACATAGCGAATTTTCCCTTCGCAAGTTACGCAAAAGCGTTTAGTCGAAAAACGACTCTAAGGTGTTGTGCACAAAGGTAAATTCGGCCAAGCCACCTAGGGGTGACACGTGTCGCCCTCCTACTTGTCCAAAATAATTCATCTTCCGAAAATATCCAAAATGGCCAAAATCTCAAAATCAAAACGGGCCCCACAAAACCGTAAATTTCTCCCGTGGGCCCCACGTGACCATTTCCGAAAATAAAATCTCAAAATTCTAATATAATTTAAGAAGCCCAAATTCCAAATCTGGGAACCCAATTCCCTCCAACGAACATTTTTCCTTACAAAAACCGGAAACTTTTTCCGTGGAAGAATCACCTCTTTCTTCCTTTCCAATTTTTCTGTCGTGCTCTCGTACGTACGTCCTCGCATACATACCCTGAGAATACGGGGTATAACATGAAGAGGCCTCAACTGAGTTGAGGGCAGTCCCAAGTTCTCGAATACTACCAAATGGCACAGGGACTTTAGAAGCCCGACACGTGTAGAGAAGCCAAGTAGTTTTGATGCTCCAGAGGCAGCCGGAGAGAAGATGTTACACCCCGTAAGTCTAGGACATGTATAAGAGAATGTACGTAAGGAATCAATACTTGGAAATTAGTACGAAAGGGAAATTGTTTTTCCGACGGAAAATCTTCCGAACGTCGGAAGAGAAAAATGTTCGTTGTTGAGAATTGGATTCTCAAAATGCATTATTTGGAGAGTATGGAACTTATTAACATTATGGAAATTTATTTTTACGGATTTGGTCATGTGGGGCACACCCGAGGAATTTTACGTTTTGTGGGGCCCACGAGGGTTACGGAATTTTATGGACGAATGAGAGGGCGACACGTGGCACCCCCACATGTGGTCTTGGTCGAATTAGTAAGGGGTAAAATGGTCATTGACCATCTTGGAAGATAAGTCTTCAAAGCTTGATATATTTGACCAAAGTCAACTTGTCCACATGGGCTTGATCCTAGTGAAACTCATCTTAGCCACCCATTTGTTTAAGTCTAGACCCTCCAATGTGTTATAAATGCATACTAGTAGCAAGACAAGGTCTTGAAGACTTAGAGAAATTTCACAAACACTTTGTGCTAGCATAAGTGTTCTCGGGTTTGGGCTATTTCCAACAAGAAAATTTTGTAGTTTTGATCCATTATCCACAAGACTTAAACCCAAGGTTCCTAAGAGTGTTGTAAGGATATCTCAATAGAAAGATTTCGGAAAAACGGTGTTTTCGTATTAGTCGCAAGGCGGAAACTTAAGGAGTTCTTCAACTTTGAAGTTGGAACTTGAAGATGGGTTCTTCATAGGCTTATAAGGAGTGCTTGAAGCGGATTGGAACATAAGGAAAGAAGCTAAGAATTTGCTAAGGCGCGACTTTGAATCTTGGAATTTTTAAGGGCTTATAAAGGTATAATCTTGTCGTTTTAGTAGTTAAGATTACTTATCATTGTAGTTGTGGATTTTAGCAAGCATGAGTTATATAGTATGATGTTTGATAAGTATATTGACTATTGGAACCCTAATCCGAAAACTAGCATGTTTAGCTTTAAGATTACAATTCAAGTCGATTATTAGTTTAAGTTGTCGCATGTTGTTTAAAGAAGGAAATTGTAGTTGTTGAAGTTGTTCATGACTATATACCATGTTAGACCTTAGAACTTGGAATTGGAAAAGGATTGGAAAAGACTTTGAATTGTGGTTATGTAAGTTGGCCGAGAATGGCTAGTGAGCATTAAACTACTTCGTATGAATTGTGGGGCGGAATTTTACACGTATAGTAAGGCGTGTAATCCCCTTTGTTTGGTTGTTGTTTTGAGCCTTAAATGTGGCGTGTTGGTTATTGCATTCGGCCTTGAAAAAGGTGGCAAAGTGAGTAGAAACAAAGGAAGTCTTTGCCCGATTTTCCGTAGAATTAGAGGCCGTATACTTAGTATTATTCTACGTTAGAGACTAGAAGTTGATAGTCTTGTTGTGGCCATTATAGGTTGACACTTCTCGTGCAGCGTATTCGGCTTAGCTTGTGGATTTAGCGAAAGGTATGTGAACTATCTCCTCTTCTAGCATGATTCCTTAAGATAAAGAAAGTATGTCCTACTCCTTAAATGATTCATTCCTTGGTTGTATTTGGTTTGCCTAAAATAGAATTAGATTCTATGTACTCCTTGATTGTACTTTGATGTCAAATTGTAAGTTGTATGATCCATTTCCTTAGTGAAGTTTGGATTCTTAAAAGTGAAAGTATTTTACTTAAAGTACATAGAGTCTTGAAAGGGAAGTGGTTTCCAAACCTTTTGGCTAGTGCCTTAGTTCCAAAATCTAATGGTCGTTTTAATGACTTTAGGGGAGTCAAAGGAGTGATTTACTTAATTGTTTTAAAAGAGGAGAAATGACATGATTTAATAGAAGTAACTTGTTTTAAAGGTGTGAGTTACTTGAGGTTTAAAAGTAGAAGAAACTTGTTTTCTAAATATTAAGAGACTTGAAGTATTTTGGAAAGTTAAGAACTTGATTTATAAGTATGTGATACTTGGTTTTAAGTATAAGTCTCTTGGTTATAAAAAGGAATGAATATGTCTAAAACCATAAAGGGTTATAACGGCTTTATGGGAAGTTGGTTATAACGGCTTTATGGAAGGTTAAGAAAGTTGTCTATTTTGATTATTGGGCATAAGTTGCCTAGATTGTGAAAATTTGAAGTTACTTGATTTCAAGCTTTGAAATGAGTTTTCTAAAAGTGTAGTAACTTACTTTGAAAAATAGACACACCTTGATACTACGGGTGTTAGTATCTTGGGGTTTTACCTTAAAAGGAGTCTTTTGAAAAGAATGTACGTACGTAGTACTTTGGCTTGGTTAATTGAGAATTATTCTATGTGTGCCTTGATAAGTACTTTGGCTTGGTTAATTGAGAATTATTCTATGTGTGCCTTGATAAGTACTTTGGCTTGATTAATTGAGAATTATTCTATGTGTGCCTTGATAAGTACTTTGACTTGATTAATTGAGAATTGCCTATATGTGCTGGTGATAGCCTTTGAGTGCAAGTATTATGTTTTATTACGTTGCCGCGACTCTCGGTTGGAGAATTGTTTGCCTTGTTGTAAGTTTACTTGGGCGTCTGCAAGCGGTGAGGTGGGATTCCACGGGTATGCTTCCATTATTTGTGTTACCTTATGGTCATGCTTATCGATGTGGGATCGGGGCATGCGACGCGAGGATACTCGCGGACGTCTTATACGATGTGGGATTCCGGGGCATGTGACCAGGAGTCGGGTTAGATTCCCGGGGTTGTTTGTGTTACCCTACGGTCATGCATATACGATATGGGATGCGGGCATGCGACGCGAGGATACCCTATGGTCATGCTTATACGATGTGGGATGTCGAGGCGTGCGACCACGAGGATACTCGCTGGACATGCTTATACAATGTGGGATTAGGCATGTGACCGAGGCGGGTTTGATTCGGTTGTTTGTATACCCATGGTCATGCTTATACGATGTGGGATTCCGGCATGCGACCACGAGGATACTCATGGATATGCTTATTGGTGTTACATTATATCATGGATCGGCGGTGAGGAAGGATTCCACGCATGATTGATATTATGGCGTGAGACCCATAGTTATATTTGAATAGTGACTTTGAGGCATGCGTCCACGACTTGATATAATCGCTTATGTATTGTGTATGCAGGTTGGCTATCATACATGTCTCTGTTTTGTTTAGATTATGATTTTATTACGATGCATCTTGTTTCACATACTTGGTACATTCTTCCGTGACCTCGCCCGAGGCTGCGTTAAATCTGCAGTTTAGGTCTGTTGTTTGGTGATCGGCAGTGTAGGACCACCTTTCGAGTTTTGGATAGCTCCTTACGTTGGGAGTTTATCTTTTTGGTATAAGTTCTTTCGATGTGCTTTTATGCGATTATGGGTACGGCGGGGTCTTGTCCCGTCATAGTTCAGTTTAACTCTTAGAGGTCTGTATTCATATGTGGGATTGGACTCATGTACGGTGTAGTGTCTTTTGTTATGTATATTATATGGCAGCCTGGTCGGCTTTGCCCTTGTGCGTACGATTGGTTTAAAAAAAAAAAGAGGTGTTATTTAATTTCCGCAGTTTACTTAGTTGTTAAGGTAGAAGGGTGCCCAGGTAGGGCACCAGTCACGGGCCCGGGGTTCGGGGTGTGATAGAAGACCCCCGTGGTGATCCTGAGAAGGTTAGAGGCCTGCAAATCCCGAAAGTTCAAGTAGCACTGGTAGGTTAACCATGTAGGTAACTATAATTACTGTTGATTCTATCCCCGAGGCCCATAAGGGGAGTGTAACCCTGGTTTTGGACTTTGAGCTTGAGGCAAGTCCTTCTAACCCTACACTCCACCAGATAGTGATTTAAGTTCTTGAGGGTGTGAATCTTTACAGGAATCCTCTAACAGCGGCTCCGTACGTCAAAGGTTTTCTTGGGCTTGAGGAGAGGGTGAGGTTGGAGGTGTACGACCAGGAAAGCCTAATCACCCAGATAATCATTTCCATCCTCCGAGTACGCTTAAATTTTATTTATGTATTTTGGTTAATCATTTATTGACTTAGTTGCTTTTTATTTTTTATGGAAAGAGTCATCTACTCGCGATTGCGACCGTGAATGAGGCCCAGGACAAGATAGGCAGGGTCACAAATCTTTCTTAGGATCTTGATCGCCTGAGGGCTGGAACCAGTTCTATTAGAGCCGAATTGAGGGAGGTTAGGGCTGCTAATGCAGGTCTTCAGGTTGAAAATGAGATGTTGCAGGTGATTAGGGTTTCTTTAGCCTAGCGACATAAGGAGATTTTCAGAGTGCTATTGGAGATGCAACAAAAGCAAGAGCAGTGGGAGGTAGAGCTATCTAAATAGATTGCTGAGAACCAAAAACTAAAGGTAGATGATTCCAGAGGGAGAACTCTCTTACTCACATGGTGGAGGAGCATACTCGCCTCACTACTATTAATGAAGCTCTGAGGGAGATAATCACCTAGTTAGAAGCTGATAGGACTCTTGCTCGCAAACTACATGTTAGAAATGAAGTAGACAGGGCCCGACTTCAAGTTTAGTGCAACACTTAAGGGAAAATCATACGGCTGATAAGAATACGTCCTAGCTTGATCGAAACTGGATGGCCATGATGACCCATGTGTATGTTCTTCACAAACTCAAGAACAACAGTCTCAAACATCCTTAGGTTGTCGTTGAAGCAGGAACAACAACGGATGCTACAAAGGCGCTCCTGGAGTAGGCTCTGTTGGAAAATGAAGAGGAGGGATCAGAAGAAAAATATCCAACATAATTTCCCGGTGCCTTGAGATGGAAATGCCCCAGGCGTGTTTTCCTCTGATGTTCATTTTCTTACATTGCTCCTCCATCATAATGTCATTTTTCCCTTTCTTGATTTTCTGAACTCTTGGGCTCTAGATCACTTGTAACTATTGTTACTAATGCTGTAAATGTGTATAAGTGTAAAATAAGATCCCCACCCATAATTAGAATATTTGTGTAAATATAATTATGGTAAGACTAGGATTCTTCTTGTATATGGGACTAGGATTCCTATTGTAATTGGGATGAACATTGTACACCTATATATATTTGATATTAATGAGAAGACTCCCCAAGGGAGATTAATATCATCTTACATGGTATCAAGATCCAAGTAAACAAAAACCCTAGAAAATTTCCGTCCAAGCCGCTAGCCTCCACCCCTTCTCTGTCGCGACTCCTTTCACAAATTCTAGGTCTTCTCCTACATTTTCTCTTCTCTAAATGGATACTCAGGATTACTCCAATACTTCTGACGCTTCAACCTCCACCAAACCTACCACCATGTCTTCATCCTCTTTTCATCCCGCCCTAACTGTTACCAACATCAAGAATTATATTCCCATTCTTCTTGATCAAGAAAACAGTCAGTATTCTCCTTGGGTTGAAATCATGCATGTCTCTATAACGTGTTTGATCATATCGATGACACTATTCCATGCCCTCTGGAGGTTGTCATTCTGCTACACCCCGTATTTCCAAGAAAATGATATGAGAACGTACTTAAGGATATAAGATTTGAATTTTGGAAATGAAGAAAATTTTCATTTTTCTTAAGCAAAAATTCTCGGAAAAATGTGAAGAGAAAATTATTAACTCGGAGTTAGATTCCCAAATTTGGATTTATGGACTTAGTGTATTATTGTGAAGTCTTGGAATTGATAATAATGGGCCCGCCGAGAATTTCACAATTTTGCGGGGCCCTTCAATTTTAAGATATTTTAGATAAATATCTAGATATTTTATGAAGTGGAATTTTCGGCCAATGGGAGGGTGTTATGTCACGACCCGTTCTGGGGCCCGTGACTGGTGCCTTACCCGGGCACCCAAGTAGTCATACATCAGAGAAAATCAGCGGAATATAAAACAACCAAGATATGAAACAGTATAAATAAGACACAGTTTCTGGGAAAAAGTTGCCTTTCGGCATATATGTATATAAATACCCCAAAATGAACAGTTACATCCCAACCTTACAACAGGTCTACAGACCTCTAAGAGTTTAAAACAACAATGGCGGGACGGGCCCGCCATACCTGAATACAAATATCTACAACGACAGGACCATACCAAAATGCTAAGCTTAGGAGAAGCGGAGCTTTCCCAATGAAAGCGGTGATCCTAAGAACGAGGATCAACGGTAGGAGTACCTTTACTGCGGCATGAACGCAGCCCCGAAGGAGTCGATAACAGTACCAAGTATGTGAAACGAAAATAAATCGTAAATGAAATCATAGTAGTCTAAATAAAGCGGGAGACATGTATGATAACCAAACTACGATTCCTGATAAATAGCGATCATGTCAAGTCGAGACTCACGCCTCAAAGTCATCACAATTGAAATGCGGGGTAAATGCGAAGGCATAGCCGACTACTAAAACCCAGTACCAACAAGGTCATAAAGCGTATCATGAGATCTGTCTGAACCGTCACATGATCAAAGCGGCCACTTCGCGCGATATCTAATGTCTTGCATCTAGCCACAGAACTTCCGTAGCTCGCGTGGGCCACTCGATGGCCCGCGTGAGGTATTCCCGCATCGAGGTAGCTACTCCCGGCGTCTGGACTCGCCGTCGCGTAGCCACAAAGACCGCGTGACCACAAGGGCGCGTACTAACACAGAACTCCCGCGATTCGCGCCGACCATCTGAGACCGCGTAAGGTATTCTCGAATCATAGGTCCATCGACCGCTTTGAGTCTACCGCGTCGGAGGCGACTTAACCCCCGGAATCATCTCAAGAGATGAATGATGTATAATACTAACATAACAGCTTATCATTAAACAACCTAAGCACAACAAGGGAAAACCCCTTTACACAAACATCACAAGATACTAACTCACGTAGCATCCTAACATGTTTACTTATCAAGTCAACAAGAAAGTATTACAAGACTATCACAAATCAATACAATCAAGTTATTCACACAAGGTACTTTCTACATTATGTTAACAAGTTCGGGTTTTTAGCCCCAAAGTACTTCATGTATTACTCTTATAAAAGATCTGTTTCTTTCACAAAAGTCACATAATACCCGTAGTATAAAAATAGAGTGATTATCTTTTGAAGTAAATCAGAACACTTCTCTTTGTAAAATCAAGTAACAACATTCTTTTCCCAACGCTCAAGTTTGCCTAATTTCAATTACTCAAGTTTCTCATTTTCGAAAGGTTTCGTAGTTCATAGTTTTAATCCTTTAAAACAATTTGAGAAACATATACCTTATGTGTGAGTAGGTTATTATTGTTCATAACAATCTTATTACCGTAGCCATGATCTAGGAAATGTAATATCATTTTATCTCATCTTAGCTCCTATGCAGATGGAAGTTTCTACTGGTTTTAATAATACTTTATTAGTCAAAACATTTCCTTTTTATTAGCGCTGCTGTGGTTTGTTCGACATTCATTCTGATCGGTAAAACATCATTCCTTTTGAAAACCAAAAATATTATTTACTTACGAATGAGGTTTCACACTTTTTCACATTATATAATTAAGTCAAGTCTCTTATTTTCTTAATTCAATAAATCATTCTTTTTATCACTCTTAAGTCGTTATACCTAACTTCCCATAAAGCTAGTATAACTCTTAAGCTTTTAAAACCAAGTGTTACTCTTAAAAAGGTTTCTTAATTCTTTTGAACTACTTCAGATTCTTTTTATTCAGGCTTAAGTCAAAAGACATTGCCGTACTTATTATTCAGGCTTAAGTCCGAAGACATTGCCGTAATTATTCGATTAACACACGTCGTCTACCGTACTATATACATATTCTTTAAAATATCATGCTCAAGAGGATAGGAAGAATCACATACCTTCTCGTGAAATCCACCGCCAAGTTGAATATGTCGCCGAGAGAATCGACTATAACGATCAACACGTCTATCAGCGTCTAGGCCATCTTGTCAAAGCTCTAGCGAGAGGGTTCGCTATTCTATGGACATTTGGGCAGCACTTCCCTACCCGTGAGCTACTCAAGTCTCATGTGAAAACAATCTATGCAAAATCTGATTCTATTATTCTTTTTAAACCCCTACGATAATTCAATTTTATTCTTGATATCCTTCTAAGTATTAATACTTATTTCTATACTTCTACAATGCGTATATTCTAATTACAAAGGAGGATAAGGTTATTTACCTCGGTAAGCCCAATAATATCCTAGATAAAAGTCGCTGAGCAAGGTTTAGCTCTAAGTTGTGCTCAGGTAGCTCGAAAACCTTAGAAGTTCTTCACAACTTCTACTAAGGACTAAGGGATTTGGGCTAGGGTATTTTGGGCATTATAACAATACTAGAAGGCAACTTTTCTACCAAGGGAGGGTTGCTCTCGGCAGAGCTTCTCAAAGGGAGGGTGTGTTTGGACGAAAACAACAAGAGGAGAGGGAGGATTTGAGACTTAGAAAGATTGCTCAATTTATGATGAAATAACTCTTCAACAAGGGGGTATTTATAGGTCGAATGGCCAACCAAGGGCCAAGATGGTTCCAAGTGCAAGGCAAGTGTAGGGTGAGGATTTAGGCAAGTGTCCTTGGCCAACTTGCACACAAAATATCCTACCAACTACATGACAAGAATGGTGTTATACCCTTATTTCCGTAGCATACGCGGGGCGTGGACGAGAAAAAAAAAAAGTAAAGTGCTTGGACTTTATTTTTTTTACAATTTTAACGTTTTTACGCTTTTTAAATGAAACGTTCTTTCGAAACGCCGTTCACGTAGATTTTTAATTTTATTTTTTTTTTTTTTTTTTTTTAAGAGAGAGAAGCGGAGTGGACAGCCAGCGGCGCCCATTGCGCCCTCCCATTGGCGTGATTTCGGGACTCAGAGGGGTTAATGAGAGATGGAAGAGGATTTTGTGTACATTAGGACACATGGGTGAATCTTGGCCCCTACGCCTTCTGGCCTGAAGCTTGGCCTAGGCGCTGGTTGGTGGTGGCTTCTTGGCTGGTCGCCTAAATGCAACTCTATACTGAAGACTCTTCTTCATCTCTTTCTTCATCTCTTGAGCTTTTTCCCTCCTTTTCTTTCCTTTCGCCAGAGAAGTGGTACTAATGGGGTCCACCCAGTGAGGGTCCCCACCCATGGTGCCACCCCTGTGGCTTTTGGGGGTAGTTTGTTTTCATATAATACCCCCTATTGCTAAATATCTTGTCCTCTATTGTAATTGGAAATTACATATTGTTAGAAATATAGTGAAGTATACTATATATAGAAGAACGACGAGTGTATAAGCGTCTTGTCTTTGACAGCCGATAATACTTAACTAACGCCTCTTGTCTTGCCCTAGAAAGATTGAAAGAAGAATAATTTACACAGACACATAGACATGAGACTCATGAGTGGGCTTGTACTGCAGAATTGTACCGAATTGTACCCGTTAGTTGATTTATGGTTTCTTGGTTTGTATGCTCCCGATAGAAGGAGCAGATACACGCCACATGGGGAGGATGCCTCTGGGTTTTTTCGAATTCGGTAGAATGAGATCTGGTGTTAAATGGCCATCCATTCGGCCCTAATGCCGTGTAACATCCATCAATGAGAGGGTGACAAGTGTCACCCTCTCGTTGGTCCAACGTGTTGCGTCTCTCGGAAAAATCCGCAAAAATTAGAAATGGCATAGCCGGAATTTATCCTACGCGAGTCTTGTAAAACGTTTCGTCGGAAAACGACTCTAATCGGGTGTTGTGCACAAAGTGAAATCGTCCAAGCCAACTAGGGGGGGGGGTGACACGTGTCGCCCTCCTACACGTCCAAAATATTTCATCTTCCAAAAATATCCACAATGGCCAAATCTCGAAAACAAAGTGGGCCCCACAAACCTGTAAATTTCTCCCGTGGGCCCCACGTGACCATTTCCGAAAATAAAATTCCATAATTCTCTAATATTCCAAGAAGTCCGAATACCAAATCTGGGAATCCAATTCCCATTAACGAACTTTTTTCCTTCACAAAAACCGGAAACTTTTCCGTGGAAAAATCACCTCTTTCTTCCTTTCCAATTTCAATGTCGTATTCTCGTACATACGTCCTCGCATACATACCCTGGAACTACGGGGTATAACATGTTACACCCCGTAATTCCAGGACATGAATAAGAGAATAGACGCGAGAACACAAGACTTGAAAATTGGTACGAAAGAAAGAATTGTTTTTCCGAAGGAAAATCTTCCGAACTTCGGAAAGGAAAAATGTTCGTTGATGAGAATTAGATTCTTAGAATACATTATTTGAGGAGTATGGAATTTATTATCATTGTGGAAATTTATTATAAGGATTTGGTCACGTAGGGCCCACCCGAGAAATTTTACGTTTTGTGGGGCCCACGGGGGTTACGAGATTTTATGGACGAATGGGAGGGCGACACGTGTCACCCCCTACATAGGCTTGTTCGAAATATACCTAGGGTATAATGGTCAATGAATAAGGAAGATGATCAAGTCTTGACAAGCTTGAGATTATTGACTAAGTCAACTTGCCCACTTGATAGATATTAAATCTCCTTCATCCTAGCCACACAAATGTTGTAATCTTGACCCTCTATTGTTTTATATATACTACACTAGTAGCAAGACAAGTCTTCAACACTTAGAAAAAATTGAGAAAACTTTGAGCTTGTATGTGAAGCTCTCGGGTTTGAGCTAAAAAGAACACAAAATTTTTTCAATTGTTGTCCATAATTCACAAGACTTTAACCCAAAGTTCCTAGGGGTATTCTAAGGATATCTCAATAGAAAGATCCCGGAAAAACGATGTTTTAACGTTAGTTGCAAGGCGAAAACCTAAGGTGTTCTTCAACTTTGAAGATGGAACTTGAAGAGGAGTTCTTCATGATCTTCTAAGGAGTGCTTGGAGCGGATTGGAACATAAGAAGAGGAGCTAAAAGTTGCTAAGGATCGACTTTTACGCTTGGACATTATTAGGGCTTATTGAGGTAAAATCTTCACCTTCTTAATGTAATTGAAGATTACATGTTATAGTAGTTAAGAAATGATCATGTGGTATATAGAATGACGTTTGAAAAGATTTGGATCATGTCGACATGTTAAAACCGAAAATGGACAAGTTAGCCATTAATGTTGTAATCAATTTGGTCGATAGTTACAATCGTCGCGTGTTAAGGAAGAAAGGATTTATAGTTGTTGTAATTGTTATTATGTATATAACATATTGTAATAACAACTTGGATTGAAAAAAGAATTGAAAGGAAATTGATAATTTGTTGTGACAATGGTAGCCGATTATGGCTTGGAAATATTGGACAGTTTTATATTGATTGTACGACAGAATTTTACACGTCCTATTAGGCGTGTAATCCCCTTTGTATTGCTGAATTATTGGGCCTTAAATGTGGAATTTGGTTTGTTACACCCCGTATTTGCAGGCATGTTTTAAAGAACGTACGTGAGAATCCCAAATGCTAAGATTAGAGACTTGAAAAAAAATTATCGAAATTATGGAATTTTTTCGGAAAACGTAATATTGTGACGAATGGGAGGGCGACACGTGTCACCTCCCCTTATTGGATGTCTTGGACGAAATTACATGGGCACAAGGGTCATTTGACCCTTGTTAGGAAGACAAGTCTTGCAAGTAGTAAAGCTTGACATGTTTGACTTAGTCAATGGGTCCACAAGGCTTGATATTTAAGAGAACCTCATCCTAGCCACCCATTTGTACACATCTTGACCGTCCATGTTACTTTATAATACTACTAGTAGTGAGACAAGTTCCACACTTAGCCAAATTTTCAAGAGAATTGGAAGAACAAGAGCCATAGCTCTCGGGTTCATCAAGGAAAAGAAAGAATTTTTTTTGTTTCTTGTCCAATAAGCTCCACATTTTAAACCAAGGTTCATGAGGGTATTGTAAGTGTATCTCAATAGAAAAATCCCGGAAAAAGATAGTTGTCGTATTAGTCGCAAGGTGAAGACCTAGTTGCTTTTCTAGGTTTTGATTGGAAGTTTTAAGGGAAGTGGTTTGTGATATTCTAAGGGTCTCAAGTGGTGGATTGAAGTGTCTAGAAGAAGCTCTAAGTGCTAAGGAGCGACTTCGGATTTGGAGTTGGACTAAGAATCGTTGAGGTAATAATCTTGGCTCTTAAGCGTTACAAGATTATGTATTTGTCACGACCCGTTCCCGGGCCCGTGACTGGTGCCTTACCGGGGCACCCAAGTAGTCATACATCAGAGTAACCAGCGGAATATAAAACAAGGCAGAAAGCGATTTATAAAATAAGACACGCTTTATGTGAGAAAGCGTCGCTTTCGGCATATATAAATAAACATGGTTCAGTGATACATCCCAAATCGTACAACATGACTACAGCACTCTAAGGAAATATACAACTATGGCGGACAGGGCCCCGCCATACCTGATCACAAAACTATCTACAACAGGAGATCATACCCAAAAGTAGAGCCTCCGAGAAGATGGAGCTCCCGACACCAACGCAAAAGATCCTGAGGATGCGGATCTAGCACTGCTTGCCTTTACTGCGGCATGAACGCACTTCCGAAGGAGGTCGAGACAACAGTACCAAGTATGTGAAACTATAAAGAATCAAATGAAATCAAAGTATTTAAAACCTTTTCACAAATACAATCACAATTGCACATAGTGCCACATCACAAACAACAACGGAATAGGAAAAGCAGAATGTGTCTATTCTAGGCCGCGAATGATCGAAGCAAGGCCAATCGCCTATAGTATCATTCTGCGTGTCTAGTCTGGACTTCGCATCCGCATAGGTCACACACGCACCCGCATGGTATTCCTCGCGACGGGGCAGCTAACCCCGGATCCGCCTAGGCTCCGCAGCCCGCATAGCCTCAAAAGACCGCATAGTCTCAGCGGACCGCATGGAATCCCCGTCGTGCTAAACACCCGAATGATCAATCACCGAGCATACCGCTGCTCGCATAGTCTCACCGCATAGGCCGTATAGACCGCATCGAGGCAAGCCCGGTATAACGATCGAGGGGGTAGGTGATACAATAACGAGACAACGGACTTACTGGTTAGCAACGTAAGCCAAAGAAGAATGACCCTTTACGGCATTTCAAGACACTAACAGGTAGCATCATAATATGTCTACTTATCAAACAAATCTTACTACACTTAACAGAAATCAATACAAGGCTTTTATAAACAAACAAGTAAACAGTTCCTTTTTATCTTTCTTAAGTTGTTATACCTAACTTCCCATAAAGCTAGTATAACTCTTAAGCTTTTGTTTTAAAAACCAAATATTTATCTTCTGTTAAAAATGATTCAGTAGTTCTTTTGAAATGCATCAGGATTCTTATTATTCAGGCTTAAGTCAAAAGACATTGCCGTAGTTATTATTCAGGCTTAAGTCAAACGACATTGCCGTAGTTATTATTCAGTTAACACATGTACGTCTACCGTACTATATATATGTTAAAATATCATGCTTAGGAAGAATCACATACCTTCTCGGCGAAAACCTCCTGCCAAGTTGAATATGTCGCGCGCAGAGAATCAGCCTATAATAGTCGCAGACATCTATCAAAGTCTAGACTACTCTGAAGGTCATTCTAAACAGAGGGTTCACAATTCTACGGAAAGTCGGGCAGCACAACCCTACCCGGTGAGCTATATAAGTCTACTGTAAAAACAGTCCTATGTGAGTACAGTTCAATTATTCTTCTTTTAAACCCTTCTACTGTGATGACAGTTCAATTCTATTCTGTAATATTCTTCTAAGTATTTAATACTTATTCTTATACTTCTACAGTATGCATTCTCTAATACAAAAGAGGGTTAGGATTATTTACCTCGGTAAGCCCAATAATATCCTAGATAAAGTCGCTTTGAGCAAGGTTTAGCTCTCTAAGTTGTATGCGCTCAGTAGCTCGAAACCTTAGAAGTTCTTCACAACTTCTACAAAGGACTAAGGGATTTGGGCTAGGGTATTTTGGGCATTATAACAATGCTAGAAGACAACTTTTCTACCAAGGGAGGGGGGGTAGATTTCGGCTAGGCTAGGGGGGGTAGGCCTCGCCAAACTTCACTGAGGAGGGAAAGTGTGTTGGACGAAAAGGCTTAAGGAGAGGAGAGGATTTTTAGACTTGGAAGATAACTTTGTGGATGAAGAACTCTTCATCTAAAGGGGGGTATTTATAGCTCAAGCCTTGGCCAACCAATGGCCAAGATGAAGACAAGTGCAAGGCAAGTGTAGGGTGAAGATTTACTATACACAAATATCCTACCAACTCCTTGACTTGTGCACAAGGCACAAAAAACGTGCCAAGCTTCTCCAATTCGTCCAATGGACGATTCAAGTCCACCAATTGGAGGGTGCCAAGTGTCGCCCTCCCGTTGGTCCAAAATGTTTCGTCTCTCGGAAAAATCCGCAAAAATACTAAATGACATAGCCGGAATTTTCCCTACGAAAGCTGTGGAAACGTTTCGTCGGAAAACGATTCTTTTAGCGAGTTGTGTACAATTTTTGAACTTGGCCTAACTTTAAGGCTAAACTTTTGTACGTACGTCCTCACGTACATACTCCGGAAATACGGGGTATAACAGTATTGTTGTTCGCTTTACATATTTGCTAGCATGAAGTTTATGTGTTGAAGTTTTATAAGTGTTATGGATTGTTGTAGCCTAAAATCCGAAATGACATATTAGCCATTTGTAGTTGGATTACAATTTGGTCGTATTTAGAATCGTCGCATGTTACTTACATGAAGATTATAGTAGTTATAATCGATTGCGACTTAATATCATGTTATGGTAACAACTTGGATTGAAAAGGAAATTGGATAAGAATTGGTAGTGTTGTATCTTAATATTGCCGAAATTGGCCTAGTAGTTTGTATTAGTTGATATCAATTGTGGGGCGGAATTTTACACGTCTAGTAGACGTGTAATCCCCTATTGTTAATTGCATTGGTTGGGCCTTAAATGTGGCGTGTTTGGTTATTGAATTCGGCCTTGAAAAAGGTGGCAAAGTATGTAGAAACAAAGGAAGTGCTGTCCGATTTTCCGTAGAATTTAGTGACTTAGCACTTAGAATATTCTACGTTTGAAGTAAGAGGTTAATGGACGTATTGTGGCCATTATAGGTTGAAGTACTAAGTATAGCGTATTCTACTTGAAGGATGGAATAGCTATCAAGGTTGAAGTACTTTGGAGCATTTTGCTACTTGTCGATAATCGTCGCGAGGTATGTGAACCTCTTCCTTCCTTTGGCATGATTCTATGTATGGAATATACATGTGGTATTATTTCATGTTTCCTTCTACTCTTAGAAGTTAAGAGGTGTGTGTGTGATTTACTCTATGTAAAGTTTATGTCAAAGTTATCCTAAGTCCTTACCGAGTCTTATGGGGGATGTTGGTAAGAGTCGTTAGGAGGTACTTTGGAGCCAAGTTGACTTGGCTAATTTATGGCACAAATAAGAATAAGTATCGAGCAAGCCATTGCAGCGTTAATAAAGGAAAATGTAATGACAATTCATTATATTAAAATGAGTAGAATTCTCCATATGCATAGAAGCTAAGATAAGACAAAATTGTATTACATTTTCTAGATCATGGCTGTTCTAATAAGATCGTTATAATGAAGTATAATCTACTCACACTCATAAGGCATATGTGCTTAACTTAAAGAATTTACGTTATGAAGTTTAAGACTGTGAACCTTAGACTCATAAAAGGTTAAGAGACTAATTGTATTTTGAAAGTTAAGAGAATTGATTTGAAAGTATATAATACTTGGTTTTAAAAAGTATAAGTCTCTTGGTTATAAAAGGAATGAGTTTGTCTAAAACCATAAAGGGTTATAACGGCTTTATGGAAAGTTGGTTATAACGGCTTTATGGAAGGTTAAGAGAATGGTTTTCTCTAATAAGGTAAACAAAGGAATAACTTGAATTAAGGAAGGGCAATTTGATTTAAAGGTATCACTTGCTTAAAGATTTAAAGTAAGGGTCACTTGATTTAGAAGCCGAGACATGTATTTCTAAAGTATTGTGACTTATGTGAAATGTAAACAAGCCTTGATACTACGGGTGTTATTATCTTGGGGTTTTATATGAAAATGAGTCTTTTGAAAAGAATGTAAGCACGTAGTACTTTGGGTTAAATTCCAGGATTTTTATGTGTGAAACGGAAGTGCCATGAGTTTATAAAAATGGAAGTCTAAAGGTTTAATGAACTTGCCTATGTTTGCTTGTGATAGCTTTGAGTGCAAGTATTATATGTCTACGTTGTCGTGTCTCTCAGTTGGAGGGCCGGCTGTCTTGTTGTAAGTTTACTTGGACGTACCGACAGTGATGTGGGATTCCACGGGTATGCTTCCATTATGATTGATCCTTGGACATGCTTATACGATGTGGGATTAGGGCATGTGACCGAGGCGGGTTAGATTCGGTTGTTTTATTACCCATGGCCATGCTTATACGATGAGGGATTCCGGGGCATGCGACCGGGCAATGTAATACTATTACTCCATGGGCTAGCTCCCCGTGAAGACATGTACCCACGATGAGGGATGTCGGGGGCATGTTATATTATTACTCCATGGGCTAGCTCCCCATGAAGACCTGCGCCTACGATGAGGGATTCTGAGGGCACGTTATGGCCATGCTTATACGATGAGGGATTACGGGGCATGCGGCCGCGTTATATATATATATATATATATATATATATATATATGTTGTATATGTGTACGCCGACAGTGAGGTAAGATGCCACGGGCGCGTCACATGGTTATATGTTACACTTATAGCTGTCGGCAGTGATGTGGGATTCCACGGGCAGGAGATATATATATGTATTGTGTATGTGTACGCCGACAGTGAGGTGGGATGCCACGGGCGCGTCACATGGTTATATTTTACACTTATAGCTGTCGGCAGTGATGGGGGATTCCACGGGCACGTTTGATATTGTGTGACTTGATCGCGTCCCAGATTGGGCCGGGTAGTATATGCGTCCCTCCATAAAGGGTCGGATTATGTTATGAAAGATAAGTAAGTTATATGGTAATGAACTTGACGATTTTTCCCAAGTATGTACGTAAGAAAGTGACTATAACTTTTACTGAAAAATGGGAAAAGATAATTAAGGAACGATTAAGTTCACGAGATGGTAATGACACGGTAGGATCTGGTATGTACCCTTTTTATACTTGCCCCTGTCATTCTTTTGTACAGTTATGATTTGTTTACTGTACCTTATTTTCCGTTCCATATTCGGTTTTGTTATGCGACCGCTTGAGGCTGCGTTCATGCCCGCATGTTTTAGGTACACAGGTTGGTGATCCTTGCTCTTAGGATCTCGGTTCAGTTTTTGGGAAAAAGCTCCATTTGCTCCGGAGGCTTATCTCTTGGTACGGTTTTTCCTGAGGTTGTAGATTCATGTATATTCAGGGGTATGGCGGGGCCCTGTCCCGCCACAGTTGTTATGTTAAAACTCTTAGAGGTCTGTAGTCACATATTGTGGGTCAGTTTGTAAAGGAAAGGAGGCAACTGCTTCGGTTGTATATATGTATGTCCAAGAAGGTAGCCCTACCGGCTAACCTGTTGTTTTACTTCGTTTGTTTTATTTTGTAAGTTTCATGTATGTTCCGCTGATTTTCTCTGATGTATACCTGTAAGGGTGCCTGTAGGGCACGATGCGAGCCCGGTCGGCTCGTGACAAAAGTGGTATCAGAGCAGTTAGTCCTCGGAAAGTGTCTACAGATCGTGTCTAGTAGAGTCTTGATTATCGGTGTGTTGTGCACCACATCTATAATCAGGAGACTGCAAGACATTTAGGATTGGTTTCCATTCTTCTCTCTTTGAGATCGTGCAGTAGAGCTGTCCTAGTAGGTTGAATCCTCTTTGACCCTTCTTATGTAGATTATGCCTCACGGAAGGCGGCGGGGCCCGAAGGGCAAGGCGCGGCAGGAGGCGCTAGTGGTACGCAGAGGGTTACCGGGACTCGCACGCGACTATGCACGAGGTAGTAGGCGGATCGGCGAGCTCACCACGCCGCGGTATTAGAGGAGCCGAGGCGGCGGAGCTCAGAGGTTCCGTGCGAGCCTCGATTCCGCAACGAGGCGATTTAGAGATTATGGAGAACGGTCGGACTATTGACTAGCATAGTGGTGGGCGGCAAGCGACAGAGCGAGTAGCTAACCCTGAGCCGGTTTGAGGATTCGGGATTTTACGGGTTGTAGTCCACCCGAGTTTTATGGTTCGAGATCGAGAAGATCCTCAAGAGTTCGTTCGGCAGCCTGATGGACTATGCAGTGCTTAGGGCCTCGGATCTGAGTCGATTGTGTTAGCTTCTACCGTTACGCGATATTGCGTTGAACTGGTTTGAGTCTTGGGAGCTGTCGAGAGGTGTGGGTGCTCGTCCAGCAGTTTGGGATGAGTTCACGGAGGCCTTTCTTGATTACTTTTTGCCCCCTGAAATGAGGAGAGCCCGTGTTGATAGGTTCTTGTCATTGAGGCGAATGGGAGGACCATCGTGGAATACAACACGAGTTTGACTCGTTGGCGGTATGCGCGCACTATTGGGCTGATATGGTGGGCGAGTTCACCGCTATGTGATGGGCTGGACCATTACATGATTCTTGATGCTCGGAGCCGCCCTTCACCCGGTATGGATATTGCGAATGCGAGCTTATGCGCGAGGATAGAGGACAGAGAGAGAGAGGTCGAGATAGACTCGGCCAGCCAAGAGGCGGGGCAGCAGGTTCGAGCGGCAATGCGCGGACAGCCTCAGCGGCATAGTAGGTCCACTTTTCACCGACACGAGTGCTCCTTCCCGGTCTTACGCCGGAGGTTTAGTCGCGGGAATATTCGGGAGCAGTCGGGGCTCCGGGCTACGAGTTCACGATGTCAGGATAGTAGCCGGGAAGACACCTTTGCCCGGTGTAGTCACCGTAGTAGATTCCATTTTGGGAGTGTCGTACTCTTGACTGACTTGTTATGCTTGCGGCCAGGCCATTTAGTGAGAGACCGTCCGACCAGAGGTGGCACCGTGGGATAGCGCATCCATCGGATCGATTCCACGTTCTTCGCCTTCCATAGCTAGGCGGGATGTTTATGCCGCAGTCGTGTGCAGGTCGTGGTGGAAGTTCCCAGTTTTAGCGGTCCTTTGAACCGCCTATATGATTTCAGGTATGTCTTTGGCCCTTTAGAAACTTGTATGCATGATGAAGTTGTGGTATGTTTAAGTGTCATGAACAGATTATATTGAGACTATGTATATGTTAGAAGGAGTTGGAAGTACGAAAATATAATCTCTTTTGGGCTTATGATGGACGGATATGCGTGTGTGAGGTATTAGGGCCATGTGTGGCATTATTGGTATGTCGGGGTGGTAAAAGGAAACTATGTCGCTAATTATAAGTTTGACTCCGAAAGAACATTCGGGGACGAATGTTTCTAAGGGGGGAAGAATGTTACACCCCGTATTTGCAGGCATGTTTTAAAGAACGTACGTGAGAATCCCAAATGCTAAGATTAGAGACTTGAAAAAAAATTATAGGAATTATGGAATTTTTTCGGAAAACGTATTATTGTGACGAATGGGAGGGCGACATGTGTCACCCCCCCCCCCTTATTGGATGTCTTGGACGAAATTACATGGGCACAAGGGTCATTTGACCCTTGTTAGGAAGACAAGTCTTGCAAGTAGTAAAGCTTGACATGTTTGACTTAGTCAATGGGTCCACAAGGCTTGATATTTAAGAGAACCTCATCCTAGCCACCCATTTGTACACATATTGACCCTCCATGTTACTTTATAATACTACTAGTAGTGAGACAAGTTCCACACTTAGCCAAATTTTCAAGAGAATTGGAAGAACAAGAGCCATAGCTCTCGGGTTCATCAAGGAAAAGAAAGAAATTTTTTTGTTTCTTGTCCAATAAGCTCCACACTTTAAACCAAGGTTCATGAGGGTATTGTAAGTGTATCTCAATAGAAAAATCCCGGAAAAAGATAGTTGTCGTATTAGTCGCAAGGTGAAAACCTAGTTGCTTTTCTAGGTTTTGATTGGAAGTTTTAAGAGAAGTGGTTTGTGATATTCTAAGGGTCTCAAGTGGTGGATTGAAGTGTCTAGAAGAAGCTCTAAGTGCTAAGGAGCGACTTCGGATTTGGAGTTGGACTAAGAATCGTTGAGGTAATAATCTTGGCTCTTAAGCGTTACAAGATTATGTATTGTTGTTAGCTTTACATATTTGCTAGCATGAAGTTTATGTGTTGAAGTTTTATAAGTGTTATGGATTGTTGTAGCCTAAAATCCGAAATGACATATTAGCCATTTGTAGTTGGATTACAATTTGGTCGTATTTAGAATCGTCGCATGTTACTTACTTGAAGATTATAGTAGTTTTAATCGATTGCGACTTAATATCATGTTATGCTAACAACTTGGATTGAAAAGGAAATTGGATAAGAATTGGTAGTGTTGTATCTCAATATTGCCGAAATTGGCCTAGTAGTTTGTATTAGTTGATATCAATTATGGGGCGGAATTTTACACGTCTAGTAGGCGTGTTGTCACGACCCGAACCTGGGCCCGTGACTGGTGCCTTACCCCGGGCACCCTAGTGATACAACATCAGAGTAATCAGCGGAACATAAAACACATACGTGAAACAAATGAAGTACAAAACAGTAATCTGAGGAAAACTTGCCTTTCGGCATATATATAAATAACAACTCTTACAAATGAACAGTTTAATCCTTTTTACAAACCTTGCCCACAACAAAGACCTGCACTTAAGAAATGATATGACAACAATGGCGGGACGGGGCCCGCCATACCCTGAATGTAAATACCTACAACGACAGGACTATACGAAGATAAGCCTCCGAGAAACGGAGCTTTCCCAAACGCCAATTGTGACCCTAAGAGCGAGGATCAACGATCGTGTACCTTTACTGCATGATGAACGCACTTGGGCGAGGTCGATAACAGTACCAAGTATGTGAAATCGAAATAAATAACATCGTAAATGAAATCATAGTAGTCTATATAAAGCGGGAGACATGTATGATAAGCAAACTACGATTCACAATAAATAAGCAGTCATGTCAAGTCAGGGACTCACGCCCTCAAAGTTATCACAATAAAACCGTACGGGGCAAGTACGAAGGCATAGCCGACTACTAAGACCCATAGTACCAAAAATACCACAACTGTATCCCGAGGTCTTTCTAGACCGCACCACATGATCGAAGCTGGCCACTCGCCCGCAATATCAATGTGCGCGTCTATCCCTGGAACTCTCGCAGCTCCGCATAGGTCACACACGGACCCGCATGAGGTATTCCTCGAATCATGGTCCTAGACCGCCTGAGGTATACCCCGCATCGAGGGCAGCTTAACCCTCGGTATCCGCCTAGGCTCCCGCAACCCGCATAGTCTCAAAAGACCGCATAGTCTCAACAGACCGCATAGGGAATCCCCCGCATCAGGCTAAACACCCGGAATGATCAATCCTGGAGCTACCGCACTCCGCATAGTCACAAGGACCGCATAGGCCGTAGAGACCCGCATCAAGGGTGGCAAGCCCTCGGTATAATAAGTCAAGGGGGTAGGTGATATAATAATAGTACAATGGACTTACCGTTTAACAACGTAAGCACAACAAGAATGACCCCCTTACATCATGATCATACAAGATACTAACACACGTAGCATCCTAACATGTTTACTTATCACATCAATAAGAAAGTATTTACAAGGCTATCTCAAACCAACACAATCAAGTTATTCACACAAGGTACTTTATGCTAACAAGTTCGGGTATCTATCCCTAAAGTACTTCATACATTAAATCTTTTAAAAGATCCGTTGCTTTCACATAAGTCACACAATACCCGTAGTATAAAAATAGAGTGACTGTCTTTTTCAGTAAACCAAAACACTTACCTTTGTAAAATCAAGTAACAACATTAATTTCCAAACGTTCAAGTTTGCCTAATTCCAAATGTTCACGTTTCTTATTTTAGAAAGGATTCGTCATAGTCTTATTCATTTAAGAATATAATTCTCTTTTAAACCATCTAAGAAACATAAGCCTTATGTGTGAGTAGGATATTCTTGTTTATAACAATCTTATTACAAAGACCATGATCTAGGAAATATCATTTTGTCTCATCTTAGCTTATGCGGATGGAAGTTTCTACGGTTTTATTAATACTTCATTAATCAAAACATTTCCTTTATTAACGCTTGCGATGGTTTGTCGATACACATTCGATTTCAAATCAAGAAACATTATCCCTTTTTAAAAAAAGCAAGTACTCATTACTCACGAATGAGGTTTCACACAAAATTCATTGATTAAGTTAAGTCTCTTATCTTACAAGATCAAGTCTCTTAACTTCTAAAATAAATCATTCGTTTTATCTCTCTTAAGCCGTCATACCTAACTTCCCATAAAGCTAGTATAACTCTTAAGTTTTTAAAACCAAGTATTACTCTTCTTTTAAAAACAGTTCTTAATTCTCTTGAACTACTTCAAGATTATTATTATTCGGGCTTAAGTCAAAAGACATTGCCGTACAACTACGCGCAATTAACACACGTACGTCTACCGTACTACATAGTTATACACATATCATGCTAGAAGAGATAGGAAGAGGTTCACATACCTCGTGATGATTATCGACTATTAGCAAATCGCTCCACGGCTATAACCCGGCTAGCCTGGTCCACCTTCTCAAGTAGCACATGCTACTCACAGAACATTCAACCTATACAGGTTATACAAGTCTATCAAAGTCTAGACTACTCAGTAGAATAAATCTAGATGCAAGGTTCTACGGTAAATTGGGCAGCCCTTCCCTACCCGTCAAACTACACAAGTCTACTGTAATACACCCTGCGTAATTATTCGATTCTCTTCTTTAAATTCGGGCTTAAGTCCAAGGACATTGCCACAACACTAAGTTCGACTATATATAGTATACTTCAACTATATATTCTAACAACATGTAATCTCCAATTACAATAGGGACAAGATAATTACCTCGATAAGCCCATAATTATCCAAGTATAAATGTCGATCTGGGCAACGTTTAGCTCGACTCAGGCGCTCAACCCGCTCTAAACCACCCTTAGAAGTTCTAACCAACTTCTACACAATACTCCAACGACTATGGAGATTTTCCTAGGGTTTCGGTTTTGTAGTGACGGAAGTATAATAGTATTTCTGGGCTTTTCGTATAGGTATAACCTTAGAATACAACAAGGTATACGGCTAAGGTAATTTGGGCATTATAACAATACTTTGGAGAGTATTTCTACACCACAAAAAGGGGGGGTATTATACAAAAACAACTAGGCTAGGGGGGGGTACACTCTCGGTTAGCACCCCTAGAGGGGGGGGTGCTCTCGGCCACAAAGGGGGAGGCCCTCGGCCGAACTCAACACAAGGGGAGGGAGAAGGAGAGCTTTCAAGACTTAGGCAAATTTATGGATGAATTAGTCTTCAAAGGGGTGGGTATTTATAGGTCAAGTGAAGGCCAACCAATGGCCAAGATCTTGCCAAGTGCAAGGCAAGTGTAGGGCCAAGATTCACCCATGTGTCCTTGACCAACTAACACACAAAAAAATATCCTACCAACTCCCCTTGACCAACAAGGCCAATTCGTCCACCCTCCCTTTACCGCCCATTCACGTCCGCCAATGAGAGGGTGCCAAGTGGCGCCCTCTTGTTGGCCCAACACGTTTCGTCTCTCGGAAAAATCCGTAAAAATTAAAAATGACATAGCCGAAAATTCCCCTACGAAAGCTGTGGAAACGTTTCGTCGAAAAACGACTCTAATCGGGTGTTGTGCACAAAAATAATTCGGCCAAGCCTATTCTCAAGTTCGAAATTTCCTACGTACGTCCCTACGTACATACTCTGGAAATACGGGGTATAACACGTGTAATCCCCTATTGTTAATTGCATTGGTTGGGCCTTAAATGTGACGTGTTTGGTTATTGAATTCGGCCTTGAAAAAGGTGGCAAAGTATGTAGAAACAAAGGAAGTGCTGTCCGATTTTCCGTAGAATTTAGTAACTTAGCACTTAGAATATTCTACGTTTGAAGTAAGAGGTTAATGGACGTATTGTAGCCATTATAGGTTGAAGTACTAAGTATTGTGTATTCTACTTGAAGGATGGAATAGCTATCAAGGTTGAAGTACTTTGGAGCATTTTGCTACTTGTCGATAATCGTCGCGAGGTATGTGAACCTCTTCCTTCCTTTGGCATGATTCTATGTATGGAATATACATGTGGTATTATTTCATGTTTCCTTCTACTCTTAGAAGTTAAGAGGTGTGTATGTGATTTACTCTATGTAAAGATTATGTCAAAGTTATCCTAAGTCCTTACCGAGTCTTATGGGGGATGTTGGTAAGAGTCGTTAGGAGGTACTTTAGAGCCAAGTTGACTTGGCTAATTTATGGCACAAATGAGAATAAGTATCGAGCAAGCCATTGCAGCGTTAATAAAGGAAAATTTAATGACAATTGATTATATTAAAATGAGTAGAATTCTCCATCTGCATAGAAGCTAAGATAAGACAAAATTGTATTACATTTTCTAGATCATGGCTTCTTTAATAAGATCGTTATAATCAAGTATAATCTACTCACACTCATAAGGCATATGTGCTTAACTTAAAGAATTTACGTTATGAAGTTTAAGACTGTGAACCTTAGACTCATAAAAGGTTAAGAGACTAATTGTATTTTGAAAGTTAAGAGAATTGATTTGAAAGTATATAATACTTGGTTTTAAAAAGTATAAGTGTTATACCCCGTATTTCCAGAGTATGTACGTATGGACGTACGTACGAAATTTGAGCCTTAAGTTAGGCATTGGATTCGAAATTTGGGCACAAGTACCGAGTAGAGTCGTTTTCCGATGAAACGTTTCCACAGCTTTCATAGGGAAAATTCCGGCTATGACATTTTTAATTTTTGCGGATTTTTCCGAGTGACGAAACATTTTGGACCAACGGGAGGGTGACATGTGTCACCCTCACATTGGAAGCAAGTGGGGTGCTTGGACGATTTGGGCGTCCAAGAGACATTGGTTGGCCTTGGCCGATTGGCTCCCTCTTTTGGCCTAGTTTTGTGCCATGTTTTGTGGAGTGTTTTGTGGAGTAGGGGTTAGGGTGCACTTGGCTTGATCTTGGCCTTACACTTGCCTTGCACTTGGCTAGATCTTGGCCATTGGTTGGCCTTTGGTTTTGCTATAAATACCCCCCTCTCTTTGAAGACTTCTTCATCCAAAACCTTCCAAGTCTTGAGTCCCTCTCCCTCCCTCTTTTCGTCCAAGAGCCCCCCCTCTCCCCCTTGTGAAGGCCTTGGGCCGAAACCCTCCCCCTTTGTGAGCCTAAAGCCGAGAACACCCCCCCCTCTTTTAGAGTGTTGTTCTCGTGTGATACCCCCCCTTTTTGTGGTGTTGAAATACTCCTCCAAGTATTGTTATAATGCCCAAAATACCTTAGCCTTGTACCTTGTAGTATTCCAAAGATACCTCTCTACGTAGAGCCCGGAAATACTACCTTTTGTCCTTTTTAGTCTCAAACCGAAACCCTAAGGAATCTTCATTGTTAGTCAAGGATTTAAGTAGAAGTTGGATAGAACTTCTGGTTGTTTGGAGCGGGATGGAGCACCCGGAGCTGGAGCTAAACGTTGCTAAGGATCGACATTTAACTTGGATAATTATGGGCTTATCGAGGTAATTATCTTGTCCCTCTATTGTAATTGGAAATTACATGTTTGTTAGAATATATAGTTGAAGTATACTATATATGGAACTATACTTAGTATTCGGCAATGTCTTTTGACTTAAGCCTGAAGAATAAAGAAAAGAATCGAATCAGATTTACATAGATCGTATTGCGAGACTTGTGTAGTTATTGAGTAGGATGGTACACGTCAGGTTAGACGTAAACCCCCGTTGGCTTGGTAGCCACTCGATAGAGAGGAGATTTACGCTGTCATGTGTGGGAGGTGCCGAATTTTCTTTAGAAAGATAGAAAATTATGTATTGGGGTTAATAGACGTTTGTGACCTTTATAGGTTAAAGTACTAAGAGTAGCGTATTCTACTCGAGGAGTGGAAAGGGCTAGTGCGTTGTAGTACTTGGAGCATTTTGCTTATTGTCGATAAATCGTCGCGAGGTATGTGAACCTCTTCCTATCTCTTCTAGCATGATATGTGTGAACTATGTAGTACGGTAGACGTACATGTGCTAACTGTGTTTGATTGTTCTTAAAACATAAAGTGTTATAACGGCTTTATGGGAAGTTGGTTATAAAAGCTTTATGTAGGTAAGAAAATACTTTGTGGTTTTAAAAGGTAACTGATGTGAATTATAACTGGCTAGTTATAATAAAGAACTTGATGTATTTCAAAAGATTTATAAATCGTTTTGAAGGGAGAGTAACACTTGGTTTTAAAGGTTTTAAAAAGAGTTATACTAGCTTTATGGGGAGTTATGTATAATGTCTTAAGAGAGGTAAAGAAAATGGTTTACTGATGTTAGAAGTTAAGAGACTTGATCTTATAAGATAAGAGACTTAACTTATTTGTTTTAATGTGAATGTTTGTGTGAAACCTCATTCGTGAGTAATGAGTACTTGGTTTTATTTAAAGGGATAATGTTTTACTGATTTGAAATCGGAATGTATCGACAGCACCACCGGGCGTTAATAAAGGAAAATGTATTGAATAATGATGTATCGTATTAAAACCAGGTAAACCTCCATCCGCATAGAAACTAAGATGACACAATGATATTACATTTTCTAGATCATGGTCATTGTAATAAGAATGTTGTAAACAAGAATAACCTACTCACGTGAGACATATATTACTCAATTGTTCTAAAAAGGAATCAAGTGATTAAGTTTGGGAACTATGAAACCATTTGAAAATGAGAAGCTTGAGTAATTGAAACTAGGCAACCGAACTTAGGAAAAGAATGTTGTTACTTGATTTTGAAAAGGAATGTGGGTTGGTCATTCTAATACTACGTATCGGGTGACTTTTATAAAAGTAATGGATTTCTTTAAAAGAACTTAACGATGTAGTACTTTGGGGTTAAAACCCGACTTTGGCATAAAATGAAAGTACTTTGAGTTGTGTGAAACTTGCCTATGCTTGTTGTTGTGAAACTTGCCTATGCTTGTGATGATAGCCTTTGTGCAAGTGTGGTATTTCACGTTACCGCGTCTCGATAGAGTAGGTTGACTTGTCGAGAACTTACTTGGACGTCTTTGGCGGTGATGGAGAATTCCACGTATGTTTCCATTTTGATTATCGCTTGTTGTTGATGTCACATGGACATGTCTACACCGACGCAAAGATTCCGGCACGCGGCCACGCCGGGTTGATTACCGATATATGGTTATTAATGCAACATGGACGTGTCTACACCGTCGCAGATTCCGGGGCATGTGGCCACGCGCGGGTTGACCACCCAAGATATTGTTATTGAGGTTACACGGCATGTCTACACCGATGCAGATTCCGGTACGCGCCATGCGGCCTTGTTATTATTGTTGCATCACGGACATGTCTACACCGGCGCAGATTCCGGCATGCGCATGATGCGAACATGATGGATGTGGTGGCGTGAGACCCATAGTTATATTTGAGTGGTGACTTTGAGGCGTGAGTCCTCGACGGATCGCTTATGTTGCGTCAGTATTTTGGTTATCATACATGTCTCCTCGCTTTATATAGATCGTTATGATTTAACTGCAGATTTTCTGATTCACATACCGGGTACTTGTATCGACCTCCTTGGCCGCGTTCATGCCGCAGTAGGTACATCGGCCGTGGATCCTCGCCATAGGATCACGCCAACAGATTGGGATGCTCCGTTTCTCCGGAGGCTTATCTTTTGGTATGTGTTTCCCTGAGTTGTAGGTTCTTGTACATTCAGGGGTATGGCGGGGCCCTGTCCCGTCATAGTCGTGTAAATCTTAGAGGTCTGTAGTACTGTTGTGGGCAGGGTTGTAAAAGGATTAAACTGTTCAGGTTTTATGTATATAACTGAAGGCAACCGCTTGCTGGCCTGCTTATTATTATATCTATTGTTGCATGTCTAAGTTTTTATTTCGCCGGTTTTTCTCTCGACGTTGTATCACTAGGGTGCCCGGTAAGACACGATCACGGGCCCGACTTCGGGGTGTGACATAGTGGTATCAGAGCAGTTAGTCCTCGGAAAGTGTCTACGCACGTGTCTAGTAGTTCGATTATCGATGTGTTGTGCACCACATCTATAATCGTGAGGCTATAGGACATTTAGGATTGGTTTCTATTCTTCTCATTCCGAGATCGCGGCCTTAGAGTCGTGTTATAAGTTGGACCCTCCGACGTGTCTGTTTTTACCGCTTATGCCTCCGCGCAGGCAACCCGGCCCAGTGGGCAAGCCGAGGAGCCGCTAGTGAGATACTGAGGAGTCCGAAGCGCAGCCCGTCAAGATTTAAGATGCAGCTTCCGACGACGAGTTTCGCGACGCCGCCAAAGACCAAAGAGGTTTAGAGCCGCGGCCGTGGTCGATGAGACTACAAGATACGAGCCTCCATCCCACACCGGAGCGGGAGATGGGTCACGCGAGATGGCGATTATCGAGGTGTGGCGGATATGAGGACAGCCGGATGCGGCAGTTCCAGAAGACCGTGGTGCACCCGAGAGCGAATAGTTTGAGGCTACGAGATTTTCTGAGTTGTAGCCCGCCAGAGTTCTACGGGTCGAGGCCTGAGGATGATCCGCAGGATTTCATCCGTCAGTTACAGAGGATCATGCGGGTGATCAAGGCTTCAGAGACCGAGTCTGTGACCTTCGCTTCTCATCGGCCGCGTGATACCGCAATGATCGGGTTTGATTCGCGAGCTTTCCCGGGAGAGCATGCACTCCAGCAGATGGAATGAGTTTTCGGGCTTTCTCACGCACTTCGCCTCCGCAGATGAGGAGGGCACGCCGGCGATTTTTGTTCTCGAGACAGAGAAGCGACCGTCGGGAGTACAATGTCGAGTTCGATTCTTTGGCTCGATATGTCCCTGCGCTAGTTGCAGATTTGGAAGATAGGGTGCATCGCTACGTCAACGGGCTAGATGATTATATGTCCGAGTCTTGTGCGAGTGTTTCTCTTCACCGCATGGACATTGCCCGCATTCGTGCTCATGCACTTGCGAGAGCGCAGAGATCGACGGTGGACCGCCACAGGTTAAGGCCAAGACGGCCGGATATTTTGGCGACTTTCGAGGCGGACCGCCTCAAAGAACTAGTTATGTACCTCCGCCATTGCAGAGTGGTTCTTCGCACGCCGGACCTTGGGATATTCGTGAGCGGTCGTGGCTCCTGTGTTTGAATGTTCGGGAGAGTAGGGTGTTGGCGGATGCATCACCCCTACCGGTGTGGTCGATGTGGTAGACCGCATTTGAAGTGTCGTAGTACGAGGAGCTTGTTATTCTTGCGCCAACAGGCCATATGACGAGACCGTCCGACCAGGGGTAGCGCTGGTAGGATAGCACAGACTACTAGAGCAGATGCAGATTCTTCACCTTCCTTAGCTAGGCAGGATGTTCATACACCAGCGGGCCACGGTAGAGGTCGCGGTGGAAGTTCGATTTTAGCGGTCCTTGAACCGCCTAGTTTCGTATATCCTTAACCACGTAGATACTTGTATGTATTGATGTTAATGATGTGTTAAGTGTTATGTTCGGATAGCCTTGTGCTATAGTGTGATTTAAAAATGGTTAGTGTGAGATGGAAGTGGTAGCTTCCATGTTGTGTTCCGTGTCGGCGAGCGGAGTTGGCGCTACGATGGTCGGGTTGGGGCCATGTTGCGGGCCAACCCGCGTCCTGTTTCGAGGTAGGGTCAGCTCTGGGTGGTCCCGCCAGGTGGCAGGGTCACGAGGGTGCTAGGCCCAAGTTTAGATGACCATCGTATGAGTTCGTGGATACGTTCGACCAGAATCAGTTCGTGAAGGCCGGGAATGGCCTTAGGGGAAATCGAGGTTAGTGAGATGACCAAGTTTGGAGGTGGTGATTCCAAGGGTTGGAAACAGAAGCGTTGACAGAAGTGTGATACGGATACTAGAACGAGTTCGAGTGTTCGAGACAAGTACTACGAGAAAAGGGAGAAGAGAACGTGTGTTTTGTGGCCAGGTGTGGCATGATCGTTTTCGTAAGTATAGCAGTGAAGACTATACTGGCACCTGTTTGTTTTGAGACCTAGAAGGAACATTCGGGACGAATGTTTCTAAGGGGGGAAGAATGTTATACCCCGTATTTCCAGAGTATGTACGTATGGACGTACGTACGAAATTTGAGCCTTAAGTTAGGCATTGGATTCGAAATTTGGGCACAAGTACCGAGTAGAGTCGTTTTCCGACGAAACGTTTCCACAGCTTTCGTAGGGAAAATTCCGGCTATGACATTTTTAATTTTTGCGGATTTTTCCGAGTGACGAAACATTTTGGACCAACGGGAGGGTGACATGTGTCACCTCACATTGAAGCAAGTGGGGTGCTTGGGCGATTTGGGCGCCCAAGAGGCATCGTTGGCCTCGCCGATTGGCTCCCTCTTTTGGCCTAGTTTTGTGCCATGTTTTGTGGAGTGTTTTGTGGAGTAGGGGTTAGGGTGCACTTGGCTTGATCTTGGCCTTACACTTGCCTTGCACTTGGCTAGATCTTGGCCATTGGTTGGCCTTTGGTTTTGCTATAAATACCCCCTCTCTTTGAAGACTTCTTCATCCAAAACCTTCCAAGTCTTGAGTCCCTCTCCCTCCCTCTTTTCGTCCAAGAGCCCCCTCTCCCCTCGTGAAGGCCTTGGGCAAACCCTCCCCTTGTGAGCCTAAAGCCGAGAACACCCCCTCTTTTAGAGTGTTGTTCTCGTGATACCCCCTTTTGTGGTGTTGAAATACTCCTCCAAGTATTGTTATAATGCCCAAAATACCTTAGCCTTGTACCTTGTAGTATTCCAAAGATACCTCTATACGTAGAGCCGGAAATACTACCTTTTGTCCTTTTTAGTCTCAAACCAAACCCTAAGGAATCTTCATTGTTAGTTCAAGGATTTAAGTAGAAGTTGGATAGAACTTCTAAGGGTTGTTTGGAGCGGGATGGAGCACCGGAGTCGAGCTAAACGTTGCTAAGGATCGACATTTAACTTGGATAATTATGGGCTTATCGAGGTAATTATCTTGTCCTCTATTGTAATTGGAAATTACATGTTTGTTAGAATATATAGTTGAAGTATACTATATATGGAACTATACTTAGTATTCGCAATGTCTTTTGACTTAAGCTGAAGAATAAAGAAAAGAATCGAATCGTATTTACATAGGATCGTATTGCGAGACTTGTGTAGAGTTCTTGAGTAGGAGGTACCGCCTTAGAATTTTCTGTAGAAAGATAGAAACTTGTGTTTTGGGGTTAATAGACGTTTGTGACCTTTATAGGTGAAAGTACTAAGAGTAGCGTATTCTACCTCGAGAGTGGAAAGGGCTAGTGCGTTGTAGTACTTGGAGCATTTTGCTTATTGTCGATAAATCGTCGCGAGGTATGTGAACCTCTTCCTATCTCTTCTAGCATGATATGTGTGAACTATGTAGTACGGTAGACGTACGTGTTAATCTGTGTTTGATTGTTCTTAAAACATAAAGTGTTATAACGGCTTTATGGGAAGTTGGTTATAACGACTTTATGTAGGTAAGAAAATACTTTGTGGTTTTAAAAGGTAATCGATGTGAATTATAATCGCTAGTTATAATAAAGAACTTGATGTATTTCAAAAGATTTATAAATCGTTTTGAAGGAGAGTAACACTTGGTTTTAAAGGTTTTAAAAAGAGTTATACTAGCTTTATGGGAGTTAGGTATAATGTCTTAAGAGAGGTAAAGAAAATGGTTTCTTGATGTTAGAAGTTAAGAGACTTGATCTTATAAGATAAGAGACTTAACTTATTTGTTTTAATGTGAATGTTTGTGTGAAACCTCATTCGTGAGTAATGAGTACTTGGTTTTATTTAAAGGGATAATGTTTCTTGATTTGAAATCGAATGTGTATCGACAGACCACTGCAGCGTTAATAAAGGAAAATGTATTGAATAATGTTGTGTGGTATTAAAACCAGTAGAAACCTCCATCTGCATAGAAACTAAGATGAGACACAATGATATTACATTTTCTAGATCATGGTCTTTGTAATAAGAATGTTGTAAACAAGAATAACCTACTCTCACGTGAGACATATATTACTCAATTGTTCTAAAAGGAATCAAGTGATTAAGTTTGGGAACTATGAAACCATTTGAAAATAGTAATTGAAACTAGGCAAACCGAACTTAGGAAAGAATGTTGTTACTTGATTTTGAAAAGGAATGTGGGTTGGTCATTCTAATACTACGTATCGGGTGACTTTTATAAAAGTAATGGATTTCTTTAAAAGAACTTAACGTATGTAGTACTTTGGGGTTAAAACCCGACTTTGGCATAAAATGAAAGTACATTGAGGTGTGTGAAACTTGCCTATGCTTGTTGGTGTGAAACTTGCCTATGCTTGTTGTTGTGAAACTTGCCTATGCTTGTGATGATAGCCTTTGTTGTGCAAGTGTGGTATTTCGTTACCGCGTCTCGATAGAGGCGGTTGACTTGTTGAGAACTTACTTGGACGTCTTTGGCGGTGATGGAGAATTCCACGTATGTTTCCATTTTGATTATCGCTTGTTGTTGATGTCACATGGACATGTCTACACCGACGCAGATTCCGGCACGCATGCGCGCGGGTTGATTACCCGATATATGGTTATTATCGCAACATGGGCGGTTCTACACCGTCGCAGATTCGGGCATGTGGCGTGCGCGCAGGTTGACCACCCAAGATATTGTTATTGAGGTTACATGGGCATGTCTACACCGTCGCAGATTCCGGCATGTGGCCATGCGGCCCTGTTATTATTGTTGCATCATGGACATGTCTACACCGATGCAGTATTCCGGGGGCATGTGGCCATGATGCGAACATGATTGATGTGGTGGGCGTGATACCCATAGTTATATTTGAGAGGTCACTTTGAGGCGTGAGTCCTCGACTTGATCGCTTTTATGTTGCGTCTTGTATTTTGGTTATCATACATGTCTCCGCTTTATATAGATCGTTATGATTTAAGCTGCAGATTTACTGATTTCACATACCGGGTACTGTGATCGACCTCCTTCGGGCCGCGTCACGCCGCAGTAGAGGTACATCGTCGTGGATCCTCGCTCATAGGATCACGCCAACAGATTGGAAGCTCCGTTTCTCGAGGCTTATCTTTTGGTATGTGTTTCCCCGAGTTGTAGGTTCTTGTACATTCGTGGTATGGCGGGGCCCCGTCCGTCATAGTCGTTGTAAATCTCAGGTCCAGAGTGTTGTAGGCGTGGTTGTAAAAGGATTAAACTGTTCGTGTTTTATGTATATCTTGAAGGCAAATCGCTTTTGGTTGGCCTGTTTATTATTATATCTATTGTTGCATGTCTAAGCTTTTATTTCCGCTGGTTTTTCTCTGACGTTGTATCACTAGGGTGCCCGGGGTAAGGCACCAGTCACGGGCCCGAATTTCGGGGTGTGACAATAAGTCTCTTGGTTATAAAAGGAATGAGTTTGTCTAAAACCATAAAGGGTTATAACGGATTTATGGGAAGTTGGTTATAACGGCTTTATGGAAGGTTAAGAGAATGGTTTTCTCTAATAAGGTAAACAAAGGAATAACTTGAATTAAGGAAGGGCAATTTGATTTAAAGGTATCACTTGCTTAAAGCTTTAAAGTAAGGGTCACTTGATTTAGAAGCCGAGACATGTATTTCTAAAGTATTGTGACTTATGTGAAATGTAAACAAGCCTTGATACTACGGGTGTTAGTATCTTGGGGTTTTATATGAAAATGAGTCTTTTGAAAAGAATGTAAGCACGTAGTACTTTGGGTTAAATTCCCGGATTTTTATGTGTTAAACGGAAGTGCCATGAGTTTATAAAAATGGAAGTCTAAAGGTTTAATGAACTTGCCTATGTTTGCTTGTGATAGCTTTGAGTGCAAGTATTATATGTCTACGTTGTCGTGTCTCTTAGTTGGAGGCCTACCGCTTGTTGTAAGTTTACTTGACGCATCGACGCGGTGATGTGGGATTCCACGGGTATGCTTCCATTATGATTGATCCTTTGACATGCTTATACGATGTGGGATTCCGGGGCATGTGACCAGGAGGCGGGTTAGATTCCCGGATTTGTTTTATTACCCATGGCCATGCTTATACGATGAGGGATTCCGGGGCATGCGACCATGCTATGTACGACTATTACTCCATGGGCTAGCTCCCATGAAGACATGTACCATCGATGAGGATTCCGGGCATGTTATATTATTACTCCATGGGCTAGCTACCCATGAAGACCTGCACCTACGATGAGGGATGCCGAGGGCACGTTATGGCCAGGCTTATACGATGAGGGAGTCCGAGGCATGCGGACGCGTTATATATATATATATATATATATATATATATATATATATATGTTGTATATGTGTACGCCGACGGTGAGGTAAGATGCCACGCGCGTCACATGGTTATATGTTACACTTATAGTCGGCGATGATGATGGATTCCAGGCGAGATATATATATGTATTGTGTATGAGTACGCCGACAGTGAGGTGGGATGCCACGGGCGCGTCACATGGTTATATTTTACACTTATAGCTATCGGCAGTGATGGGGGATTCCACGGGCACGCTTTGATATTGTGTGACTTGATCGCGTCCCGCAGTTGGGGGGTAGTATACGTCCTCCATAAAGGGTCGGATTATGTTATGAAAGATAAGTAAGTTATATGGTAATGAACTTGACGATTTTTCCCAAGTATGTACGTAAGAAAGTGACTATAACTTTTACTGAAAAATGGGAAAAGATAATTAAGGAACGATTAAGTTCACGAGATGGTAATGACACGCAGGATCCGTATGTACCCTTTTTATACTTGCCGTCATTCTTTGTACGCTTATGATTTGTTTATCAGACTTATTTTCCGCTCCATATTCGCACTTTTGTTATCGGCTTCTTCTGGGATCGCGTTCATGCCCGCAGTTTTAGGTACACAGTGGTGATCCTCGCTCTTAGGATCTCTGATCGCTGGGAAAAAGCTCCATTTGCTCCGAGGCTTATCTCTTCGCATGCTTTTTCCCGAGGTTGTAGATTCATGTATATTCGTGGTATGGCGGGCCCTGTCCGCCACGATTGTTATGTTAAAACTCTAGAGGTGCAGAGTCACATATCGGGTCGATTTGTAAAGGAATGGAGGCAACTGCTTCGGTTGTACATATGTATGTCCAAGAAGGTAGCCCTACCGGCTAACCTGTTGTTTTACTTCGTTTGTTTTATTTTGTAAGTTTCATGTATGTTTCGCGAATTTTCTCTGATGTATACCTGTAAGGGTGCCCAGGTAGGGCACCACCGCGCCCGGCCGGTCGTGACAAAAGTGGTATCGAGCGATTAGTCCTCGGAAAGTGTCTGAGGCATCGTGTCTAGTAGAGTCTTGATTATCGGTGTGTTGCACCACATCTATAATCAGGAGGCTGCAAGACATTTAGGATTGGTTTCCATTCTTCTCTCGTTGAGATCGTGCAGTAGAGTTGTCCTAGTAGGTTGAATCCTCTCTGACCCTTCTTATGTAATGATTATGCCTCCACTGGGCGATCGGGGCCAGAAGGGCAAGGCAGCGGCGAGGCGCTAGTGGTACGCAGAGGGTTACAGACTCGGCACGAACTATGCCCGAGGTAGTAGGCGGATCGGCGAGCTCGGCCATGCCACGGTATTAGAGAGCCGAGCGGCGGTAGCTCGAGGTTCCGTGCACCCGAGCCTCCGCCCGCAACTGGGCGAGTTTAGAGATTATGGAGAATGATCGGACTATTGACTAGCATAGTGGTGGGGCAGCGCCGGCGAGCAGTAGCTAACCCAGAGCCGGCGGTTTGAGGATTCGGATTTTCGGGTTGTAGTCCACCCGAGTTTTATGGTTCGAGATCCGAGAAGATCCTCAAGAGTTCGTTCAGCCTACAATGGACTATGCAGTGCTTAGGGCCTCGGATCTGAGTCGGTTGTGTTAGCTTTACCGTTACGCGATATTGCGTTGAACTGGTTTGAGTCTGGCACCGCCGAGAGGTGTGGGTGCTCGTCCGGCCATTTGGGATGAGTTCACGGAGGCCTTTCTTGATTACTTTTGCCTCTTGAAATGAGGAGAGCCCGTGTTGATAGGTTCTTGTCATTGAGGCGAATGGGAGGACCATCGTGAATACAACCCGAGTTTGAGTCGTTGGCGGTATGCGCACACTATTGTGGGCTGATATGGCGACAGAGTTCACCGCTATGTGATGGGCTGGACCATTACATGATTCTGCGTGCACGGAGAGCCGCCCTTCACCCGTATGGATATTGCGAATGCGAGCTTATGCGCGAGGATAGAGGGCGAGAGAGAGAGAGGGTCACTAGACTCGGCCACCAAGAGGCTGGGACAGCAGGTTCCAGTGGCAATTCACGAGGCGGACAAATTTCAAAGCAGAGTAGGTCCACTTTTCACCGACACGAGTGCTCCTTCCCGCCTTCCGCCGAGGTTTGGTCGCCGGAATATTCGGGAGCAGTCGTGGGCTCGAGGCTCTGAGTTCAGATGTTCGAGGATAGTAGCTGTGGAAGCCACCTTTGCCGGTGGTCACCGTAGTAGATTCCATTTTGGGAGTGTCGTACTACTGACAATTGTTATGCTTTGCGGCAGGCCATTTCGTGAGAGACTGTCCACCGCAGGTGGCACCGGTGGGATAGCGCGATCTTCATCGATCGATTCGGGTTCTTCGCCTTCCATAGCTAGGCATGATGTTTATGCACCGGCAGGCCGTGACAGAGGTCGTGGTGGAAGTTCCCAGTTTTAGCGGTCCTTTGAACCGCCTATATGATTTCAGGTATGTCTTTGGCCCTTTAGAAACTTGTATGCATGATGAAGTTGTGGTATGTTTAAGTGTCATGAACAGATTATATTGAGACTATGTATATGTTAGAAGGAGTTGGAAGTACGAAAAGATAATCTCTTTTGGGCTTATGATGGACGGATATGCGTGTGTAAGGTATTAGGGCCATGTGTGGCATTATTGGTATGTCGGGGTGGTAAAAGGAAACTATGTCGCTAATTATAAGTTTGACTCCGAAAGAACATTCGGGGACGAATGTTCCTAAGGGGGGAAGAATGTTACACCCCGTATTTGCAGGCATGTTTTAAAGAACGTACGTGAGAATCCCAAATGCTAAGATTAGAGACTTGAAAAAATTTTATAGGAATTATGGAATTTTTTCGGAAAACGTAATATTGTGACGAATGGGAGGGCGACACGTGTCACCCCCCCCCTTATTGGATGTCTTGGACGAAATTACATGGGCACAAGGGTCATTTGACCCTTGTTAGGAAGACAAGTCTTGCAAGTAGTAAAGCTTGACATGTTTGACTTAGTCAATGGGTCCACAAGGCTTGATATTTAAGAGAACCTCATCCTAGCCACCCATTTGTACACATATTGACCCTCCATGTTACTTTATAATACTACTAGTAGTGAGACAAGTTCCACACTTAGCCAAATTTTCAAGAGAATTGGAAGAACAAGAGCCATAGCTCTCGGGTTCATCAAGGAAAAGAAAGAAATTTTTTTGTTTCTTGTCCAATAAGCTCCACACTTTAAACCAAGGTTCATGAGGGTATTGTAAGTGTATCTCAATAGAAAAATTCCGGAAAAAGATAGTTGTCGTATTAGTCGCAAGGTGAAAACCTAGTTGCTTTTCTAGGTTTTGATTGGAAGTTTTAAGAGAAGTGGTTTGTGATATTCTAAGGGTCTCAAGTGGTGGATTGAAGTGTCTAGAAGAAGCTCTAAGTGCTAAGGAGCGACTTCGGATTTGGAGTTGGACTAAGAATCGTTGAGGTAATAATCTTGGCTCTTAAGCGTTACAAGATTATGTATTGTTGTTAGATTTACATATTTGCTAGCATGAAGTTTATGTGTTGAAGTTTTATAAGTGTTATGGATTGTTGTAGCCTAAAATCCGAAATGACATATTAGCCATTTGTAGTTGGATTACAATTTGGTCGTATTTAGAATCGTCGCATGTTACTTACTTGAAGATTATAATAGTTTTAATCGATTGCGACTTAATATCATGTTATGCTAACAACTTGGATTGAAAAGGAAATTGGATAAGAATTGGTAGTGTTGTATCTCAATATTGCCGAAATTGGCCTAGTAGTTTGTATTAGTTGATATCAATTATGGGGCAGAATTTTACACGTCTAGTAGGCGTGTAATCCCCTATTGTTAATTGCATTGGTTGGGCCTTAAATGTGACGTGTTTGGTTATTGAATTCGGCCTTGAAAAAGGTGGCAAAGTATGTAGAAACAAAGGAAGTGCTGTCCGATTTTCCGTAGAATTTAGTAACTTAGCACTTAGAATATTCTACGTTTGAAGTAAGAGGTTAATGGACGTATTGTAGCCATTATAGGTTGAAGTACTAAGTATTGTGTATTCTACTTGAAGGATGGAATAACTATCAAGGTTGAAGTACTTTGGAGCATTTTGCTACTTGTCGATAATCGTCGCGAGGTATGTGAACCTCTTCCTTCCTTTGGCATGATTCTATGTATGGAATATACATGTGGTATTATTTCATGTTTCCTTCTACTCTTAGAAGTTAAGAGGTGTGTATGTGATTTACTCTATGTAAAGATTATGTCAAAGTTATCCTAAGTCCTTACCGAGTCTTATGGGGGATGTTGGTAAGAGTCGTTAGGAGGTACTTTAGAGCCAAGTTGACTTGGCTAATTTATGGCACAAATGAGAATAAGTATCGAGCAAGCCATTGCAGCGTTAATAAAGGAAAATGTAATGACAATTGATTATATTAAAATGAGTAGAATTCTCCATCTGCATAGAAGCTAAGATAAGACAAAATTGTATTACATTTTCTAGATCATGGCTTCTTTAATAAGATCGTTATAATCAAGTATAATCTACTCACACTCATAAGGCATATGTGCTTAACTTAAAGAATTTACGTTATGAAGTTTAAGACTGTGAACCTTAGACTCATAAAAGGTTAAGAGACTAATTGTATTTTGAAAGTTAAGAGAATTGATTTGAAAGTATATAATACTTGGTTTTAAAAAGTATAAGTCTCTTGGTTATAAAAGGAATGAGTTTGTCTAAAACCATAAAGGGTTATAACGGCTTTATGGGAAGTTGGTTATAACGGCTTTATGGAAGGTTAAGAGAATGGTTTTCTCTAATAAGGTAAACAAAGGAATAACTTGAATTAAGGAAGGGCAATTTGATTTAAAGGTATCACTTGCTTAAAGCTTTAAAGTAAGGGTCACTTGATTTAGAAGCCGAGACATGTATTTCTAAAGTATTGTGACTTATGTGAAATGTAAACAAGCCTTGATACTACGGGTGTTAGTATCTTGGGGTTTTATATGAAAATGAGTCTTTTGAAAAGAATGTAAGCACGTAGTACTTTGGGTTAAATTCCCGGATTTTTATGTGTGAAACGGAAGTGCCATGAGTTTATAAAAATGGAAGTCTAAAGGTTTAATGAACTTGCCTATGTTTGCTTGTGATAGCTTTGAGTGCAAGTATTATATGTCTATGTTGTCGTGTCTCTCAGTTGGAGGGCCGGCTGTCTTGTTGTAAGTTTACTTGGACGCATCGGTGATGTGGGATTCCACGTATGCTTCCATTATGATTGATCCTTGGACATGCTTATACGATGTGGGATTCCGGCATGGGACCGTGAGGCGGGTTAGATTCGGTTGTTTTATTACCCATGGCCATGCTTATACGATGAGGGATTCCGGGGCATGCGACCATGCTATGTACGACTATTACTCCATGGGCTAGCTCCCCATGAAGACATGTACACACGATGAGGGATTCCGGGGGCATGTTATATTATTACTCCATGGGCTAGCTCCCCATGAAGACCTGCACCTACGATGAGGACGCCGAGGGCACGTTATGGCCACGCTTATACGATGAGGATTAGGGATTCCGGCACGCGTTATATATATATATATATATATATATATATATATATATATATATGTGTGTGTTGTATATGTGTACGCCGACAGTGAGGTAGGATGCCACGGGCGCGTCACATGGTTATATGTTACACTTATAGTTGTCGGCGATGAGGTGGGATTCCACGCGGGAGATATATATATGTATTGTGTATGCGCACGCGGTGAGGGGATGCCACGGGCGCCACATGGTTATATTTTACACTTATAGTTGTCGGCGGTGATGGGGATTCCACGGGCACGCTTTGATATTGTGTGACTTGATCGCGTCCCAGATTGGGCCGGGTAGTATATGCGTCCCTCCATAAAGGGTCGGATTATGTTATGAAAGATAAGTAAGTTATATGGTAATGAACTTGACGATTTTTCCCAAGTATGCGTAAGAAAGTGACTATAACTTTTCTTGAAAAATGGGAAAAGATAATAAGGAACGATTAAGTTCACGAGATGGTAATGACACGGTAGGATCGTATGTACCTTTTTATACTTGCCCGCATTCTTTTATACGATTATTATTTGTTTCGTACCTTATTTTCCGTTCCATATTCGATTTTGTTGTTATCGACTTCTTCGGCTGCGTTCATGCCCGCAGTTTTAGGTACAGGTTGGTGATCCTTGCTCTTAGGATCTCGGTTCAGTTTTTGGGAAAAAGCTCCATTTGCTCCGGAGGCTTATCTCTTGGTACGGTTTTTCCTGAGGTTGTAGATTCATGTATATTCAGGGGTATGGCGGGGCCCTGTCCCGCCACAGTTGTTATGTTAAAACTCTTAGAGGTCTGTAGTCACATATTGTGGGTCAGTTTGTAAAGGAAAGGAGGCAACTGCTTCGGTTGTATATATGTATGTCCAGGAAGGTAGCCCTACCGGCTAACCTGTTGTTTTACTTCGTTTGTTTTATTTTGTAAGTTTCATGTATGTTCCGCTGATTTTCTCTGATGTATATCTGTAAGGGTGCCCAGGTAGGGCACCAGTCGCGGGCCCGGGGTCGGGTCGTGACTTGGTGATTGATTTTCGGGCCTTGAAAAATGTTGAAAAGTACGTAGAAACAAAGGAAGTGCTGCCCGATTTTCCGTAGAATAAGAGACCTTACACTTAGTATGATTCTACGTTAAAAAGTGAGGAGTTGATAGACATATTATGATTAATATAGGTTGAAGTACTACGAGTAGCGTACTCTACTTAAAGGATGGAATAACTATCAAGGTTGAAGTACTTTGGAGCATTTTGCTACTTGTCGATAATCATCGCGAGGTAAGTGAACCTCTTCCTTCTTTTGGCATGATTCTATGTATGAAATATACATGTGGTGTTATTTCATGATTCCTTCTACTCTTAGAAGTTAAGAGGTATGTATGTTTATTTACTCTATGTAAAAGTTATGTCTAAGTTATCCTAAGTTCTTACCAAGTCTTATGGGGGATGTTGGTAAGAGTCGTTAGGAAGTATTTGGAGTCGAGTTGACTTTGCTAATTTACTGCACGAATGAGAATAAGTATCGAACAAGCCATTGCAGCGTTAATAAAAGAAAATGTATCGACAATCAATTATATTAAAATGAGTAGAATTCTCCATCTGCATAGAAACTAAGATAAGACAAAATTGTATAATATTTTCTATATCATGGCTGCTTTAATAAAATCATTATAAACGAGTATAACTTATTCACAACGCATAAAAGTATATGTTACTTAATTTAAAGAGTTTACGTTATGAAGTTTTAAGACTATGAACCTTGAATTCTTTAAAGGTTAAGAGACTTTATTTTTCAAGTTATGGGACTTGATTCTTAAAGGAAGGAATGACTTGACTTAAAAGTATAGAATACTTGATTTGAAAAGTATTGATTTCTTGATATTCTAAAGATAAGAGACTTGATTTCTAAAGTTAAGAAACTTGATTTTATAAAGATAAGAGATGTGAAGTATTTTGAATGTTATGTAACTTGATTTGAAAGTATAAGTCTCTTGGTTATAAAAAGAATGAATTAGTCTAAGACATAAAGAGTTATAACGGCTTTATGGGAAGTTAGTTATAACGGCTTTATGAAAGGTTAAAAATGTCCTAGTTTCTAAAGTATAAAGTTAGTATAACAGCTTTATGGGAAATTGGTTATAACAACTTTATGGAAGGTTAAAAGAATGGTTTTCTCTAGTAATGTAAACAAAGAAATGACTTGAAATAAAGAAGGGCAATTTGATTTAAAGGTATCAATTGCTTAAAGTTTTAAAGTAAGGGTCACTTGATTTAGAAGCCTAGAAATGAAATTCTAAAAATGTAGTGACTTGTTTGAAATGTAGACATGCCTTAATACTACGGGTGTTAGTATCTTGGGGTTTTATATGAAAAGGAGTCTTTTGAAAAGAATGGAAGTACGTAGTACTTTGTGTTAAATTCCCGGATTTTTATGTGAAACGAAAAGTGCCTTGAGTTTATAAAATGAAATTCATTTTTGTATGATAATGAAAGTCTAAAGATTTTATTAACTTACCTATGCTTGCTTGCGATAGCCTTGAGTGCAAGTATTATATGTTTACGCTGCCGTGACTCTCAGTGGGAGGGCCGACTGTCTTGTTGTGAATTTATTTGGAAGTACCGACAGTGAAGGAGGCTTCCACGGGTATGCTTCCATTGTGATTGTTCCTTGGACATGCTTATACGATGTGGGATTCCGGGGCATGCGACCAGTATGCGGGTTAGATTCCCGGATTGTTTTTATTACTCCTTGGACATGCTTATACGATGTGGGATTTCGGTGCATGCGACCAGGAGGCGGGTTAGATTCCCGGATTGTTTTATTTCTCCTTGGACATGCTTATACGATTTGGGATTCCGGGGCATGTGACCATGTTGGATATTGTTATTCCATGGAATAGCTCTCCATGAGGTTTAGTGACGCGAGATGGTGCAGTAGTTAACCGTACTTGCCCGATCGATGGTAGCGAGATAGTGCAGTAGTTAGATTTCGTACTTGCCCCCGTCTCTTCTATGACACAGTTTGGTTCGGTAGACTCTGGTAGATAGCTTTCGCACATCCCCCGGTCATATCTCGTGACGGCAGGCTGGATCTGGTAGTTGGCTTTCGTACTTGCCCCAGTCAGTTGTTGACGCAGGCTGGATCTGATAGTTGATTTTCGTACTTGTCCCGATAAGTTTTATGATGCAGGCTAGATCTGGTGGTTCGCTTTCCTACTTGGCCCGTACAGTTTTTATGACACAGGTGGGACATGGTGTTCATGTATACTTATTGGTGTTATATTATATCATGGACTGCCGGTAGTGAGGAAGGAATTCCACGGGCATGATTGATATTATTGGCGTGAGACCCATGGTTATATGTGAGTAATGACTTTGAGGGCATGCGTCCCTGACTTGACAACATGACTGCTTATATATTGTGTACTGTAGTTTGGTTATCATACATGTCTCCTGTTTTATATAGACTGTTATGATTTCATTATAATATTTTCAGTTTCACATACTTGGTACATATTTCAAATCTTGACCTCGCCCGAGTGCGTTAAATCTTGTAGGTTGAGGTACATAGCTTGCTGATCCTCATTCTTAGGATCACTGTTCAGCTGGTTGGAAAGATCCATTATTTCGGAGGCTTTGTATTTTGGTACAGTTTCCCTAAGGTTGTAGGTTTATGTACATTCAGGGGTATGGCGGGGCCCTGTCCCGTCACAGTTGTTATGTCAAAAATTCTTAGAGGTCTGTAGTCATATCTTGTGGATTGGGTTGTGTAAAGAATAAAAAAAAAGAGGTAACTGCTTTTTGGGTTACGTGTATATTTTTGGAAGGTGGCCTTATCGGGTAGCCTGTTATTTATTTCTTGTTAAGTTTATGTATGTTCCGCTGATTATCTCTGATGTATACCTATAAGGGTGCCCAGGTAGGGCATCAATCGCGGGCCCGGGGTTGGGTCGTGACAAAAGTGGTATCAGAGCAGTTAGTCATCGGAAAGTGTCTACAGACCGTGTCTAGTAGAGTCTTGATTATCGGTGTGTTATGCACCACATCTATAATCAGGAGGCTGCCGGACATTTAGGATTGGTTTCCATTCTTCTCACTCTGAGATCGTGCGATAGAGCTGTGTTGTTAGGGTCGTCTCTCCCTAACAAGTTATGTTGATTGCAGCTATGAGAAAGGCAGCAGTGACCCAGGAAGGATTATGCGTATCCAGGTTGGTAATAATTGTTGTACAGTCGGTATTATGACATACAGCTATACAGAGTTATGTATGAGGGTCAGACGCGTGTTGCCTAGAATGATTTTAGATTACCAGGATTTGGTAAGGACTAAATAGATACCGGGAAGGTATGAAACAGTTAATGAATTCTCGCCAAGGTCTTATGTTTTATTTTGAGATAATTGGGAAATGATGAGTTGTCTGATAGGGTAATGAACCCTTAAGAAGTCATGGTAAGGAACTTAATGGAATGCCATGTTAATAGATTAAGCTACGTGGTAGGCTTAAGAGAATTGTACGGATGAGATCCGTATGGAGTAAGTAATGGTTGTTGTGATCAAGACAACACGATTATGGTATTATGAGAAGTTATTGTACCCGTTCTGAGGAGTAAGGTAGGCTTGGAGCATGGAAATTGCGAGCCTAAGAATATTGATAACCGCCGAGACCTTAGGTATATAAGGCCTTCTCGGGCAATAAGATTTTATTCAGACTAAGGGTAAGAGTTAAGTGCGACGGTGGGTCGGGTTGAGGACCTATTACGGGTCGCCCCATATCCTGAAATGGAGTGAGATCAGTTGGTAGTAGTTAAAGCTCGTGGCCAGTCACGAGTGCAAGGCCCAAGTCTAGTTAATTGTTTCTGGGTTCGTGGGCGCGTTCCACCAGTCGTGAGCGGAAATGGCCTTATATTGTTTAATAGTGACTCAAGATTGGAGGCGAGAATCGGTATGGAGGTTATGTAAGTATGCTAGTATAAGTTGGAGTACATAAATAATACAACGATGAAAGTGTAGAATCGCCGATTGGTTGGTTCCACGTGGCGAGTTCGGATAATTGGCGGACTTGATTCGTGAAGTGTGGATAAGGCGAAGCTTATCTAGGAAAGATTTTTAGTAAGCTCAGAGTCAGCAGAAGCTTTATGCAGATGAACGACGTCGACACTTGGAGTTCAGGTTGACATTTTAGTATGAGTATTGTTATGTGGCCGTGTGTGGTATATTTTGTATGAAGGGTGTAGTAAAAGGAGACTATGTCGCTATGTAATTAGATTGGACTCCGAAAGAACATTCGGGGACGAATATTTCTAAGGGGGGAAGAATGTTACACCCCGTAATTCCAGGACATGAATAATAATAGATGCGAGAACATAAGACTTGAAAATTGGTACGAAAGAAAGAATTGTTTTTCCGAAGGAAAATCTTCCGAACTTCGGAAAGAAAAAATGTTCGTTGATGAGAATTAGATTCTTAGAATACATTATTTGAGGAGTATGGAATTTAATATCATTGTGGAAATTTATTTTACGGATTTGGTCACGTAGGGCCCACCCGAGAAATTTTACGTTTTGTGGGGCCCACGAGGGTTACGAGATTTTATGGATGAATGGGAGTGTGACACGTGTCACCCCTACATAGGCTTGTTCGAAATATACCAAGGGTATAATGGTCAATGACTAAGGAAGATGATCATGTATTGACAAGCTTGAGATTATTGACTAAGTCAACTTGCCCACTTGATAGATATTAAATCTCCTTCATCCTAGCCACACAAATGTTGTAATCTTGACCCTCCATTGTTTTATATATACTACACTAGTAGCAAGACAAGTCTTCAACACTTAGAAAAAATTGAGAAAACTTTGAGCTTGTATGTGAAGCTCTCGGGTTTGAGCTAAAAAGAACACAAAATATTTTCAATTGTTGTCCAATATTCACAAGACTTTAACCCAAGGTTCCTAGGGGTATTTTAAGGATATCTCAATAGAAAGATCTCAGAAAAACGACGTTTTCACGTTAGTCGCAAGGAGAAAACCTAAGGTGTTCTTCAACTTTGAAGATGAAACTTGAAGAGGAGTTCTTCACAAGCTTCTAAGGAGTGCTTGGAGCGGATTGGAACATAAGAAGAGGAGCTAAAAGTTCTTAAGGATCGACTTTTACGCTTGGACATTATTAGGGCTTATTGAGGTAAAATCTTCACCTTCTTAATGTAATTGAAGATTACATGTTATAGTAGTTAAGAAATGAGCATGTGGTATATATATTGAAGTTTGAAAAGATTTGGATCATGTCGACATGTTAAAACCAAAAAATGGACAAGTTAGCCATTAATGTTGTAATTAATTTGGACGGTAGTTACAATCGTCGCATGTTAAGGAAGATGATTTATAGTTGTTATAATTGTTATTATGTATATAACATGTTGGAATAACAACTTGGATTAAAAAGGAATTGAACGGAAATTGACATTGTTGTTGATATGGATGGAAGCCGAGAATGGCTTAACTTGTAGGACAATTTTATATTAATTGTGGGGCAGAATTTTACACATCCTGTTAAGGCGTGTAATCCCCTTTGTATTTTCTGAATTGTTGGGCCTTAAATTTGGCGTTTGGTTATTGATTTCCGGGCCTTGAAAAAGGTGGAAAAGTACGTAGAAACAAAGGAAGTGCTGCCCGATTTTCCGTAGAATAAGAGACCTAGCACTTAGTATGATTCTACGTTAATAAGTGAGGAGTTGATAGACATGCTATGATTAATATAGGTTGAAGTACTACGAGTAGCGTTTTCTACTTAAAGGATGGAATAGCTCAAGGTTGAAGTACTTTGGAGCATTTTGCTACTTGTCGATAATCGTCGCGAGGTAAGTGAACCTCTTCCTTCTTTTGACATGATTTTATGAATGGAATATACTTGTTGTGCTATTTCATGACTCCTTCCACTCTTAGAAGTTAAGAGGTATGTATGTTGATTTACTCTATGTAAAAGTTACGTCTAAGTTATCCTAGGTTCTTACCAAGTCTTATGGGGGATGTTGGTAAGAGTCGTTAGGAAGTATTTGAAGTCGAGTTGACTTTGCTAAGTTACTGCACGTATGAGAATAAGTATCGAACAAACCATTGCAGCGTTAATAAAAGAAAATGTATCGACAATCAATTAAATTAAAATGAGTAGAATTCTCCATCTGCATAGAAACTAAGATAAGACAAAATTGTATTACATTTTCTAGATCATGGATGCTTTAATAAGATCGTTATAAACAAGTATAACTATTTACAACGCATGAAAGTATATGTTACTTAATTTAAAGAGTTTACGTACGAAGTTTTAAGACTATGAATGTCACGACCCGACCTCGGGCCCGTGACTGGTGCCTTACCCCGGGCACCCTAGTGATACAACATCAGAGAAAATCAGGGGAAATAAAACTTAAACATGAAACAAGATAAAATAAGAAACAGGCTAACCAAAACGGTTACCTTTCTGCATATATATATACCTGAACAGTTAAATCCTTTTACAAACCCTGCCCACAACAGTACTACAGACCTCTAAGAATGTAACAATAACTATGACGGGACAGGGCCCCGCCATACCCCTGAATGTACAAGTAACTACACTGACAGGGGACTATACCAAAGATGAGCCTCCGGAGAAACGGAGCTTCCCAAAGCTGAATCATGATCCTATGAGCGAGGATCCACGATGTACCTCGGCACGTGGCATAAACGCAGCCGAAGGAGGTCAAGACAACAGTACCAAGTATGGAACTGAAAATCGTAATGAAATCACATTTCATCATTTTATAAAACCATTTTGCGATAAAGTAATTATGCCAAGTAAGGGCGCGTATCCCCGAATAATCACTCACGCATAACTATGGGTCTCACGCCCATAATATCACTCATGCCCGTGGAACTCATTCCTCATGCCGTGATACATGATGCAAAACAACACCCGTATGTGAACACGAACACTAGATCTGCTGCGTCGTCAAACCGACGGGCGAGTAGAATAGCCCATACCGGTTCCAAAGCTAGTCATATCCCTTCACGGCAAGGTGCGGAAGCCAACTACGGATCAAAAGCTAGCCACGCAACTGGCGAGGCAAGTACCATAGGCGAGCGTGCCTAGCCTACCGTCTCACGAGATATGGCCGAGGCAAGTATCTCTAGCTATCTACCGTAGTCTGCGATACGAGAAATGACCAGACAAGTATCTAAAGTGTGCACGAACCACGTGTACAAATCAAGCCCGTGATCGCCGTCATCGCGGCAAGCTTCATGGATTAGCGGTCCATGGACAAATAACATAATCCTCACAATGACGCGTGCCGCATCTTACCTCGGAAGCATGGCCATGAAACCATCCTTTGGGCCGTGGCGTGGATCATCCATCGCGTCGGCATGTCCAAAGGAAATAACAAGATAATACTCAAAGTGGGCGCGTACTGCGTGGACCATCCAACGTGTCGATATGTCCAAGCAATCAATCGATAAGCCGGTCCTCCCAGAGAACCGCGGTATACGTAATCAAAACACTTACACAACAAAGGCTATCACAACAAGCATAGGCAAGTTCAATGTACTTTCATTTTATATCAACAATCCGGGTTTCAACCGCACAATCCTCCATCCTGTCATTCTTTCAAAAGACCCTTTTTACGTAAAAGATACTAATACTCGTAGAATCAAAAACCCCATTTCCTTTTCAAACCAAATTACTTTACTTTCGTAAAAACCTGTACAAGACTTTTAAAATCAAGTACTGTATACTTTGTAAACCAAGTGCCTTTATTTTTAAACAACATCAAGTATACTCTTTAAAACTCAAATACTTACTCTTTTCGAAACAAGTAACCTATACTTAAATCAAGTTACTTCTCTTTTCCCGAAAACAAGTCGTTATAAGTCAAGTCTCTTATCTTTCAAGATCAAGTCTCTTAACTTTCAAAATCAAGTCGTTTTACTGTCAAAACCAAATCTTTCTTTTATCCTCATAAAGTCGTTATAACTAACTTCCCATAAAGCCATTATAACACTTTATGTTTTAAACAAACAAAATTCATTTCACACACGTACGTCTACCGTACTATATAGTTCACAACAATCATGCTCAAGAGTATAGGAAGAATCACATACCTTTTTAGCTTAAACCACAAGCCAAGTCAAGTATGCGCGTGAAGATCCACCTATAACAACCACAATATATCTATCAATCTCTAGTTCTCTTGTAGCATAATCTAAGCAAGCAGTTCCCTATTCTACGGAAAATTCGGCGCCTCCCCGCTATCACATAAATCTCCTCCTACCAAGGCGCTACTGTGCCAACAACTCGAGGATTACACGCCTAACCTGGCGGGTACAATTACCTTCACAATAATACTACACAAGTCTCTGTAAATGCAGTCAATGTAAATACAGTTCAATCCTTTATAATCATCCTTCCAATATAATATACTCAAGTATAACTACTACAACATGTAATATCCAATTACAATAGGGGCGTAGATTACCTCGATAAGCCCAAAATTATCCAAGATTATAAGTCGATCCTGAGCAACGTTTAGCTCCAATTCCTTACGCTCCAACCCGCTCCAAGCGACCCTTAGAAGTTTCTAAACAACTTCTCTAAACACTTCAACCAAGTTATGAAGATTTTTCTAGGGTTTCGTTTTGCGACTATTGGAATAAAGTAGTATTTCCGGGCTCCTAGTATTTGAAATAACTTTGGAATACTACTAGGGATACTAGGCCAATGTATTTGGGATTATACAATAATACTCCAAGTATTTCTACACAAGTGGGGGAGGGTTGGACGAAATAACTAAAGGGAGGGAGTATTTTTGCTATAGAAAAACTTCAAGTGTGGGATGAATTAGTCTTCAACCTTAAGGGGGTATTTATAGAAGAAACAAGGACCAAGATCAATGTAAGTGTAGGGTCAAGATTGGGCCATGTGTGTGTGGGTCCCACCACACCACATGGCCAACGAAATTGCTAGACAAGTGGCTTGCCACTTGTTAGGTCATTTCGGCCAAGGGACAAGTGTCTAGCCACTTGTCCCACCATTTCGGCCAAGGTGCCACATGGGGGTGACACGTGTCGCCCCCCGACTCGTCCAAAATATTACGTCTTCCGAAAATATCCAAAATATCGAAAATCTCAAAAACAAAGCGGGCCCCACAAAACCGTAAATTTCTCCCGTGGGCCCCACGTGACCATTTCCGAAAATAAAATCTCATAATTCTAATATAATCCAAGAAGCCCAAATACCAAATCTGGGAATCCAATTCCCATTAACGAACCTTTTTCCTTCACAAAAACCGGAAACTTTTCCGTCGAGAAATCACATCTTTCTTTCTTTCCAAAATTTCTGTCGTATTCTCGTACGTACGTCCTCACATACATACCCTGGAACTACGGGGTATAACAATGAACCTTAAATACTTAAAAGGTTAAGAAACTTTATTTTTCAAGTTATGTGACTTGATTCTTAAAGGAATAAATGACTTGATTTAAAAGTATAGAATACTTGTTTTGGAAAGTATGGATTTCTTGACATTCTAAAGATAAGAGACTTGAAATTCTAAGTTAAGAAACTTGATTTCTAAAGTTAAGAGACTTGAAGTATTTTGAAAGTTATGTAACTTGATTTGAAAGTATAAGTCTCTTGGTTATAAAAAAAGATGGAATTAGTCTAAGGCATAAAGTTAGTATAACGGCTTTATGGGAAGTTGGTTATAATAACTTTATGGAAGGTTAAAAGAATGGTTTTCTCTAGTAATGTAAACAAAGAAATGACTTGAAATAAGGAAGGGTAATTTGATTTAAAGGTATCAATTGCTTAAAGTTTTAAAATAAGGGTCACTTGATTTAGAAGCCGAGAAATGTATTTCTAAAAATGTAGTGACTTGTTTGGAATGTAGACATGTCTTGATACTACTGGTGTTAGTATCTTGGGGTTTTAATATAAAAAGGGTTCTTTTAAAGCAACGGAAGTACGTAGTACTATGGGTTAATGTCACGACCCGACCTCGGGCCCGTGACTGGTGCCTTACCCCGGGCACCCTAGTGATACAATCATCAGAGAAAATCAGCGGAAATAAAAACTTAAGCATGAATCAAGACATAAAATAAGCAATAGGCTAACCAAAACGGTTACATTCATGTATATATATATCAAAATTGAACAGTTAAATCCCTTACAAACCCCGCCACACTTGTGATTTACTGCACTTACGAATTTTATAACAACTATGACGGACGGGGCCCGCCATACCCCTGAATGTACAAGAACCTACAACTCGTGGAATCATACAAAAGATAAGCCTCGGAGAAACGGAGCTTCCCAAAACGCCGAATGTGATCCTATGGCGAGGATAAACAACCGGTGTACCTCTACTGCGGCGTGACGCGGCCCGAAGGAGGTCGATCTGGCCCGGTACCAAGTATGTGGCGAAAATCAGTAAATGAAATCATAATAGTCTATATAAAGCGGGAGACATGTATGATAACCAAACTACAATACCTGACATATAAGTAGTCATGTCAAGTCGGGGACTCACGCTCAAAGTCATCACTCAAAATATAACAACGGGTCTCACGCCACAACATCAATCATGCCGTGGAATTCCTTCCTCACCGCGTGATCTATGATATAACAACACGAGAGTACACATGAACACCGTGTCCGCGTGTCTTAAAACCGTCTGCGGCAAGTACGAAGCGGTACGTAACCTACCGTACAACAATACTAAATAACTATATCACGAAGGCGACACGCGTGGCAAGTGCGATAGCCTCTACCAGATCCTCCTGCGCCACGTGGCGGCGGGGCAAGTAACGAGCTAACCACGGATCACAACCGTAAGTCACGAAACCGTCCAAACACCGACTCGCGAAGGCGACACGTGGCAAGTCGATAGCCTCTGCAGATCCTCCTGCGCCACGTAGGCGACGGGGCAAGTAACGAGCTAACCACGGATCACAACCGTAAGTCACGATACCGCGCGAAGGCGACACGTGGCAAATGCGATAGCCTCTACGAGATCCACTGCGTCACGTGGTAGCGGCAAGTAACTAGGCTAACCACGGATCACAACCGTAAGTCACGAGACTTCGCCACAAAACTGAACGGGGCAAGTACGAAGGCTAACTAACAGATACCAAAGCCGAATCAGCCACGACCGGGGCAAGTACGAGAGCCAACTACCAGATACCAAGGCCGAATCAGTAAAAAACCTCATGGAGGGCTAGTCCATGGAATAACAATAATGGTCACATGCCCCCGGAATCCTTCATCGATGTAGACATGCCCATGTGATAATAATAATGGAAGCATACCCGTGAAATCCTCCGTCACTGCCGGTACCTCCAAGTAAGTTCACAACAAGTCAGCCGGCCGTCCATCGAGAGACGCGGTGATATAGAAATACAATACTTGCACAACAAAAGCTATCACAACTAGCATAGGCAAGTTCAACATACTTTTAGACTTTCATTAACATGTAAATTGATTCACCATTTATATATACTCAAGTATTCCCATTTTGTGCCAACATTCCGGGTTTTAACCCTAAAGTACTACGTACTTAAATTCTTTCAAAAGATCCATTTATTTTTACAAAAGTCATACGATACCCATAGTATCAAAAATAGAGTATTATTATTTCAAGTAAACAAAAACCCTTTCCACACCTTCTTTTGAAATAAACCAAGACAATACCATGCTTTCTTTTTAAACCAATTTAAGACAAAACCATGCCTTCTTTTTAAACCATTTTAAGACAAAACCATGTCTTTCTTTTAAACCAAAACATTTTAATTCCTCAAGTCTCCTTTCTTTTAGAAATCAAGTTCCTTACTTTGGAATTTAAGAAAAACCAATACTTGTTATTAATGATCTTATTATTATTAAAGCAACCATGATCTAGGAAATGTAATACAATTTTGTCTTATCTTAGCTTCTATGCAGATGGAGGTTTCTACTTGTTTTAATATAATTAATTGTCATTAAATTTTCCTTTATTAACGCTGCAATGGCTTGTTCGATACTCATTCCCATTTCCGAAATCAATATGACATTATTCTTTAAAAACCAAGTACTCATTACTCACGAATGAGGTTTCACAACTTTTTTAACACAATTCAAGTCCTTAACAAATCATATCAAGTCAAATATAAGTCAAGTCTCTTATCTTTTTAAAAACAATCAACCATTCTTTTACCTACATAAAGTCGTTATAATTAACTTCCCATAAAGCCATTATAACACTTTATGTTCTAAACCAACCAAATTCATTTAGCACACGTACGTCTACCGTACTACATAGTTTACAACAATCATGCTAGAAAAGATAGGAAGAGGTTCACATACCTCGCGACGATTATCGACAATTAGAAAAATGCTCCAAGTACTATAACCTTGCTAGCCTTTTCCACCGCCAAGTAGAATACGCTACTCGTAGTACTTCCACCTATAATGGCCATAAAACGTCTATCAACTTCTCGATCCCTTTGTAGCGCAATTCAAAGCACAAGGTCATTATTCTACGGAAAATTCGGCAGAACCTCCCCCCCCCCCCCCCGTAACCACACAAAACTCCCGTTACCAAGCCAACAACTCCAAGGGGGTTACACGTCTACCCGGACGTGTACAACACTGCCCCACAATAATACTACAAGTCTACTGTAAATACAGTTCAATTCTTTATAATTATCCTTCCAATATATCTTATACTCAATTCTAAACTACTACAATATGTAATATCCAATTACAATAGGGGGACAAAGATCATTACCTCGATAAGCCCAAAATTATCCAAGATTTATAAGTCGATCCTGAGCAACGTTTAGCTCCAATTCCTTACGCTCCAACCCGCTCCAAGCAACCCTTAGAAGTTTCTAAACAACTTCTCTTAACACTTCAACCAACTATGAAGATTTTCCTAGGGTTTCACTTTGTGACTATTGGAATAAAGTAGTATTTTCGGGCTCTTAGTATAAAGATAACTTTTGGAATATTACAAGGGATTTCAAGGCTAAGGTAATTGGGACTATACCAACACTTGAAGAATTTTCTACACAAAGGGGGGGATGTTTGCACGAGAGCTTCACTAAGGGAGGGAGGGAGAATTTTGGCCTTGGAAATTATTTCAAGTGAGGGATGAAATTAAGTCTAGCAACATAAGGGGTATTTATAGAAAATCAATGGCTAGGATTTAAGCAAGTGTAAGGTGAGGATTGAGGACATGTGTGTGGGTAATTGTCACGCCCCGAACTCCGGGCCCGTGACTGGTGCCCTACCTGGGCACCCTTCTACCTTAACAATACAAGTAAACTGCGGAAATTAAATAACACCTCATTTTTTTTTAAAACAACCGTACGTGCAAGGGCAAAGCCGACAAGGCTGCCATATATACATAAACAAAAGACACTACACCGTACATGAGTCCAATCACACATATGAATACAGACCTCTAGGAGTTAAACTGAAATATGACGGGACAAGGCCATTGTACCCAGCGTACAAAGCATCTTGAAGGATATATACCAAAAGATAAACTCTGGACGGAGGAGCTATCCAAAAACCACGGCGAGGATCCTACACTGCCGATCACCGAGCTGCGTACCTAAACTGCGGCGTGAACGCGGCCCCGAAGGAGGTCGATCGAAGAATGTACCAAGTATGCGAGCGATGAAATCAGAATGAAATCATAACAGTCTAAACAAAGCGGGAGACATGTATGATAGCCAACCTACGATACAATACATAGCGATCATATCAAGTCGAGGACGCAGCCCTCAAAGTCACTACTCAAATATAACTATGGGTCTCACGCCCATAATATCAATCATGCGTGGAATCCTTCCTCACGGCGATCCGATGTAATAACACCAATCAGATACATGAACACGGTCCCACGTGTCCTAAATACCACGTGGTCTCATGCCGGAATCCACATAGTAAAAACATGACCATAGGGTAACACAAACAAATCAGGGGACATATATGATAATCAAATTACAACACATTGTGCCTTACCATGAGAGTAAGCGATGGTATCCTTCTGATATAAAATAGGAAGCTCATGATTAAAGCAGACCATCCGCGCGGTATCATTTAGCCATCCTACTCGCGGGACTATTTCACCGCGTAGGCGCGTGGACCCGCGTGAGGTATTCCTCGCATAGGACTATTTCACCGCGCGTAAGCCCTTACGGACTCGCGTGAGGTATTCTCGCATAGGTGGACCCGCGCGTAGGACTATTTCACCCGCGTAAGTCCTACGGACTCGCATGAGGTATTCGCGTCGTGGGTAGCAAATCCACGGAAATATGCAAATGCCACCAACCCGGAATGACCGGCACCGATATAACAATAGCACACAACCTGGCCATTTATTTCCGACACATAGGCAAATCCTTAATTACAAGCCAAAGTCCTTACTAAGGCACACTTAGAATAATTCTCTTTATGACCAAAGTACTTATCAAGGCACACTTAGACAAATTCTCAATTTATCAAGCCAAAGTACTAATCAAGGCATACATAGAATAATTCTCTTTTAACAAGTCAAAGTACTTATCAAGGCACACTTAGACAAATTCTCAATTTATCAAGCCAAAGTACTAATCAAGGCATACATAGAATATGTCACGACCGTTCGGGGCGTGGTAGTGCCTTACCGGCACCCAGTAGTCATACATCGAGTAATCAGTGAAACATAAAGCAAGACATGAAACGATTTATAAAACAAGACACAGTTATGTGAAAACATCGCCTTTCGGCGTATATATATAATCATGTTTTAGCGATTACATCCGACAACTGCATAACATGACTACTGCACCTCTGAAATATACAACTATGGCGGGCAGGCCCCGCCATACCTGGCTGACAAAACTATCTACAACAGGAGATCATACCAAAAGTAGAGCCTCGGAAGAGATGGAGCTCACGACCAACGTAGAGATCCTGAGGATGCGGATCTAGCACCGCTTGCCCCTGCGGCATGAACGCGGCCCGAAGAGGTCGATCTGACAAGTACTAAGTATGCGAAATCGTAAAGTACTTAAATGAAAACATATCATTTTTAAAACGGTTTACAAATATGTGTGAAACAACCAGAAACGCGCATAGTGCACATCACAAACAAAACAACAATAGGTAATCAGAATACGTCTTGTCTAGCCGCGAATGATCGAAACAGGCCACTCGCCCACATCCTCATTCTGCAAGCCTAATCACGGACTCGAGTCCGCATAGGCCACTCGCGTGGGCGCGTGAGGTATAACCCCGCATCGAGGTAGCTACTCCTCGGCGTATCACGGACTCATTGTCGCATGGCCACATAGGCCGCGTGAGGCATAACCCGCATACTAACACGGAACTCGTAGCTCGCGTAGGCCCACTGGACCGCGTGAGGTATTCTCGAATCATGGTCCCCGCATCGCGAGTCTACCGCGTCGGAGGCGACTTTAACCTCCGGTATCATCTCAAGAGGTGAGTGATAGTACACTAACATAACGACTTATCTTTAAACAACATAAGTACAACAAGGATACTCACTTATACAAGCGTTACAAGGTACTAACACACATAGCATACGCCATGTCTACTTATCAAACCATCTTATTATTCTTTTCACAATTTCATATAAGTGCATTAGAAATACATAGGCAACTTGTTTCTTTTATCAATCTTAAGTGGTTATACTTAACTTCCCATAAAGCTAGTATAACTCTTAAGCTTCGTTTGAGAAACCAATTAATTCTCTTACGTAAAAAATGGTTGAGAGTCCTTTTGAAATGTTTTGATTCTTTATTATTGGGCTTAAGCGTGAGGCATTGCGTCACGTATTGTCGAGCTTAAGCGTGAGGCATTGCCGTAAGTATTATTCAGTTAACACGTATGCGTCTATGTACTATATACATATTGTAAAATATCATGCTTTAGGAAGAATCACATACCTTCTCCGAAATCCACCGCCAAGTCGAGTATGTCGCGCGCGAAGAATCGACTATAATAGTCACGAGATATCTATCAAAGTCTAGACTATTCTGTAGGTCATTCTAAACAGAGGGTCCTCAATTCTACGGAAAGTCGGGCAGCACAACCCTACGGTGAGCTATATAAGTCTCTTTGAAAACAATCGCATGTAAATCTGATTCGTATATTCTTCTTTTATACCCTTCTAAGGTGTTACGATTCAATTCTATTCCTTAATAACCTTCTAAGTATTTATACTTATTCTTATTCTACAACATGAAGTATTCTCTAATTCAAAAGAGGTTAGGATTAGTTACCTCGGTAAACCCAATAATATCCTAGAAAAGTCGCGCTGAGCAGGTTTTGCTCTAAGTTGTATGCTCGAAACCTTAGAAGTTCTTCACAACTTCTACTAAGTACTAAGGTATTTGGGCTAGGGTATTTTGGGCATTATAACAATACAAGAAGGCAACTTTTCTACCAAGGGAGGGGGTAGGTTTCGGCTAGGCTGGGGTGGGGTAGCCTCGGCGAGCTTCCGAGGAGGAGGGTGTGTTGGAATTGCTTACAAAGGGAGAGGGGAGGATTTTAGACTTGGAAAGCTTTTGTGGATGAAGAACTCTTCATCTCAAGAGGGGTCTTTATAGGTCAAGACATGGCCAACCAATGGCCAAGATTTGCCAAGTGCTAGGCAAGTGTAAGGTCAAGATTAGGGCAAGTGTACCTAGCCAACTTGCACACAAAATATCTAACCAACTTTATGACAAGGATGGTCATCCATTCTACCTATTGCGTGACAAGTCCACCAATGAGAGGGTGGCAAGTGTCGCCTCTCGTTGGTCAAAGTGTTACGTCTCTGGAAAAATCATAAAAATTAGAAATGACATAGCGGAATTTATCCTACGGTGGAAACGTTTCGTCGGAAAACTGTTCGCTTTGTGAGTTGTGCCTAAAAATCGTCCAAGGCCTAACTTTAAGACCAAACTTTTTGTACGTATTCCTTTACGTACATACTCTGGAAATACGGGGTATAACAGAATAATTCTCTTTTAACAAGTCAAAGTACTTATCAAGGCACACTTAGACAAATTCTCAATTTATCAAGCCAAAGTACTAATCAAGGCATACATAGAATAATTCTCTTTTAACAAGTCAAAGTACTTATCAAGGCACACTTAGACAAATTCTCAAGTTATCAAGAGAAAGTACTACGTCGTATTCCTTTATAAAAGACTCCTTTCTATGTAAAGCCCAAGATACTAACACGTAGTATCAGGCGTGTCTATTTTTCAAAGTAAGTTAATACACTTTTTAGAAAACTCATTTCAAAGCTTGATATCAAGTAACTCAAAATTTTCACAATCTAGTCAACTTATGCCGATTTAATCAAAATAGACAACTTTCTAAACCTTCCATAAAGCCGTTATAACCAACTTCCCATAAAGCCGTTATAACCCTTTTATGGTTTTAGACGTATCCATTCCTTGATAACCAAGAGACTTATACTATTAAAACCAAGTATCACATACTTACAAATCAAGTTCTTAACTTTCAAAATACTTCAAGTCTCTTAATAGTTAGAAAACAAATTTTCTTCTACATTTTAAACCTCAAGTAACTTCACCCTTAACGCAAGTTACTTCTCTTAAATCATGTCATTTCTCCTCTTTTAAATCAAATAAGTAAATCACTCCTTTGACTTCTAAAGTCATTATAATGACCTTTAGGTTTTAGAACTAAGGCAGCCAAAAGATTTGGAAACCACTTCCTTTTTAAGACTCCATGTACTTTAAGTAAAATACCTTCACTTTTAAGAATCCAAACTTCATCAAGAAAATGGATTCTACAACTTACAATCTAAACATCAAAGTACAATCAAGGAAGTACATAGAACAAATTCTATTTTAGGCAATCCAAATACAACCAAGGAATGGATCATTTAAGGAGTAGAACCTACTTTCTTTATCTTAAGGGATCATGCTAGAAGAGGAGATAGTTCACATACCTTTTCGGCTAAATCCACAAGCTAAGCCGAATACACCGTACGTAGAAGTGCCAACCTATAATGGCCACAACAAGACTATCAACTTCTAGTCTCAACGTAGAATAATACTAAATGTACGGTCTCTAATTCTACGGAAAATCGGGCAGCACTTCCTTTGTTTCTACTCACTTTGCCACCTTTTTCAAGGCCGAATACAATAACCAACAAGCCACATTTAAGGCTCCAAACAACAACCAAACAAAGGGGATTACACGCCTTACAATACGTGTAATATTCCGCCCCACAATTCATACGAAATAGCTTAAAACTCCAAGCCATTCTCGGCCAACTACATACTAACAATTCAAAGTCTTTTCCAATCCTTTTCAAATTTCAAGTTCTTAGGTCAACATGTTACTTAGTCATAAACAAGTTCAACAACTAAAATTTCCTTCCTTATACAACATGCGACGACTTAAACGAATAATCAACTTGAATTGTAGTCTTAAGGCTAACATGCTAGTTTTCGGATTAGGGTTCCAATAGTCCATAAACATATCAAACTTCATACTATATAACACATGCTTGCTAAAATCCATAGCTACAACAATAAGTAAGTCTTAACTACTAAAACGACAAAATTTATACCTTTCCAAGCCCTTAAAATTTCCACGATCCAAAGTCGCGCCTTAGAAATTCTTAGCTCCCTTCCTTAAGTTCCAATCCGCTCCAAGCATTCCTTAGAGGCCTATGAAGAACCCTTCTTCAAGTTCCAACTTCAAAGTTGAAGAACTCCCTTAGTTTCCGCCTTGCGACTAACGTGAAAACTCCGCTTTTCCGAAATCTTTCTATTGAGATATCCTTACAATACCCTAAGGGACATTGGGTTTAAGTCTTGTGAACAAAGGATCAAAACTACAATTTTTTGTGTGGGAATAATAGCAAACCCGAGAGGTCTCTTGTTCTTGGCACAAGTGTTCTCAAATTTTTCTAAGTGTTAAATGACAAGTCTTGCACTAGTAGTATACTTATAACACAATGGAGGGTTTAGATGTCCACAAATGTGAGGTTAGGATGAAGATCACTTGGATCAAGCCTAGGTGGACAAGTTGACTTGTCAACAATATCAAGCTTTGAAGACTTATCTTCTACCATGGTCAATGACCATTTTAGCCTTGCTAAAAACGTCCAAGACCACTTATGGGGGTGCCACGTGTCGCCCTCTCATTCGTCCATAAAATTAGTAACCTCGTGGGCCACAAAAATGTAGAATTCCTCGGGTGGGCCCCACGTGACCAAATCCGAAAAATAAATTTCCAAAAGGTTAAGAGTTCCATACTCTTCAAATAATGTATTTTGAGAATCCAATTCTCAACAACGAACATTTTTCCTTTCCGACGTTCGGAACATTTTCCGCCGGAAAAACAATTCTTCCTTTCGTACTAATGTCCAAGTCTTGTTTCCTTACGTACATTCACTTACACATGTCCTGAACTTACGGGGTGTAACAGTAATTTACCAACCATATGTCCACCACAATAATGGGACAAGTGTCACGACCCGAACCCGGGCCCGTGACTGGTGCCTTACCCGGGCACCCAAGTAGTCATACATCAGAGAAAATCAGCGGAACATAAAAACAAGACATGAAGCAAGACATATTATATATATAAACAGGCCAACCAAAACAGTTGCCTTCTGTATATAATTACATAAAAACCCGAACAGTTTAATCCTTTTTACAACCACGCATGGCATTCTATAGACCTCTAAGATTTACAACAACTATGACGGAGGCGGGCCCATACCCACAGATGTACAAGAACCTACAACTCGGGAACACATACCAAAAGATAAGCCTCAGGAAGACGGAGCTTCAATCTGTTGAAAGGTGATCCTAAGCGAGGATCGGCCGACGATGTACTTACTGCGGCGTGAGCGGCCCGAAGGAGGTCGATAACAGTACAGTATGTGGCCCGAAAATCTGCGATTGAATCATAACGATCTATATAAAGCAGGAGACATGTATGATAACCAAAATACAGTACGTAACATAAAAGCAGTCAAGTCAGGGACTCACGCCCTCAAAGTCATCACTCAAATATAACTATGGGTCTCACGCCCACAACATCAATCATGTTCGCATCATGGCCACATGCCGGAGTCTGCGCCGGTGTAGACATGTCCATGATGCGACAATAACAATGCCGCATGGCCACATGCCCCCGGAATTCTGCATCGGTGTAGACATGCCCATGAAACATCAACAACAATATACTGGGTGATCAACCCTGCCGCATGGCCACATGCCCCCGGAATTCTGCATCGGTGTAGACACGTCCATGTAACAATAGTAACCATATATCGGGTAATCAACCCTGCTGCATGGCCACATGCCCCCGGAATTCTTCATCGGTGTAGACATGTCCATGTAACCACAATAACAATATATCACACAACCAGGCTATCACAAGCAAGCTCAAGCAAATTACCATACTTCTAGACTTTCATAAAAAGATCCACTCTTTCTCAAGAAGTCACCTGATATCAATACTTGCACAACAAAGGCTATCACAACAAGCATAGGCGAGTTACACAACAACAAGCATAGGCAAGTTATACACAACTCAAGGTACTTCCATTTTATATCAAAGTCCGGGTTTTAACCCTAAAGTACTACGTACGTTAACTTCCTTTTAAAGAGATCTATTCCTTCTATAAAAGTCACCCGATACCCGTAGTATAAAAATAGAGTGACTTACATCTTTTAAGTAAACCAAAACACTTCTCCTTTTAAAGTCAAGTTACCACATTAAAACCAATGATAAAACCCTTTTTGTTTTCATAAAGTCGTTATAACCAACTTCCCATAAAGCTGTTATAACACTTTATGTTTTAAACCATTTTAAGACAACACAATGCCTTTCTTTCCCCTAAAGTTCCAGTTTGCCTAATTTCAATTACGCAAGTCTCTTTTTAGAAAAGTTTTATCGTTCAATGTCTTAATCCCTTTTTAAAACAAATGAGTAACATATGCCATAGGCGAGTAGGTTATTCCTGTTCATAATCAATCTTATTAAGCAGCCATGATCTAGAAAATGTAATATCATTTTGTCTCATCTTAGCTTCATGCGGATGGAGGTTTCTTTGGTTTTAATGTAATGCTTCATTGTTCAATACATTTTCCTTTATTAGCCAGTAGTGGTGCAGCCGATACACATTCGATTTCAAATCGATGAAACATAATTCCTTTTAAAAACCAAGTACTCATTACTCACGAATGAGGTTTCACACAAAACTCATTTTAATTCACTTAAGTTAAGTCTCTTATCTTATAAGATTAAGTCTCTTAACTTCTAACATCAGTAAACCATTTTCTTTACCTCTCTTAAGACGTTATACCTAACTCCCCATAAAGCTAGTATAACTCTTTTTAAAACCTTTAAAACCAAGTGTTACTCTTCTTTTAAAAATGGTTTCTTAGCATTTGAAATACATTCAAGGTTCTTATTATTCAGGCTTAAGTCAAAGACATTGCCGTACAACTACGTTCAATTAGCACACGTACGTCTACCGTACTATATATTATTCAGGCTTAAGTCAAAAGACATTGCCGTACTATATATATCTTCCTTTAAAATATCATGCTCAAGAGTATAGGAAGAATCACATACCTTGCGACGATTATCGACTATAAGCAAAACACTCCTCGGTTATAACCCGGCTAGCCTTGTCCACCTTCTAAGTAGCCCATGCTACTTGCAGAACATCAACCAATATAGGTTATCAGTCTACTGTAAATACGGTCCTATGTAAGTACAGTTTAATCTTCTACTTATAAATTCAGGCTTAAGTCCAAAGACATTGCCACAAGACTATGTTCAGTTCTATATATAGTATACTTTAACTATATATTCCAACAACATGTAATTTCCAATTACCATAGAAGGACAGTAGTATTTACCTCGGTAAGCCCAAAAATTATCCAAGTTTAATGTCGCTCCTGAGCAACGTTTAGCTCTACTCGAGTGCTCGATCGCTCCAAACAACCCTTAGAACTTCTTCGCAACTACTACTTAACACTTCAACCGACTAGGAAGGTTTTCCTTAGGGTATCATTTACTGGCTAAAGGAAGTATAATAGTATTTGTCTGGGCTTTTGTACAAATGTAACCTTGGGAATACTACAAGGTATTTGGGCAAGGTATTTGGGCATTATAACAATACTAGGAGAGTATTTCTATACCACAACAAGGGGTATTTATACGAGACAACAAGGCTAGGGGTACCCCTTTCGCCAAGCTTCTCACAAGGGGACTTTTGGACGAGATACTACACTCGAGGGGAGGAAGAGAGCTTTCAAGACTTAGAAAGATTTTTGGATGAAGAAGTCTTCCAAAGGGGGTATTTATAGGTCAAGAAATGGCCAACCAATGGCCAAGATTCACCCAAGTGTTAGGCAAGCTGTAGGGCTAGGATTCCACCATGTGTACCTTATCCATCTACCACACAACTTGCACAAAATATCCTACCTACTACACAAGACCCAATCGGCCAAGCATTCGCCCACCCTTCCAATGTGAGGTGACACTTGTCACCCTCCCGTTGATCCAAAATGTTTAAATCTCTCGGAAAAATCCGTAAAAATTAGAAATGACATAGCCGGAATTTTCCCTACGAAAATTTGTGGAAACGTTTCGTCGAAAACGACTCAATCGGGTGTTGTGTACAAATTTCAAACTAGCCCACCTTTAGGCTTAAATTATTATCGTGCGCCCTCACGTACATACTGAAATACTGGTATAACATTCTCCTCTCCTAGAAACATTCGTCGAATGTTCCTTCTCAAGGCGGATAAAGATGAAGTTCTTCTAACAAGTTTCCACGCCACACATGGCCACAAACATAACACACGTTCTCTTCTTCCTTACTCGTCGTGCCTCGCCGAACACTTGAACTCTTCTAGTATCGCACCATACTTGATCGCCGGTTCAAAACTTTGGAGTCACCACCTCCAAACTTGGTCATCTACTAGCCTCAATCTTCCTTAAGGCCATTCCTGCCTTCACGACCGCTTACGGTCGAACATATCCACGAACTCATACGATGGTTACCAAAACTTGGGCCTAGCACCCTCGTGACCCTACCACCTGGCGGGACCACCCAGAGCTGACCCTACCACGAAACAGGTCGCGGGTTGGCCCGCAACATGGCCCCAACCCGACCCACTAACGCATCAAGCTCTTGTTCCCCGATCCGGAACAATCTTACCTATACAGGTCATGAAAGCTACCACTTCCATTACACCACCCAGGCTTACCTTTTTACACTAACCAGGTTTCTAAATCACATTTAAGCACAAAGCTATCCGTACATAGCATACAATAAGATCATCATAACAAGCATACAAAACTCTAGAGGGTTAAGGATATACCTGAATCTACCGCTCCTCTCTAATCATAGGCACGCCTGCCAGGCGCATACCGTGAAAGCGATGAACCAGCCATCGATCCTGGTGAGTCGTAACATCCGTGCTACCCTTGGTCGGACAGTTCCTCGCAAAATGGCCCCGCTGGCCGCAAAAATAACAAGCTCCCTTGGCACCACGACACTCCCCAAAATGCGGTCTACCACATCGACCACACCGAGGTAGGGGTGACTGCACCTGGCCAACACCCTTACTCCCCTGGAAACCTGAACCCATGGGGCTCACGGCTCGACCGCTCAATACTCTGGATGCCACGAAGGTTGTGGAGGACCACTCTGCCGGGCGGAGGTACAAAACTAGTTCTTCTTGAGGCGGTCCGCCTCGCAAGTCACCAACGGACCCTGTTGTTCTGGCCCTCTTCTGCTGATCTTGGTCATTCCGTCGATTTCTCCGCTCCTCACCTCCCAGTGCATAAGCCTGCATGCGGGCAATGTCCATGCCGGTGAAGAGCTACACCAACAACTTTACGCTAAGTAATCATCGAGCCACAGAACATATCGGTGCACTCGATCCTCCATACTAGCTATTAACGCGAGGACGTCGCCAATGAGTCGAACTCACATTGTACTCGAACCGTCGCGATTACGCCGCAACACCAAAAATCATCGGCGAGCCCTCCTCATCTGTGGAGGCAAGAAGTGTGCAAGAAACGCCCGAGAACTTCGTCCCATATAGCGGAAGTGCATTCTCTCCGGGAAAGCTCGCGAATCAAACGATCATTGCGGTATCACGCGGCCGATGCGAACCTAGGACCACCGGCTCGGTCTCCGATGCGCCTTGATCACTCGATGATCATCAGAATCGCTTCGGATGAACTCCTGCGGATCATCCTCGTGCCTCGACCGTAGAACTCGCGGGCTACATCTCGTAAAGTCCTGTAGCCTCAAACTATCCGATCTAGGGTGAACCATCGCGCTATCGAATCTGCGTCGGCCTTTCCTCATGTCTGCCACGATCACGGCGATGGCGGGCCATCTCTTTGTACCCCAACTCCTCGCCCGGTGTGGGGTGAAGGTGCAGTCGTGGTCTCATCGCCCATGCCGCGCTCTAAACTCTCTGAAATTTGTGGCGTCGCAAAACCCGCCGTCTGACTGCTCGTAATGGCCAGGCTGCGCCTCGTACTCCTCAGATCTCACTAGCGCCTCCGCTGCCTTGCCCACTGGGCCGGGTTGCCTTACGCGGAGGCATAATCGATAAAGGAAAGGAATACGTCGGAGGGTCCAACTTATCACACACTCTAAGGCACGATCTCGTAATGAGAAGAATGGAAACTAATCTAAATGTCCTATAGCCTCACGATTATAGATGTGGTGCAACACACCGATAATCAAGACTACTAGACACGGTGCGTAGACACTTTCCGAGGATTAATCGCTCGATACCACTTTGTCACGACCGAACCGGGCGTGGATCGTGCCTTACCCGCACCCAGTAGTCATACATCGAGAAAATCAGCGGAACATAAAACAAGACATGAAGCAAGACATATTATATATATAAATAGGCCCAAAGCGATTTGCCTTACGTATATAATTACATAAAAACCGAATAGTTTAATCCTTTTTACAACCACCGCCACAATTCTACGCACCTTAAGATTTACAACAACTATGACGGGACAGGGGCCCATACCACAGATGTACAAGAACCTACAACTCGGGAACACATACCAAAAGATAAGCCTCAAGGAACGAGCTTCAATACGCTGAAAGGTGATCCTAAAGCGGGGATCGGCACCAATGTACTTCTACTGCGGCATGACGCGGCCGAAGGAGGTCGATGCAACAGTACAGTATGTGAAATCGAAAATCTGCGGTTGAATCATAATCTATATAAAGCGAGACATGTATGATAACAAAAATACGATGCGTAACATAAGCGATCAGTCGGGACTCACGCCTCAAAGTCATCACTCAAATATAACTATGGGTCTCACGCCACAACATCAATCATGTTCGCGTCATGGCCATGCCGGTCTGCATCGGTGTAGACATGTCCATGATGCGACAATAATAACAATGCCGCGTGGCCACATGCCGGTGCATCGGTGTAGACATGCCCATGAAACATCAACAACAATATCTTTGGGTGATCAACCTGCCGCGTAGCCACGTGCCGGGATTCTGCGTCGGTGTGAATCGTCCATGTAACAATAGTAACCATATATCGTAATCAACCATTGCGTGGCCACATGCCCCCGGAATTCTTCATCGGTGTAGACATGTCCATGTAACCACCATAACAATATATCACACAACCAGGCTATCACAAGCAAGCTCAAGCAAATTACCATACTTCTAGACTTTCATAAAAAGATCCACTCTTTCTCAAGAAGTCACCTGATATCAATACTTGCACAACAAAGGCTATCACAACAAGCATAGGCGAGTTACACAACAACAAGCATAGGCAAGTTATACACAACTCAAGGTACTTCCATTTTATATCAAAGTCCGGGTTTTAACCCTAAAGTACTACGTACGTTAACTTCCTTTTAAAGAGATCTATTCCTTCTATAAAAGTCACCCGATACCCGTAGTATAAAAATAGAGTGACTTACATCTTTTAAGTAAACCAAAACACTTCTCCTTTTAAAGTCAAGTTACCACATTAAAACCAATGATAAAACCCTTTTTGTTTTCATAAAGTCGTTATAACCAACTTCCCATAAAGTGTATAACACTTTATGTTTTAAACCATTTTAAGACAACACAATGCCTTTCTTTCCCCTAAAGTTCCAGTTTGCCTAATTTCAATTACGCAAGTCTCTTTTTAGAAAAGTTTTATCGTTCAATGTCTTAATCCCTTTTTAAAACAAATGAGTAACATATGCCATAGGCGAGTAGGTTATTCCTGTTCATAATCAATCTTATTAAGCAGCCATGATCTAGAAAATGTAATATCATTTTGTCTCATCTTAGCTTCTATGCAGATGGAGGTTTCTACTGGTTTTAATGTAATGCTTCATTGTTCAATACATTTTCCTTTATTAGCGCTGCAGTGGTCTGTCGATACACATTCTGATTTCCGAAATCAGTAAACATAATTCCTTTTAAAAACCCAAGTACTCATTACTCACGAATGAGGTTTCACACAAAACTCATTTTAATTCACTTAAGTTAAGTCTCTTATCTTATAAGATTAAGTCTCTTAACTTCTAACATCAGTAAACCATTTTCTTTACCTCTCTTAAGACGTTATACCTAACTCCCCATAAAGCTAGTATAACTCTTTTTAAAACCTTTAAAACCAAGTGTTACTCTTCTTTTAAAAATGGTTTCTTAGCATTTGAAATACATTCAAGGTTCTTATTATTCAGGCTTAAGTCAAAGACATTGCCGTGCATAACCACGTTCAATTAGCACACGTGACGTCACCGTACTATATATTATTCAGGCTTAAGTCAAAAGACATTGTCGTACTATATATATCTTCCTTTAAAATATCATGCTCAAGAGTATAGGAAGAATCACATACCTCGCGACGATTATCGACTATAAGCAAAACGCTCCTCGGTTATAACCCGGCTAGCCTTGTCCACCTTCTAAGTAGCCCATGCTACTTGCAGAACTTCAACGATATAGGTTATCCATCAGAAATACGGTCCTATGTAAGTACGTTTAATCTTCTACTTATAAATTCAGCTTAAGTCCAAAGACATTGCCACAAGACTATGTTCAGATTCTATATATAGTATACTTTAACTATATATTCCAACAACATGTAATTTCCAATTACCATAGAAGGACGATGAGTATTTACCTCGGTAAGCCCAAAAATTATCCAAGTTTAATGTCGCTCCTGAGCAACGTTTAGCTCCTACTCCGAGTGCTCCAATCCGCTCCAAACAACCCTTAGAAGTTCTTCGCAACTTCTACTTAACACTTCAACCGACTATGAAGGTTTTCCTTAGGGTTTCATTTAGTGGCTAAAGGAAGTATAATAGTATTTTTACTGGCTTTTGTATAAATGTAACCTTGGGAATACTACAAGGTATTTGGGCCAAGGTATTTGGGCATTATAACAATACTAGGAGAGTATTTCTATACCACAACAAGGGGTATTTATACGAGACAACAAGGCTAGGGGGTACCCTTTCTACCAAGCTTTCTCCATGAGGGGACTTTTTTGGACGAGATACTACACTCAAGGGGGGGAGGAAGAGAGCTTTCAAGACTTAGAAAGATTTTTGGATGAAGAAGTCTTCCAAAGGGGGGGTATTTATAGGTCAAGAAATGGCCAACCAATGGCCAAGATTCACCCAAGTGTTAGGCAAGTGTAGGGCTAGGATTCCACCATGTGTACCTTATCCATCTACCACACAACTTGCACAAAATATCCTACCTACTACACAAGACCCAATCGGCCAAGCATTACCGCCCACCCCTTCCAATGTGAGGGTGACACTTGTCACCCTCCCGTTGGTCCAAAATGTTTCGTCTCTCGGAAAAATCCGTAAAAATTAGAAATGACATAGCCGGAATTTTCCCTACGAAAGCTGTGGAAACGTTTCGTCGAAAAACGACTCCAATCGGGTGTTGTGTACAAATTTCGAAACTAGCCCACCTTTAGGCTTAAATTATTATACGTACGCCCTCACGTACATACTCTGGAAATACGGGGTATAACAACAAGTGGCTTGCCACTTGTCCCCCCATAAACCGTCCATGGACACATGTCCAACTCCAATCGGCCAACATGGCCACATGGGGGTGACACGTGTCGCCCCCCTACTCGTCCAAAATATTTCATCTTCCGAAAATATCCGTAATGCCAAAAAATCTCGAAAATAAAGTGGGCCCCACAAACCGTAAATTCCTCCCGTGGGCCCCACGTGACCAATTCCGGAAATAAAATTCCATAATTCTCAAATATTCCAAAAAGTCTGAATACCAAATCTGGGAATCCAATTCCCTTTAACGAACCTTTTTCCTTCACAAAATCCGGAAACTTTTCCGTCGAAAAAAAATCACATCTTTCTTCCTTTTAATTTAAATGTCGTATTCTCGTACGTACGTCCCCACATACATACCCTGGAACTACGGGGTGTAACATTCTTCCCCCCTTAGAAACATTCGTCCCGAATGTTCCTTCTAAGTCTCAAAACATACATGATGTCACACCCCGAACCCCGGGCCCGTGACTGGTGCCCTACCTGGGCACCCTTCTACCTTAACAACTAAGTAAACTGTGGAAATTAAATATTTTTCATCTCTCACTAGGCGTAAATGCTCTCAACATCTTTAAACTGGGAAAAAATACAGAAGAGTTAGAGAGATGTTTCTCTCACTAGGCGAAAATGCTCTCAACATTTTTCCCTAGTCGCTCTTCTACGTCTCACTTCTTCTATGATTTTCATCAACTGATATACTACACGGATTGTTCTTTGATCTAATCCGTCCTACGTTGAAGTTTGTGTGTTCATTTCACGTTCACTTTAATCGATTTGTTATAGAGTGAGTTATCTTCCTTCTAGCCATGAGAAAGAATATAAAGATTTCAGCCAAAAGAAAGAAAGAGATTAGTTTGATTTTTCAAGATTTGAATTTGAAGAGTGCATTTCGGGCTGCCGCGGTGGCCAGTGTGCTTCTCTGAACTTTGTGGAGTATTCGGGTCAGACGGGTATTGCAGGATTGTTAGTAGGTCAGGAGGGTGATCTTGGTATGCATGTGGGTCATGTTGGTGGTCCTGGGCCGAGGATGCAGCTCTTTGTTTCTCCCAACCTTCCGGTGGCATCCTCAACTGGTGTTCCGGTTGGAAAACTTGACACTAGAAGGCATACGGGTCTTGACGGATATCCCGGGTCTTTTGCGGGTATGTTGGGTGGTCCCGAGTTGCAGGAGGGTAGTGATGGTGATAAGGGGTTGTGGTTGAAACCCATGGGTCACCGTTCTATAGTGTTTAAGTCCAAAGTGGCTTTTCCGGCAGACTCCTTGGAAGTCGGAAAGGCATCTGCGGTTCCGGTAGGCTCTCTTGACTCTGGGGGGATCGCGGATCTTGATAGGGATCCCGGGTCGAAAGTGGGTATGGAGGGTGGTCCCGGGTTGCAGGAGGGTGGTGTTGATGTTCATGATTTGTGGTTTGAACCCTTGGATCGCCGATCCTTGGTTTCTGAGTACAAAGAGGTTTTTCCGGCGGGCACTTTGGATGCCAAGGTAAAAGCGGGTCTCAAGGTTAGTCTCGGGTCGAAGGAGGGTCAGAAGGGTAGTCATGTGCTGCTGATGGGTCACGTTGGTGGTCGCGGGTCATGGATGCAACCTAAGAGCCTTGTAGAGCCCGATGATGGTTCATTTCCCATGGTTCTTGGTAATTCAAATCGTGTGGAAGTCGAACAGCCTACCCTTCAAACGAGACTTGGTAAATTGGGGAATTTAATTGCTGAGAGAACCAAGGAAACATCTCATTAAATGGGACATCGAAACTTGATAAGGGTGAGAGCCGAAGAGTCAACTCTTCTAATGAATTCAAAGGTTACGGAAACCAAACGGGCAGCTCGTCAAAAGAGGTTTGGAAACTTGATGGCTACGGGATTCGAAGGGACTACTCTTCAAACAACTTTTGACACTGGATGGTTTGCGGATCTTGATAGAGATCCCGGGTCAAAGGCTGGTATGGTGGGGGGTCCCGGGTTGCAAGAGGGTCGTGATAGTGGTCATGGGTTGTGGATGGAACCCATGGGTCACGGTATGAAGGGTAATCATATGAAGGATAATGGTGTGGCTTATAGTTGTTTTCCGACTGGCAACATGGAGGTCGGAGAAGAAACGGGTCATGTGGATGATCCAGGGTCGATGGCGGGTCAGGACGGTGGTCATGGGTCAGTGTTCATGTCCAGGAGGCATCAGTCAAAGGTTGGTGAAGCCGTCGGGACTTCATTTCCCACGGACATTGAGAATGCAAATGTTGCGGTTTCCGAAGTCTCTGTCACGACCCGATTCCGACGTGGTAGTGCCTACCCGGCACCCTAGTGATACAACATCGAGTAATCGGAACATAAAACAATACAAGACATATTATGAAATATGAAACAATAACTGAGAAAAACTTGCCTTTCGGCGTATATATATAAATAACAACTTTTTCCAACATGAGCAGTTTAATCCTTTTACAAACCACCACAACAAGATACTACGGACCTCTAAGAAATGATACGACAACAATGGCGGGACGGGGCCCGCCATACCCCGAATGTAAACACCTACAACAACGAGGACTATACCACTGATAAGCCTCGGAGAAACGGAGCTTTCCCACGCTGAATGTGACCACTAAGAGCGAGGATCAATGGCGGTGTACCTTTACTGCGGCATGACGCGGCCCCAGGAGGTCGATCTGGCAAGTACCAGTATGTGGCCCGAAAATCAGTAAATGAAATCATAATAGTCTATAAAGCAGAGACATGTATGATAACCAAACTACGATTCCTGATAAGTAGCGATATGTCAAGTCGAGGACTCACGCCTCAAAGTCATCACTCAAATGTAACTATGGGTCTCACGCCACAACATCAATCGTGCGTGGAATACCTTCCTCCATCCGTGATATACAAGCACCAAGGAATACATGAACACGTGTCCCACGTGTCCTAATAAAGCGATGCAGGGTAAATGCGAAGGCATAGCCGACTACTAACACCAGCGATGCAACAAGGTCATAAAGCGTGTCATGATATCTGTCTGGCCGTCACATGATAAAAGGCGGTCACTCGCGCGATCAAATGTGCGCGTCAGCCACGAACTCTCCGCAGCTCGCATAGGCCAACCTCATAGGCCGCGTGAGGTATAACCCCGCATCGGTAGCTACTCCCGGCATCGCCGGACTCGCATCCGCGTAGCCACAAAGACCGCGTGACCATAAAGGCGCACACTAACACGGAACTCCGTAGTTCGCATGGATCCACGGACCCGCGAGGTATCCTCGAATCATGGTCCCGCATCACTGAGTCTACCCGCGTGGAGGCGCCAACCTCCGACACAAGTCAAGGTGAGTGGTACAATACCAACATAACGGCTGATAGTCAAACAACTTTAAGCGCAGTCGAGGGGAAAACCCCTTTACACTAACATCACAAGATACTAACACACGTAGCATCCTAACATATTTACTTATCAAATCAACAAGAAAGTATTACAAGGCTATCACAAACCAATACAATCAAGTTATTCACACAAGGTACTTTCTACTAACAAGTTCGGGTATCTAACCCCAAAGTACTTCACACATTAAATCTTTAAAAGATTTGTTTCTTTCACATAAGTCACACAATACCCGTAGTATAAAATAGAGTGATTGTCCTTTTAAGAAAACCAAAACTCTTACCTTTGTAAAATCAAGTAACAACATTATTTTCCAAACGTCCAAGTTTGCCTAATTTCAAATGTTCACGTTTCTTATTTTAGAAAGGTTTAGTGGTTCATAGCCTTATTCATTTAAGAATATAATTTCTTTTAAACAATCTGAGAAACATAAGTCTTATATGTGAGTAGGATATTCTTGTTTATAACAATCTTATTACAGCAACCATGATCTAGGAAATATCATTTTGTCTCATCTTAGCTTCTATGCAGATGGAAGTTGCTCGTTTTATTAATACGTAATTAATCAAAACATTTCCCTTTATTAACGCTTTGTGGTTTGTCGACACATTCGATTTCCAAATCAAGAAACATTCTTAAGCCGTTATACCTAACTCCCCATAAAGCTAGTATAACTCTTAAGTTTTCAAAAAACCAAGTATTACTTCTTCTTTCAAAATGATTCAAAACTCTTTTGAAATACTTCAAGTTCTTTATTAACACATAACAAGCCAGTTATAGTTCAAATCAGTTACCTTTTAAAAACCACATGTATTTTCTTACCAACATAAAGCCGTTATAACCAACTTCCCATAAAGCCGTTATAACACTTTATGTTTTACACCAATCAAATACATTTAGTACATGCGTACGTCTACCGTACTACATAGTTAACACATATCATGCTAGAAGAGATAGGAAGAGGTTCACATACCTCGCGACGAGTATCGACTAATAGCAAAACGCTCCAAGTACTTCCAACCGTCGGCTACTCCTTAAGCCAAGTAGATCGCGCCCCGGAGTACTTCAACCTATAAGGCCACAAGGCGCTTATTAACATCAAGATCTTATCGTAGAACATTCTACAAAGAAATTCAGACCTCCCCCGCAGCGTAAATCTCCTCCTCTAACAGGCGGCTACCAAGCCAACCGGGGTTATACATCTAACCCGAACGGTACAATTCTACTCCGGTACTACTACACAAGTCTCAGAAATAGTTCGATTCGATTCTTGGGCTTAAGTCAAAAGACATTGCTAACTAACCACGTTGATTCTATATATAGTATACTTCAACTATATATTCTAACAACATGAAATTTCCAATTACAATAGAGGGACAAGATATTTACCTCGATAAGCCCATAATTATCCGAGTTTAATGTCGATCCTTAGCAAAGTTTCGCTCTACTCCGGTGCTCCACCCGCTCCAAACAACCTTAGAAGTTCTAACCAACTTCTACATAGTACTCCAACTAACTATGGGGTTTTCCTTAGGGTTTTGCTTTCGTGGCTAAAGGAAGTATAATCGTATTTTCCTGGCTTTTGTATAAGTGTAACCTTGGGAATACTACAAGTTATTAGGGCCAAGGTATTTGGACATTATAATAATACTAGGAGAGTATTTATATAACACAAAAAGGGTATTATACGAAAACAACTAGGCTAGGGAGGGGTACCCCACGTCCAAGGCACCACAAAGGAGGGGAGGCTCTCGCCACAAGGCCACTCAAGGGGTGTTGGGCGAACACAACACAAGAGGAGTGAGGATTTTAGGCTTGGAAGGTTTCATTTGTGGATGAAGAGTTCATCAACATACGGGGTATTTATAGCAAAACCAAAGGCCAACCAATGGCCAAGATCTAGCCAAGTGCAAGGCAAGTGTAAGGCCAAGATCAAGCCAAGTGCACCCTAACCCCTACTCCACAAAACATGGCACAAAACAAGGCACAAAACCATGAACCAATCGGCCAAGGCCAAGCCTCCTCTTTACCGTCCAATGAGGGTGACAAGTGTCACCCTCCCGTTGGTCCAAAAATGTTTCGTCTCTCAGAAAAATCCGCAAAAATTAAAAATGACATAGCCGGAAATTCCCCTACGAAAGCTGTGAAAACGTTTCGCCGAAAAACGACTCTAATCGGGTGTTGTGTACAAAAATAATTCGGCCAAGCCTATTCTCGTTCGAATTTCCTACGACGTCCTCACAGACATACTGAAATACGGGTATAACATTCTCCTCCTTAGAAACATTCGTCCCGAATGTTCCTTCTAAGTCTCAAAACAAACGTGCGCCAGTATAGTCTTCACTACTATACTTACGAGAATCAATCCTGCCACACCTGGCCACAGAAACAACTTGCGCAAAAATGCTTACATCCAAGTCCACGAGGAAACACCTCTAATCATCACCACAAAACACTTCTCACCGGGGTCTAAAATATACTTCCTTCGCACCTTCTCTTTACAAAAGAAATGATCACATCTATGCTCGCCATACATGCTCGCTTCTCTCTTTACTCGTCGTAGATACCGCTTTGTCACTTTGCCTGAGGCATTAACCTTCTCAGGCGACCCAACAAATGGTACCACTTTTGTCACTTTGTCGCGAGCCTTGCTCCGACGATCCAACAAATGGTACCGGGCTGCTTGCGATCCCTGAGGATGTCGTACACTCGAACTCTTACCACATTCTCGACATCGTCGCTTCCAAAACTCGGGGTTACTATCTCTAACGTGGTCATCATTAATTGGGAACACTCTGGATGGCTCTCCGATACTTTCCCGAATGCTAACATATAGGCAACCTAACGAAAGACCGGACGTACTGCCTCCTAAGTCGGACGGCAAATGCTAACATATAGGCAACCTGGCCTATCCTTCACATGAACTCAAAAAGCCCAAAGTAACTCGGGCTAAGTTTCTCTGTTTTCCAAAACTCGTCACACCCTAACCGGTGGTACTTTCAAGAAGACCGACCAACTCAACTCTAAGCGTCGTTTCCTATTATCCGCACGATTCCTCTGAGCTGCCAGAACTTCTTCTAGACAAGCTTCTCACTATCCATAGTCTGCTGGAACAAGCTCGAACTAATCGCTCAACCTTGCCAACATCGAACCAATCGGCCGCAACTTTACACTTCCGCCCCTACAAGGCTTCAAAAGGTGACATCCGAACACTGAAATGGTAGCTTAAACACTACCTCCACAGGAGACAACAATCCCCACAACTATCCCTGAAATCCAAACACCGCCCGAGGCGAATGCGGTCGAGACTCACCGAGTTCTTAACACATGCTTGGTAAAACTTCCAGAACAAAATAGCCGTAACTGGCTCCATCGTCATAAGGTGAAGGTAGGCACCCGTGCAGCCTTACAACCTTTCGATAACTCAACACAATGAGTAAACGGTCTCGATCGAAGAACACGATGGGCTGCCCCATCGCCCGACCATCGGTCGAACGCATCCACGAACTCAGACGGTTAACTAAACTGGGCCTAACACCCTCACAACCCTAACACAAGGCGGGACCACCAAAACCTGACCCCACCGCCATACATGCCGCGGGTTGACCCGCATCGTGGCCTCAACCCGACCCGACAACGCGCGCAATACTAGCTCCCGATCCGAACAATCTCACCAATCACGTTTGAAAACCTCGCGGTCTTCTAAGCTCCACTACCCCCTGCCAGTTCACACTCCTTCCGGCCCTATCCCAAACAGCGCTCCCGTGCACTCGGCACTCCGATAAGGAGCAACATACCACTACACCTTTACTCGAGATGGCCGTACCTCTAAGGTCTCTACGTATAAAACTCTAAGGCTCACACCTTCTATCCCCAAATCTTACTTGGTTAACTAACCAAGATTTCTAATCACAATATTAACATACCGCTATCAAAACATAAAGCACTTATGATATACCCATCTTATCACACATACCGAACTCTGTGGGTTAGAGATATATCTATATCTACCGCTTCACTCCCTTAGTCGTTCTAATCAAACTCGCCTGTAGGCGCATAGCCGAGGAGATGACACACTACCCACCGATCCTCAAGGCTAAGTCCTCCTACAAGGACACTTTTCAACACCGCACTCGACGGCCATAGGTACAACAAGTACCAACTAAAAACGACATTCCGGGACGACGTCGTACACCGCGAACCTAAGTCCCGGAGTTCGACCAACTCCTGCATACCCCGAACGCCCCGAACTCCGCGAAGACCACTGCACAAGCGAGGTGCATAATCTAATCACGCGAGGCGACTACCGAAAGTTACCAGGACCTGCCGCTCGCCCTCTTCTCGCCCTTTGTTAACCCGTCGATCTCTATGTTTCTACCGATGTCATAAGCCCGCATACGTGCCATGCTCGCCTAATCAAGAACTTACTTGCACAACCTTCTCGTTGATATTCATCAAGACTCGCGATACATCGGTATACTCGTAGCCAAATCCATAGCTAGTAATAGGTCGCCTCTTTGCAATCCATATTCTCTCTGGTCGTGGAACCGAAGGTTCAAATATCATGGCCGCAGAGGAACCGCCGCCTCGTGCTAAACTTTATCGGGCTAGTGGCGCCGCAGAATCCTCGAATGAAGCATTACCCTAGGTAATGATTGGGCCTGTGCCCACGTAACCCTCTCGAACTCTACTCGCCTCCTCGCCCTTGCCTCCCGCCCGGTTTGCCCTACGCGAGGCATAACGATAAGGGAAAGAAATACGCCGAGGTCTAACTTACAACACGTTCTAAGGCACGATCTCGAGTGAGAAGAATAGAAACCAATCCTAAATATCCTATAGCCTCTCGACATGGTGTGGTGCACAACACACCGATAATCAAGACTTCTTGGATCGATACGGTTCAGACCTTTCCGAGGATTAATCGCTCACGATACCACTTTTGTCACGACCCGATTCCGCCCGTGATCGTGCCTTACCCCGCACCCTAGTGATACAACATCGTAGTAATCGGAACATAAACAATACAAGACATATTATGAAATATGAAACAATAATGAGAAAACTTGCCTTTCGCATATATATATAAATAACAACTTTTTCCAACATGAACGCTTTAATCCTTTTTACAAACCCCGCCACAATACAGATTACTGCACTTAAGAAATGATACGACAACAATGGCGGACAGGCCCGCCATACCCCCAATGTAAACACCTACAACAACAGTGGACTATACCATCGATAAGCCTCCGAGAAACGGAGCTTTCCCACACGCCGAATCGTGACCCTAAGAGCGAGGATCAATGATCGTGTACTTTACTGCAGATTTAACGCAGCCCCGGCGAGGTCGATAACAGTACCAAGTATGTGAAATCAAAATATCGTAAATGAAATCATAATAGTCTATAAAGCAGAGACATGTATGATAACCAAACTACGCTCACAATAAGTAAGCAATATGTCAAGTCGTGGACTCACGCCTCAAAGTCATCACTCAAATGTAACTACGGGTCTCACGCCCACAACATCAATCGTGCGTGGAATACCTTCCTCACCGCGCAGATAAGCACCAAGGAATACACATGAACACTGTGTCCCACCTGTGTCCTAATAAAACGATGCAGTAGGCACGAAGGCATAGCCGACTACTAACACCTACGCACTCAACAAGGTCATAAATCGTGTCATGATATCTGCCTGCACCACATGATAAAAGCCGGTCACTCGCCCGCAGATCAAATGCGCGTCTAGCCTCGAACTCTCCGCACTCAAGATAGGCCAACCTCATAGGCCCGCATGAGGTATAACCCCGCATCGAGGGTAGCTACTCCCCCATCGCCCCGACTCGCACCGCGTAGCCACAAAGACCGCGTGACCATAAAGGCCGCACACTAACTCGAACTCGTAGTTCCGCATGGATCCTCGACCCGCATGAGGTATCCTCGAATCATGGTCCTGCATCACTCGAGTCTACCCCGCAGACGGAGGCGACAACCTCCCACACAAGTCAAGGTGAGTGGTACAATACCAACATAACGGCTGATAGTCAAACAACTTTAAGCGCAGTCGAGGGGAAAACCCCTTTACACTAACATCACAAGATACTAACACACGTAGCATCCTAACATATTTACTTATCAAATCAACAAGAAAGTATTACAAGGCTATCACAAACCAATACAATCAAGTTATTCACACAAGGTACTTTCTACTAACAAGTTCGGGTATCTAACCCCAAAGTACTTCACACATTAAATCTTTAAAAGATTTGTTTCTTTCACATAAGTCACACAATACCCGTAGTATAAAATAGAGTGATTGTCCTTTTAAGAAAACCAAAACTCTTACCTTTGTAAAATCAAGTAACAACATTATTTTCCAAACGTCCAAGTTTGCCTAATTTCAAATGTTCACGTTTCTTATTTTAGAAAGGTTTAGTGGTTCATAGCCTTATTCATTTAAGAATATAATTTCTTTTAAACAATGAGAAACATAAGTCTTATATGTGAGTAGGATATTCTTGTTTATAACAATCTTATTACAAAGAACCATGATCTAGGAAATATCATTTTGTCTCATCTTAGCTTCTATGCAGATGGAAGTTACTCGGTTTTATTAATACTTAATTAATCAAAACATTTCCTTTATTAACGCTTGTGGTTTGTCGATACACATTCTCGATTTCAAATCAAGAAACATTCTTAAGCCGTTATACCTAACTTCCCATAAAGCTAGTATAACTCTTAAGTTTTCAAAAACCAAGTATTACTTCTTCTTTCAAAATGATTCAAAAATCTTTTGAAATACTTCAAGTTCTTTATTAACACATAACAAGCCGCTTATAGTTCAAATCGCTTACCTTTTAAAACCACATGTATTTTCTTACCAACATAAAGCCGTTATAACCAACTTCCCATAAAGCCGTTATAACACTTTATGTTTTACACCAATCAAATACATTTAGTACATGACGCTCACCGTACTACATAGTTCACACATATCATGCTAGAAGAGATAGAAGAGGTTCACATACCGCGACGAGTATCGACTAATAGCAAAACGCCCAAGTACTTCCAACCGCCGGCTACTCCTTGCCAAGTAGAACGCGCCACACGTAGTACTTCAACCTATAAGGCCACAAGGCGCTTATTAACATCAAGATCTTATCGTAGAACATTCTACAAAGAAATTCGCAAAGACTCCCCGCAACAACAGAATCTCCTCTCTAACGGGCCGCTACCAAGCCAACCTGGGGTTATACATCTAACCCGAACGGTACAATTCTACTCCACAAGATTACTACACAAGTCTATCAGAAATAGTTGATTCGATTCTTCAGCTTAAGTCAAAAGACATTGCCAACTAACCACGCTCGATTCTATATATAGTATACTTCAACTATATATTCTAACAACATGAAATTTCCAATTACAATAGAGGACAAGATATTTACCTCGATAAGCCCATAATTATCCGAGTTTAATGTCGATCCTTAGCAAAGTTTCGCCTCCTACTCCGGTGCTCCCACCCGCCCAAACAACCCTTAGAAGTTCTAACCAACTTCTACATAGTACTCCAACTAACTATGGGGTTTTCCTTGGGTTTCGGTTTTCGTGGCTAAAGGAAGTATAATCGTATTTTCCGGCTTTGTATGTTGTAACTGGGAATACTACAAGGTATTAGGGCCAAGGTATTTGGACATTATAACAATACTAGAGAGTATTTCTATACCACAACAAGGGTATTATACTAAAAACAACTAGGCTGGGGGTACCCCACGCCAAGGCACCACAAAGGAGGAGGCTCTCGCCACAAGGCCACTCAAAGGGAGGGTGTTGGACGAACACAACACAAGAGGAGGGAGGATTTTAGGCTTGAAGGTTTCATTTGTGGATGAAGAGTTCATCAACATAAGTGGGTATTTATAGCAAAACCAAAGGCCAACCAACGGCCAAGATCTAGCCAAGTGCAAGGCAAGTGTAAGGCCAAGATCAAGCCAAGTGCACCCTAACCCCTACTCCACAAAACATGGCACAAAACAAGGCACAAAACCATGAACCAATCGCCAAGGCCAAGCCTCCTCTTTATCGTCTAACGAGGTGACAAGTGTCACCTCCCGTTGATCCAAAAATGTTTCGTCTCTCTAAAAATCCGCAAAAATTAAAAATGACATAGCCGGAAATTCCCTACGAAAGTCGTGAAAACGTTACTAAAAACGACTTAATCGTGTTGTGTACAAAAATAATTCGCCAAGCCTATTCTCGTTCGAATTTCCACGTCGCCCCTCGCACATACTGAAATACGGTATAATGCTTCACCCTTCTCGAGGGAATAACGGGTCGCATGGGTGGGCATGGGTTGATGGTGGATCAAGAGGGTGGTTCCGGTCAGCGAGGTCGGCGGTGGTCCGGGTCGCTTATTGGTCACATTGGTGGTCGCGGGTCATGGATGCAGCCTAAGGGTCTTCGGTTAAAGAATGTAGAGCCCGATGATGGTTCATTTCCCATGGTTCTTAGTATTACAAATCGTGTGGAAGTCGAACAACCTACCCTTCAAACGAGACTTGGTAAATTGGGGCATTTAATTGCTGAGAGAACCAAGGAAACATCTCATTCAATGGGACATCGAAAATTGATAAGGGTGAGAACCGAAGAGTCAACTCTTCTAATGAATTCAAAGGTTGCGGAAACCAAAGGGGCAGCTCGTCAAAAGAGGTTTGGAAACTTAATGGCTACGGGATCCGAAGGGACTACTCTTGAATCGAGTCTTGGAAGATCAACTAATGTGGAAATCGAAGGGTCACTCTTTTCCAATTCGCCTAAGACCTCTCATTGGTCTCGGCCAATGGAGCATTTAATGCCAAAGGACTTGAGCCATTTATGGCAACCTTTCCCAATAGTGCACTACTCTTGAATTCCCCCACAAATGCAACTAATGCACCTACTAAGCGTGCAAGGAGTTTAATTCAACGTAGGAAACTTATGCAGGAATCTTTACAAGTCCTCGTCTAGAATCAAGAGGACTTAAATCTATTATGATCTTATCCCCTCTTGTAATGGAACCTTTGAGTGACCAATGCTCCCCTCCCCCATTTCTTGTTTGCATAACGTTGAGGATTGAGAACCCTCAATGACTGATTGTAGCCATCTTTATTTCCGTTATTAGTAATAATATTTGCATTTACCTAAAAAAAAAGGCACACATGGAATAATTCTCAATTAATCAAGCCAAAGTACTTATCAAGGCACACTTAGAATAATTCTCAATCAATCAAGCCAAAGTACTTATCAAGGCACACTTAGACTAATTCTCAATTAATCAAGCCAAAGTACTTATCAAGGTACACTTAGAATAATTCTCGATCAATCAAGCCAAAGTACTTATCAAGGCACACTTAGACAAATTCTCAATTAATCAATCCAAAGTACTTATCAAGGTACACTTAGAATAATTCTCAATTAATCAAGCCAAAGTACTACGTACGTACATTCTTTTCAAAAGACTCATTTTTATGTAAAACCCCAAGATACTAACACCCGTAGTATCGAGGTGTGTCTATTTTTCAAAGTAAGTTACTACACTTTTAGAAACTCATTTCAAAGCTTGAAACCAAGTAACTTCAAATTTTCACAATCTAGGCAACTTATGCCTAATAATCAAAATAGACAACTTTCTTAACCTCCCATAAAGCCGTTATAACCAACTTCCCATAAAGTCGTTATAACCCTTTATGGTTTTTAGACAATTTCATTCTTTTTATAACCAAGAGACTTATACTTAAAACCAAGTATCACAAACTTTCAAATCAAGTCTCTTAACTTTCAAAATACTTCGAGTCTCTTAATATATAGAAAACAAGTTTCTTCTACTTTTAAACCTCAAGTAACTCGCACCTTTAAAACAAGTTACTTCTCTTAAATCATGTCATTTCTCCTCTTTTAAAACAATTAAGTAAATCACTCCTTTGACTCCCCTTAAGTCATTATAATGACTTTTAGGTTTTGGAACTAAGGCACTAGCCAAAAGATTTGGAAACCACTTCCTTTTCAAGTCTCTATGTACTTTAAGTAGAATACTTTCACTTTTAAGAATCCAACTTCACTAAGGCAATGGATTATACAACTTACAATTTAAACATCAAAGTACAATCAATGGAAGTACATAGAACAAATTCTACTTTAGGCAATCCAAATACAACCAAGGAATGGATCATTTAAGGAGTAGGACGATTTCTTTATCTTAAGGAATCATGCTAGTAAGAGATAGTTCACATACCTTTCGCTAAATCCACAAGCTGAATACGCCGTGCGTGAAGTGTCAACCTATAATGGCCACAACAAGACTATCAACTTCTAGTCTCTAACGAGAATAATACTAAGTATACGGTCTCTAATTCTACGGAAAATCGCAAAGACTTCCTTTGTTTCTACTCACTTTGCCACCTTTTCAAGGCCGAATACAATAACCAACACGCCACATTTAAGGCTCAAAACAACAACCAAACAAAGGGGATTACACGCCTTACTATACGTAAAATTCCGCCCCACAATTCATAATGCGTAGTTTAATGCTCACTAGCCATTCTCGCCAACTTACATAACCACAATTCAAAGTCTTTTCCAATCCTTTTCCAATTCCAAGTTCTAAGGTCTAACATGTTATATAGTCATGAACAACTTCAACAACTACAATTTCCTTCTTTAAACAACATGCGGCAACTTAAACTAATAATCGACTTGAATTGTAATCTTAAAGCTAAACATGCTAGTTTTCGGATTAGGGTTCCAATAGTCAATATACTTATCAAACTTCATACTATATAACTCATGCTTGCTAAAATCCATAGCTACAACAATAAGTAAGTCTTAACCACTAAAACGACAAAATTTATACCTTTATAAGCCCTTAAAAATTCCAAGATTCAAAGTCGCGCCTTAGCAATTCTTAGCTCCTTTCCTTAAGTTCCAATCCGCTCCAAGAACTCCTTAGAGGCCTATGAAGAACCCATCTTCAAGTTCCAACTTCAAAGTTGAAGAACTCCTTAAGTTTCCGCTCATACTAATACGAAACGCCGCTTTTTCCAAATCTTTCTATTGAGATAACCTTACAACACTCTTAGGAACCTTGGGTTTAAGTCTTGTGGCTAATGGATCAAAACTACAAAATTTTCTTGTTGGAAATAGCCCAAACCCGAGAGCACTTATGCTAGCACAAAGTGTTTGTGAAATTTTTCTAAGTCTTCAAGACCTTGACTTGCTACTAGTATGTATTTAAAACACATTGGAGGGTCTAGACTTAAACAAATGGGTGGCTAAGATGAGTTTCACTAGGATCAAGCCCATGTGGACAAGTTGACTTTGGTCAAATATATCAAGCTTTGAAGACTTATCTTCCAAGATGGTAAATGACCATTTTACCCCTTACTAATTCGACCAAGACCACATGTGGGGGTGCCACGTGTCGCCCTCTCATTCGTCCATAAAATTCAGAACCTCATGGGCCCCACAAAATGTAAAATTCCTCAAAGGGCCCTACATGACCAAATCTGTAAAAATAAATTTCCATAAGGTTAAGAGTTACATACTCTTCAAATAATGCATTTTGAGAATCCAATTCTCAACAACGAACATTTTTCCTTTCCGACGTTTCTAAGATTTTCTCATTTAAAAACAATTATTCCTTTCGTACCAATTTCCAAGTCTTGATTCCTTACGCACATTCTCTTATACATGTCCTGGACTTACGGGGTGTAACACATGCGCTGGTATAGTCTTCACTACTATACTTACAAAACCACTTATGCCACACCTGGCCATAATATAACACATGCGCAAAACTCCAATCCAAGCCAACGAGGAATCACCTCTAACATCCCAAAAGCTTCCACCCATGGTCTAAAGGATACTCCCTTCGCATCTTCACTTCATAACAAAATGATCTATTTTATTCTGTTAACACACGTTCACTTCTTTCCTTACTCGTCGCATCTTCTCGCACACCCGAACTCTCTCTAGTACACGCACCATACTCCAACATCGCCTGGCCTTCAAAACCTTGGAGTCACTACCCCCAAACCTGGTCATCTTACTAGCCTCAAATTCCTTTAAGGCCATTCCCAGCCTTCACGATCCGATTCTGGTCGAACACATCCACGAACTCATATGATGGTTACCCAAACTTGGGCCTAGCACCCTCGTGACCCTACCACCTGGCGGGACCACCTCAAACTGACCCCACCTCATCTGGGCTGCGGGTTGACCCGCGATCTGGCCTCAACCCGACCCGCTATCGCGCCAAACTCTCTCGTTCCCCGATCCGGAACAATCTTACTAATTCACGTCATGAAAGCTACCACTTCTATCACAAACTACCCATGGAATTATCACACAAATACTCCACGTATACTATGCATTCTGACAAAGATTAACCGTAAAGTCTTTTACTCAAGACGGCCTTACATCTAAGGTCTCAATCACTATAAATTCTAAGGTTCAAAATTTTCTCATCCTTACCCTTTTCACTAACTGTGCTTCTAAATCACATTTTAACACAATGCCATCCTGACATAACACTAAACACAACATCATAACATCAATACATACTAGTCTCTGAGGTTAAGGATATACCAGAACTCATCGCTTCACTTTCCCTTGCCGCGCTACCTGCCTGACACTCTTCGCAAAACACCCGGCCGCAAGTGTAGCAATCTCCCAAACTAGTACGACACTTCTATGGTTTTACCACAACGCCACACCGAGATACTGTAGCCTCATCCGCGAGTAATTCTACTCCCTAAAATATGAAACCGGGAGCTCGACCCGCCTCAATACCTCGATGCTCAAGATCGTGGAGGACCACTCATCAAGGGCGGAGGTGTATAACTAGCTCGCCGAGGCGGTCTGCCTCGAAGCTTGAAGGACCTCGCTATCCCGCCTCTTATGCTGATCTCGTCCCTACGCCGATCTCTACGCCTTCATCTCCCGCATAAGCTCAGATACGGCAATGTCCATGCCCGGCCAAGAGCTACACCGGCAACCCTCGCTAAGTAATCGCCAAGTCTCGTGACATAGCGGTGCACTCTATCCTCCATGTCGCCACTAAAGCGGGACATAACGAGCCAACGAGCCAAACTTCTATATCAGATTCCCAACCGTCCGCCTGCTTCGTCTCAACATCATAAATCTATTCGCCCGAGCTCTCTCATCTGCGAGGGCAAGTGTAAGAAATGCCTCGAGAACTCGCCCCATACGGTGGAAGTGCATGCTCTCCCGACAGCCTCACGAATCAAACCACGATCGCGGATCACGCAGCCGATGTGAACCTAGTACCACCGACTGCCTTCGAGGCCTGATCACTTTCATGATCCGGCCGCACTGCCGAATAAACTCCCGAGGATCTTCCTCGCTTCGATCCATAGAACTCGTGGATCTGCAACTCAAGAAGTCCCAAGTCTCCAACTATCGGATCTAGGGTGAACCACCGTATTACGACCGCCGCCACGCCCGTCCCTCATCCCGCGCCACAAGTCTAGCTAGTAAATGGGCCATCTCTTTGTCGACCCAACCTGCCCGTGGATCGTGCCTTACCCCGCACCCTAGTGATACAACATCGAGATAACCAAATGGAAAAATAAAACTTTAACAAGAAACAAGATATATGATCATAAAACAAAGTCAACCAAACTACCTTCCAATATAATATATGTATACAACTCTTTCAAAACGAATAGTTTAATCCTTTTTACAAACCCCGCCACAACAAGATTTCATGCACTTAAGATTTACAATAACTATGACGGACAGGCTCCGCCATACCCCGAATGTACAAGAACCTACAACTCGTGGAACACATACTAAAGAATAAGCCTCCGAGAAACGGAGCTTCCCAATACGCCGAATCGTGATCCTAAGAGCGAGGATCCACTACCGATGTACTCCTACCGCGGCATGAACGCAGCCCCAAGCGAGGTCGCATAACAGTACCAAGTATGTGAAATCAAAATACTGCAGCTTAAATCATAATACCATATAAAGGTGAGACATGTATGATAACCAACATACAAGACGCAACATAAAAGCGCCAAGTCGTGACTCACGCCTCAACGTCATCACTAATATAACTACGGTCTCACGCCCACAACATCAATCATGCTTGCATCATGGCCACATGCCCCTGAATTCAGACGGTAGACTGGCCCATGATACAACAATAATAACAATGCCCCACGCCACATGCCCCTAATTTCGTGACGGTAGACACGCCCATGTAACATCAACAACAATATACCGGGTGATCAACCCGCCGCACGCCACATGCCCCGAATTCTACCTGCAGACATGTCCATGTAACCACAATAACAATATATCGTAATCAACCCCGCCGCACGCCACATGCCCCTGACTGCAGACGGCAGACATGTCCATGTAACCTCAATAACAATATATCACACAACCACCTATCACAAACAAGCTCAAGCAAATTACCATACTTCTAGACTTTTATAAAAAGATCCACTCTTTCTCAAGAAGTCACACAATACCCGCAGTATAAAAATAGAGTGACTATCTTTTTAAGTAAAGCAAAATACTTCCCTTTGTAAAAATCAAGTAACCACATTATTTTCCAAACATTCAAGTTTGCCTAATTTCAAATGCTCAAGTTTCTCATTTTAGAAAGGTTTTATAACTCATAGTCTTAATCCCTTTTAAAACAATTGAGTAACATGTGTCTTATGTGTGAGCGTTTATTCTTGTTTACAACAATCTTGTTACAGCAGCCATGATCTAGGAAATGTAATACAATTTTGTCTTATCTTAGTGTTATACCCCGTATTTTCAAAGTATGTACGTAAGGACGTACGTAGGAAATTTCGAACTTGAGAATAGGCTTGGCCGAATTATTTTTGTACACAACACCCGATTAGAGTCGTTTTTCGCCAACGCTTTCACACTTTCGTAGGGAATTTCCGCTATGTCATTTTTAATTTTATGATTTTTCCGAGAGACGAAACATTTTGGATCAACGGGAGGGTGACACTTGTCACCCTCATTGACTAGAAAGAGGAGGCTTGGCCTCGGCCGATTGGTTCATGGTTTTGTGCCTTGTTTTGGCCTTGTTTGTGGCTTGTTTTGTGCCATGTTTTGTGGAGTAGGTTAGTGCACTTGGCTTGATCTTCGCCTTACACTTGCCTTGCACTTGGCTAGATCTTGGCCATTGGTTGGCCTTTGGTTTTGCTATAAATACCCCCTTATGTTGATGAACTCTTCATCCACAAATGAAACCTTCCAAGCCTAAAATCCTCCTCCCTTTTGTGTTGTGTTCCAACACCCCCTCCCCTTTGAGTGGCCTTGTGCCGAGAGCCTCCCCTCCCTCATGTGCTCTCGTGGGGTACCCCTAGCCTAGTTGCTTTCAGATAATACCCCTCTCTCGTAGAAATACTCTCAAAAGTATTGTTATAATGCCCAAATTACCTTAGCCTTATACCTTGTAGTATTCTAAGGTTATACCTATACGAAAAGCCCGTATATACTATTATACTTCCCACAATACCAAACCGAAACCTTAGGAAAATCTCCATGGTTTGTTGGAGTAGTATGTAGAAGTTGGTTAGAACTTCTAAGGGTGGTTTAGAGCGGTCGAGCTAAACGATTGCCCAGATCGACTTTAACTAGATAATTACGGGCTTATCGAGGTAATTATCTTGGCCTCTATTGTAATTGGAAATTACATATTGTTAGAATATATAGTGAAGTATACTATATATAGAATCAACGTAGTTATCGCAATGTCTTTTGACTTAAGCCCAATTTAAAGTAGAGTAATCGAATCAGAATTACATAGGTCAGACATGAGACTTGTGTAGTTGTATCGTGGAGTAGAATGGTACCGTTAGGGTTAGACGATAACCCCGGTTGGCTTGGCAGCCTACCGATAGAGAGGAGATTTACGCCGCCATGGGGAGGTGTCACGAATTTTCTCAGAATGTTCTACGAGGATCTAAATGTTAATAAGCACCTTGTGGCCTTATAGGTCAAGTACTACGGTGGCGCGATCTACTTGGCTTAAGGAGTAGCCGACGGTTGGAAGTACTTGAGCGCTTTGCTATTAGTCGATACTGCCGCGAGGTATGTGAACCTCTTCCTATCTCTTCTAGCATGATATGTGTGAACTATGTAGTACAATAGACGTATACGTGCTAAATGTATTTGATTATTTAAAACATAAAGTGTTATAACGACTTTATGGGAAGTTGGTTATAACAAATTATGTTGGTAAGAAAATACTTGTAGTCTTTAAAAGGTAAATCGATTTGAACTATAACCGCTTGTTATGTATTAGTAAAGAACTTGAAGTATTTCAAAAGATTTTTGAATCATTTTGAAAGAAGAAGTAATACTTGGTTTTTGCAAAACTTAAAAGTTATACTAGCTTTAGGGGAAGTTCGGTATAACGGCTTAAGAATGTTTTACTGATTTCGAAATCGTAATGTGTATCGACAAACCATCGCAGCGTTAATAAAAGGAAATGTTTTGACTAATTAAGTATTATTAAAACCAGAGAAACTTCCATCCGCATGGCTAAGATGAGACAAAATGATATTTCCTAGATCATGGTCATTGAATAAGATTGTTATAAACAAGAATATCCTACTCACATATAAGACATATGTTTCTCGGATAGTTAAAAGAGAATTATATTCTTAATCAATAAGACTATGAACTACTAAACCCTTCTAAAATAAGAAACTTGAACATTGGAAAAGAAGGTTGCTACTTGATTTTACAAAGAGAAGTAATTGATTTACTTTAAAAAGATAATCACTCTATTTTTTCATATACTACTGTATTGTGTGGTTTTTGTGAAGTAACGATCTTTTAAAAGATTTAATGTATGAAGTACTTGGGGATAGGTACCAACTTGTTAGTAGAAAGTACCTTGTGTGAATAACTTGATTGTATTGGTTTGTGATAGCCTTGTAATACTTTCTTGTTGATTTGATAAGTAAGCATGTTAGATGCTACGTGTGTTAGTATCTTGTGATTATTGTGTGCGGGTCACTTTGTTGTGCTTACGTTGTCAAACGTTAAGCCCAGATCGTTATTGTATCACATACCCCTCGACTTGTTATACCGAGGGCTTGCCACCCTTGACGCGTCTATACGGCCTATGCAAATTTTGTGACTACGCGGAGCGCGAGCTCCGTGATTGATCATTCCGGTGTTTAGCCCGACGCGGGATTCCCATGCGTCCGCTGAGACTACGCGGTCTTTTGAGACTACGCGGCTGCGGAGCCTGGCGGATACCGAGGGTCGGCCGCTTCGACGCGGGTATACCTCAGCGGTCGGGACCATGATTCGAGGAATACCTCACGCGGTCTGGTGACCTATGCGAGTCAGCGAGAGTTCCAGTGGATAGACGCCGCACATCGATATTGCGCGCGAGTGGCCACTTCGATCATGGTGCGGCTAGAAAGACCTCGAGATACGCTTTGTGGTATTTTTGCATCGCTGGTCTTAGTAGTCGGCTATGCCTTCGCATTTGCCCCGCACGGTTTTATTGTGATAACTTTGGCGGCGCGAGTCCTCGACTGACATGATCGCTATTTATTGTGAATCGTAGTTTGGTTATCATACATGTCTCCCGCTTTATAGACTATTATGATTTCATTTACGATTTTCGCCACATACTGTACCGCAGATCGACCTCCTTCGGCCGCTCATGCCGCAGTAAAGGTACACCCATTGATCCTCGCCTAGTGGTCACAAGTCACATGGAAAGCTCCGCTTCCCGAGGCTTATCAAATGTATAGTCCTCGTTGTAGGTGTTTACATTCGTGGTATGGCGGGCCCCGTCCCGCCATTGTTGTCGTATCATTTCTTAGAGGTCTGTAGTAATCTGCCAAGTGTGGTTTGTAAAAAGGATTAAACTGTTCATGTTGGAAAAAGTTGTTATTTATATATATGCCGAAAGGCAAGTTTTTCTCAGATTATTGTTTCATATTTCATAATATGTCTTGTATTGTTTTATGTTCCTTGCCGATTACTGTTGTACCACTAGGTGCCCGGTATGCACCAATACGTCTTAATCGGTCGTGACACTTAGCTTCTGCAGACGGAGGTTTCACCGGTTTTAATAACAATTAGTTATTTGTCAATACACTTTCCTTTATTAGCGCCGTGGTTTGTTCGACACTTATTCTCATTTCCGAAATCAGTAAAACATTATTCTTTTTAAAACCAAGTACTCATTACTCGCAAATGAGGTTTCACAACACTTTTAACAAAATGTTAATTACCAAGTAAAACAAGTTAAGTCTCTTATCTTTCAAGATCAAGTCTCTTAACTTTTACAATCAATAAACCATTCTTACCTCCATAGAGTCGTTATAACTAACTTCCCATAAAGCTATTATAACACACTATGTTTTAAACCAACCAACTCATTTAGCACATGTACGTCTACCGCATACATAGTTTACAAAACATCATGCTCAAGGATAGGAAGAGGTTCACATACCTCGCGACGATTATCGATAATAAGCAAAACGCCCACAAGATCAGAATCTGGCCAGCCGCTTCCACTCTTCAAGTAGAATGCGCCACTCGTAGTACTTCCACCTATAAGGCCACAAACGCTCATTAACTTCTAACCGCACGCCCATATTCTACGTAAAATTCGCAAAGACTCCTCTCCCGCAACAACAGAATCTCCTCCTCTATCGAGGCCGGCTACTAAGCCAACCGGGGGGGGTTTTACACGTCTAACCGGACGTGTACCATTCTACTACACAACAATGCTACACAAGTCTCATCAGAATACACCCTATGTAATTACAGTCGCTTCTTTCTTTAAATTCAGCTTAAGTCAAAAGACATTGCACGCACAATAATGTTCAGTTCTATATATAGTATACCTCAACTATATATTCCTACAACATGTAATCTCCAATTACAATAAGTGGACAAGAATATTTACCTCGACAAGCCCAAAATTATCCAAGTTATAATGTCGATCCCGAGCAAGGTTTAGCTCCTACTCTGGCGCTCCAATCCGCTCCAAACAACCCTTAGAAGTTCTAACTAACTTACTCAAATACTTCAACCAACTATGAAGATTTCCTTAGGGTTTCTGGCTGAGACTAAAAGGACAAAAGGTAGTATTTCCTGCTCTACGATGAGGTAACTTTGGAATACAACAAGGTAAAGGCTAAGGTATTTTGGGCATTATAACAATACTGGAGAGTATTTCTACCAAGAGGGGGTGTATTATACTAAACAACTAGGCAGTGTACCCCACGGCTAGAACCACAAAGGGAGAGGAGGCTCTCGCCACAAGGCCACTGGCTGGGAGGGGAAGGCTTAGGACGAGAACACTCAAGAGGAGGAGAGTTTTCATGCTTAGACAGTGAGGAGTGGATGAATAAGTTCATCACTAAGGGGTATTTATAGGAAACCAAAGCCAACCAACGGCCAAGATCAAGCCACGTGCAAGGCAAGTGTAAGGCCAAGATCAAGCCAAGTGCACCCTAACCCTACTCCACAAAACAAGCCACAAACATTGACAAAACAAGGCCACAACAAGGCACCACCGGCCAAGGCCAAACCGCTTCTAAGATCCACTCTGGCGGTGACAAGTGTCACCCTCTCGCCAAAAATGTTCCGCCGCTTGAAAAATCCGCAAAAATACAAAACGACATAGCCGAATTTTCCTTCGCAAGTTACGCGAAACGCTTCGCCGAAAACGACTCTAACCAAAGTGTCATGCACAAAGGTAAATTCGCCAAGCCACCTAGTGGGGTGACACGTGTCGCCTCCTACTTGTCCAAAATAATTCATCTTCCAAAATATCCAAAATGGCCAAAATCTCAAAATCAAAGCTGCTCACAAAGTCAGAATTTCTCCTGGGCCCCACGTGACCATTTCCAAAATAAAATCTCAAAATTCTAATATAATTTAAGAAGCCCATATTCCAAACTGGGAACCCAATTCCCATCAACGAACATTTTTCTTTACAAAACCTAAACTTTTTCCGTGGAAAATCACCTCTTTCTTCCTTTCCAATTTTTCTCTGCGGCTCGTGACGCACGCCGTGATACATACCCCGAGAATACGGGTATAACATTCTCCTCCTTAGAAACATTCATCCCGAATGTTCCTTCTCAAGACGGATATCGATAAGTTCCTCTAACAAGTTGCCAACGCCACACCGCCACAAAATAACACACGCCCTCTTCTTTCCTTACTCGCCGGCCCTTCTCGAACACTTGAACTCTCCCAAGACGCACTATACTTCACCATTACTTGCTCCTAAAAATCTCTCGAGTCACTACCTCCAAACTTGGTCATCTTACTAACCTCAAACTTCTTTAAGGCCATTCCCGCCTTTACGAACCGCTCGTCGAACGCCCACGAACTCATACGATGATTAACTAAACCAGGCCTAGCACCTCGTGACCTACCAATCAAGGGACCACCCAGAATCGACCCACCTAAACCGCCACGGGTTGACCCGCATTATGCCCTAATCCCGCACCTTCGTTGCGCCTACTCTTGCTCCTCGTTACGGAACATTCTTACTAACAAACGCCATGAAAGCTACCACTTCTATCTCACATCACCCATGGACTTATCACACAAATAAATCCCACGTGATACTACGACTCGATAAAGGTCAAACATAAAATAAATCTTTTACACAAGACGACCTTACCTCTAAGGTCTCAATCGTGAAATAGTCTAAGCTTCACACTTACCATGCCCCCAGGCTTACCCTTCTACACTAACCAGGCTTCTAAATCACTTTTTAGCACAAAGCTATCCGAACATAACACTTAAACACATCAGAATACAAAACTCTAGAGGGTTAAGGATATACCTGTCTCTACCGCTTAATCACGCCCGCCTGCAGGCATAGCAGCGGCGTGATGAACCACCATCGATCTCAAGGTCGAGTCAGAACATCCGTATACCCTTGGTCTGACAGCTTTCGCAAATGGCCTCGCTGGCCGTAAAAATAACAAGCTCCTCGCACTACGACACTCCAAACGCGTCTACCACATCGACCACACCGAGGCAGTGGGTGATCGATCCGCCAACACCTACTTCCTCGAAACTCAACCTCGAGCCCCGACCGCTTCCTCAAGACGGTGGAGGACCACTCAGACGCGGGGTACAAAATTAGTCTCACGAGGCGGTCCGCCTCGAAAGTCGCCAAAGACCCCGATGTCCTGGCCTCTTCGCCGATCTGTGTCATTCCGCTGACCTCTCCGCATTCTCACATCCTAGTGCACGAGCTCGCATGCGGCAATGTCCATGCCCTGAAGAGCTACACCAACAAGCCTCACAAGTAATCATCTAGCCTGACATACGGCACTCTATCCTCCATGGTTGCTACTAAAGCGGGGACATACCGAGCCAACGAAGTCAAACTCCACGCTGTACTCGAATCGTATGCCCTCTCTGTCTCAAAGATCATAAATCTGCCCGCGCCCTCCTCATCCGCGAGGCGAAGTGAGCGAGAATGCCTCGAGAACTCGTCCCATATCGCTGGAAGCGCATGCTCTCCCGACAACTCCCACGACCAAACCCCCGATCATGTATCACGCACCGATGCGAACCTAAGACCACCGACTGGTCTCCGCCTTGATCACTCACGACCCAGAATCGCCGGATGAACTCCTCGCGGATCATCCTCGTGCCTCGACCCATAAAACTCGCGGCTACACTCGTAAAGTCCTGTAGCCTCAAACTATCTGCCGGGTGAATCCATCGTGCATCGAACTGGAACTGCCAGATCCAAATTTATCCTCATATCTGCCACGACCGCCGTAAATCGCCATCTCTCAGACTTATCTCATCCGCCCAGCCGCTGGACCGAGGCTCAGTATCATGTCTCAGCAGCCATTGCCGCGCTTCTAACCTCTCTGGGCCGGGCGGCCACAAAACCCGCCGTCAAGCACAACTCGTGATCGCCGGCTCGCGCTCGCATTCTCTCAGATCTCACTAGCAAGACTCGGCCGCTTTGCCCTTCTCGCTCGCTGCCTCGCGCGAGGCATAATCGTAAAACGAGATACGCTGAGGGTCCAACTTACAACATGACTCTAAGGCACGATCTCGTAACGAGAAGAATGGAAACTAATCCTAAATGTCCTGCAGCCTCCTGATTATAGATGTGGTGCACAACACATCGATAATCAAGACTCTACTAGACACGGTCTGTAGACACTTTCCGAGGATTAACTGCTCTGATACCACTTTGTCACTTTGTCGCGAGCCTTGCTCCGACGACTCCAACAAATGGTACCGGCCGCGATCCTCGAGGCACGCCCACGCGCTTCTCGTGACGTGCCATACGAGAGCCACGGTTCGGGTTCTGTTTCTCGCAGGCTCGCCTCTTTATACGCCACTCCGGGCGAGGTCAGATAACAGTACCAAGTATGTGAAATCAAAATATCGCAGCTTAAATCATAACAAATATATAAAGCAGAGACACGTATGATAACCAACATACAAGACGCAACATAAGCGCTAAGTCGTGGACTCACGCCTCAACGCTATCACTCAATATAACTACGAGTCTCACGCCCACAACATCAATCATGCTTGCATCATGGCTACATGCCCCGGACTCGTGCACGGTAGACTCGCCCATGATACAACAATAACAATGCCCCACGCCACATGCCCCGACCAGACGGCAGAGACACGCCCATGTAACATCAACAACAATATATCGTGATCAACCTGCCGCACGGCCACATGCCCCTAATTCTACCTCGTGTAGACATGTCCATGTAACCACAATAACAATATATCGTAATCAACCCGCCGCACGGCCACATGCCCCGAAATTCTGCAGACGTGTAGACATGTCCATGTAACCTCAATAACAATATATCACACAACCAGCTATCACAAACAAGCTCAAGCAAATTACCATACTTCTAGACTTTTATAAAAGATCCACTCTTTCTCAAGTCACACAATACCCGCAGATAAAAATAGAGTGACTATCTTTTTAAGTAAAGCAAAATACTTCCTTTGTAAAAATCAAGTAACTACATTATTTTCCAAACATTCAAGTTTGCCTAATTTCAAATGCTCAAGTTTCTCATTTTAGAAAGGTTTTATAACTCATAGTCTTAATCCCTTTAAAACAATCGAGTAACATGTGTCTTATGTGTGAAGGCTTATTCTTGTTTACAACAATCTTGTTACAAAGCCATGATCTAGAAATGTAATACAATTTTGTCTTATCTTAGCTTCTATGCAGATGGAGGTTTCTACTTGTTTTAATAACAATTAGTTATTTGTCAATACATTTTCCTTTATTAGCGCTGTTGTGATTTGTTCGACACTTATTCTCATTTCCAAATCAAGAAACATTATTCTTTTAAAACCAAGTACTCATTACTCGCAAATGAGGTTTCACAACACTTTTAACAAAATGTTAATTACTAAGTAAAACAAGTTAAGTCTCTTATCTTCAAGATCAAGTCTCTTAACTTTTACAATCAATAAACCATTCTTACCTCCATAGAGTCGTTATAACTAACTTCCCATAAAGCTATTATAACACACTATGTTTTAAACCAACCAACTCATTTAGCACATGTACGCTCACCGCACTACATAGTTTACAAAACATCATGCTCAAGGATAGGAAGAGGTTCACATACCGCGACGATTATCGATAATAAGCAAAACGCCCACAAGATCAGAATCGGCTTAGCCGCTTCCACTCTTCAAGTAGAATGCGCCACTCGTGAGTACTTCCACCTATAAGGCCACAAACGCCTATTAACTTCTAACCGCACGTTCCATATTCTACGTAAAATTCGCAAAGACTCTCCCCGCAACAACAGAAATCTCCTCCTCTATCGAGGCCGCTACTAAGCCAACCGGGGTTTTACATCGTCTAACCGACGTGTACCATTCTACTACACACCAAAGCTACACAAGTCTCATCAGAATACACCCTATGTAATTACAAATCAGCTTTCTTTAAATTCATTTAAGTCAAAAGACATTGCCGACAATAATGTTCATTTCTATATATAGTATACCTCAACTATATATTCCTACAACATGTAATTCCAATTACAATAAGGGACAAGAATATTTACCTCGACAAGCCCAAAATTATCCAAGTTATAATGTCGATCCCGAGCAAGGTTTAGCTCCTACTCCGTGCGCTCCAATCCGCCTCCAAACAACCCTTAGAAGTTCTAACTAACTTCTACTCAAATACTTCAACCAACTATGAAGATTTCCTTAGGTTTCGGCTTGAGACTAAAAGGACAAAAGGTAGTATTTCCTGCTCTACGATAGAGGTAACTTTTAGAATACAACAAGGTAAAGGCTAAGGTATTGGGCATTATAACAATACTGGAGAGTATTTCTACCAAGAGTGTGTATTATACGAAACAACTAGGCTGGGGTACCCTACGGCTAGCACCACAAAGGGGGAGGAGGCTCTCGCCACAAGGGCTCACTCTGGGGGAGGGGGAAGGCTTAGGACGAGAACACTCAAGAGGAGGAGAGTTTTCAAGGCTTAGACAGTGAGGAGCTGATGAATAAGTTCATCACTGGGGTATTTATAGGAAACCAAAAGCCAACCAATGGCCAAGATCAAGCCATGTGCAAGGCAAGTGTAAGGCCAAGATCAAGCCAAGTGCACCCTAACCCCTACTCCACAAAACAAGCCACAAAACATTGCACAAAACAAGGCCACAACAAGGCACCAATCGGCCAAGGCCAAACCGCTTCTAAGGCCCACTGAGGTGACAAGTGTCACCTCTCTGGCCAAAAATGTTCCGCCGCCGAAAATCCGCAAAAATACAAAACGACATAGCGGAATTTTCCTTCGCAAGTTACGAAACGCTTCCGAAAACGACTCTAACCAAAGGCGCAAAGGTAAATTCGCCAAGCCACCTAGGGGTGACACGTGTCGCCTCCTACTTGTCCAAAATAATTCATCTTCCGAAATATCCAAAATGGCCAAAATCTCAAAATCAAAGCGGCCCCACAAAGTCAGAATTTCTCCCGGGCCCCACGTGACCATTTCCGAAAATAAAATCTCAAAATTCTAATATAATTTAAGAAGCCCATATTCCAAATCTGGGAACCCAATTCCCATCAACGAACATTTTTCTTTACAAAAACCGGAAACTTTTTCCGTGGAAAAATCACCTCTTTCTTCCTTTCCAATTTTTCTGTCGTGCTCTCGTACGTACGTCCTCGCATACATACCCTGAGAATACGGGGTATAACATCCTTGTAACTCATATCCTCGGCTCCTGGTCGTGGAACTGAGACTCGTGCATCGCGCCTCGTGAGACCGCCGCTGCTCTGAACTCACGGCTAACGGCCGCAGTAACTCCCTATCTCAAGTACCACCTCGTAAAGACGGGCTGTGCCTCGCAATCCTCTCAGGTTTCTACTCGCAGCCTCCTCGCCGCCCGCCTTCTGGGCTCTGGTTGTCTTGCGTAGAGGCATAACTGGTAAAAAGAATATGTCAGAGGGAGTCCAACTTACAACACAGCTCTAAGGCACGATCTCAGAGTGAGAAGAATGGAAACCAATCCTATATATCCTGTAGCCTCCAGATTATAGATGCGGTGCACAACACACCGATAATCAAGACTCTACTAGACACGGTCTGTAGACACTTTCCGAGGATTAACTGCTCTGATGCCACTTTTGTCACGACCCGACTCGCCCGTGGATCGTGCCTACCCCGCACCCTAGTGATACAATCATCGAGAAAATCACGAAACAAAAACTTAAGCATGAATCAAGACATAAAATAAGCAATAGGCTAACCAAAGCGGTTACCTTCCGTATATATATCAAAATTGAACAGCTTAAATCCCTTACAAACCCCGCCACACAATAGTACTGCACTTCTACGAATTTTATAACAACTATGACAGGACAGGGCCCCGCCATACCCCTGAATGTACAAGAACCTACAACTCAGGGAATCATACCAAAAGATAAGCCTCCGGAGTAACGGAGCTTCCCAAAACGCTGAACTGTGATTCTATGAGCGAGGATCAACAACCGGTGTACCTATACCTGCGGCATGAACGCAGCCTCAAGGAGGTCAAGATAACAGTACCAAGTATGTGAAATCGAATATCAGAAATGAAATCATAATAGTCTATATAAAGCAGGAGACATGTATGATAACCAAACTACAGTACACAACATATAAGTAGTCATGTCAAGTCAGGGACTCACGCCCTCAAAGTCATCACTCAAAATATAACAATGGGTCTGACGCCCAAAACATCAATCATGCCCGTGGAATTCCTTCCTCACTGCCGGCAGTCTATGATATAACAACACCAAGGAGTACACATGAACACCAGGTCCCACCTGTGTCTTAAAACCGTACGGGGCAAGTACGAAAGCTAGCTACCAGAACCTACCGCACCAACAATACTAAATAACTATATCACGGTCGACACGGCAAGGCGATAGCCTCTACCGTGATCCTCCCCGCGCCACGAAATAGACGGGGGCAAGTAACCAGTCTAACCACCAGATCACAACCGTAAGTCACGAAACTTCGTCCAAACACTGACTCGCGAAGCTGACACGTGGCAAGTGCGATAGCCTCTACCAGATCCTCCCTGCGCCACGTAGCTGACGGGGGCAAGTAACCAGGCTAACCACCAGATCACAACCGTAAGTCATGATACTTCGCCGCGAAGCTGACACGTGGCAAATGCGATAGCCTCTACCAGATCCACCTGCGTCACGTAGCTGACGGGGGCAAGTAACTAGGCTAACCACCAGATCACAAACGTAAGTCACGAGACTTCACCACAAAACTGAACGGGGCAAGTACGAAGGCTAACTACCAGATACTAAAGCCGAATCAGCCACGACCGGGGCAAGTACGAGAGCCAACTACCAGATACCAAGGCCGACCAAGAAACCTCATGGAGGGCTAGTCCATGGAATAACAATAATGGTCACATGCCCTCGGAATCCCTCATCGGTGTAGACATGCCCATGTGATAATAATAATGGAAGCATACCCGTGGAATCCTCTGTCACTGCCGGTACGTCCAAGTAAGTTCACAACAAGTCAGCCGGCCCTCCATCGAGAGACGCGGTGGTATAGAAATACAATACTTGCACAACAAAAGCTATCACAACTGGCATAGGCAAGTTCAACATACTTTTAGACTTTCATTAACATGTAAATTGATTCACCATTTATATAAACTCAAGTATTCCCATTTTGTGCCAACAATCCGGGTTTTAACCCTAAAGTACTACGTACTTAAATTCTTTCAAAAGATCCCTTTCTTTTTACAAAAGTCATACGATACCCATAGTATCAAAAATAGAGTATTATTATTTCAAGTAAACAAAAACCCTTTCCACACCTTCTTTTGAAATAAACCAACACAATACCATGCTTTCTTTTTAAACCAATTTAAGACAAAACTATGCCTTCTTTTTAAACCATTTTAAGACAAAACCATGCCTTTCTTTTAAACCAAAACATTTTAATTCCTCAAGTCTCCTTTCTTTTAGAAATCAAGTTCCTTACTTTGGAATTTAAGAAAAACCAATACTTGTTATTAATGATCTTATTATTATTAAAGCAACCATGATCTAGGAAATGTAATACAATTTTGTCTTATCTTAGCTTCTATGCAGATGGAGGTTTCTACTTGTTTTAATATAATTAATTGTCATTAAATTTTCCTTTATTAACGCTGCAATGGCTTGTTCGATACTCATTCCCATTTCCGAAATCAATATGACATTATTCTTTAAAAACCAAGTATTCATTACTCACGAATGAGGTTTCACAACTTTTTTAACACAATTCAAGTCCTTAACAAATCATATCAAGTCAAATATAAGTCAAGTCTCTTATCTTTTTAAAAACAATCAACCATTCTTTTACCTACATAAAGTCGTTATAATTAACTTCCCATAAAGCCATTATAACACTTTATGTTCTAAACCAACCAAATTCATTTAGCACACGTACGTCTACCGTACTACATATTTTACAACAATCATGCTAGAAAAGATAGGAAGAGGTTCACATACCTCGCGACGATTATCGACAATTAGCAAAATGCTCCAAGTACTATAACCTTGCTTCCACCCTTCAAGTAGAATACGCTACTCGTAGTACTTCCACCTATAATGGCCATAAAACGTCTATCAACTTCTCGATCCCTTTGTAGCGCAATTCAAAGCACAAGGTCATTATTCTACGGAAAATTCAGCACCTCCCGTAACCACACAAAACTCCTCCTCTAACAAGGCCCGCACAAGCCAACAACTCTGGGGGTTACACGCCTAACCGGACGTACAACATCGCCCCACAATAATACTACAAGTCATCAGAATACACCCAATGTAAATACAGTTCAATTCTTTATAATTATCCTTCCAATATATCTTATACTCAATTCTAAACTACTACAATATGTAATATCCAATTACAATAGGGGGACAAAGATCATTACCTCGATAAACCCAAAATTATCCAAGATTTATAAGTCAATCCTGAGCAACGTTTAGCTCCAATTCCTTACGCTCCAACCCGCTCCAAGCAACCCTTAGAAGTTTCTAAACAACTTCTCTTAACACTTCAACCAACTATGAAGATTTTCCTAGGGTTTCACTTTGTGACTATTGGAATAAAGTAGTATTTTCGGGCTCTTAGTATAAAGATAATGTTACACCCCGTAAGTTCAGGACATGTGTAAGTGAAGGTACGTAAGGAACACAAGACTTGGAAATATGTACGAAAGGAAGAATTGTTTTTCCGACGGAAAATCTTCCGGACGTCGGAAAGGAAAAATGTTCGTTGTTGAGAATTGGATTCTCAAAACGTATTATTTGAAGAATATGGAACTCTTAACATTATGGAAATTTATTTTTACGGATTTGGTCACGTGGGGCCCACCCGAGGAATTTTACGTTTTGTGGGGCCCACGAGGGTTACGGAATTTTATGGACGAATGAGAGGGCGACACGTGGCACCCCCACATGGCTTGGTCGAAATTTGTACAAGGGTAAAATGGTCATTGACCACCTTGGAAGATTAGTCTTGCTAGCTTGATTTTGTTGACTAGTCAACTTGTCCACTTGGCTTTTCATTAATTGTCTTTCATCCTAGACCACAAGTGTATTAATCCAAGCCCTTCATTGTGTTATATATGCTTCACTAGTGCAAGACAAGCTTATCTAACACTTAGGAAAATATCACAAAAACCTTGTTCTTCACTAAGAGACCTCTCGGGTTTGTGACCCTCCCACACAAAATAATTTGCAAATGTTGTCCATTAGCCACAATACTTTAACCCAATGTTCCTAAGGGTGTTGTAAGGTTATCTCAATAGAAAGATTTCGGAAAAAACGCATTTTTACGTTAGTCGCAAGGCGGAAACTAAGGGAGTTCTTCAACTTTGAAGTTGGAACTTGAAGATGGGTTCTTCATAGGCCTCTAAGGAGTGCTTGGAGCGGATTGGAACTTAAGGAATGGAGCTAAGAATTTCTAAGGCGCGACTTTGGATCTTGGAAATTTTAAGGGCTTGGAAAGGTTGACACTTCTACGTACGGTGTATTCGGCTTAGCTTGTGAATTTAGCCGAAAAGGTATGTGAACTATCTCCTCTTCTAGCATGATTCCTTAGAATAAAGAAAGTAAGTTCTACTCCTTGAATGATCCATTCCTTGCTTGTATTTGGATTGCCTAAAATAGAATTTGTTCTATGTACTTCCTTGAGTGTACTTTGATGTTTAAATTGTAAGTAGTATAATCCATTTCCTTAGGGAAGTGTGGATTCTTAAAAGTGAAGGTATTTTTCTTAAAGTACATAGAGACTTGAAAAGGAAGTGGTTTCCAAATCTTTTGGCTAGTGCCTTAGTTCTAAAACCTAAAGGTCATTATAATGACTTTAGGGGAGTCAAAGGAGTGATTTACTTATTTGATTTAAAAGAGGAGAAATGACATGATTTAAGAGAAGTAACTTGCGTTAAGGGTGAAGTTACTTGAGGTCTAAAAAGTAGAAGAAAACTTGTTTTCTAACTATTAAGAGACTTGAAGTATTTTGAAAGTTAAGAACTTGATTTGTAAGTATGTGATACTTGGTTTTAATAGTATAAGTCTCTTGGTTATTGAAGGAATGGATACGTCTAAAACCATAAAGGGTTATAACGACTTTATGGGAAGTTGGTTATAACGGTTTTATGGAAGGTTTAGAAAGTTGTCTATTTTGATTAAATCGGCATAAGTTGCCTAGATTGTGAAAATTTGGAGTTACTTGATTTCAAGCTTTGAAATGAGTTTTCTAAAAGTGTAGTAACTTACTTTGAAAAATAGACACGCCTTGATACTACGGGTGTTAGTATCTTGGAGCTTTACATAGAAAGGAGTCTTTTATAAAGGAATGTACGTACGTAGTACTTTGGCTTGTTAAAAGAGAATTCTTCTATGTATAACTTGATTAGTACTTTGGCTTGATAAATTGAGGATTTGTCTAAGTGTGCCTTGATTAGTACTTTGGCTTGTTAAAAGAGAATTATTCTAAGTGTGCCTTGATAAGTACTTTGGCTTGTTAAAAGAGAATTCTTCTATGTATAACTTGATTAGTACTTTGGCTTGATAAATTGAGGATTTGTCTAAGTGTGCCTTGATTAGTACTTTGGCTTGTTAAAAGAGAATTATTCTAAGTGTGCCTTGATAAGTACTTTGGCTTGTTAAAAGAGAATTATTCTATGTATGCCTTGATTAGTACTTTGGCTTGATAAATTGAGGATTTGTCTAAGTGTGCCTTGATAAGTACTTTGGCTTGTTAAAAGAGAATTATTCTATGTATGCCTTGATTAGTACTTTGGCTTGATAAATTGAGAATTTGTCTAAGTATGCCGTGATAAGTACTTGGGCTTGTTAATTGAGAATTGCCTATGTGTCGGAAATAGCCTTGTGTGCTATTGGTATATCAGTGCTTCGGGTCATTCCCGTTTGTGGCATTTGCATAATTCCGTGGATTTGCTACCCACGATGCGAGGAATACCTCATGCGAGTCCGTAGGGCTTATGCGGGTGAAATAGTCCCATGCGGGCGGGTCCAGCTTATGCGAGGAATACCTCATGCGAGTCCGTAAGGGCTTATGTGGGTGATATAGTCCTATGCGAGGAATACCTCATGCGGTCCGAAAGGGCTTATGCGGGTGAAATAGTCCCACGCGGCGGTCCACTATGCGAGAATACCTCACGCGGGTCCACGCGACCTATGCGGGTGAAATAGTCCCGGGAATAGGATTGCTAAATAATCTGCGCGGATGGTCCCGCTTGATCATGAGCTTCCTAGTTTATATTGTAAGGATACTCATTTACTCTCATTGTTAGTAAGGCACAATGTGTTGTATTTTGATTATCATATATGTCCCGGATTTGTTTGTGTTACCCTATGGTCATGCTTTTACGAGGTGGGATTAGGGGCATGGGACCACGAGGTATTGAGGACACGGTGGGACTTGGTGTTCATGTATCCTTATTGGTGTTATTACATCACGGATCGCCGGTGAGGAAGGATTCCACGCATGATTGATATTATGGGCGTGAGACCCATGGTTATATTGAGTAATGACTTTGAGGGCCTGCGTCGCTGACTTGATATGACTGCGTATGTGTTATGTATCTGTAGGTTGGATATCATACATGTCTCCGTGTTATTTAGATCGCTATGATTTTATTACGCATTTCATCGCTCACATACTTGGTACATTCTTCGTCGACCTCCTTGAGGCCGCGTTCATGCCGCAGTTTAGGTCGCAGCGGTGATCGGCAGTGTAGGATCCTCGCCAGGTTTTGGATAAGCTCCTTCTATTCCGAGTTTATCTTTGGTATATGTCCTTCGATGCACTTTGTATAGTTTTGGGTGCAAGGGCCTTGTCCGTCATAGTTCGATTTAACTCCTGAGGTGCAGTATTCATATGTGCGATTGGACTCATATACGGTGTAGTGTCTTTTGTTTATGTATATATGGCAGCCTTTGTCGGCTTTTCCTTGCACGACGTTTGTTTTAAAAGAAAAAAAATGAGGTGTTATTTCGATTCATGACTTACTTGTATTGTTAAGGTAGAAGGGTGCCTGTGTAGGCACTCCACGCCCGGTTGGCTGTGACAGATAACTTTTGGAATATTACAAGGGATTTCAAGGCTAAGGTAATTGGGACTATACCAACACTTGAAGAATTTTCTACACAAAGGGGGGGATGTCTGCACGAGAGCTTCACTAAGGGAGGGAGGGAGAATTTTGGCCTTGGAAATTATTTCAAGTGAGGGATAAAATTAAGTCTTGCAACATAAGGGGTATTTATAGAAAAATCAATGGCTAGGATTTAAGCAAGTGTAAGGTGAGGATTGAGGACATGTGTGTGGGTAATTTACCAACCATATGTCCACCACAATAATGGGACAAGTGGCCTGCCACTTGTCCCCCCATAAACCGTCCATGGACACATGTCCAACTCCAATCGGCCAACATGGCCACATGGGGGTGACACGTGTCGCCCCCCTACTCGTCCAAAATATTTCATCTTCCAAAAATATCCGTAATGCCAAAAAATCTCGAAAATAAAGTGGGCCCCACAAACCGTAAATTCCTCCCGTGGGCCCCACGTGAACAATTCCGGAAATAAAATTCCATAATTCTCAAATATTCCAAAAAGTCCGAATACCAAATCTGGGAATCCAATTCCCTTTAACGAACCTTTTTCCTTCACAAGATCCGGAAACTTTTCCGTCGAAAAAAAATCACATCTTTCTTCCTTTTAATTTAAATGTCGTATTCTCGTACGTACTTCCCTACATACATACCCTGGAACTACGGGGTGTAACAGTTAAATTCTCGGATCTTATAATGACATGTTAGTGCCTTAAGTAAACTAAAATGGGGGTGTATATAAATAAGGTTAATAAGAAGTTAGGAGATTTCTTAACTTGCTTATGTTATGTATGATAAGCCGGTAGTGCTTATGTTATGTATGATAAGCCGGTAGTGCTTATGTTATGTATGATAAGCCGGTAGCACTTATGTTATGTATGATAAGCCGGTGGTGCTTATGTTATGTATGATAGCCTTTAGTGCTAGTGTTATGAGTATAAATGCGGGGTAAACCCCCAAGACGTTATACACCTCCTGAGTATAAATGCGGGGTAAATCCCCAAGACGTTATACACTTTCTGAGTATAATTGCGGGGTAAACCCCCAAGACATTATACCTCTCCATGGATTTGCTACCCATGATGCGAGCATGGCGTATATGCTCATTGCGGGCCCGTAGGGCCTAAGAAGGTGTAATAGTCCTGTGCGGGTGAAATAGTCCTATACAGGGCAAATTGTCCTATGCGGGACCATAAGACCCTTGCGGGTGAAATAGTCCCAGGAGTAGGATTGCCAAATGATACTATGGGCTGGTGGCCCTAAGTTAATCATAAGCTTCCTATTTTTTTGTTATGCAGTATACCTTTATGGGCAGACTTATGTGACTTTATCGCGTCCCAGATTGGGCCGGGCAGTATACCTTTATGGACAGACTTATGTGACTTTATCGCGTCCCAGATTGGGTCGGGCAGTATAGGCGTCCCTCCATAAGGGCAGATTATGTTATGAAAGATAAGTAAGTTATATGCTTATGAACTTGATGATTTTTCCTAAGTATGTACGTAAGAATTTGACTATTTTTCTTATTGAAAAAAAGATGGGAAAAGATAACGATGTACGATTAAGTTCATGAGTTGTAATGACATGGTAGGAGCTGGTATTTACTTTTCATACTTGCCCCTGTCATTATTTTGTACAGTTATGATCTGATTACTGTACCTTATTTCCGTTCCATATTCGGTACTTGTGTACTGACCCCCTTCGGGCGGCTGCGTTCATGTCCGCAGGTTTAGGTACACAGTTGTGGATCCGCGGGCTTAGGATCCTGGTTCAACATTTTAAGATGGCTCCAATGTTCTGGAGCTTGTCATCATGGTTATATATATTCAGGGGTACGGCGGGGCCTTGTTCCGTCATAGTATTTGTCCAAAATCTTAGAGGTCTGTAGTCATATCTTGTGGGTCGCTTTGAAAAAAAAAGGAGGTAACTGCTTTTGGTTGTACATACTTATATGTATCCAGGAAGGTAGCCTTATCGGTTAACCTATTATTTATTTCTTGTTAAGTTTATGTATGTTGTGATTATCTCGATGTATACTGTAGTGGTGCCTGTAGGGCACCGGTCCGCCCGGTGGTCATGACAAAAGTGGTATCAGAGCAGTTAGTCCTCGAAAAGTGTCTACAGACCCTGTCTAGTAGAGTCTTGGTTATCGGTGTGTTGTGCACCACATCTATAATCATAAGGCTGCAGGACATTAGTATTGGTTTCCATTCTTCTCACTCTGAGATCGTGCGATAGAGCTGTGTTGTTAGGGTCGTCTCTCCCTAACGAGTTATGTTTATTGCAGCTACGAGAAAGGCAGCAGTGACCCAGGAAGGACTATGTGGATTGCGTATCCAGGTTGGTAATGATCGTAGTATAATTGGTATTATGACATACTGTCACGACCCGATCCCGGGCCCGTGACTGGTGCCTTACCCGGGCACCCAAGTAGATATACATCAGAGTAACCAGCGGAATATAAAAACAAAGACATGAACAATAAAGAGTAAGAAATCAACTAAGAAAATGTCGCCTTTAGCATGTATATATAAACCAAAACTTGAATGATTCATACTTTACGAACCACGCCCACAACAAAGATTACGCACTCTAAGAATGTAACCACAACTATGACGGGACAGGGCCCCGCCATACCCCTGAGTGTACAAGTACCTACAATGGCAGGGTACTATACCAAAGACAAAGCCTCCGGAGAAATGGAGCTTTCAAGAATGAGCGGTGATCCTACGAGTGCGGATCGCCAGTTACGTACTCAACTCGCGCAGATGAACGCGGCCCGGGCGGGTCGCATACAACAATTCAGTATGTGAAATCAAAATACCGTAAGTGAAATCATAATACTCTATATAAAGCAGAGACATATATGATAACCAATATACGATATATGCACAGTATATGTCAAGTCAGGGACTCACGCCCTCAAGGTCATCACTCAAATATAACCATAACATTTTAAAAACCAATTCACAATTATGTACGAAACAACCAAGTTAACCGCACCTAGTGCCACATCATAAACAAGAGCAATAATAGATATAATGTAACTGGTCTTTTCTAGGCCGCGAATGATCGAAGCAAGGCCAATCGCCCATAGTATCATTATGCGTGCCTAATCCTGGACTCCCGCAGTCCGCATAGGCCAACTCTGGTCCGCATGAGGTATTCCTCGCATCGAGGGTAGCTAATCCTCGGCATCGTCCTGGACTCTCGTAGTCCGCATGGCCACATAGACCGCATGAGGTATTCCTCGCACACTATCCTGGAACTCCCGTAGCTCCGCATAGGTCCCCGGGACCCGCATGAGGTATTCTCGACGGGGCGCAACCCCGGTATCATGTCAAGAGGTGAGTGGTATAATACTATCACAACGGCTTATCGTTAAACGACGTAAGCCCAACAAGAATAACCTCCTTACACAAACATCACAAGAATCGAACACCACGACTTATCGTAAGCACCATAATCATAACAAGAATAATCTCCTTACACAAACATCACAAGAATCGAACACAACGGCTTATCGTCAAACAACATAGGCATAACAAGAATAACCTCCTTACACAAACATCACAAGACATTAACACATGTAGCATCATAGCATGTTCACTTTATCAAGCCAACAAGAAAGTATTACAAGGCTATCACAAAACATAGGCAAGTTACTCACACAAGGTACTTGCATTTCATGTCAACGAGTCCGGGTTTTAACCCCAAGGTATTACATGCTTTAATCTCTTTTAAAAAGATCCATTTCTTTCACAAACAGTCGCGCGATACCCGTAGCATTAAAATAAAGTAACTATCTTGTTAAGTAAACCCAAACAATTTCCATACTTCTTTTTAAACCATCTTAAGACAAAAACATGCCTTTCCTTTAAACCAACATACTTCAATTTCTCAAGTCTCTGTTCTTTTAGAAAATAAGTTCCTTAGTTTGGAATTTAAGAAAAATCAATACTTGTTTTTAATGACTTTAGTAAGGCAACCGTGATCTAGGAAATGTAATACAATTTTGTCTTATCTTAGCTTCTATGCAGATGGAGGGTTTCTACTTGTTTTAATATAATTAATTATTTGTCAATATATTTCCCTTTATTAATCCTGCAGTGGGATGTTCGATATTTATTCTCATTTCCGCAATCGATATAACATTATCATTCGAAACCAAGTACTCATTACTCACGAATGAGGTTTCACAACTTTCCACACAATTCAAGTTCTTCACATATTAAATCAAGTCACATATGAGTCAAGTATCTTATCCCTTTTTTTTTTTAAAGAAATCAACAAACCATTCCTTTACTTACATAAAGTTGTTATAATTAACTTCCCATAAAGCCATTATAACACTTTATGTTTTAAATAAAACAAACTCATTTTACACACGTACGTCTACCGTACTATATATATATTTCGCAAATATCATGCTACAAGAGATAGGAAGAGGTTCACATACCTCGCGTCGATTATCGACTATTAGCAAAACGCTCCCAAGTACTATAACCTTGCTAGCCTTTTCCATCCTTCAAGTAGAATACGCTACTCGTAGTACTTCCACCTATAATGGCCACGAAACGTCCATTAACTTCTAGATCTCTTCGTAGGATATTTCTAAGAACAAGTTCCATATCCTACGGAAAATTCAAAGACTTCCCGTTCTACTTAATTTCCCACTTTTTCCAAGGCCCGATAACCGTGATTAACCTACTATAATTAAGGTGCAATAATACTGAAATCTAAAGAAGGGGATAACACGCCCAAACAGAACGCGATTAACAATCTCTCCTTCATAACAATAATAACTAAATAAGGGGATAACACGCCCAAACGGAACGCGATTAACAATCTCTCCTTCATAATAATAATAACTAAAGAAGGGGATAACACGCCCAAACGGAACGCGATTAACAATCTCTCCTTCATAATAATAATAAGTAAAGAAGGGGATAACACGCCCAAACGGTAACGCGGTTTACTATCTCCCTTCATAATAACAATAAGTAAAAGAAGGGGATAACACGCCCAAACGGTAACGCGGTTTACTATCTCCCTTCATAATAACAATAAGTAAAGAAGTCCAAAGTAAAAATTCCAAAGTAGATACGGTCCTTAAGTTGGGGTCCTTGGCCAATTTTTACAATAATACTTATCCAATTACTTCATTAGTCCTTCAACTTATATTCCAATCTTTATATAAGTTATAGTTTCTTTGTTGTTAACTTCTTAGCAAGATCCAAATCTTTCTTTATATATTATAGTCCATAATATACCTCCAATATATGTATAATATCCATATATACATAATAAATCAAATTCACAAAGAGGTTAAGGTTCATTACCTCAAGATAGCCCAAAAACGTGACTGTCCAGATTTTTAGCTACTGCTTCGTCAGCTGAACTTGCAACGTCGATAACTCTCTACTCCAGTATCCTATCGATGAGTGGTTTATTGCATTGGAAACTAGACTCGACGAAATTCATTTTAGGCTTTTGAAACACCCAAAAACTCCTTATATACTAGGATATATTCCCTTCCAAACTTGACTAAAAATCTGCCCAAAACAGTTTCGAAAATCTGCCTACTCTCGGCCAAGGGAAGGTTTCTTTAAGGCTAGGGGTGTGAAATCTTGTCTAACCCTTGGTTAATAATCTTCCTAACACATTAAGGAAGAACACTTATAAGTTTAAGAATTTTTGGACAACATTTGGTTAGGGGAGGGGGGGTTGGACGAAAGAAAGATAGAGAAGGAGGGAGAGGAAATGTTTTTCAAGTCTTGTAATATGTTATGTGTGGCTGATTTTCATCCACTAAGGGGGTTTATATAGCACAACCAAGGGTTGAGATTAACACAAGTGTAAGGTAGAGATCATATGTGAAGGTTCCTTCCCACACTTGTCTTACTAAAGCCATGCAAGACCATGCAAGACTTGCCCACTACTTGCTAAAAATCGTCCAAGCCATGCCTACTAGGCAAGAATTGTTGGCCACTTGTCCACTCCATTTCGTCCCACATGGCCCAATCTAGGGTTGACACTTGTCGCCCTCCTATTGGTCCAAAATATTTTATCTCTCGGAACAATTCCATAATCGTAAAAAAATATTATTGAAAACGTAAAATTTCCTTCACAAGGTTCGGGATAATTTCCGTCGGAAAACAATTCTTTCATTCTTACCCTAATTAGGGCGTATACATTCGTACGTACGTCCTCATATACATACTCCGGAACTACGGGGTATAACACATACAGCTATACGGAGTTATGTATGAGGGTCATTTATGGGTTGCCTAGAATGATTTTAGATTACCAAGAGTTGGTAAGGACTAAATAGATACCGAGAAGGTATGAAACAGTTAAAGAATTCTCATCGAGGTTTTACGTATTATTTTGAGATAATTGGGAAATGATGAGCTGTCTGATAGGGTAGTGAACCCTTAAGAAGTCATGTTAAGGAACTTAATGGAATGCCATGTAAATAGATTAAGCTACGTGGTAGGCTTAAGGGGATTGTACGGATGAGGTCCGTATGGAGTAAGAAATGGTTGTTGTGATCAAGACGACATGATTATGGTATTATGAGAAGTTATTGTACCCGTTTACGGGGGGACTGGTAAGGTAGGCTTGGGGCATGGAAATTGCGAGCCTAAGAATATTTATAACCGCCGAGACCTTAGGTATATAAGGCTTTCTCGGGCAATAAGATTTATTCCAGACCAAGAATGAGAATTAAGTGCGACAATAGATCGGGTTATGGATTGTTGCGGGTCAACCCGTAGCCCAGAATGGAATAGGGTCAGTTGGAGGCAGTCCCGCTATGTGATACAAGTTAGTCGTTGTACAAGTTCGTGGACGCGTTCCACCGAAACCAGGTCGTGAGAGCCGGAAATGGCCTTATATTGTTCGATTTAGTAAACTCCAAAGATTGGAGGCCAGAATCGGTATGGAAGTTATGTATGTATGCTAGTAGGAGTTGGAAGTACGGAAAGAGTACGACCAGTAAGAAAGATAGCAACCAAGTGTAAAGGAATAGAGCCTGATTCCATAAGAACCTTTCGAGATAACTACACCCATGAGTGTTTGGGGTGGTAGCTGAGCGGGTATATGAGATTTATCCGGTGATGATACAGTCGTCAGACCCTAGTAGACTTAGTAGAGATGATTACGACAGACTTTGAGGTCATTATGAGTATGGACTAGTTGGCTTCGTGAGTGCCAAGGTTGACATTTTAGTATAAGTATTGTTATGTGGCCATGGGTGGCATATGTTGTATGAAGGGTGTAGTAAAAGGAGACTATGTCGCTATCTAATTAGATTGGACTCCGAAAGAACATTCGGGGATGAATGTTTCTAAGGGGGGAGAATGTTACACCCCGTAATTCCAGGACATGAATAAGAGAATAGACGCGAGAACACAAGACTTGAAAATTGGTACGAAAGAAAGAATTATTTTTCCGACGGAAAATCTTCCGAACGTCGGAAAGGAAAAATGTTCGTTGGTGAGAATTAGATTCTCAAAATGCATTATTTGAGGAGTATAGAATGTATTACCATATTGGAAATTTATTTTTACGGATTTGGTCACGTGGGGCCCACCCGAGAAATTTTACGTTTTGTGGGGCCCACGAGGGTTACGAAATTTTATGGACAAATGGGAAGGCGACACGTGGCACCCCCACATGGTCTTGGACGAATTGATGCAAGGGTTTTATGGTCATTTACCTAGGTAGAAGATCAAGTCTTGCAAGCTTGACATTACTGACTAAGTCAATAAGCCACTTGGCTAGATTTTATTAAATGAAACTCATTCAAGCCACCCATATGTGTTAATCTAGACCCTCCATTGCTTTATATAATCATCCTAAGTAGCAAGACTTGCCTTTAACACTTAGAAAATATTAGAGAACTTGAGCCTTTGTGGAGATAGCTCTCGGGTTTGCTTAGAGGAACAAGAAATGTTATACCCCGTAGTTCCGGGATATGTATGTAAGGACGTACGTACGAATGTATAAACCCTAATTAGGGTAAGAATGAAAGAATTGTTTTCCGACGGAAAATATTCCGAACCTTGTGAAGGAAATTTTACGTTTTCAATATTTTTACGACTATGGAATTTTTCCGAGAGATGAAATATTTTGGACCAATAGGAGGGCGACATGTGTCACCCCTAGATTGGGCCATGTTGGACGAAATTGAGTGGACAAGTGGGCAAGATAAGTGGCCAAAAGTCTTGCATGGTATTGCATGGCACCTTGGATGGTTTTTGCAAGTTTGTGGGCAAGTCAAATGGTCAAGGTCTTGCATGGCTTTTGTAGGACAAGTGTGGAAAGGAACCTACACAAGCACATCTACACCATACACATGTTTCAATCCTAACCCTTGATTGTCCTATATAAACCCCTTTAGTTGATGAAATTCTTCCACACTTAGTATATTTCAAGACTTGAAAATATTTCTCTCCCTTTCCTATAGTTCTCATCCAACCCCCCCCCCCCCTTCCTTAACCAAATGTTTTCCAAAAATTCTTAAACTTATAAGTGTTCTTCCTTAATGTATTAGGAAGATTATTAACCAAGAGTTATACAAGATTTCACATCCCTAGCCTCAACAAAAACCCCCCTTGGCCGAGAGTGGGCAGATTTTCGGGACTGTTTTGGACAGATTTTTAGTCAAGTTTGGAAGGGAATATCTCCTACCATATTAGGAGTTTTTGGGTGTTTCAAAAGCCTAAAATTAAGTTCGTCGAGTTTAGTTTCCAACGCAACAAACCACTCGTCGATAGGACACTGGAGTAGAGAGTTATCGACGTTACAAATTCAGCTGACGAAGCAGTGGCTAAAAATCTGGACAGTCACGTTTTTTGGACTATCTTGAGGTAATGAACCTTAACCTCTTTGTGAAGTTGATTATTATGTATATATGGATATTATACATATATTGGAAGTATATTATGGACTATAAGATATAAAGAAAGATTTGGATCTTGTTAAGATGTTAAAAAGGAGAATTGGCATATTATCCATTAAAATGGTAAAAATGTATCCATTACTTACTAAGAGGTTAACAACAAAAGAACTATAACTTATAATAAGATTGGAATATAAGTTGAAGGACTAATGAAGTAATTGGATAAGTAAAATTGTAAAAGTTGGCCAAGGACCCCAACTTAAGGACCGTATCTACTTTGGACCGTATCTACTTTGGACTATATTTACTTTGGACCTTCTTTACTTATTGTTATTATGAAAGGAGAGATTGTTAATCGCGTTCCGTTTGAGCATGTTATCCCCTTCTTTACTTATTGTTATGAAGGAGAGATTGTTAATCGCGTTCCATTTGGGCGTGTTATCCCCTTCTTTAGTTATTATTGTTATGAAGGAGAGATTGTTAATCGCGTTCCGTTTGGGCGTGTTATCCCCTTCCTTAGTTATTGTTGTTATGAAGGAGAGATTGTTAATCGCGTTCCGTTTGGGCGTGTTATCCACCTTCTTTAAATTTCGGTATTAGTGCACCTTAATTATAGTATGTTAATTACGGTTATCGGGCCTTGGAAAAGGTGGAAAATTGAGTAGAAACGGGGGAGGTGCTGCCGAATTTTCCGTAAGAAATGGAACCTTGTTCTTAGAAATATCCTACGAAGAGATCTAGAGGTTAATAGACGTTTCATGACCATTATAGGTGGAAGTACTACTAGTAGCGTATTCTACTTGAAGGGTGAAAAAGGGCTAGCAAGGTTATAGTACTTTGGAGCGTTTTGCTAAATTGTCGATAATCGTCGCGAGGTATGTGAACCTCTTCCTATCCTTTCTAGCATGATTATTTTAAACTATGTAGTACGGTAGACGTATGTGTGCTAAATGAATTTGGTTGGTTTAAAACATAAAGTGTTATAATGGCTTTATGGGAACTTAATTATAACAACTTTATGTAGGTAAAAGAATGGTTTATTGATTTTTTAAAAAAAGATAAGAGACTTGACTTATATTTGACTTGATTTGATATGTGAAGAACTTGAATTGTGTGGAAAGTTGTGAAACCTCATTCGTGAGTAATGAGTACTTGGTTTTGAATAATAATGTTATATGGATTGCGGAAATGAGAATAAATATCGAACAACCCACTGCAGCGTTAATAAAGGAAACTATATTGACAAATAATTAATATTATTAAAAGAAGTAGAAACCTCCATCTGCATAGAAGCTAAGATAAGACAAAATTGTATTACATTTCCTAGATCATGGTTACTTTAATAAGGTCATTAATAACAAGTATTGATTTTTCTTAAATTCCAAAGTAAGGAACTTGTCTTCTAAAAGAAAAGAGACTTGAGAACTTGAAGTGTTTTGGTTTAAAAGAAAGGCATGGTTTTGTCTTAAGTTGGTTTAAAAATAAGGTATGGAAATTGTTTTGGTTCACTTAAAAAGATAGTTACGCTATTTTTGATACTACGGGTATCGTGTGACTTTTGTGAAAGGAATGGCTCTTTTTAAAGAGTTAAAGTATGTAGTACCTTGGGGTTAAAACCCGAATTTGTTGGCATGAAATGAAAGTACCTTGTGTGAGTAACTTGCCTATGTTTTGTGATAGCCTTGTAATACTTTCTTGTTGGCTTGATAAAGTGAACATGTTATGATGCTACGTGTGTTAGTGTCTTGTGACGTTGTGTAAGGGGTTTTTTCTTATTGTGCTTATGTTGTTTAACGATAAGCCCGTTGTGCTGGTATTATATCACTTACTCCCCCCCCCCTTACTTGTTATGATGTCGGGGGTTAAGCTGCCCCCCGATGCGAGGAATACCTCATGCGGGTCCATGGGACCTATGCGGAGCTGCGGGAGTTCCAGGATTGTGGTGCGAGGAATACCTCATGCAGTCTATGTGGCCATGCAGACTAAGGGAGTCCAGGACGATGTCGAGGGTTAGCTGCCCTGCGATGCAAGGAATACCTCATGCGGGTCTATGTGTGGCCTATGCGGAACTGCGGGAGTTCCAGGATTAGACGCGCACAATGATACTGCGGGCGAGTGGCCCAGCTTCGATCATTTGGCGGCGTAGAAAGACCTTGTGATACAGTTTTATAGCATTGTTGGTACGGTGGGTTCTAGTAGTCGGCTATGCCTTCATACTTACCGTCTGATTTTATTATGACACAGGTGGGACCTGGTGTTCATGTGTATTCCTTGGTGTTTTATATCATGGACTGCCGGCAGTGAGGAAGGAATTCCACGGGCATGATTGATATTGTGGGCATGAGACCCATGGTTATATTTGAGTGATGACTTTGAGGGCGTGAGTCCCTGACTTGACATGACTGCTTACATATTGTATATCGTAAATTGTTTATCATATATGTCTCCTGTTTTATATACACTATTATGACTTCATTTACAGTATTTTCAGTTTCACATACTTGGTACCTGTTGTACTGACCCCCTTCGGGGGGCTGCGTTCATGCCGCAGGTAGAGGTACATCAGTCGTTGATCCTCGCTCTTAGGATCACAGTTCAGCGTTTTGGGAAGCTCCGTTTCTCCGGAGGCTTATCTTTTGGTATGATTCCCTGAGATTGTAGGTACTTGTACATTCAGGGGTATGGCGGGGCCCTGTCCCGTCATAGTTGTTTTGGAAATTCTTAGAGGTCTGTAGTACTGTTGTGGGCAGGGTTTGTAAAGGATGTAACTGTTCATATTTTGGTTTATATATACATGCCGAAAGGCGACATTTTCTTGGTTAGACTGTTCTTATTTTACACTGTTTCATGTTTGCAAGTTTATATTCCGCTGGTTACTCTGATGTATGCCAACTTGGGTGCCCGGGTAAGGCACCAGTCACGGGCCCGGGATCGGGTCGTGACATAGGTAAGGCACCAGTCACGGGCCCGGGATCGGGTCGTGACAAAAGTGGTATCAGAGCAGTTAGTCCTCGGAAAGTGTCTAAAGACCGTGTCTAGTAGAGTCTTGATTATCGGTGTGTTGTGCACCACATCTATAATCAGGAGGCTGCAGGACATTTAGGATTGGTTTCCATTCTTCTCACTCTGAGATCGTGCCTTAAAGCTGTGTTATAAGTTGGACCCCTCTGACGTACTTCTTTTTACCAGTTATGCCTCTGCGAAAGGCAACCAGGGCCCAGAAGGGCAAGGCAGCAGAAGGAGCTGCGAGTAGAACACAGAGGAGTACGAGGGCACAGGCCCAACCTTTACCCGAGGTGATACCCCAGACGGCGAGTTCCACGACGTCGCCGGCCCCAACAGGGATTAGAGCCACAGTAGAGGCTACTGAGGCCACGGTACCCGAGTCTCCAGTTCCACGACCAGGAGCCAAGGATATGAGTTACAAGGAGATGACCCAGTTACTAGCTAGGATTTTAGCAAACAGAGAGTATAGAGTGCATCGATATATCACGGGCCTAGACGATTATCTAGTAAAGGGGTGTACAAGAGTAGCTCTTCAGTCAGGCATGGACATTGCCCGCGTACAGGCTTATGCACAGCAGACTGAGGAACGTAGAGATCGACGGATTAACCAAGATCAGCAGAAGAGGGCCAGAACAGCAGGGTCCTTTGGTAACTTTCGAGGCGGACCTCCTCAGCAGCAGACTGGTTATGCGCCTCCGCCAGTACAGAGTGGTCCTCCACAGGCTTCAGGACGTTCGGAGTATGCAGGAGTTGGTCAGAGCTCCAGGGTTTTTGGTTCACAGATTTACATAGGTTCTAGCCAGCCAGATTCAGTTTTCCCTCAGTGTTCACTATGTGGTAGGCGTCATTCCGGGAAATGTCATCTTTTTACCAATGCTTGTTTTACCTGCGGCCGGCAGGGCCATGTGAGGAGAGAATGTCCTAGTAGGAGGGATACAGGTGGGATGACTCAGCCTACCAGGTCGGTTGCGGATTCAGTGGTTCGGAGAGAAAGGGGTGTTAGCCAGAGGAGGCCACCCCCACCTCGGTGTGGCCGTTGTGGTAGGTGTCATCGTGGGGAGTGTCGTACTACTTCGACAGCTTGTTATGCTTGCGGCCAGCAGGGCCATTTTGCGAGAAATTATCCGACCAGGGGTGACGCGGATGTTACGACTCAGCCTTCAGGATCAGTGACTGGTTCATCACCTTCTTTTGCTATGCGCCCTGTAGGGCAGGACTATGATTAGAGTGAAGCAGTAGTTACAGGTATATCCTTAACCCTCTAGAGATTTGTATGCGTGATATGATGATTTTATGTTAAAGTGTTATGTTTGGATAAGCACTGTGTAAAATTGTGATTTAGAGAACATGGTTAGTTGAAAAGGTAAGTTTAGGGGCAGGGAAATTGTGAGCCTTAGAATATTATAACAGTTAAGACCTTAGATGTGAGGCCATCTTGAGTAAAAGATTTTACAGTTAGTCTTTGTCGAAGTACTTGGTATGCGTGAAATGTATTGTAGGATAATTCCATAGGTCGAGCAAGATAGAAGTGGTGATTTTCATGACGAGAATAGTAAGATTGTCCCGGACGGGAACAAGAATTTAGAGCGATAATGGGTCGGGTTGAGGCCATTTCGCGGGTCAACCCGCAGCCCGGATTGAGGTGGGGTCAGTTTGAGGTGGTCCCTCTAGGTCATAGGATCACGAGGGTGTTAGTCCCAAGTTTAGGTAACCATCGTACGAGTTCGTGGATGCGTTCGACCAGTAATCGGGCCGATGAGGTCAGCCCATCTTGTCTTTCAGTCAGGACTGTTTACTCGGCGGAGGGTTATGCGAGATGTTATATATCAGGAAGGTTGTAAGGTTGCACGGGGTTCCTACTTTTATTTTATGACAGGCAGTGGAGCCCAGTTTACGGCTATTTTCTTTTTCTGGAGGTTTTACCAGGCGAGGTTAGGAACTCAGGTGAGTCTCAGTATTGCATTCACCCTCGGGCCGACGGACAAACAACACGTTTTATCCAGACATTTGAGGATAGGTTACGGGCCGGTGTTTTGATTTCGGGGGAGCGGTGAGGATTATTTGCCTCGTGTTGAGTGAGTATTATAATAGCTACCATTTCAGTGTTCGGATGACGCCTTATAAAGCCTTGTATGGGCGGAAGTATAGGTTGCCGGTCGATTGGTTCGATGTTGGCAAGGTTCAGATAGTTGGTCCATACTTGATTCAGCAGAATGAGGATAAGGCGAAGCTTATCCAGAGGAGGTTATTAGCAGCTCAGAGTCAACAGAAGTCTTACGGATAATCGGCGTCAACACTTGGAGTTCAGGTTGACGGTGGGTCTTCTTGAAGGTACCAACCCGGAAGGGTGTGACGAGATTTGGAAAGCAGGGGAAACTTAGCCCGAGGTACTTTGGGCCTTTCAGATCATTTGCAGAATAGGCCAGGTTGCCTATAAGTTAGCACTGCCGTCCGACTTAGGAGGCAGTACGTCCGGTCTTTCATGTTGCTATGATTCGGAAGAGTATCAGAGATTCATCCAGAGTGTTCCCAGTTAATGACAATCAAGTTAAAGATAGTAACCCCGAGATTTTACAAACTGAAGCGATGATAGAAATGTGATACATATACTAGAAAGAGTTCGAGTATACGAGGAGGGTACGACGAGTAAGAAAAGAGGCTAAGATGTGTTAAGAAGATAGAAGTGTTCCTTTTATGAAGTAAAGGTGCGAAGGGAGTATCCTTTGGACTATGGGTGGAGCTAATAGTATTGTTATATGCTTTAGAGATGATTCTTCGTTGGCTCGGATGTGAGTTTTTGCGCGTACGTTGTATTATGGCCATGAGTGGCATAATTGGTTTCGTAAGTATAGTAGGGAAGACTATACCGGCACAGGTATGTTTGGAGACTTAGAAGGAACATTCGGGACGAATGTTTCTAAGGGGGGGAGAATGTTATACCCCGTAGTTCCGGGATATGTATGTAAGGACGTACGTACGAATGTATAAACCCTAATTAGGGTAAGAATGAAAGAATTGTTTTCCGACGGAAAATATTTCGAACCTTGTGAAGGAAATTTTACGTTTTCAATATTTTTACGACTATGGAATTTTTCCGAGAGATGAAATATTTTGGACCAATAGGAGGGCGACATGTGTCACCCCTAGATTGGGCCATGTTGGACGAAATTGAGTGGACAAGTGGGCAAGACAAGTGGCCAAAAGTCTTGCATGGTATTGCATGGCACCTTGGATGGTTTTTGCAAGTTTGTGGGCAAGTCAAATGGTCAAGGTCTTGCATGGATTTTGTAGGACAAGTGTGGAAAGGAACCTACACAAGCACATCTACACCATACACATGTTTCAATCCTAACCCTTGATTGTCCTATATTGTTACACCCCGTAGTTCCAGGGTATGTATGTGAGGACGTACGTACGAAAATACGACAGTAATATTGGAAAGGAAGAAAGATGTGATTTTTCGACGGAAAAGTTTCCGGTTTTTGTGAAGGAAAAAGGTTCGTTAATGGGAATTGGATTCCCAGATTTGGTATTTGGACTTCCTGGATTATATTAGAATTATGGAATTTTATTTCCGGAATTGGTCACGTGGGGCCCACGGGAGAAATTTACGGTTTGTTGGGCCCACTTTATTTTCGGATTTTTGGCATTACGGATATTTTCGAAAGATGAAATATTTTGGACGAGTAGGAGGGCGACACATGGCACCCCATGTGGCCCTATGGCCGAAAGTAGGGGGACACTTGGACGTTTCTTTGGTGGACAAGTGGCAAGCCACTTGTCCCATTTTTGTGGTGGACATTTGGTTGGTAAAATCCACACACACTTGGACCCAATCTTCACCATACACTTGCTCACATCCTAGCCCTTGATTTCTCTATAAATACCCCCCTTGAGTGCAACTTATTCATTCCACACTTAGTTATTTCCAAAGCTTGAAAAATTACTCCCTCCCTTCTAGGTGCTCTCGGCCTTGGGCTGATTTGTGGAGCTTAAGTTGTCCAAAAATTCTTAAAGTTCTAAGTGTTCTTCCTTAGGGTGTTAGGAAGATTGTGTACCAAGAGTTGGAAAAGGTTTCACACCCCTAGCCTAGAAACCTTGCCTTGGCCGAAAGTTGCCCAATTGTAGCCTAAGTGTTCTTCACTTTTTTTGGAGTTGGATCTTGAAGAGGAGTTGGTTAGAAACTTCTAAGGGTCGCTTGGAGCGGGTTGGAACGTAAGGAATTAGAGCTAAACGTTGCTCAGGATCGACTTATTAATCTTGGATAATTTTGGGCTTATCGAGGTAATGATCTTTGCCCCTCTATTGTAATTGGATATTTCATATTGTAGTAGTTTAGAATTGAGTATAAGATTTATTGGAGGGATGATTATAAAGAATTGAACTGTATTTACATTGAACTGTATTTACGGTAGACTTGTAGTATTATTGTGGGGCAGTGTTGTACACGTCCGGTTAGACGTGTAACCCCCTTGGAGTTGTTGGCTTGGTAGCGGGCCTTGATAGAAGAGGAGATTTATGTGGTTTCGGCGGAGGGGGATGTGCTGCCGAATTTTCCGTAGAATAAGGAACTTTGTACTTGGAAATGTTCTACGAAGATATCGAGAAGTTGATAGACGTTTTGTGGCCTTTATAGGTTGAAATACTACGAGTAGCGTATTCTATTGGAAGGGTGGAAAAGGCTAGCAGGGCTATAGTACTATGGAGCTTTTTGTTAATTGTCGATAATCGTCGCGAGGTATGTGAACCTCTTCCTATCTTTTCTAGCATGATTGTGTGAACTATGTAGTACGGTAGACGTACGTGTGCTAAACGAATTTGGTTGGTTTAAAACATAAAGTGTTATAACGGCTTTATGGGAAGTTTGTTATAACAACTTTATGTAGGTAAAGAAATGGTTTGAGGTTTTTAAAAAGATAAGAGACTTGACTTATAAATGACTTGATGTGAAATATTAAGGACTTGGTTTGTGTTAAAAAGTTGTGAAACCGCTTTTATGAGAAATGGGTAATTGGGTTTTAAAAGGAATAAGTTATATTGATTTCGGAAATGAGAATAAGTATCGAACAAACCATCGCGGCGTTAATAATAAAGGAAAATGTATTGACAAATAATTAATTATATTAAAACCAGTAGAAACCTCCATCTGCATAGAAGCTAAGCTAAGACAAAATTGTATTACATTTCCTAGATCATGACTGCTTTAATAAGATCATTAATAACAAGTATTGATTTTTCTTAAATTCCACAGTAAGGAACTTGATTTCTAAAAGAAAAGAGACTTGAGAATTTGAAGTGTTTTGGTTTAAAAGAAAGGCATGGTTTTGTCTTAAATTGGTTTAAAACATAAAGTGTTATAATAGCTTTATGGGAAGTTAGTTATAACGACTTTATGAAAACAAAAGGATGGTTTTATTATTGGATTTAAAATGGTAACTTGACTTTAAAGGGAGAAATGATTTGATTTAAAAAGAAAGTATGAAAATTGTTTTGGTTTACTTAAAAAGACAGTTACTCTATTTTGATACTACGGGTATCGTGTGACTTTTTGTGAAAGCAATGGATCTTTTAAAGAGTTAAAATATGTAGTACCTTGGGGTTAAAACCCGGATTTGTGTTCATAAAAAAGAATGTATAAAAGTATGTTGAACTTGCCTATGCTTGTGGTGATAGCCTTTGTTGTGCAAGTGTTGTATTTCTGTGCTACCGCGTCTCTCGTTGGAGGGCCGGCTATCTGGTTGATTGATGGACATACTGACACGATGGGTGGCCCACGAGTATGCTTCCACTATGATTGTTATCTTGTTATTTCCTTTTGGACATACTGACACGATGCGCCCACGTATGCTTCCATTAGGAGTGTTATTCTGTTATTTGCTTTGGACATACTGACACGTTGGGTGGCCCATGAGTATGCTTCCATTATGATTATTATCTTGTTATTTCCTTTGGACATACTGACACGATGGGTGGCCCACGGGTATGCTTCCATTAGGAGTGTTTTGTGGAAGTCTCGTGATTACGCTTTGGTATCCGTAGTTGGTTCACGTACTTGCCCGGCAGCGACGTGATGCGGTGGATCTGTAGAGGCCTTCAGACTTGCCCCGTGTCGCCTTCGCGAGTCGGTGTTTGGACGAAGTTTCGTGCGCAGGTGGATCGGTAGTTAGCTTACGCATTTCCGGCCAGCGTGATGACGCAGTGGATCCGTAGAGGCTATCGTACTTGCCCGGTCACCGGATACGATTATTTAGTGTTGTTGGTACGGTAGGTTCTGTAGTTGGCTTTGTACTTGCCGGTCGATTGATGATACGGTAGGTTCGTAGCTATGCCTTCGTACTTGCCCGTACGGTTCTTATGACACAGGTGGGACCTGGTGTTCATGTGTACTCCTTGGTGTTATTATATCATAGACTGCCGGCAGTGAGGAAGGTATTCCACGGGCATGATTGATGTTGTGGGCGTGAGACCCATTGTTATATTTGAGTGATGACTTTGAGGGCGTGAGTCCCTGACTTGACATGACTGCTTATATGTTGTGTACTGTAGTTTGGTTATCATACATGTCTCCTGCTTTATATAGACTATTATGATTTCATTTACAGTATTTTCAGTTTCACATACTTGGTACCTGTTGTACTGACCTCCTTCGGGGGGCTGCGTTCATGCCGCAGGTAGAGGTACACCAGTTGTTGATCCTCGCTCATAGGATCACAGTTCAGCGTTCGGGAAGCTCCGTTTCTCCGGAGGCTTATCTTTGGTATAGTCCCCTGTTGTTGTAGGTACTTACATTCAGGGGTATGGCGGGGCCCTGTCCCGTCGTAGTTGTGGTTACATTCTTAGAGGTCTGTAGTACTGTTGTGGGCAGGGTTTGTAAAAGGATATAACTGTTCAGGTATATATATATATGCAGAAAGGTAACCGTTTTGGTTAGCCTGTTTCTTATTTTATCTTGTTTCATGTTTAAGTTTTTATTTCCGCTGATTTTCTCTGATGTTGTATCACTAGGGTCCCGGGGTAAGGCACCAGTCACGGGCCCGAGGTCGGGTCATGACATATATAAACCCCTTTAGTTGATGAAATTCTTCCACACTTAGTATATTTCAAGACTTGAAAATATTTCTCTCCCTTTCCTATAGTTCTCATCCAACCCCCCCCCCCCCCCTTCCTTAACCAAATGTTGTCCAAAAATTCTTAAACTTATAAGTGTTCTTCCTTAATGTATTAGGAAGATTATTAACCAAGAGTTAGACAAGATTTCACAACCCTAGCCTCAAAAAAAAAAACCCTTGGCCGAGACTGGGCAGATTTTCGGGACTGTTTTGGGCAGATTTTTAGTCAAGTTTGGAAGGGAATATCTACTAGAATATTAGGAGTTTTTGGGTGTTTCAAAATCCTAAAATGAAGTTCGTCGAGTCTAGTTTCCAACGCAACAAACCACTCGTCGATAGGAGACTGGAGTAGAGAGTTATCGACGTTACAAGTTCAGCTGACGAAGCAGTGGCTAAAAATCTGGACAGTCACGTTTTTTGGACTATCTTGAGGTAATGAACCTTAACCTCTTTGTGAAGTTGATTATTATGTATATATGGATATTATACATATATTGGAAGTATATTATGGACTATAAGATATAAAGAAAGATTTGGATCTTGTTAAGATGTTAAAAAGGAGAATTGGCATATTATCCATTAAAATGGTAAAAATGTATCCATTACTTACTAAGAGGTTAACAACAAAAGAACTATAACTTATAATAAGATTGGAATATAAGTTGAAGGACTAATGAAGTAATTGGATAAGTAAAATTGTAAAAGTTGGCCAAGGACCCCAACTTAAGGACCGTATCTACTTTGGACCGTATCTACTTTGGAACCGTATCTACTTTGGACTATATTTACTTTGGACCTTCTTTACTTATTGTTATTATGAAAGGAGAGATTGTTAATCGCGTTCCGTTTGGGCGTGTTATCCCCTTCTTTACTTATTGTTATGAAGGAGAGATTGTTAATCGCGTTCCGTTTGGGCGTGTTATCCCCTTCTTTAGTTATTATTGTTATGAAGGAGAGATTGTTAATCGCGTTCCGTTTGGGCGTGTTATCCCCTTCCTTAGTTATTGTTGTTATGAAGGAGAGATTGTTAATCGCATTCCGTTTGGGCGTGTTATCCCCTTCTTTAAATTTCGGTATTAGTGCACCTTAATTATAGTATGTTAATTACGGTTATCGGGCCTTGGAAAAGGTGGAAAATTGAGTAGAAACGGGGGAGGTGCTGCCGAATTTTCCGTAAGAAATGGAACCTTGTTCTTAGAAATATCCTACGAAGAGATCTAGAGGTTAATAGACATTTCATGGCCATTATAGGTGGAAGTACTATGAGTAGCGTATTCTACTTGAAGGGTGAAAAAGGGCTAGCAAGGTTATAGTACTTTGGAGCGTTTTGCTAAATTGTCGATAATCGTCGCGAGGTATGTGAACCTCTTCCTATCCTTTATAGCATGATTGTTTTAAACTATGTAGTACGGTAGACGTACGTGTGCTAAACGAATTTGGTTGGTTTAAAACATAAAGTGTTATAATGGTTTTATGGGAAGTTAATTATAACAACTTTATGTAGGTAAAAGAATGGTTTATTGATTTTTTTAAAAAAGATAAGAGACTTGACTTATATTTGACTTGATTTGATATGTGAAGAACTTGAATTGTGTGGAAAGTTGTGAAACCTCATTCGTGAGTAATGAGTACTTGGTTTTGAATAATAATGTTATATGGATTGCGGAAATGAGAATAAATATCGAACAACCCACTGCAGCGTTAATAAAGGAAACTATATTGACAAATAATTAATATTATTAAAAGAAGTAGAAACCTCCATCTGCATAGAAGCTAAGATAAGACAAAATTGTATTACATTTCCTAGATCATGGTTACTTTAATAAGGTCATTAATAACAAGTATTGATTTTTCTTAAATTCCAAAGTAAGGAACTTGTCTTCTAAAAGAAAAGAGACTTGAGAACTTGAAGTGTTTTGGTTTAAAAGAAAGGCATGGTTTTGTCTTAAGTTGGTTTAAAAAAAAGGTATGGAAATTGTTTTGGTTCACTTAAAAAGATAGTTACGCTATTTTTGATACTACGGGTATCGTGTGACTTTTGTGAAAGGAATGACTCTTTTTAAAGAGTTAAAGTATGTAGTACCTTGGGGTTAAAACCCGGATTTGTTGGCATGAAATGAAAGTACCTTGTGTGAGTAACTTGCCTATGTTTTGTCATAGCCTTGTAATACTTTCTTGTTGGCTTGATAAAGTGAACATGTTATGATGCTACGTGTGTTAGTGTCTTGTTACGTTGTGTAAGGGGGTTTTTCTTATTGTTCTTATGTTGTTTAACGATAAGCCCGTTGTGCTGGTATTATATCACTTACCCCCCCCCCCCCCCCCCGACTTGTTATGATGTCGGGGGTTAAGCTGCCCCCCGATGCGAGGAATACCTCATGCGGGTCCATGGGACCTATGCGGAGCTGCGGGAGTTCCAGGATTGTGGTGCGAGGAATACCTCATGCGGTCTATGTGGCCATGCGATCGCGGGAGTCGTGATGATCGAGGGTTACCGCTGCGATGCGAGAATACCTCATGCGGGCCTATGTAGGCCTATGCGCGAATGCGGAGTTCCAGGATTAGACGCGCACAATGATACTGCGGGCGAGTGGCCCAGCTTCGATCATTTGGCGGCGTAGAAAGACCTTGTGATACAGTTTTATAGCATTGTTGGTACGGTGGGTTCTAGTAGTCGGCTATGCCTTCATACTTACCCCGTACGGTTTTATTATGACACAGGTGGGACCTGGTGTTCATGTGTATTCCTTGGTGTTTTATATCATGGACTGCCGGCAGTGAGGAAGGAATTCCACGGGCATGATTGATATTGTGGGCATGAGACCCATGGTTATATTTGAGTGATGACTTTGAGGGCGTGAGTCCCTGACTTGACATGACTGCTTACATATTGTATATCGTAAATTGTTTATCATATATGTCTCCTGTTTTATATAGACTATTATGACTTCATTTACAGTATTTTCAGTTTCACATACTTGGTACCTGTTGTACTGACCTCCTTCGGGGGGCTGCGTTCATGCCGCAGGTAGAGGTACATCAGTCGTTGATCCTCGCTCGTAGGATCACAACAGCTTGGGAAGCTCCATTTCTGAGGCTTATCTTTTGGTATGATTCCCGAGATCAGAGTACTTGTACATTCGTGGTATGGGCGGCCCTGTCCGTCATAGTTGTTATGGAAATTCTTAGGTCCATGTACTGTTGTGGGCAGGGTTTGTAAAGGATGTAACTGTTCAAGTTTTGGTTTATATATACATGCCGAAAGGCGACATTTTCTTGGTTAGACTGTTCTTATTTTACACTGTTTCATGTTTGCAAGTTTATATTCCGCTGGTTACTCTGATGTATGCCTACTTGGGTGCCCGGGTAAGGCACCAGTCATGGGCCCGGGATCGGGTCGTGACATAGGTAAGGCACCAGTCACGGGCCCGGGATCGGGTCGTGACAAGAAAATATTTTCAATTGTTGTCCAATATTCACAAGACTTTAACCCAAGGTTCCTAGGGGTATTGTAAGGATATCTCAATAGAAAGATCTCGGAAAAATGACGTTTTCACGTTAGTCGCAAGGCGAAAACCTAAGGTGTTCTTCAACTTTGAATATGGAACTTGAAGAGGAGTTCTTCATAAGCTTCTAAGGAGTGCTTGGAGCGTATTGGACCATAAGAAGAGGAGCTAAAAGTTGCTAAGGATCGACTTTTACGCTCGGACATTATTAGGGCTTATTGAGGTAAAATCTTCACCTTCTTAATGTAATTGAAGATTACATGTTATAGTAGTTAAGAAATGAGCATGTGGTATATATATTGAAGTTTGAAAAGATTTGGATCATGTCGACATGTTAAAACCGAAAAATGGACAAGTTAACCATTAATGTTGTAATTAATTTGGACGGTAGTTACAATCGTCGCATGTTAAGGAAGAAAGGATTTATAGTTGTTGTAATTGTTATTATGTATATAACATGTTGGAATAACAACTTGGATTAAAAAGGAATTGAACGGAAATTGACATTGTTGTTGATATGGAGGGAAGCCGAGAATGGCTTAACTTGTAGGACAATTTTATATTAATTGTGGGGCAGAATTTTACACGTCCTGTTAAGGCGTGTAATCCCTTTTGTATTTGCTGAATTGTTGGGCCTTAAATGTGGCGTTTGATTATTGATTTTCGGGCCTTGAAAAAGGTGGAAAAGTACGTAGAAACAAATGAAGTGCTGTCCGATTTTCCGTAGAATAAGAGACCTAGCACTTAGTATGATTCTACGTTAATAAGTGAGGAGTTTATAGACATGTTATGATTAATATAGGTTGAAGTACTACGAGTAGCGTTTTATACTTAAAGGATGGAATAGCTCAAGGTTGAAGTACTTTGGAGCATTTTGCTACTTGTCGATAATCGTCGCGAGGTATGTGAACCTCTTCCTTCTTTTGGCATGATTCTATGTATGGAATATACATGTGGTTCTATTTCATGACTCCTTCCACTCTTAGAAGTTAAGAGGTATGTATGTTGATTTACTCTATGTAAAAGTTACGTCTAAGTTATCCTAGGTTCTTACCAAGTCTTATGGGGGATGTTGGTAAGAGTCCTTAGGAAGTATTTGAAGTCGAGTTGACTTTGCTAAGTTACTGCACGTATGAGAATAAGTATCAAACAAGCCATTGCAGCGTTAATAAAAGAAAATATATCGACAATCAATTAAATTAAAATGAGTAGAATTCTCCATCTGCATAGAAACTAAGATAAGACAAAATTGTATTACATTTTCTAGATCATGGATGCTTTAATATGATCGTTATAAACAAGTATAACCTATTTACAACGTATGAAAGTATATGTTACTTAATTTAAAGAGTTTACGTACGAAGTTTTAAGACTATGAACCTTAAATACTTAAAAGGTTAAGAAACTTTATTTTTCAAGTTATGGGACTTGATTTTTAAAGGAAGAAATGACTTGATTTAAAAGTATAGAATACTTGCTTTGGAAAGTATGGATTTCATGACATTCTAAAGATAAGAGACTTGAAATTTTAAGTTAAGAAACTTGATTTCTAAAGTTAAGAGACTTGAAGTATTTTGAAAGTTATGTAACTTGATTTGAAAGTATAAGTCTCTTGGTTATAAAAAAAAGATGGAATTAGTCTGAGGCATAAAGTTAGTATAACGGCTTTATGGGTAGTTGGTTATAATAACTTTATGGAAGGTTAAAAGAATGATTTTCTCTAGTAATGTAAACAAAGAAATGACTTGAAATAAGGAAGGGCAATTAAAAGCCGAGAAATGTATTTCTAAAAATGTAGTGACTTGTTTGGAATGTAGACATGCCTTGATACTACGGGTGTTAGTATCTTGGGGTTTTAATATAAAAAGGGTTCTTTTAAAGCAACGGAAGTACGTAGTACTTTGGGTTAAATTCTCGGATCTTATAATGACATGTTTGTTACACCCCGTAATTACAGGACATGTTTTAAGAACGTACGTAAGAATCTCAAATGTTAAGATTAGAGACTTGTAAAAATTTATCGGAATTATGAAATTGTCGGAAAACGAAATATTGTGACGAATGGGAGGGCGACACGTGTCACCCCCCCCCTTAAGTGGTCTTGGACGAAAAATACCATGGGTATAAGGGTCATTTGACCATTGTTAGGATGACAAAGTCTTGCAAGTTGAAGAGCTTGATAATATTGACTTAGTCAATGGGGCCACAAGTCTTGATATTTAAAAGAACTTCATCCAAGCCACACATTTGTGCACATCTTGACCCTCCATGTTACTATATAAGTATACTAGTAGTGAGACAAGCTTCCATACTTAGAAAAAAAATTCAAGAAATTGGATGAACAAGGCTAATAGCTCTCGGGTTCACTAAGTCCCAACAAGAAAAATATTTGTTTGTTGTCCATTAAGCTCCACACTTTAAACCAAGGTTCATGAGGGTATTGTAAGGGTATCTCAATAGAAAAATCCCGGAAAAAGATAGTTTTCGTATTAGTCGCAAGATGAAAACCTAGTTGCTTTCCTAGGTTTTGTTTGGAAGATTGAAGGAAAGTTGTTTGTGTTATTCTAAGGGTCTCAAGTGGCGGATTGAAGTGTCAAGAAGAGGCTCTAAGTTGCTAGGGAGCGACTTCGGATTTGAAGTTGGACTAAGGCTCGTTGAGGTAACAATCTTGTTCTCTTAAAGTGTTAGAAGATTATATATTGTTGTTAGCCTTACATTTTACTAGCATGAAGTATGTAGTGAAGATTGATAAGTGACATGGATTGTTGTAGCCTTAAATCCGAAATGACATATAAGCCCTTTTGAAGTTGAATTACAATTTGGTCGTTATTTAGAATCGTCGCATGTTACTTACTTGAAGATTGTAGTAGTTGTAATCGATTGCGACTTGATATCATGTTATGCTAACAATTTGGATTGAAAAGGAAATTGGATAAGAATTGGTGTTATTGTATCTCAAGTTGCCGAATTGACCTAGTAGTTTGTACTAGTTTGATATCAATTGTGGGGCGGAATTTTACACGTCTTATAGGCGTGTAATCCCCTATTGTTAACTACATTGATTGAGCCTTAAATGTGGCGTGTTTGGTTATTGAATTCGGCCTTGAAAAAGGTGGCAAAGTATGTAGAAACAAAGGAAGTGCTGTCCAATTTTCCGTAGAATTTAGTGACTTTGTACTTATAATATTCTACGTTTGAAGTAAGAAGTTAATAGACGTATTATGGTCATTATAGGTTGACATACTACGTGGGGGATATTGTACTTAGCAAGTGGATTGACCCGAAAAGGTATGTAGAACTTTCCTATCTCTTGAGCATGAATAGTTACACGTATATAGTACGGTAGACGTACAAGACATTGATATCCTTTACTTGTTTTAAGAATAGCCAAGTTGGGTGAGTTAGGATATTTACTCACTTCTTTAAAAGTATTAAGGATGTCTTAAGTTTTCAAAGTTAAGGGACTTGAAGTGTTTTAAAGTATATGATACTTGGTTCGTTTTAAACGTATAAGTCCCTTGGATAGGAAATTGTAATTGGCTAAGGTATAAAGTTAATATAACGACTTTGTGGGAAGTTGGTTATATTAGCTTTATGGAAAGATAAATAAGGATAAATGACTTGAATTAATGAAAGGAAATTTGATTTTAAGGCATCAATTGCCTAAGGTTTTAAAAGAAAAGAAGTCACTTGATTTAGAAGCCTAATTTAATTTCTAAAGGTATTGTAACTTGTCTTGAAAAGTAATTGTGACTTGATACAACGGTTATTAGTATCTTGGAAGTTTTATATGAAAAAGAGTCATTTTAAAAGAATAGAAGTATGTAGTACTTTGGGTTAAATTCCCGAATTTTTATAAAGACATGTTAGTGCCTTAAGTAAACTAAAATGAGAGTGTATATGAACAAGACTAATAAGAAGTTAGGGGATTTCTTAACTTGCTTATATATTGTGTTATACCCCGTATTTCCAGAGTATGTATGTGAGGACGTACGTACATTTGTACAAACCCAAATTAGGCTAAGGATGAAATTGTGAACTTTCGACGGAAAAGATTCCGAACCTTGTGAAGGAAATTCTACGTTTTTAATATTTTAACCGATTACGGATTTTTCCGAGAGACGAAATATTTTGGACCAATAGGAGGGCGACATGTGTCACCCTTAGTTGGCATGGGTTGGACGAAATGGTGGCCAAGTGGACAAGGTCAAATGGTCAAAGTCTTGGAAGACATTTTCTTTTGGTGAGTGGGAGTAGGTAGGTGATTCTTCCTATCCTGGAGCATGATATTTTAAAATATATCCCATATAGTGGACATATGTCCCAGTGTTATGGTGGACACTTGGTTGAAGACCTAACTCTTCACACATGGATCCATCTACACCATCCATTTGTTTTAATTGGCCATTGGTTGGCCTATAAATACCCCCAATGCAAGACTTATTCTTCATCCCTAAACATTTATCCAAGTCTCAAAAACTCCCTCAGAAAGTTCTCGCCCAAGCCCTCTCCCCCCTTGCCTAGTTGTTCCGTCAAAAGCTTAAGAGTTCCCCTTACTAGCTTTCGGGAAGTTAGCCCCCTTGAGAGATAAAAGTATTCTCCAAGTATTGTTAATTCCAAAATACCTTAGCCCAAATACCTTGTAGTATTCCAAAGTTATTTCAATACTAAGAGTATCGAACACTATACTTTCTTTAGTCACAAACAAAACCCTAGGAAAATGTATTGACTAATTAAGTATTATTAAAACTTCAAGGGTTTCGAGCAACCTCCATCCGCATGGAGCTAAGATAAGACAAAATTGTTCAGATTACATTTAAACTTAGATAATTTTGGGCTTAACGAGGTAAATAAGATCCTTCTATTAATAAACAAGTTTTGATTTTCTTAAAATTTCAAAGTAAGGACTTGATTTATAAAAGACAAAGAATTGAAAAAATTACATTGTTTTCGCTATAAAAGGAGGTACGCTTTTGTCTTAAGTATGTTTTAAAAGAAGATATGGAAATGGTTTGGATTCTTCCTATCCTTGAGCATGATAGTTACCTTATATATATACGAGTACGGTGACGTGTGTGAGTAACTTGACATGGTTTTACTTGACGCCTTTTGACTTAGTCTAAATAATAAGAATCTTGAAGTATTTGAAAAGAATTAAGAATCGTTATGATGTTAAGAGTAATACTTGGTTTTAAAGCTTAAGAGTTATACTTATTGTGCTTACGTTGTTAAACGTTAAGAGACCCATTGTACTTAATTATTATATCACATACACCTCGAAATGAGAATTATACCGAGGACTTGCCACCCTTGATGCGGTCTATACGCCTATGCGGTCCGTGTGACTATGCGAGTCGCGGAGTTCCAGGATTGATCATTCCTGGTGTATTATCCCGATGCGAGGAGTGCCTTATGCACCGCAGGTGACTACGCGGTCTTTGTGACTATGCGGACGCGAGTCCGTGAGGGTACCGGGTTAGCTACCCCGACGCGAGAATACCATGCGGCCTATGTGTGGCCTATGCGAGTCGCGGTAAGTTCCAGGATTAGACGCCGCATTGATACCGAGGGCGCAGCGGCCGATCACGTGGTGCGGTCTAGAATGACCTCGTGATACGTTGTATGGCATTGTTGGTACCGTGGTTTTAGTAGTCGCTATGCCTTCGCATTTACCCCGCACGGTTTTATTATGACACAGTGGGACCCGTGTTCATGTGTATTCCTTGGTGCTTTTATATCATGGATCGCCAGGTGAGGAAGGAATTCCACGCATGATTGATATTGTGGGCATGAGACCCATGATTATATTTGAGTGATGACTTTAAGGCGTGAGTCCCTAACTTGACATACGATCACATATTGTGTATCGTAAATTTGTTATCATATATGTCTTCTGCTTTATATAGACTATTATGATTTCATTTACGTGATTTTCGCCACATACTTGGTACCGTTGTAATCGACTCTCGTGGCCGTTCACGCCGCAGTAGAGGTACACCGCTTGTTGATCCTCGCTCATGGGTCACAGCCAGCGCTTGGGAAGCTCCGTGTCTCCGAGGCTTATCTTGGTATAGTCCCCGTCGCTGTAGGTACTTACATTCGTGGTATGGCGGGCCCCGCCCGCCATTGTTGTATAACATTCTTGAGGTCAGAGTAATCTGCAGGCGTAGTTTGTAAAAGGGATTTAACTGTTCGGATTCAAGTTTTTATATATATATGCCGAAAGGCAACTGTTTCTCATTTCATGTCTTGTTTTATTTTCCGCTGATTTCTCTGATGTATGACTACTTGGGTGCCCGGGTAAGGCACCAGTCACGGGCCCGGGATCGGGTCGTGACATATTGTATGATAAGCCGGTGGTGCTTATGTTATGTATGATAAGCCGGTAGGGCTTATGTTATGTATGATGGCCGATTGAGCTAGGGTAAGAGTATAAATGAGGGGTACACCCCCAAGACGTTATACCACCTTCTCCAAGGTAAGAGTATAAATGAGGGGTAAATCCCCAAGACGTTATACCACCTTCTCCAGGGTAAGAGTATAAATGATGGGTAAATCCCCAAGACGTTATACCACCTTCTTCAGGGTAAGAGTATAAATGAGGGGTAAATCCCCAATATGTTATACCACCTTCTGAGTATGATTGAGGGGTAAACTCCCAGGACTTCGGGGTTTCAGGGAGGCAGAAACCGTCACCGATCGAGACCCCCCACATCTCAGTGTGCTCGATGCGGTAGGTCTCACCCGGGCGAGTGTCGTATGGCTTCGGGAGCTTGTTACTCTTGTGGCCAGCAGGGCTATTTGAGGAGAGATTGTCCGTCCAGAGGCGGCGGGAGTGGTATGGTGCAGCCGACAGGATCAGTTGCTGGGCCTTCCTCTTCTTCTGTGGTTAGGCGCCCCGGAGGGCAGGGTGTTCACGGACCAGCAGGCCGCGGCAGAGGTCGTGGTTGAGGTCCCAGTTCTAGCGGTCCACAGAACCGCATTTATTCCTTAGCCAACCGCCAGGATCAGGAGGCTTCCCCTGACGTCGTCACATGTACATTATTGATTTCATGCTGTGACGTATATGCTTTGATAGATCCAGGTTCTACCTTGTCCTATGTGTCCCCTCTTATTGCTGGTAGAATCGGGATAGAGCCGGTGTCGATAGAGCCTTTTGAGGTAGCTACGCCAGTGGGTGATTCGGTGTTAGCTGAGCGGGTGTACAGAGGTTGTCCGGTGTTTATTTACAGTCGTCAGACCCTAGCAGACTTGATAGAGTTAGAGATGACAGATTTTGATGTCATTATGGGTATGGACTGGTTGGCTTCTTGTTATGCTAACGTTGACTGTAGAGACAGGTTGGTTCGGTTCCAGCTCGCGAGCCGCTTATCGAGTGGAAGGGAAACACGACGCCGGCGGTAGGTTTATTTCTTACCTCAAGGCTAGGAAGATGGTGCGTAGCGGTACATCTATCATCCGTTCGAGTATTCGATTCGCAGGCCGAGGTGCCGCTCTTCCGCTGCCGATGGTTGGGAGTTTCCGATGTGTTCCCGCACGATCTTCCGTATCCTCCCGAGAGGAGATTGAGTTTTGTATTGATACGTTGCTAGACACTCGACCTATTTCTATTCCGCCATACAGACGGCACTCCGAGCCGGAAGTTCAAGGACCACCGAAAGATTTGCCGAAAAGGGCTTTATCGTGCCTAGTGTTTCTCCCCGAGAGCGCCGATTTTGTTTGTGAAGAAGAAGGATGGACGCCAGCGTATGTGTTGATTACAAACCGAATAAGGTAGCCATCAAGAATAGGTACCCTTCCCGTGATTGATGATTTGTTTGACCGTTGCGGTGCGAGGTGTTTTCCAAGATAGACTGCGATCCGTTATCATCAAAGTAGTTCGAGAGGCAGATATCCCAAAGACTGCATTCAGGACCCGATATGGGCACTATGAGTTCAGGGTGATGTCTTTCTGTTTGACCAACGCTCCAACGATATTTATGGATTTGATGAACCGGGTGTTCAAGCCATTTTTGGATACATTTGTGATAGTATTCATTGATGACTTCCTGGTTTATTCGTGTACAGAGCAGGAGCATTATGATCACTTGAGGACGATACTTGGGGTCCTCCAGAGCCGACAGTTATTCGCCAAGTTCTCCAAGTGTGAGTTTTGGTTGGCCTCAGTGGCATTCCTGGGGCACATTATTGGGGCTGATGGTGTTCAGGTAGATACGACAAAGATTGAGGCAGTCAAGTCTTGGCCGAGACCTACTACTCCGACCGAGGTGCGCAGCTTAGTATCGCGTGTTATTATCGTAGGTTTGTGGAGCGCTTGCTTCGATTTCAAAGACCGCTGACTAGGTCGACTCGTGGCGCGCCAAGTTCCAGCGACGAGGCTTGCGAAGCGGCTTCCAGCTTTGAAGGAAAGGTTGACAACGGCCCAGTTCTTACTCTTCCCGGCGGGTTAGACGGCACGTGATCTATCGCGATGCCTCGTGCGGGCTAGGGTGTGTTTTGATGCGGACGGCAAAGTTATAGCCTATGCTTCCCCAGCTACTAAGCATGAGAGGAATTACCCTACCCACGACTTAGAGTTGGCCGCAGTTATTCATGCCTTGAAGATTTGGAGACATTATTTGTATGGGGTTCATGTGGATATTTATACAGACCACAAGAGCCTCCAAAGATATCTTCAGCAGAGGAGTCAACTCATGGCGAGACGGTGGTTAGAGTTGTTAAAATATTATGATGTTGATATTCTATACCATCCGGGGAAAGCCAACGTAGTTGCTGATGCCTTGAGTCGTAGATCGATGGGGAGCCTATCAGAGGTACACCCAGAGAGACAGAACATGGTCCGTCAGATCTATCAGCTAGCGAGCCTTGGGGTTCGATTGATCGATACCGATGATAGTGGGGTACGGGTTCGTGAGGTTGCCGAGTCTTCCATCGCTGATGAGGTGAAGAGGCGATAGTATGAGGACCCAGTGTTGGTACGGTATCGAGATGCAGCTCTTCGGGAGGAGAAAAGTCTATTCAAGTTAGCGCCTGATGGGGTGCTCAGATTTGAGGGTCGGTTGTGTTTTCCCGATGTGACAGGACTTCGTCAGCAGATTTTGGGGGAGGCACACAGTGCTCGTTATTCTATTCATCCGGGGTCGACCAAGATGTACCATGACCTCAGATGTTTGTATTGGTGGGATGGCCTGAAGAGGGACGTGGCAGGTTTTGTTGCACAGTGTCCTAATTGCCAGCAGGTCAAGGTCGAGCACCAGAGGCCTAGTGGAAGTGGGAGGTGATCAACATGGACTTTATTACAGGGTTATGTCACGACCCGATCCCGGGCCCGTGACTGGTGCCTTACCCGGGCACCCAAGTAGGCATACATCAGAGTAATCAGCGGAATATAAAAACAAGACATGAAACAAATGTAAAATGAGACACAGTTTATCTGAGAAAAGTCGCCTTTCGGCATATATATAAAAACCAAGTCCGCGCTACATCCCAACTGCATAATAGGACTACAGACTTCTAAGAAAGTGAACAACTATGGCGGACAGGCCCGCCATACCCTGAATGTACATATATCTACAACACGTGGAGAACCATACCAAAAGTCGAGCCTCCTAGAAGATGGAGCTCCTGACACCAAAGCAAAAGATCCTAAGGATGCGGATCTAGCACCTGCTTTCCCTTACCTGCGGCATGAACGCAGCCCCCCGAAGGAGGTCAGTACAACAGGTACCAAGTATGTGAAACTGTAAAGTACATTAAATGAAATCATATCATTTTAAAACCAATTTTTACAAGTATGTACGAAACAACCAATGTAACCGCACATAGTGCCACATCACAAATAAGAGCAATAATAGGTGAACTGTAACAGGTCTTTTCTAGGCTGTGAATGATCGAAGCAAGGCCAATAGCCCATAGTATCATTATGCATGCCTAATCCTGGACTCCCGTAGTCCGCATAGGCCACCTAGGCCCGCATGAGGCATTCCCCGCATCGAGGGTAGCTACTCCTCGGCATCGTCCTGGACTCTCGTAGTCCGCATGGCCACATAGACCGCATGAGGTATTCCCCCGCACACTAACCTGGAACTCTCGTAGCTCCGCATAGGTCCCCTGGACCCGCATGAGGCATCCCTCGCATCGGGGGGCAGCTTAACCCCCGGTATATCATGTCAAGAGGTGAGTGGTATAATACTAACATAACGGCTTATCGTTAAACAACGTAAGCACAATAAGAATAACCTCTTTATACAAACGTTTACAAGACACTAACACACATAGCATCATAATATGTCTACTCATCAAACCATCTTACTATACTTTCCAGAAATCAATACAAGTCTTTCATAAACACATAAGTAAACCGTTCCTTTTATCTTTCTTAAGTCGTTATACCTAACTTCCCATAAAGCTAGTATAACTCTTAAGCTTTTTGTTTAAAAACCAAGTATTACTCTTCTTTCAAAAATGATTCATAATTCTTTTGAAATACTTCAAGATTCTTTATCATTTAGACTCAAGTCAAAAGACGTCACGTAAAACCATGTTCAGTTAACACACGTACGTCTACCGTACTATATATATATTTTAAAATATCATGCTCAAGAGGATAGGAAGAATCACATACCTTCTCGGCGAAATCCACCTGCCAAGTCGAGTATGTCGCGCGCAGAGTATCAACCTATAATAGTCAAATACGTCTATCAACGTCTAGACTACTCTGTAGGATGTTCTAAGCAGAAGGTTCTCTATTCTACGGAAAATTGGGCAGCATTTCCCTACCCGTCAAACTACTCAAGTCTACTGTAAATACAGTCCTATGTAAGTACAGTTCAATTCTTCTTTTATATTCTTCTGATGTGATTTCAGTTCAATTCTATTCTTTAATATCCTTCTATGTATCTTATACTTAATTCTATACTACTACAGTATGTAATCTGCAATTACAATAGAAGGATATGATTATTTACCTTGATAAGCCAAAAATTATCCAAGATATAAGTCGATCCTGAGCAAGGTTTAGCTCCTAATCTGTACGCTCCAATCCGCTCCAAGAAACCCTTAGAAGTTTCTACACAACTTCTACTTACTACTTCAACCAACTATGAAGTTTCTCCTAGGGTTTCATTTAGTGACTAATGGATATAAGGTAGTATTTTTCGGGCTCTAAGTATAGAGGTAACTTTGGAAATACTACAAGGGATTGGTTAAGGTATTTGGGAATAGTAAAAATACTTTGGAGAGATTTTTCTAGCAAAGGGGGTGTTTACTAGAGCTTCTCTAGAGGGGGGGGGGGGGAGTGAGGCTTGGACGAAAGCTCACTAGGGGAGAAGGGAATTTTCAAGACTTGGAAAATATTTGTGGATGAAGAATTCTTTGCAACTTAGGGGGGTATTTATAGGACTTTCAAGGGCCAAGATTAAGGCAAGTGGAGGGCAAGTGGAGGGTGTAGATTTACACATGTGTACCTTATCCATCTACTCCAAAAATATCACAAAATATCCTAACTAACTTTGACCAATGTTTAAGCCATTTTTCTTGACAAAAACGTGCCAAGAATTCGTCCATAATTCCGCCAACTTGAGGATGACACATTTCGCCCTCTCGTTGGTCCAAAATATTTCATCTCTCGGAAAAATCCGCAAAAATAATAAATGTTGCAACCGTAATTTTCCCTTCACAAGGTTTGGAAAACTTTTCGTCGGAAAATAATTCTTTTCGGGGGTTGTGCACAATTTTCGTCCCTTGCCTAACTTAAGGCTTAAACTTTTGTACGTACGCCCTCACGTACATACTCAGGAAATACGGGGTATAACATTCTCCCCTCCTTAGAAACATTCGTCCCGAATGTTCCTTCCCAAGACATATAACGATAAAGTTCCTCATAACTTAAACAGTTTGCAAATGCCACACATGGCCACAATACAACACTTAAGCAAATATGTCAATGAAAATTTACAAGTAGGAAAGTGAGTTACCTGGAGGTGTGGGGAATAGGTGAGGATACTTCTGCCTCATGTCCTCCTCACCTTCCCACGTCATCTCCTCCCTGAGCTCGTTCCGCCACAAGACTTTGACGGAAGCCACGTCCTTGGTCCACAGACGCCTAACGTGACGATCGGTTATCGCTATGGGAATCTCCTCATACGATAACCCCTCGGTCACCTGGACATCGTCAATCGGGTGTACCCTAGATGGATCCCCGATACATCTCCTCAGCATAGAAACATGAAAAACCGGATGCACTGCCTCAAGATCGGACGGCAGATCCAACTCATAGGCAACCTTTCCTACCCTGCGGACAATCTGATACGGCCCAATGTACCTTGGGCTGAGTTTCCCTTTCTTCCCGAATCTCATCACACCCTTCATGGGTGACACCTTCAGGAAAACCCAATCATCAACCTCGAACTCCAGATGCCGACGACGATGATCTGCATACGACTTATGTCGACTCTGAGCTGTCAGTAACCGCTCCTGGATAAGCTTTACCTTATCCATCGCTTGAACAGTGCCGCCCCACTAATCGCACCTCGCCTCATCAAACCAGCCTATCGGCGATCTGCACTTCCTCCCATACAAGGCCTCATAAGGCGCCATCGAATCTTTGAGTGGTAGCTATTATTATACGCAAACTCAACTAGAGGCAAATGATCCTCCCAGCTACCCACGGTCAATAACACAGCTCGCAGATATCCTCGAGTGCGGATAGTGCGCTCTGCCTGCTCATGCGAGGATGGAATGCGACTCGTGCTCACTGCGTCCCTAAACCCTTCGGAAAGACCTCCGAAGTTAGCCGTTGGGCTCCTCATGCGATATGATAGAAATAGGGACCCCATGCAGTCTGACGATCTCTCGGATGTAAAGTCTGGCATAATCCTCAGCCGAAAAAGTCGTCCTGACGGGAAGAAAGTGGGCTGATTTCGTCAGCCTGTCGACGATAACCCAGATAGAATCATGCTTCCTCTGAGTGCGACGTAATCCTGTGATAAAGTCCATGTTGATCACCTCCCACTTCCAGGTCGGGATCTCTATCCTCTGCAACAAACCACCAGGCCTCTGGTGCTCTACCTTCACCTGCTGACAACACGGGCACTGAGCCACAAACTCTGCAACGTCCCTCTTCAAGCCATCCCACCAATACACAGATTTGAGGTCGTGGTACATCTTGGTCGACCCCGGATGGATAGAGTAACGCGCGCTGTGTGCTTCCCCTAGAACCTGCTGCCGAAGTCCTGCAATATCTGGAACACACAACCTGCCCTCAAACCTCGGACTCCATCAGTGCTATCTCAAAGGACCCTTCCTCACGGGCGCGTATCACGATAAGCGCGTCAAACCGGATCCTCAAATGTTGCCTCTTCACCTCCTCGACGATGGAAGACTTCGGCAACCTCTCGAACTCGAACCCACTACTATCGTAATCAATCAATCGGACTCCAAGGCTCGCTAGGATGCAAATCGCGACCATGCCCTACTCTGCAGACATCTGATAGACTCCCCATCGACCTACGACTAAGGGCATCTGCCACAACATTGGCCTTCCCTGGGTGGTACAGGATGTCGACATCGTAATCCTTGAGCAGCTCTAACCACCGTCTCTGTCGTAAGTTCAGCTCCCTCTGGCTGAAGATATACTGGAGGCTCTTGTGGTCTGTATAAATATCCACATGAACCCCATACAAATAGTGCCTCCAGATCTTCAAGGCGTGAATCACCGCTGCCAACTCCAAATCATGGGTGGGGTAGTTCCTCTCATGTTTCTTAAGCTGTCGGGATGCGTATGCTATAACCTTGCCCTGCTGCATCAACACACATCCAAGCCCGATGCCTGACGCATCACAATACACGACATAGCCATCTGGACCCTCTGGAAGAGTAAGAACGGGGGCGGTCGTCGATCTCCTTCATGGTGGAAACCACGCCACAAGCATCACCATCAAACTTAGCCGCTTACGAGTCAGCCTAGTCAATGGTGCAGGGATAAAAGCAAACTTCTCCACGAACCGATAATAACTCGCGAGGCCTGTAAATCGCGCACTCTGTCGGTGTAGTAGGTCTAGGCCAAGTCCTGACTGCCTCGATCTTAGCCGTATCCACCTGAATACCATCGGCCCCGACAATGTGCCCAAGAAAAGCCACCGAAGTTAACCAAAACTCACATTTGGAAAACTTGGCGTACAACTGCTGGTCCTGGAGAACTCTCAGCACATTTCTCAAATGCTCCGCATGCTCCCGCTCAGAGCGAGAATAAACCAAGATGTCATCGATGAATACTATCACAAACGTATCCAAAAATGGCTTGAACACTCGGTTCATCAAATCCATAAATACCGCCGGAGCATTGGTCAAACCGAAAGACATGACCCTGAACTCATAGTGCCCGTACCGGGTCCGAAATGCAGTCCTAGGGATATCCGCCTCTATAACTCGCACCTGATGATAGCCCGATCGCAGATCAATCTTGGAGAAACATCTCGCACCCTGCAACTGGTCGAACAAATCATCAATCCTGGGAAGGGGGTATCTGTTCTTAATAGTCACCTTGTTCAGCTGCCTGTAATCAACACACATGCGCAGCGTCCCGTCCTTCTTCTTCACGAACAATACCGGTGCTCCCCAGGGAGAAACACTAGGCCTGATGAAGCCCTTCTCCAGCAAATCTCTCAGCTGGTCCTTCAACTCTCTCAACTCGGCAGGTGCCATTCTGTATGGCGGAATGGAAATAGGCCGAGTGTCTGGCAGCACATCTGGGAACTCTCTGACTACTGGAACTGACTGAAGATCTGGTACCGCAGCCTCAGTATCAAACACCCGAATGAGATGGTAGATATACCCCTTCTGCACCATCTTCCTGGCCTTGAGGTAGGAAATAAACCTACCCCTCGGCGACACAGTGTTCCCCTCCCACTCAATAACCGGCTCCCCAGGAAACTGGAACCGTACCACTCTCTCCCTGCAGTCTACATTGGCGTAGCAGGAAGCTAGCCAATCCATACCCATGATCACATCGAAATCAGTCATGTCCAACTCTATCAAGTCGGCTAGGGTCTGACGACTGCATAAAGTCACTGGGCAAGCCCTATATACCCGCCGAGCTACCACCGAATCACCCACTGGCGTAGCTACCTCAAAAGGGTCTATGGACTCAGGCTCTATCCCTATCCTACTAGCAATAAGGGGGGATATATAGGACAGAGTAGAACCCGGATCTATCAAGGCATACACGTCACAACAAGAAACTGATAAGGTACCTGTGACGACATCCGGCGATGCCTCCTGGTCCTGCCGGCTGGACAAGGCATAAATGCGGTTCTGAGGACCGCTAGAACTGGGACCCGCGCCACGACCTCTGCCGCGACCTGCTGGCCCATGAGTACCCTGCCCTCCGGGGCGAGTAACTGTAGGAGATGAAGAAGACCCGGCGAAAGACCCTGTAGGCTGACCCCTACCCTCTGCGCTGCCCTTGGTCGGACAGTTCCTCGCAAAGTGACCCTGCTGGCCGCAAGTGAAACAAACTCCCGTAGCAGTACCACAATTCCCGTAATGGGATCTACCGCATCGGCCACACTGAGGGGGGGTGGTCCCGATCGGTTAGCACCTCTGCTACCCTGGACGTCCGAAGTCCTGGGGCCCTGGTCTGCCCTCGAAGACGGTGTAGAAGTGCTCTGAGCTGGCTGTGGTGCAAATCTAGACTGCTGCTGAGGCCGTCCACCCCGAGAGCTACCAAAAGACCCTGCCGTCCTAGCCCTCTTCTGCTGATATCTGTCAACCCGTCGGCCTCTACGCTCCTCGCATCCAAGTGCATGAGCCTGAATGCGGGCAATGTCCATGCCCGGCTGCAGAGCTACACCCGAGCAAGACTCTGCCAAATAATCGTCTAGCCCGGTGACGTAGCGGTGCACTCGGTCCTCCATATCCGCTACTAATGCCGGGACATACCGAGACAACGAATCGAACTCAACGTTGTACTCCCTAACTGTGCGCCCTCTCTGTCTCAGCATCAAAAACTTGTCGGCCCGTGCCCTCCTCATCTGCGGAGGCAAGAAGTGACTGAGAAAAGCCTCCGAGAACTCATCCCATACTGCTGGAAGTGCATGCTCTCCCCGGGATAGCTCCCACGAATCAAACCAGTCGACTGCGGTATCACGCAGCCGATGCGAACTGAAGATCACGGACTCGGTCTCTGAAGCCTTGATCACTCGCATGATCCTCTGTAACTGACGGATGAACTCCTGCGGATCATCCTCAGGCCTCGACCCGTAGAACTCTGGCGGGCTACAACTCAGAAAATCCCGTAGCCTCAAACTGTCCGATCTCGGGTGAACCACAGGTACTGCTGGAACTGGAACTGCTGCATCCAGCCTATCCTCATGTCTGGCCACGATCCTGGCCAGTAACTGGGCCATCTCTCTGTAACCCATCTCATCTGCTCCAGGCTGTGGGACTGGAGGTGCAGGTACTGTGGTCTCATCAGCCACTGCTGCGGCTCTAAACCCTGCTGGGGCCGGCGGCGTCGTGGAACTCGCCGTCTGAGGTATCGCCTCGGGTATAGACTGGGCCTGGGCCCTCGTGGCCCTCTGTGTCCTACTAGCAGCTCCCTCGGCTGCCTTGCCCTTCTGGGCCCGGGTTGCCTTGCGCGGAGGCATAACTGATACAGAAAAGGAATACGTTAGAGGGGTCCAACTTATAACACAGCTCTAAGGCACGATCTCAGAGTGAGAAGAATGGAAACCAATCCTAAATATCCTATAGCCTCCTGATTATTGGTGTGGTGCACAACACACCGATAATCAAGACTCTACTAGATACGGTCTGTAGACACTTTCCGAGGATTAACTGCTCTGATACCACTTTTGTCACGACCCGATCCCGGGCCCGTGACTGGTGCCTTACCCGGGCACCCAAGTAGGCATACATCAGAGTAATCAGCGGAATATAAAAACAAGACATGAAACAAATGTAAAATGAGACACAGTTTATCTGAGAAAAGTCGCCTTTCGGCATATATATATAAACCAAGTCTGGCAGTTACATCCCAACTGTACAATAGGACTACAGACCTCTAAGAAAGTGAACAACTATGGCGGGACAGGGCCCCGCCATACCCTGAATGTACATATATCTACAACACCAGGGAGAACCATACCAAAAGTCGAGCCTCCGGAGAAGATGGAGCTCCTGACACCAAAGCAAAAGATCCTAAGGATGCGGATCTAGCACCTGCTTTCCCTTACCTGCGGCATGAACGCAGCCCCCCGAAGGAGGTCAGTACAACAGGTACCAAGTATGTGAAACTGTAAAGTACATTAAATGAAATCATATCATTTTAAAACCAATTTTTACAAGTATGTACGAAACAACCAATGTAACCGCACATAGTGCCACATCACAAACAAGAGCAATAATAGGTAAACTGTAACAGGTCTTTTCTAGGCTGCGAATGATCGAAGCAAGGCCAATCGCCCATAGTATCATTATGCATGCCTAATCCTGGACTCCCGCAGTCCGCATAGGCCACCTAGGCCCGCATGAGGTATTCCCCGCATCGAGGGTAGCTACTCCTCGGCATCGTCCTGGACTCTCGTAGTCCGCATGGCCACATAGACCGCATGAGGTATTCCCCGCACACTAACCTGGAACTCTCGTAGCTCCGCATAGGTCCCCTGGACCCGCATGAGGCATCCCTCGCATCGGGGGGCAGCTTAACCCCCGGTATATCATGTCAAGAGGTGAGTGGTACAATACTAACATAACGGCTTATCGTTAAACAACATAAGCACAATAAGAATAACCTCTTTATACAAACGTTTACAAGACACTAACACACATAACATCATAATATGTCTACTCATCAAACCATCTTACTATACTTTCCAGAAATCAATACAAGTCTTTCATAAACACATAAGTAAACCGTTCCTTTTATCTTTCTTAAGTCGTTATACCTAACTTCCCATAAAGCTAGTATAACTCTTAAGCTTTTTGTTTAAAAACCAAGTATTACTCTTCTTTCAAAAATGATTCATAATTCTTTTGAAATACTTCAAGATTCTTTATCATTTAGACTCAAGTCAAAAGACGTCACGTAAAACCATGTTCAGTTAACACACGTACGTCTACCGTACTATATATATATTTTAAAATATCATGCTCAAGAGGATAGGAAGAATCACATACCTTCTCGTGAAATTCACCGCCAAGTCGAGTATGTCGCGCAGAGTATCAACCTATAATAGTCAAATACGCCTATCAACGCCTAGACTACTGCATGCGATGTTCTAAGCGTAGGTTCTCTATTCTACGGAAAATTGGGCGGATTTCCCTACCACAAACTACTCAAGTCATCAGAATACAGTCCTATGTAAGTACAGTTCAATTCTTCTTTTATATTCTTCTGATGTGATTTCAGTTCAATTCTATTCTTTAATATCCTTCTATGTATCTTATACTTAATTCTATACTACTACAGTATGTAATCTCCAATTACAATAGAATGATAGGATTATTTACCTTGATAAGCCCAAAATTATCCAAGATATAAGTCGATCCTGAGCAAGGTTTAGCTCCTGTCATGCGCTCAATCCGCTCCAAGAAACCCTTAGAAGTTTCTACACAACTTCTACTTACTACTTCAACCAACTATGAAGTTTCTCCTAGGGTTTCGTTTAGTGACTAATGGATATAAGGTAGTATTTTCCGGGCTCTAAGTATAGAGGTAACTTTGGAAATACTACAAGGGATTGGTTAAGGTATTTGGGAATAGTAACAATACTTTGGAGAGATTTTTCTAGCAAAGTGGGGTTGTTTGGCTAGAGATTCTCTAGAGGAGTGAGGCTTGGACGAAATCTCACTAGGGAGAAGGAATTTTCAAGACTTGGAAAATATTTGTGGATGAAGAATTCTTTGCAACTTAGGGGGGTATTTATAGGACTTTCAAGGGCCAAGATTAAGGCAAGTGGAGGGCAAGTGGAGGGTGTAGATTTACACATGTGTACCTTATCCATCTACTCCAAAAATATCACAAAATATCCTACCTAACTTTGACCAATGTTTAAGCCATTTTTCTTGACAAAAACGTGCCAAGAATTCGTCCATAATTCCGCCAACTTGAGGGTGACACATGTCGCCCTCTCATTGGTCCAAAATATTTCATCTCTCGGAAAAATCCGCAAAAATAATAAATGTTGCAACCGTAGTTTTCCCTTCGCAAGGTTTGGAAAACTTTTCGTCGGAAAACAATTCTTTTCGGGGGTTGTGCACAATTTTCGTCCCTTGCCTAACTTAAGGCTTAAACTTTTGACGTCGCCTCACGTACATACTCGAAAATCTGGTATAACAGTTACCTCGCACTCGGAGGAAATACGACTCCATTTGGGTTATTGTTGTGGTGAAATCAGCCACTTCCTTCCGGTCGGGATGACGTTTTGGTGAGACTATGCGGATTGTATATCGTAGATATTGTGAGGCGCACGAGTCCCCGTCGATTATATCGATAGAGAGCCCGGTTCACGGCTAACTTCAAGGTCTTTCCGAAGGATTAGGGACACAGTGAGTCTCGATCTGACATTTCATCCTCGGGACGGGCGAGGCGAGCGTACTATCGAACGATTGAGGATATGCTGCGAGCCTACGTGATTGATTTCAGGGGTAGCTAGGAGGATCATTTTCCTCTTGTGGAGTTTGCTTATAACAATAGCTACCATTCCAGTATACAGATGGCGCCATACGAGGCTTTGTATGGGCGGAAGTGTAGGTCGTCGATTGGTTGGTTCGACGTGGGCGAGGTACAATTAGTTGGCCCAGACTTGATTCAGCAGGCCGTGGATAAGGTGAAGCTTATCCAGGAGAGACTGTTAGCAACTCAGAGTCGGCAGAAGTCATTTGCAGATAATCGGCGTCGACATTTGGAGTTTCAGGTAGACGATTGGGTCTTCTTGAAGGTGTCACCCATGAAGGGTGTGATGAGATTCGGAAAGAAGGGGAAACTCAGCCCAAGGTACATTGGGCCCTACCAGATCATCCGTAGAGTAGGCAAGGTTTCCTATGAGTTGGATCTGCCATCAGAGTTAGAGGCGGTACATCCGGTCTTCCATGTTTCTATGTTGCGGAAGTGTATCGGAGATCCGTCTAGAGTTATCCCAGCTAGTGAGGTCCAGGTAACAGAGGGGTTATCGTATAAGGAGAGTCCCATAACGATACTCGATCGCCAGGTCAGGCGACTGCGGACCAATGATGTGGCTTCCGTCAAAGTCTTGTGGAGGAATGATAACCGGGAGGATATGACTTGGGAAGCGGAGGAGGACATGTTGAAAAAGTATCCTCAGTTATTCCCTACACCTTCAGGTAATTCATTTTCCCTTACTTGTCAAGTTTTAATTGAAGCATTTTTGTTTAAGTGCTATTATGTGGCCATGTGTGGCATTATTGGTATGTCGGGGTTGTGGAAGGAAACTATGTCGCTAATTATAAGTTTGACTCCGAAAGAACATTCGGGGACGAATGTTTCTAAGGGGGGGAGAATGTTACACCCCGTAATTACAGGACATGTTTTAAGAACGTACGTAAGAATCTCAAATGTTAAGATTAGAGACTTGTAAAAATTTATCGGAAATATGAAATTGTCGGAAAACGAAATATTGTGACGAATGGGAGGGCGACACGTGTCACCCCCCCTTAAGTGGTCTTGGACGAAAAATACCATGGGTATAAGGGTCATTTGACCATTGTTAGGATGATAAAGTCTTGCAAGTTGAAGAGCTTGATAATATTGACTTAGTCAATGGGGCCACAAGTCTTGATATTTAAAAGAACTTCATCCAAGCCACACATTTGTGCACATCTTGACCCTCCATGTTACTATATAAGTATACTAGTAGTGAGACAAGCTTCCATACTTAGAAAAAATTTCAAGAAATTGGATGAACAAGGCTAATAGCTCTCGGGTTCACTAAGTCCCAACAAGAAAAAAATTTGTTTGTTGTCCATTAAGCTACACACTTTAAACCAAGGTTCATGAGGGTATTGTAAGGGTATCTCAATAGAAAAATCCCGGAAAAAGATATTTTCGTATTAGTCGCAAGATGAAAACCTAATTGCTTTCCTAGGTTTTGTTTGGAAGATTGAAGGAAAGTTGTTTGTGTTATTCTAAGGGTCTTGTCACGACCCGTTCCGGGGACCGTGACTGGTGCCTTACCCGGGCACCCAAGTAGACATACATCAGAGTAATCAGCGGAATATAAAACAAAACATGAAACAAAATGAAGTGAGAAACAGTTTTTCTGAGAAAAGTTGCCTTCCGGCATATATATAAACATAAAACTTGAACTCGAACAGTTACATCCCTTTTACAAACTCTGCCCATAACAGTACTACAGACCTCTAAGAGTTTTATAACAACGACGGGACAGGGCCCCGCCATACCCCTGAATGTAAGTACCTACAATGACAGGGGACTATACCAAAGATAAGCCTCCGGAGAAATGGAGCTTCCCAAAATGTTGAATTGTGATCCTATGAGCGAGGATCGACGACTGGTGTACCTCTACCTGCGGCATGAACGCAGCCCGGCGAGGTCAAGACAACAGTACCAAGTATGTGAACGAAAATCAGAAATGAAATCATAGTAGTCTATATAAAGCGGGAGACATGTATGATAACCAAACTACGCTCACATAAATAAGCGATATGTCAAGTCAGGGACTCACGCCCTCAAAGTCATCACTCAAATATAACTATAGGTCTCACGCCCACAACATCAATCATGCCCGTGGAATACGTTCCTCACTGCCGGCATTCTATGATATAAAAGCACCAAGGAATACACGTGAACACCAGGTCCCACCTGTGTCATAATAAAACCGTACGGGGTAAGTACGAAGGAATAGCCGACTACTAAAACCCACCGTACCAACAATGCCATAAAACTGTATCACGAGGTCTTTCTAGACCGCGCCATATGATCGAAGCGGGCCACTCGTCCTCAGTATCAATGTGCGCGTCAAATCCTGGAACTCAACGCAGCTCCGCATAGGCCACCTAGGCCCGCATGAGGTATTCCCCGCATCGAGGGTAGCTACTCCTTGGCATCGTCCTGGACTTTCGTAGTCCGCATGGCCACATAGACCGCATGAGGTATTCCCCCGCACACTAACCTGGAACTCTCGTAGCTCATCATAGGTCACACAGACCCGCATGAGGTATCCTCGAATCATAGTCACACAGACCGCATGAGGTATCCCCGCATCGGGGGGCAGCTTAACCCCCGGTATAACATGTCAAGAGGTGAGTGGTACAATACTAACATAACGGCTTATCGTTCAACAACATAAGCATAATCAAGGGAAACCCCTTTACACAAACATCACAAGATACTAACACACGTAGCATCCTAACATGTTTACTTATCAAACCAACAAGAAAGTATTACAAGGCTATCACCAACCAACATAATCCAGTTATTCACACAAGGTACTTTCTATTTTATGTCAAACAAGTTCGGGTTTTTATCCCCAAAGTACTTCATACATTAACCCTTTAAAAGATTTGTTTCCTTCACAAGAGTCACACGATACCCGTAGTATAAAAATAGAGTGACTATCTTTTTAAGTAAACCAACTTAAGACAAAAGCATGCCTTCCTTTTTAAAGTCAAGTGACAACATTCTTTTCCAAAAGTTCAAGTTTGCCTAATTTCAAATGCTCAAGTTTCTCATTTTCGAAAGGTTTCGTAGTTCAAAGTCTTAATCACTTAATAACCTAATTCTCTTTTAAAACAATTTGAGTAACATATGCCTTATGTGTGAGTAGGTTATTCTTGTTCATAACAATCTTATTAAAGCCATGATCTAGGAAATGTAGTATCATTTTGTCTCATCTTAGCTTCATGCAGATGGAGGTTCCTACTGGTTTGAATAATACTTAATTAGTCAATACATTTCCCTTTATTAGCGCTGCAGTGGTTTGTTCGATACTTATTCTCATTTCCGAAATCAATACAAGGCGTTCACAAATAATTAAGTAAACCGTTCCTTTTATCTCTCTTAAGTCGTTATACCTAACTTCCCATAAAGCTAGTATAACTCTTAAGCTTTTAAAACCAAGTATTACTCTTCTTTCAAAAACGATTCTTAATTCTTTTGAAATACTTCAAGGTTCTTATTATTTAGACTCAAGTCAAAAGACATCGCAGTAAAACCACGTTCAGTTAACACACGTACGTCTACCGTACTATATATATTCTTTTAAAATATCATGCTCAAGAGGATAGGAAGAATCACATACCTCGCGACGATTACCGACAATTAGCAAAACGCTCCAAAGTACTGTAATCCTGCTAGCCTTTTCCACCCTTCGAGTAGAATACGCTACTCGCAGTACTTCAACCTATAACGGTTATATAAGTCTATCAATGTCTAGACTACTCTGTAGAATAAATCTAGATACAAGATTCCTTATTCTACGGAAAATTGGGCAGCACTTCCCTACCCGTCAAACTACACAAGTCTACAGTCCTATGTAAGTACAGTTCAATTCTCTTCTTATATACCTTCCTTGTATATAACTTATACTTAATTCTTATACTTCAACAATATGTAAACTCTAATTACAATAGGGGGACAAGATATTTACCTCGACAAGCCCAAAATTATCCAAGATTAAATGTCGATCCTGAGCAACGTTTAGCTCCTAATTTGCACGCTCCGAAAGCTCCAAGAAACCCTTAGAAGTTTCCAAACAACTTCTACTTAGCACTTCAACCAACTATGAAGATTTTCCTTAGGGTTTCGTTTTGAGACTAAAAGGACATATGGTAGTATTTCTGGGCTCTACGTAGAGAGGTAACTTTGGAATACTACAAGGTATAAGGCTAAGGTATTTTGGAATTGTAACAATACTTGGAGAATACTTTTCTACCAAGGGGGAAGGGGGGGGGGGGGGTATTTCACCAGAACCAATCAAGAGGGTTTGTATTTCGGCTATCACCACTAGGAAGGGGTATTTCTGCCAAGGGCCTCACAAAGGGGGAGGGGGTGCTCTTGGACGAGAGCCTTTCAAAGGGGGAGAGGGATTTCAAGACTTAGAAATTATTTTGTGGATGAAGAAGTCTTCAACTAAGGGAGGGTATTTATAGGGCCTTCAATGGCCAAGATTAAGGCAAGTGGAGGGCAAGTGGAGGGTGTGGATTTGCACAAGTGCACCCTAGCCATCTACTCCACAAATCACTCACCAAACATTGACCCAAGTTTTAGGCCACAAAACGTGCCAAGACAAGCCCACATTGCCGTCCACTTGAGGGTGACAAGTGTCGCCCTCTCGTTGGTCCAAAATATTTCATCTCTCGGAAAAATCCGCAAAAATTATTAATGTCGCAACCGTAATTTTCCCCTCGCAAAGTTTGGAAAACGTTTCGTCGGAAAACAATTCTTTTCGGGGGTTGTGCACAAATTTTCGTCCCTTGCCTAACTTAAGGCTTAAACTTTTAGACGCACGCCTCACGCATATACTGAAATACGGGGTATAACATTCTCCCCTCCTTAGAAACATTCGTCCCGAATGTTCCTTCTCGATACAGATAATGATAAGTTCCTCTTAACTTAAACAAGTTGCCAATGCCACACCTGGCCACAAATTAACATACGCGCAATTACTTAACCCCAGTCCACGAGGAATCACCTCTAGCATAACAAAAGCTCCCACCCAAGGTCTAAAAGATATTCCCTTCGCACCTTCACTTTACAAAAGAAATGATCACTTCTATTCTCTTACCACATGCTCGCTTCTTCCTCATCGTCGCATTCTCCTCGTACACTCGAACTCTTTCTTACAACTTACCACATTTCTGTTATTGCTTCAGTTTCCAAAATCTCTGGGTTACTATCTCCAACTTGGTCATCATTAACTGGGAACACTCTGGATGGATCTCCGATACTTTTCCGAACATAGCAACATAAAAGACCGGACGTCACCCTGAACTCCAAGTGTCGACGCCGATCATCCGCACGACTTCTGTTGACTCTGAGCTGCCAATAACCTCTCCTGGATAAGCTTCACCCTATCTACATCCTGCTGAATCAAGTATAAGCCAAATCTGTACCTTGCCAACATCGAACCAATCGACTGGCAACCTACACTACCGCCCATACAAGGCGTCATAAGGCGATATCCGAACACTGAAATGGTAGCTAAAAACACTCCCTCAACAGGAGGCAACAATCCCCACAGCTACCCCTGAAATCCAAACACTGGCCCGAGGATGAATGTGATACGGAGACTCGCCTGAGTTCCTAACCCTGCCTGGTAAAACCTCCAGAATCAAAAGAAATAGCCGTAAACTGGGCTCCACTGCCGGTCATAAGTAAAAGTAGGGACCCCGTGTAGCCTTACAATCTTCCCGATAAATAACATCTCGCATAACCCACTGCCGAGTACACGGTCCTGACTGAAAGATAAGATGGGCTGACCTCATCGGCCCGACTACTGGTCGAACGCATCCACGTACTCGTACGCTGGTTAACTAAACTTGGGCCTAACACCCTCATGACCCTACCACCTGGAGGGACCACCCCGAACTGACCCCACCACATTACAAGCCGCGGGTTGACCCGCGATCGGTCCTCAACCCGACCCGCTATCGCGCCAAACACTTGCTCCCCGATCCGGAACAATCTCACTAATCAAGTCACGAAAACCTAGTGGTCTTTCTTAGCTCAACTACCCTCTTTCATTTCACACTACTCCGGGACTTATCACACGAATATATCTCACGTATACTATGCACTCCGATAAGGGTCAAACATAAAATAAATCTTTTACTCGAGATGGCCTTGCCTCTAAGGTCTCTACGTATAACATTCTAAGGCTCACACTTTCCCTATCCCCAATCTTACCCTTTTAACTAACCATGATTTCTAATCACAATTAACACAATGCTATCTGAACATAACACTTATGATATACTCATCTTATCACACATACAAATCTCTAGAGGGTTAAGGATATACCTGTATCTACTGCTTCACTCTCCGCTGCTCCAATCAATCACGCTTGGGCATAGCTAGGAAAGGTGATGAACCAGCCGCTGATCCTGAAGGCTGAGTCTATACATCCGCGCCACCTCTGGTCGGACAATTTCTCGCAAAATGGCCCTGCTGGCCGTAAGCAAAACAAGTTGTCGAAGAAGCACGACACTCCCCATAATGACATCTACCACAACGGCCACGCCGAGGTGGGGGTGGCCTCCTCTGGCTAACATCCCTTCCTCTCCGAACCCCTGAATCCGCAACTGATCTAGTAGGCTGAGTCCTCCTGCTTGCATCCCTCCTACTTGAACATCCTCTCGACACATGGCCCTGACGGCCGCAGGTAAAACAAGTACCAACAAAAAGACGATATTCCCCGGGATGACGCCTGCCACACTGTGAATACTGAGGGAAAACGGAATCCGGCGGGCTGGAACCTACGTGTATCTGCAGACCAGCAGCCCTGGAGCTCTGACCAACTCCTGCATACCCCGAACGTCCTGAACCCTGTGGAGGACCACTCTGATCGGGCGAGGCGCATAACCGGATCTGCTGGCCGAAGGTCCGCTCGATAGTTACCAAAGGACTCGCTGCTCGCCCTTCTTCGCCGATCTTGGTTAACCCGTCGATCCTTACGTTTTCGGCTGCTTGCGATAAGCTCAGACGCAGCCATGCTCATGCCTCGATCAAGAGCTACTTGCACAACCTCTTAGATAATCATCAAGACCCGTGATAAAACGGAACATAATATACTATCTCGTTACTAAATCCATAGCTAGTAATGGTCATCTTTGCAATCCATACTTCGCCATCGTCGTGGAATCAAGGTTCAAATATCATGGCCGCAGAGGAATCGCCGCTACCAGGCTAAACTCTGGGCCGTGGCGTGCGAACTCCCTGAATGAAGCACCACCCTAGGTGATGATTGGGCCTGTGCCCTCGTAACCCTCTGTGCTCTACTCGCGCCTCCTACGCTTGCCCTTCAGGCCCGGTTGCCATACGCGAGGCATAATGGTAGGGAAAGAAAATACGTTAGAGGTCCAACTTATAACATTTCTAAGGCACGATCTCGAGTGAGAAGAATGGAAACCAATCCTAAATATCCTATAGCCTCACGATTATTGGTGTGGTGCACAACACACCGATAATCGAGACTATACTAGATACGGTGCTGTAGACACTTTCCGAGGATTAATCGCTCGATACCACTTTTTCACGACTGCCCGGCCCGTGGATCGTGCCTTACCCGGGCACCCAAGTAGACATACATCAGAGTAATCAGCGGAATATAAAACAAAACATGAAACAAAATGAAGTGAGAAACAGTTTTTTTGAGAAAAGTTGCCTTCCGGCATATATATAAACATAAAACTTGAACTCGAACAGTTACATCCCTTTTACAAACTCTGCCCATAACAGTACTACAGACCTCTAAGAGTTTTATAACAACGACGGGACAGGGCCCCGCCATACCCCTGAATGTAAGTACCTACAATGACAGGGGACTATACCAAAGATAAGCCTCCGGAGAAACGGAGCTTCCCAAAACGCTGAACTGTGATCCTATGAGCGAGGATCGACGACTGGTGTACCTCTACCTGCGGCATGAACGCAGCCCCCCGAAGGAGGTCAGTACAACAGGTACCAAGTATGTGAAACTGAAAAAACTGTAAATGAAATCATAGTAGTCTATATAAAGCAGGAGACATGTATGATAACCAAACTACAGTTCACAATAAATAAGCAGTCATGTCAAGTCAGGGACTCACGCCCTCAAAGTCATCACTCAAATATAACTATGGGTCTCACGCCCACAACATCAATCATGCCCGTGGAATACCTTCCTCACTGCCGGCAGTCTATGATATAAAAGCACCAAGGAATACACGTGAACACCAGGTCCCACCTGTGTCATAATAAAACCGTACGGGGTAAGTACGAAGGAATAGCCGACTACTAAAACCCACCGTACCAACAATGCCATAAAACTGTATCACGAGGTCTTTCTAGACCGCGCCATATGATCGAAGCGGGCCACTCGCCTCGATATCAATGTGCGCCAAATCATGGAACTCACCGCAGCTCGCGATAGGCCACCTAGCCCGCGTGAGGTATTCCCGCATCGAGGGTAGCAATCCTCGGCATCGCCCCGATTTTCGTAGTCCGCGTGGCCACATAGACCGCGTGAGGTATTCCCCGCACACTAACACGGAACTCGTAGCTCGCGCATAGGTCACAGACCGCGTGAGGTATCCTCGAATCATAGTCACACGCATCGCATGAGGTATCCCCGCGTCGAGCGACAACCCCGATATAACATGTCAAGAGGTGAGTGGTACAATACTAACATAACGGCTTATCGTTCAACAACATAAGCATAATCAAGAAACCCTTTACACAAACATCACAAGATACTAACACACGTAGCGTCCTAACATGTTTACTTATCAACCCAACAAGAAAGTATTACAAGGCTATCACCAACCAACATAATCCAGTTATTCACACAAGGTACTTTCTATTTTATGTCAAACAAGTTCGGGTTTTTATCCCCAAAGTACTTCATACATTAACCCTTTAAAAGATCTGTTTCCTTCACAAGAGTCACACGATACCCGTAGTATAAAAATAGAGTGACTATCTTTTTAAGTAAACCAACTTAAGACAAAAGCATGCCTTCCTTTTAAAGTCAAGTGACAACATTCTTTTCCAAAAGTTCAAGTTTTCCTAATTTCAAATGCTCAAGTTTCTCATTTTCGAAAGGTTTCGTAGTTCAAAGTCTTAATCACTTAATAACCTAATTCTCTTTTAAAACAATTTGAGTAACATATGCCTTATGTGTGAGTAGGTTATTCTTGTTCATAACAATCTTATTAAAGCAGCCATGATCTAGGAAATGTAGTATCATTTTGTCTCATCTTAGCTTCTATGCAGATGGAGGTTTCTACTGGTTTTAATAATACTTAATTAGTCAATACATTTCCCTTTATTAGCGCTGCAGTGGTTTGTTCGATACTTATTCTCATTTCCGAAATCAATACAAGGCGTTCACAAATAATTAAGTAAACCGTTCCTTTTATCTCTCTTAAGTCGTTATACCTAACTTCCCATAAAGCTAGTATAACTCTTAAGCTTTTAAAACCAAGTATTACTCTTCTTTCAAAAACGATTCTTAATTCTTTTGAAATACTTCAAGGTTCTTATTATTTAGACTCAAGTCAAAAGACATCGCAGTAAAACCACGTTCAGTTAACACACGTACGTCTACCGTACTATATATATTCTTTTAAAATATCATGCTCAAGAGGATAGGAAGAATCACATACCTCGCGATGATTATCGACAATTAGCAAAACGCTCCAAAGTACTGTAATCATGCTAGCCTTTTCCACCCTTCGAGTAGAATACGCTACTCGCAGTACTTCAACCTATAACGGTTATATAAGTCTATCAATGTCTAGACTACTCTGTAGAATAAATCTAGATACAAGATTCCTTATTCTACGGAAAATTGCAAAGACTTCCACCCACAAACTACACAAGTCTACAGTCCTATGTAAGTACAGTTCAATTCTCTTCTTATATACCTTCCTTGTATATAACTTATACTTAATTCTTATACTTCAACAATATGTAAACTCTAATTACAATAGGGGGACAAGATATTTACCTCGACAAGCCCAAAATTATCCAAGATTAAATGTCGATCCTGAGCAACGTTTAGCTCCTAATTTGCACGCTCTGAAAGCTCCAAGAAACCCTTAGAAGTTTCCAAACAACTTGTTATACCCCGTATTTCCAGAGTATGTACGTGAGGGCGTACGTATAAAAGTTTAAGCCTTAAGTTAGGCAAGGATCGAAAATTTGTTCACAACTAGCGAAAAGAATCGTTTTTCGACGAAACGTTTTCCGGAATTTGCGAAGGGAAAATTACGGCTATGTCATTTATTATTTTTGCGGATTTTTCCGAGAGACGAAATATTTTGGACCAACGAGAGGGTGACACTTGTCACCCTCATATGGACGAAACTTGGGGCGTTTTCCTTTCCTTTTCCTTGGTCAAGGATTAGGTAGGATATTTGTGTGGTAGATTGATAAGGTGGGACCCACACACACTTGTCCAAATCCCCACCCTCCACTTGCCCCCCACTTGGCTCAATCTTGGCCATTGAATGTCCTATAAATACCCCTCTAATGCAAGACATTTCTTCATCCACACTTGTGAAAATCCAAGGCAAAAATCCTTCTCCCTCCCTCTTAAACCTCTCGTCCAAATCATCCCTCCCCCTTGAGAGGCCCGTGGCCGAGAAGTACCCTCTCTTGAGAATTCTCGTAAAATACCCCCCCCCCCTTTGGTAGAAAAGTATTCTCCAAGTATTGTTACTATACCCAAATACCTTGGCCCAAATACCTTGTAGTATTCCAAAAGTTACCTCTATACGTAGAGCCCGGAAATACTACTATATTTCCCTTAAGTCACAAAACGAAACCCTAAGGGAAAATCTTCATAGTCGGTTGAAGTGTTAAGTAGAAGTGGTGTAGAACTTCTAAGGGTTTCTTGGAGCGAATTGGAGCGTACAGAATAGGAGCTAAACGTTGCTCAGGATCGACATATAAACTTGGATAATTTTGGGCTTATCGAGGTAAATACTCTTGTCTTTATAGTGTAATTGGGAATTGCATATTGTAGTATAGAAATGTATATAAGATACATAGAAGAGAATTGAACTGTAATAGAAGGATATTACAGAAGAATATTGAACTGAAATCACATCAGAAGAATATTAAAGAAGAAGATTGAACTGTACTTACATAGGACTGTATTTTACAGTAGACTTGGGTAGTTTGTGTAGGGAAGTTACGCGATTTTCCGTAGATTATTCTACAGAGTAGTCTAGACTTTGATAGACTTATATAACCGTATAGGTTGAAGTACTACGAGTAGCGTATTCTACTCGAAGAAGTGGAAAAGGCTAGCGAGATTTGATTTTGGAGCTATTGCTAATAGTCGATAATCGTCGCAAGGTATGTGATTCTTCATATCCTCTTGAGCATGATATTTTAAAAGAATATATATATAGTACGGTAGACGTACGTGTGTTAAGCGAGCGTAGTTTTACGGCAATGTCTTTTGACTTAAGCCTGAATAATAAGAATCTTGAAGTATTTCAAAAGAGTTAAGAAACCTTTTTGAAAGAAGAGTAACACTTGGTTTTAAAAGTTTTAAAAGATTAAGAGTTATACTAGCTTTATGGGAAGTTAGGTATAACGACTTAAGAGAGATAAGAAGAATGGTTTATTGATTTTAGGAGTTAAGAGACTTGATCTTAAAAGATAAGAGACTTGACTTATTTTGAATTAACATGAATTTTGTTAAAAAGTGTGAAACCTCATTCGTGAGTAATGAGTACTTGGTTTTTAAAAGGAATCATGTTTTACTGATTTCGGAAATCAGAATAAGTATCAAACGAACCACTGCAGCGTTAATAAAGGGAAATGTATTGACTAATTAAGTATTAAAACCAGTAGAAACCTCCATCTGCATAGAAGCTAAGATGAGACAAAATGATATTACATTTCCTAGATCATGGCTGCTTTAATAAGATTGATTATGAACAAGAATAACCTACTCACATATAAGGCATATGTTTCTCAAATTGTTTAAAAGAGAATTATATTCTTAAGTGATTAAGACTATGAACTACGAAACCTTTCTAAAATAAGAGACTTAAGTACTTGAAATTAGGCAAACTTGAACTTATGGAAAAGAATGTTGTTACTTGACTTTAAGAAGGAAAGTGTTTTGGTTTACCTAAAAATGTGAGTCACTCTATTTTTTTTATACTACGAGTATCGGGTAACCTTTATAAAAGAAATGAATCTTTTAAAAAGAATTTAACGTACGTAATACTTTGGGGTCAGAACCTGGACTTTGGCATAAAATAACCTTGAGTTGTGTGTAACTTGCCTATGTTGCGTTTGATAACCTTGTTGTGCAATTACTGTATTTCTATACCACCGCGTCTCTCGATGGAGGGCCGGCTGATTTGTTATGAACGATTCTTCACCGAGTCCCATGAGATGGGCCGGGACACGTATTCCATCTGATTCTTCACCGAGTCCCATGAGATGGGCCGGGACACGTATTCCATCTGATTCTTCACCGAGTCCCATGAGATGGGTCGGGACACGTATTTCATCTGATTCTTTACCGAGTCCCATGAGATGGGCCGGGACACGTATTACATCCGATTCTTTACCGAGTCCCATGGGATGGGCCGGGACATGTATTCCATACTTCACCGAGTCCCACGGGATGGGGTCGACATGTCACCACACGATTCCACCTCTATCCCGTAGGATGGCCGAGACATGTTGTGCGTATAATACGGTTTATATCCGCATCGCCGGCGGTGAGGAAGGAGTTCCACGGGCATGAGGATGACTTGAGGCGTGAGTCCACGACTGACGTGGATCGCTTTTATGTTATGAATCGTAGTTTGGTTATCATACATGTCTCTGTTTTATATATCGTTATGATTTCATTTACAATATTTTGATTTCACATACTTGGTACTGTTGTTATCGACCTCCTTCGGGGCTGCGTTCATGCCGCAGTAGAGGTACATCGGTTGTGGATCCTCGCTCATAGGATCACATTCAGCGTGTTAGGAAGCCCGTTTCTCCGAGGCTTATCTTTTGGTATGTTACCACAGTGCAGAGGTTATTATGCATTCGGGGTATGGCGGGGCCCTGTCCGTCATAGTTGTTGTTATAAAACTCTTAGAAGTGCATGTAATCTTGTTGTGGCGAGTTGTAAAAAGGATAACTGTTCGGGTTTTTATGTATATATATACAGAAGGCAACTGTTTTGGTTGGCCTGTTTATTTATCATATCTCTTGTTTTATCTGTATGTTTTATATTCCGCTGATTTTCTCTGATGTATGACTACTTGGGTGCCCGGGGTAAGGCACCAGTCACGGGCCCCGGAACGGGTCGTGACAAAAGTGGTATCAGAGCAGTTAATCCTCGGAAAGTGTCTACAGACCGTGTCTAGTAGAGTCTTGATTATCGGTGTGTTGTGCACCACATCAATAATCAGGAGGCTATAAGATATTTAGGATTGGTTTCCATTCTTCTCATTCTGAGATCGTGCCTTAGAGATGTGTGATAAGTAGGACCCTTCTGACGTATTCCTTTCCTTTACCAGTTATGCCTCCGCGTAAAGGCCGGGCGAAGGGCAAGGCGGCGAGGAAGTGCGAGTAAACACGGAGGTTACGAGGTAGAGGCCCGATCGTTACGAGATAGTGCTTGACGGCGAGTTTTGCGACGCCGCCGGCCAGCGAGTTTAGAGCGCAGCGATGGCTGCGAGACTCTGATACACGAGCCTCGGTCCACGGCTGGAAGCGGATGAGATAAGTACAAGGAGATGGCGATTCTTGGCGAGTCGTGGCGAATATGAGGATAGGTGGATCGCGATTCGATCGAGTAGCACCGTAGTTCACCCCGGCGAGCAGTTTGAGACTACGGGACTTTTCGAGTTGTAGCGCCCGGTGTTCTATGGATCGAGAGGCGAGGATGACCCTCGAGTTTATCAAGCGACACTGGATCATGAGTGATCGAGCCTCGAGGCGAGTCGGTGGTATTGGGTTATCACCGCGTGATCTGCGATCGATTGGTTTGATTCGTGGGAGGCTGTCGGGAGAGCATGCACTTCCGGCCGTATGGGGCGAGTTCTCGGGCATTTCTTGCACATTTCTTACCCCACGGATGAGGAGGGCTCGGGCGGCCAGATTTTTGACGTTGAGGCGGGGCGGGCGGGCCGGTTAGAGAGTACAATGTGGAGTTCGACTCATTAGCTTCGGTATGTCCCGTTGTAATGGCGATATGGAGGGCCAGTACACCGCTACGTCACCGGGCTAGATGATTACTTGGCGAGTCTTGTTCGGTGTAGCTCTTCACGGGCATGGACATTGCCCGCATGCGAGCTCATGCACTAGGATGTGAGGCACGGAGAGGTCGATGGAATGGCCAGAGATCGTGAAGAGGCGAGCAGCAGGTCCTTTGGTAACTTTCGGCGGGCGCCTCGGTGAACTAGTTATGTACCTCCGCCCGGTCGCAGTGGTCCTCCGATGTCGGGGCGTTCGGGGTATTCGGGCTGAGTGGGCTCGAGGCTTACGGTTCACGGTATACATGGGTTCTAGCCAGCGGATTCATGTTTCCTCGGTGTGCGATGTGGCGGACGTCATCCGGGAATGTCGTCTTTCTTGGTGCTTGTTTTTCCTGCGGCCGTCAGGGCCATGTGACGAGAAACTGTCCTAATAGGAAGGATGCAGGCAGAATGACACAGCCTACCGGGTCAGTGGCAGGTTCATCGCCTTCTATAGCTATGCGCCCTGCAGGGCAGGATTATGGTTAGAGCGACGAAGGGAAAATGAAGCAGTTGATACAGGTATATTCTTACCCCTCTAGAGACTAGTATGCGTTGATGATATGATGATGTGCTAAGTATTATGTTCAGATAGCATTATGTTAAATTGTGATTTAAAGGCCTGGTTAGTAAAGGGTAAGGTTGGGTACCTAGAAATTGTGGGCCTTAGAATATTATGCGTGGAGACCTTAGATGCAAGGCCGTCCTGAGTAAAAGATTTTGTTTACAATTGACCTTTGTCGGAGTGCATAGTATACGTGGGGTATACTTGTGTGATAAGTCCCTGAGCGGTGTGAAATGAAAGAGGGTAGTTGAGCTAAGAATGACCACTAGGCTTTCATGACTTGAATAGGTAAGATTGTTCCGGATCGGGGAACAAGAGTTTGGCGCGGTTATGGGGTCGGGTTGAGGACCATTCGCGGGTCAACCCGTAGCCCGGTTTGTGGTATGGTCAGTTCGAGGTGGTCCCGCCAGGTGGTAGGATCACGAGGGTTTTAGGCCCAAATTGTGTTAACCATCGTACGAGTTCGTGGATGCGTTCGACCAGTAGTCGGGCCGGTGTTTTGATTTCAAGGGTAGCTGTGAGGACTATTGCCTCCTGTTGAGGGAGTTTGATAAACGCTACCATTTCAGTATTCGGATGTCGCCTTATGAAGCCCTCTGTGGGCGGAAGTGTAGGTTGTCGGTCGATTGGTTCGATGTTGGCAAGGTTCAGATAGTTGGTCCGTACTTGATCCAACAAGATGTGGATACATTCGGAAAAGTATCAGAGATCCATCCAGAGTATTCCCAGTAATGATAACCAAGCTGGGGATATTAACCCAGATATTTTAGGCTGGCGATATGAAATGTGGTAAGTTTTGAGAAAGAGTTACGAGTGTGCGAGGAGAATGCGACAGTAAGGAAGAAGCGAGCAGGTGTTAAGAACATAGTTGTGATCATTTCTTTTGTAAAGTGTAGGTGCGAAGGGAGTATCTTTTAGACCTTGGGTGGAAGCTTTTGTGTTAATGGAGGTGATTCCTCGTGGACTTGGATTTAAGTATTTCTGGCGTGTGTTATTTCGTGGCCATGTGTGGCATTGGCAAACTTGTTTAAGTTAAGGAGAACCTATCGTTATCTATCTTGAGAAGGAACATTCGGGACAAATGTTTCTAAGGAGGAGAATGTTATACCCGTATTTCCAGTATATGCGTGAGGCGTGCGTATAAAAGTTTAAGCCTTAAGTTAGGCAAGGATCGAAAATTTGTTGACAACTAGCGAAAGAATCGTTTTTTTCGAAGCGTTTTCGGACTTTGCGAAGGGAAAATTACGGCTATGTCATTTATTATTTTTGCGGATTTTTCCGAGAGGCGAAATATTTTGGACCAACGAGAGGGTGACACTTGTCACTCGTATGGAGCAAACTTGGGGCGTTTTCCTTTCCTTTTCCTTGGTCAAGGATTAGGTAGGATATTTGTGTGGTAGATTGATAAGGTGGGACCCACACACACTTGTCCAAATCCCCACCCTCCACTTGCCCCCCACTTGGCTCAATCTTGGCCATTGAATGTCCTATAAATACCCCTCTAATGCAAGACATTTCTTCATCCACACTTGTAAAAATCCAAGGCAAAAATCCCTCTCCCTCCCTCTTAAACCTCTCGTCCAAATCATCCCTCCCCCTTGAGAGGCCCTTGGCCGAGAAGTACCCCCCCTCTCTTGAGAATTCTCGTAAAATACCCCCCCCCCCCTTTGGTAGAAAAGTATTCTCCAAGTATTGTTACTATACCCAAATACCTTGGCCCAAATACCTTGTAGTATTCCAAAAGTTACCTCTATACGTAGAGCCCGGAAATACTACTATATTTCCCTTAAGTCACAAAACGAAACCCTAAGGGAAAATCTTCATAGTCGGTTGAAGTGTTAAGTAGAAGTGGTGTAGAACTTCTAAGGGTTTCTTGGAGCTAATTGGAGCGTACAGAATAGGAGCTAAACGTTGCTCAGGATCGACATATAAACTTGGATAATTTTGGGCTTATCGAGGTAAATACTCTTGTCTTTATAGTGTAATTGGGAATTGCATACTGTAGTATAGAAATGTATATAAGATACATAGAAGAGAATTGAACTGTAATAGAAGGATATTCTGAGAAGAATATTGAACTGAAATCACGTGAGAAGAATATTAAAGAAGAAGATTGTACTTACATAGAATTTGTATTTCTGATGAACTTGGGTAGTTTGTGGGTAGGGAAGTTACGCGATTTTCCGTAGATTATTCTACGAGTAGTCTAGACTTTGATAGACTTATATAACCGTATAGGTTGAAGTACTACGAGTAGCGTATTCTACTCGAAGAAGTGGAAAAGGCTAGAAGGATTTCAGTACTTTGGAGCTATTTGCTAATAGTCGATAATCGTCGCGAGGTATGTGATTCTTCCTATCCTCTTGAGCATGATATTTTAAAAGAATATATATATAGTACGGTAGACGTACGTGTGTTAAGCGAGCGTAGTTTTACGGCAATGTCTTTTGACTTAAGCCTGAATAATAAGAATCTTGAAGTATTTCAAAAGAGTTAAGAAACCTTTTTGAAAGAAGAGTAACACTTGGTTTTAAAAGTTTTAAAAGCTTAAGAGTTATACTAGCTTTATTGGAAGTTAGGTATAACGACTTAAGAGAGATAAGAAGAATGGTTTATTGATTTTAGGAGTTAAGAGACTTGATCTTAAAAGATAGGAGACTTGACTTATTTTGAATTAACATGAATTTTGTTAAAAAGTGTGAAACCTCATTCGTGAGTAATGAGTACTTGGTTTTAAAAGGAATCATGTTTCTTGATTTCGGAAATCGAATAAGTATCGAGCGAACCATTGCGGCGTTAATAAAGGGAAATGTATTGACTAATTAAGTATTAAAACCAGTAGAAACCTCCATCTGCATAGAAGCTAAGATGAGACAAAATGATATTACATTTCCTAGATCATGGCTGCTTTAATAAGATTGATTATGAACAAGAATAACCTACTCACATATAAGGCATATGTTTCTCAAATTGTTTAAACGATTCTTCACCGAGTCCCATGAGATGGGCCGGGACACGTATTCCATCTGATTCTTCACCGAGTCCCATGAGATGGGCCGGGACACGTATTCTATCTGATTCTTCACCGAGTCCCATGAGATGGGCCGGGACACGATTTCATCGATTCTTTACCGAGTCCCATGAGATGGCGGGACACGTATTCATCCGATTATTTACCGAGTCCCGTAGGATGGGCGGGACATGTATTCCATACTTCACCGAGTCCCACGGGATGGCGGGACATGTACACCACACGATTCCACCTCTATCCCGTAGGATGGCCAGAGACATGTTATGCGTATAATACGGTTTATATCGGCATGCCGCGGTGAGGAAGGAGTTCCACGGGCATGAGGGATGACTTGAGGGCGTGAGTCCCTGACTTGACGTTACTGCTTTTATGTTATGAATTGTAGTTTGGTTATCATACATGTCTCCTATTTTATATAGACTGTTATGATTTCATTCTGATATTTTGATTTCACATACTTGGTACTGTTATCGACCTCCTTGAGCTGCGTTCATCTGCGGTAGAGTACATCGGTTGTGGATCCTCGCTCATAGGATCACGATTCACGTGTTGGGAAGCCGTTTCTCGGAGGCTTATCTTTTGGTATGTTACCACAGTGCAGAGTTATTATGCATTCGGGGTATGGCGGGGCCTGTCCGTCATAGTTGTTGTTATAAAACTCTTAGAAGTGCATGAAATCTTGTTGTGGCGAGTTGTAAAAGGATAAGCTGTTGGGTTTTTCTGTATATATATACAGAAGGCAACTGTTTTGGTTGGCCTGTTTATTTATCATATCTCTTGTTTTATTTGTATGTTTTATATTCCGCTGATTTTCTCTGATGTATGACTACTTGGGTGCCCGGGGTAAGGCACCAGTCACGGGCCCCGGAACGGGTCGTGACACAACTTCTACTTAGCACTTCAACCAACTATGAAGATTTTCCTTAGGGTTTCGTTTTGAGACTAAAAGGACATAAGGTAGTATTCCAGGCTCTACGTATAGATTTAACTTTGGAATACTACAAGGTATAAGGCTATGGTATTTTGGATTTGTACCAATACTTGGAGAGTATTTTTCTACCAAGGGGGAGGGGGGTATTTCACGAGAACAACTCAAGAGGGGGGGGTTTGTATTTCGGCTATCACCACTAGGAAGGGGGGGGTATTTCTCGGCCAAGGGCCTGCATGAAAGGAGGGGTGCTCTTGGGCGAGAGTCTTTCAAAGGGAGAGGATTTCAAGACTTAGAAATTATTTTGTGGATGAAGAAGTCTTGACTAAGGGGCATTTATAGGGCCTTCAATGGCCAAGATTAAGGCAAGTGGAGGGCAAGTGGAGGGTGTGGATTTGCACAAGTGCACCCTAGCCATCTACTCCACAAATCACTCACCAAACATTGACCCAAGTTTTAGGCCACAAAACGTGCCAAGACAAACCCACATTGCCGTCCACTTGAGGGTGACAAGTGTCGCCCTCTCGTTGGTCCAAAATATTTCATCTCTCGGAAAAATCCGCAAAAATTATTAATGTCGCAACCGTAATTTTCCCCTCGCAAAGTTTGGAAAACGTTTCGTCGGAAAACAATTCTTTTCGGGGGTTGTGCACAAATTTTCGTCCCTTGCCTAACTTAAGGCTTAAACTTTTGTACGTACGTCCTCACGTACATACTCTGGAAATACGGGGTATAACAGGTCTCAAGTGGCGGATTGAAGTGTCAAGAAGAGGCTCTAAGTTGCTAGGGAGCGACTTCGGATTTGAAGTTGGACTAAGGCTCGTTGAGGTAACAATCTTGTTCTCTTAAAGTGTTACAAGATTATATATTGTTGTTAGCCTTACATTTTACTAGCATGAAGTATGTGTAGTAAAGATTGATAAGTGACATGGATTGTTGTAGCCTTAAATCCGAAATGACATATAAGCCCTTTTGAAGTTGAATTACAATTTGGTCGTTATTTAGAATCGTCGCATGTTACTTACTTGAAGATTGTAGTAGTTGTAATCGATTGCGACTTGATATCATGTTATGCTAACAATTTGGATTGAAAAGGAAATTGGATAAGAATTTGTTACACCCCGTATTTACAGGACATGTTTTAAGAACGTACGTAAGAACTCACAAGTGTTAAGATTTGAGACTTGTAAAAATTTATCGGAATTATGAAATTGTCGGAAAACGTAATATTGTGACGAATGGGAGGGCGACACGTGTCACCCCCCCCCCCTTATGGAGCCTTGGACGAAAATGGGCAAGGACTTAAGGGTCATTTGACCTTTGTAGGATGACTAAGTCTTGCAAATAGTGAGCTTGAGAAAATTGACTTGGTCAATGGGTTCACAAGGCTTGATATTTAACAAGAGCTCATCCAAGCCACCCATTTGTTCACATCTTGACCCTCCATTGTGCTATATAATACTACTAGTAGCAAGACATAGTCCAACACTTAGAAATTTTTTCAAGAAATTGAAGAACTCACTCTAGTTGCTCTCGGGTTCACTTGCATTTGAAAAGGAAATTTTTTTCTTTCTTGTTCATTAAGCTCCACACTTTAAACCAAGGTTCATGAGTGTATTGTAAGTGTATCTCAATAGAAAAATCTCAGAAAAAGATAGTTTTCGTATTAGTCGCAAGGTGAAAACCTAGTTGCTTTCTAGGTTTTGTTTGGAAGTTTGAAGGAAATTTGTTGGTGTTGTTCTAAGGGTCTCAAGTAGCGGATTGAAGTGTCTTGAAGAGACTCTAAGTTGCTAATGAGCGACTTCGGATTTGGAGTTGGATTAAGATTCGTTGAGGTAATAATCTTGTCTATTAAAGTGTTACAAGATTATATATTGTTGTTAGCCTTACATAATTGCTAGCATGATGTATATGTGTTGAAGTTTCATAAGTGTTATGGATTGTTGTAGCCTAAAATCCGAAATGTCATTTAAGCCATGTGAAGTTGGATTACAATTTGGTCGTTTATTAGAATCGTCGCATGTTACTTACTTGAAGATTATAGTAGTTATAATCGATTGCTACTTGATATCATGTTATGCTAACAACTTGGATTGAAATTGGAAATTGGATAAGAATTGGTGTTATTGTACTCAATGTGGCCGAAATTGGACTAGTAGTTTGTATTAGTTTGATATCTATTGTGGGGCGGAATTTTACACGTCTAGTAGGCGTGTAATCCCCTATTGTTAATTGCATTGATTGGGCCTTAAATGTGGCGTGTTTGGTTATTGAATTCGGCCTTGAAAAAGGTGGCAAAGTAAGTAGAAACAAAGGAGGTGTTTTCCGATTTTCCGTAGAATTTAGAGACTTTACACTTATAATATTCTACGTTCGAAGTAAGGCGTTAATAAACGTATTGTGGATATTATAGGTTGACAAACTACGGGCGGGATATTGTACTTGGCAAGTGGTTTGACCCGAAGAGGTATGTAGAACTTTCCTATCTTTTGAGCATGACTATTTGCACGTATATAGTACGGTGAGCGTCTGAGACCTTGATATCCTTTACTAGTTTTATGAATAGCCAAGTTGGGTGAGTTAGGAGATTAACTCACTTCTTTGAAAGTATTAAGGATATCTTAAGTTTTATTAAAGTTAAGGGACTTGAAGAGTTTTAAAGTATGTAGTACTTGTTTCGTTTTAAACGTATAAGTCCCTTGGATAGGAAATTGTATTTGGCAAAGGTATAAAGTGAATATAACGACTTTATGGGAAGTTGGTTATATTAGCTTTATGGAAAGATAAATGACTTGATTTAATGAAAGGCAATTTGATTTTAAGGCATCAATTGCCTGTGGTTTTATAAGAAAAGGAGTCACTTGATTTAGAAACCTAACTTTATTTCTAAAGGTATTGTGACTTGTCCTGAAAAGTAATTTTGACTTGATACTATGGTTAATAGTATCTTGGAAGTTTTATACTAAAAAGAGTCATTTGTTTTAAAGAGTTGAAGTATGTAGTACTTGGGTTAAATTCCCGGATTTTCATAAAAGATATGTTAGTGCCTTAAGTAAACTAAAATGAGAGTGTATATGAATAAGACTAATAAGAAGTTAGGGGGATTTCTTAACTTGCTTACTTATTGTATGATAAGCCGGTAGTGCCTATGTTATGTATGATGGCCGGTTGAGATAGGGTAAGAGTATATCTGAGGGGTAAAGCCCCAAGATCGTTATACCACCTTCTCCAGGGTAAGAGTATGAATGAGGGGCAAGCCCCAAGATCGTCATGCCACCTGCTTCAGGGTAAGAGTATAAATGAGGGGTAAATCCCCAAGAACGTTATACCACCTGTTTTCATGGATTTGCTACCCACGATGCGAGGAATACCTCATCCGAGTCCTTATGGGCTTATGCGGGTGAAATAGTCCCATGCGGGCGGGTACAGCCTATGCGAGGAATACCTCATGCGGGTCCACGACTATCACGGGTGAAATAGTCCCGAGTAGGATTGCTTAATGATCGTGGGCGGATGGTCCCGCTTTGATCGTGAGCTTCTATTTTTATGTTGTCATTACTATTAGTTACTCTCATTGTTAGTAAGGCCTTTGTGTCTTTGTATTTTCGATTTGCATACTTAGTACATATTGTGTACTGACCCCCTTCCTCGGGGGTTGCGTTCATGCCGCAGGTAGGGGTAAGCATGTGGTGGATCCTCATTCTTAGGATCACTTATCAGACGTCAGAAGCTCCATTTCTCCGGAGTCTTGTCTTTTAGTACGATCTTTCACGATGTTGTAGATTTATGTACATTCGGGGTATGGCGAACCTTTGTTCATGTTGTTATTCTTAAGTGCAGTAGTCACGTATTTGTGGTTTGAAATTTGTAGAAGGTTATGCTGATTTGGATTTTTGATTATCATATTTTATGGAAAGCGGCCTTATCGGCTAGCTTTGTGATGTTATTGTTAAATGTTGTATGTTGTGTATATTCCATTGCTATTCTCGATGTATACAGGCAGGGTGCCCGGGTAGGGCACGATCGCGCCTTCGGGTCGGTCGTGACAAAAGTGGTATCGAGTAGTTAGTCCTCGGAAAGTGTCTCTGCACCATGTCTAGTAGAGTCTTGATTATCATTGTGTTGTGCACCACATCTATAATCAGGAGGCTGCAGGACATTTAGGATTGGTTTCCATTCTTCCCTCTCTGAGATCGTGCAGTAGAGCTGTCTTATTAGGTTGAATCCTCTTTGACCTATTCTTATGAAACAGTTATGCCTCCACGGAAGGCGACCAGGGCCCAGAAGGGCAAGGCAGCAGCAGGAGCTGCTAGCGGTACTCAGAGGGTTACTCGGACTCAGGCACAAACTATGCCTGAGGTAGTAGGCAGGTCGGCGAGTTCAGCCACGCCGGCAGTATTAGAGGAGCCGAGAGCGGTAGCTCGAAGGTTACTGTACGAGCCTCGATCCACGATCGAGGCGAGTATAGAGACTACGAAGCGGTCCGGTTATTGACCAAGATAGTAGCGAGCGGCGCCGGAGGCGAGCGGCTAACCTGGCCGACAACTTGCGGATTCGGGATTTTCTGGGTTGTCATCCGCCCGAGTTTTATGTTTAGGTCGAGGAGGATCGCGAGGAGTTCATTCGGCTAATCGGACTATGCGAGTTCTTAGGGCTTGAGACAGTGCATTATGCTATCCTCTTACGGTTCTGCGATATTGCGTTGGAACTTTTGAGTCATGGGATCTGTCGAGAGGTGAGGATGCTCTTCCGGTGTTTGGGAGGAGTTCACGAGAGGCCTTCATGGATCACTTTTTGCCTCACGAGATGAGAGAGCCCGTGTAGATAGATTCTTGACCTTGAGGCGAGAATGGGAGGACTATCGAGTCTGACACCGAGTTTGACTCCTTGGCCAGACATGCGCACACTATTGTAGCTGACATGGCGGATAAATTTCATCGTTATGTGATGGAGCTAGACCGTCATATGATTACTGCATGCTTGGGGGTGGCTCTTGGCCAGTATGGACATTGCCGGGATGCAGCCTATGCGCGAGGATAGAGGATAGAGAGGAGGACCAGTTGGCTCGAGCCGGCCCAAGAGGCTAGGGCAGCGAGGTCTCGAGGCGATTTTAGGCGGGCGGCCTCGTGAACTAGGTCCACATTCCGGCCCGGCCGAGTGTTCCTTCACGGTTTTTCGGCGGGAGGTCGATCAGCCAGTCATTCGGGAGCGGTCGGGCTCCGAGACTTGAGGTTTCGAGGCGGCAGATGTCACCGATCGAGACCACCCACATCTCAGTGTGCTCGATGCGGTAGGTCTCACCAGGGCGAGTGTCGCATGGCTCCGGGAGCTTGTTACTCTTATGGCCATAAGGGCCATTTGAGGAGAGATTGTCCGTCTAGAGGCGGCATGGGTGGTATAGTCTGGCAAGCGAGGATCGATTCTTGGGGTCTTCTCTCCTTCGTAGTTATGGGCCCGGAGGCGGGGTACTCACGCGTGCGGACGCGATAGAGGTCATGGTGGTGGTTCCAGTTCTAGCGGTCCACAGAACCGCATATATTCATTAGCCAGCCGCCAAGATCAGGAGGCTTCCCTTGACGTCGTCACAGGTGCATTATTGATTTCATGCTGTGACGTTTATGCTTTGATAGATCCAGGTTCTACCTTGTCCTATGTGTCCCCTCTTATTGCGGGTAGAATCGGGATAGAGCCAGTGTCGATCGAGCCTTTTGAGGTAGCTACGCCAGTGGGTGATTTGGTGTTAGCTGAGCGGGTGTATAAAGGTTGTCCGGTGTTTATTTACAGTCGTCAGACCCTTGCAGACTTGATAGAGTTGAAGATGACAGATTTTAATGTCATTATGGGTATGGACTGGTTGGCTTCTTGTTATGCCAACGTTGGTATGTAGGATAGGTTGGATTCGGTTCGATTTCTGGCGAGCGATTATCAGTGGAAGGCAACACAGCGTCGCCAGAAGTAGGTCTATTTCTTACCTCAATGCTAGGAAGATGGTGCGAGAAAGGTACATCTATCATCCGTTCGTATTTGATACAGGTGAGGTGCAGTTCTTGATCGATGCGATGGTTAGGAAGTTTCGGATGTGTTCCCAGGCGATCTTTGGGTATCCTCCCGAGAGGAGATTGAGTTTTGTATTGACACGTTGCGGACACTCGACCTATTTCCATTCGCCATACGAGGATGACCTCTTTGAGTTGAGGAGTGAAGGACCGGTGAAAGATTTCTTTGGAGAAAGGCTTTATCGGGCCTAGTGTATCTCCCAGGGAGCGCCGATTTTGTTTGTGAAGAAGAATGATGGGGCCGCTGCGTATGTGTGTTGATTACAGCAATCAATAAGGTAACCATCGAGAATAGGTACCCTCCCGAGATTGATGAAATGTATGACCGATTGCGAGTGCGAGGTGTTTCTCCAAGATAGACATGCGGTGCAGTTATCATCAGTGCGAGTTCGAGGCGAGATATCCCAAAGCGCATTCAGACCGGTATGGGCACTATGAGTTCGTGGTTATGTCTTTCGGTTTGACCAACACTCATGTATTTATGGATTTGATGAACCGTGTTCAAGCCATTTTGGATACATTTGTGATAGTATTCATTGATGACATCTGGTTTATTCGCGGACAGAGCAGAGCATGCGGATCACTTGAGGACGGTGCCAGGGTCCTCCGGGCCGCGATTGTCGCCAAGTTCTCCAAGTGTGAGTTTTGGTTGGCCTCGGTGGCATTCTAGGAACATTATTGGGGTGATGGTGTTGGGTGAATCGGCAAAGATTGAGGCGATCAGTCTTGGCGAGACCTCTTACTCCGGCCAAGTGCGCAGCTTCTTAGGGTGGCGAGTTATTATGTAGGTTTGTGGAAGCGGTTGCTTGATTTCAGACCGCAGATTGACTAGGGTGACTCGGAAAGCGGCCAAGTTCCGATGGGCGAGGCTTGCGAGAAGGGTTTCGATTCTTGAAGGAAGGTTGACTACAACTCAGTTCTTACTCTTCTGAGGTTAGAAAGTGCGTGATCTATTGTGATGCCTCTGTATCGGGCTAGGGTGTGTTTTGATGCAGCACGGCAAGGTTATATCTATGCTTCCGCGATTCTGGAAGCATGAGAGGAATTACCCTGCGACTTAGAGTTGGCGCGATTATTCATGCCTTGAAGATTTGGAGACATTATTTGTATGGGGTTCATGGATATTTATACAGACCAAAGAGCCTCGATATATCTTGGTAGAGAGTGAACTTGCGGCAGAGGCGGTGGTTAGAGTTCTTTGAAAGATTATGATGTTGATATTCTATACCATCCGGAAAGCCAACGTAGTTCTTGATGCCTTGAGTCGTAGATCGATGGGGAGCACATCGGAGTACAGCCCGGAGAGGCGGGACATGGTCGTCGAGATCCACCATTAGCGAGCCTTGGGGTTCGATTGATCGATACCAGCGATAGTAAGTGCGGGTTCGTGAGGTTCGAGTCTTTCATCGTTGATGAGGTGAAGAGGCGACAGTTTGAGGACCCAGTGTTGGTACGATATCGAGATGCAGCTCTTCGGGAGGAGAAGAGTCTATTCGAGGTAGCGCCTGATGGGGTGCTGAGGTTTGAGAGCCGGTTGTGTGTTCCCGATGTGTCAGGACTTCGTCAGCAGATTCTGGGGGAGGCACACAGTGCTCGTTATTCTATTCATCCGGGGTCGACCAAGATGTACCATGACCTCAGATGTTTGTATTGGTGGGATGTCCTGAAGAGGGATGTGGCAGGTTTTGTTGCACAATGTCCTAATTGCCAATAGGTCAAGGTCGAGCACGAGGCGGTGGATTATTGCGAGCTATTGAGATTCCGACTTGGAAGTGGGAGGTGATCAACATGGACTTTGTTCTGAGGTTACCTCGTACTCGAAGAAATACGACTCCATTTGGGTTATTGTTGTGAGTTGACGAAATCAGCCCATTTCCTTCGGTCGGGGCAGCGTTTTGGTGAGACTATGTCGGATTGTACATCGAGAGATTGTGAGGCTGCGGTGTCGGTGTCGATTATATCCGATAGGGAGCCGGTTATGGCTAACTTCGGAGGTCTTTCGAAGGGATTAGGAGACACGGTGAGTCTCGATCTGACATTTCATCCTCGGTAGCGGGCAGCGGAGCGTACTATCCGGACAACGAGGATATCTTTGCGAGTGCGTGATTGATTTCGGGTAGTGGGAGGATCATTTGCCTCTTGTGGAGTTTGCTTATAACAACAGCTACCATTCCAGTATACAGATGGCGCCATACGAGGCTTTATATGGGCGGAAATGTAGATCGCCGATTGGGTGGTTCGACATGGGCGAGTGCGATTAGTTGGCGGACTTGGTTCGCGGTGTGGATAAGGTGAAGCTTATCCAGGAGAGACTGTTAGCAGCTCAGAGTCGGCAGAAGTCATATGCGGATAATCGGCGTCGGCATTTGGAGTTTCAGGTAGACGATTGGGTCTTCTTGAAGGTGTCACCCATGAAAGGTGTGATGATATTCGGTAGAAGAAACTCACCCAGGTACATTGGGCCCTACCAGATCGTCCGTCGAGTAGGCAAGGTTGCCTATGAGTTGGATCTGCCATCATAGTTAGAGGCGGTACATCCGGTCTTCCATGTTTCTATGTTGCGGAAGTGTATCGGAGATCCAGCGAGAGTTTTCCCTGCTAGTGAGGTCGGTGTGAGAGGGTTATCGTATGGGAGAGTCCCATAGCGATACTCGTCGCCAGTCGGCGGCGGACCCAAGATGTGGCTTCCGTCAAAGTCTTGTGGAGGAATGATAACCGGGAGGAGATGACTTGGGAAGCGGAGGAGGACATGTTGAGGAAGTATCCTCACTTATTCCCTACACCTTCAGGTAATTCATTTCCCCCCTTACTTGTCAAGTTTTAATTGAAGTATTTCCTTTGCTTAAATGCTATTATGTGGCCATGTGTGGCATTATTGGTATGTCGGGGTTGTGAAAGGAAACTATGTCGCTAATTATAATTTTGACTCCGAAAGAACATTCGGGGACGAATGTTTCTAAGGGGGGAAGAATGTGTTATACCCCGTATTTCTGAGGCGTATTTAAGAACGTACGTAAGAACTCACAAGTGTTAAGATTTGAGACTTGTAAAAATTTATCGGAATTATGAAATTGTCGGAAAACGTAATATTGTGACGAATGGGAGGGCGACACGTGTCACCCCCCTTATGGAGCCTTGGACGAAAATGGGAAAGGACTTAAGGGTCATTTGACCTTTGTAGGATGACTAAGTCTTGCAAGTAGTGAGCTTGAGAAAATTGACTTGGTCAATGGGTCCACAAGGCTTGATATTTAATAAGAGCTCATCCAAGCCACCCATTTGTTCACATCTTGACCCTCCATTGTGCTATATAATACTACTAGTAGCAAGACATAGTGTTACACCCCGTATTTACAAGACATGCTTTAAGAACGTACGTAAGAACTCGCAAGTGTTAAGATTTGAGACTTGTAAAAAATTTTTTATCGGAATTGTGAAATTGTCGGAAAACGTAATATTGTGACGAATGGGAGGGCGACATGTGTCACCCCCCTTATGGTGCCTTGGACGAATTGTAGCATGGGCACAAGGGTTATTTGACCCTTGTTAGGAAGACAAGTCTTGCTAATAGAGAGCTTGACAAAGTTGACTAAGTCAAAGGGTCCAAAGTCTTGATATTTTATAAGACTTCATCCAAACCACCCATTTGTTTACATCTTGACCCTCCATGTCCCTATATAATACTACTAGTAGTGAGACAAGCCTAACACTTAGCCAAATTTACACAAAAATTGGATGAACAAGAGCATGTTGCTCTCGGGTTCACTCCTCTCCACATGAAAAAATTTGTTTGTTGTCGATAATTTTCCCACTTTAAACCAAGGTTCCTAAGTGTATTGTAAGCATATCTCAATATAAAAATCTCGGAAAAGATAGTTTTGGGTTAGTCGCGAAAACCTAGTTGTCTTCTAGGTTTTGTTTGGAAGTTTGGAGGAACCTTGTTGGTATTGTTCTAAGGGTCTCAGTAAGCGGATTTAAGTGTCTTGAAGAGGCTCTAAGTTGCTAAGGAAGGCGACTTGGTTGGAGTTGGATTAAGATTCGTTGAGGTATAATCTTGTCTCTTAAAAGTGTCACAAGATTATTTATATTGTTAGCTTTACATGTTGCTAGCATGAAGTATATGTGTTGAAGTTATAAGTATTATGGATTGCTTGTAGCCTTAGAATCCGAAATGTAATGCAAGCCATGTGAAGTTGGATTACAAATTGGTCGTTATTAGAATCGTCGCATGTTAATTACTTGGAGATTATGGTAGTTATAATCAATTGCGACTTGATATCATGTTAGGCTAATAACTTGGATTGAAATGGAAATTGGATAAGAATTGATGTTGTAGTACTTCGAGTTAGCCGAATTGGCCTAGTAAGTTGTATTAATTTGATATCGTTTGTGGGCGGAATTTTACACGCCTAGTAGGCGTGTAATCCTGTGTTAATTGCTTTGATTGGGCCTTAAATGTGGCGTGTTTGGTTATTGTATTCGGCCTTGAAAAAGGTGGCAAAGTAAGTAGAAACAAAGGAGGTGCTGTCCGATTTTCCGTAGAATTTAGTGACTTAGGCACTTGGAATATTCTACGTTTGAAGTAGGAGGTTAATGGACGTATTGTGACCATTATAGGTTGAAGTACTAAGAATAGCGTATCCTACTTGGAGGGTGGAATGGTTATCAAGGTTGAAGTACTTTGGAGCATTTTGCTACTTGTCGATAATCGTCGCGAGGTATGTGAACCTCTTCCTTCCTTTGGCATGATTCTATGTATGGAATATACCTGTGGTATCATTTCATGTTTCCTTCTACTCTTAGAAGTTAAGAGGTAGTTGTGTGATTTACTCTATGTAGAACTTTTCCTATCTTTTGAGCATGACTAGTTGCACGTATGTAGTACGGTGAGCGTCTGACACCTTGATATCCTTTAATAGTTTTATGAATAGCCAAGTCGGGTGAGTTAGGAGATTAACTCACTTCTTTGAAAGTATTAAGGATGTCTAATGTTTTTATAAGTTAAGGGACTTGAAGAGTTTTGAAGTATGTGATACTTGTTCCGTTTTAAACGTATAAGTCCCTTGGATAGAAAATTGCATTTTGGCTAAGGTATAAAGTGAATATAACGGCTTTATGGGAAGTTGGTTATATTTGCTTTATGGAAAGATAAATGACTCGTTTTTAATGAAAAGGCAACTTGAATTTTAAGGCATCAATTGCCTAAGGTTTTATAATAAAATGAGTCACTTGAGTTCTAAAGGTTAAGAGACTAATTGTATTTTTGAAAGTTAAGAGAATTTATTTGAAAGTATATAGTACTCGGTTTCAAAAAGTAGAAGTCTCTTGGTTATAAAAGGAATGAGTTGGTCTAAAACCATAAAGGGTTATAACGGCTTTATGGGAAGTTGGTTATAACGGCTTTATGGAAGGTTAAGAGAATGGTTTTCTCTAATAATGTAAGCAAAGAATTGGTTTGAAATGAAGAAGGGCAACTGTCTTAATGGTATAAATCGTTTAATGTTTTGAGGAAGAAGTCACTTGATTTAGAAGCCGGTAATTGTATTTCTAAGAAGGTATTGTGACTTGTCTTGAAGGTAGTATGACTTGATACTACGGTTGTTAGTATCTTGGAAGTTTTATTTGAAAAAGGGACTTTCTAAAAGAGTAGAAGTACGTAGTACTTGGGGTTTAATTCCCGGATTTTAATGGGTAAAACGAAAGTGCCATGAGTTTATAAAGATGGAAGTCTAAAGGTTTAATGAACTTGCCTAGGTTTTGTGATAGCTTTGAGTGCAAGTATTATATGTCTACGTTGTCGTGTCTCGGTTGGAGGGCATTGTTTTGTGTAAGTTTACTTGGAGCGTCGAAGCGGTGATGTGGGATTCCACGGGTATGCTTCCATTTTGATTGATCCTTGGACATGCTTATACAATGTGGGATTCCGGGGCATGTGACCAGGATGCGGGTTAGATGACCGGACATTTTATTGGACGTCTGGCGGTGGCGGGGATTCCAGGTATGCTTCCATTGTGATTGATCTTGGCCATGCTTATACGATGAGGGATGCGGGTTAGATGCCCGCGCGTTTTATTACTCCATGGTCATGCTTATACGATGTGGGATTCCGGGGCATGCGACCATGTTATATTTTACTCCATGGGCTAGCTCCCCATGAAGACATGTACCCACGATGAGGGATTCCGGGGGCATGTTATATTATTACTCCATGGGCTAGCTCCCATGAAGACTGCGCCTACGATGAGGATGCCGAGCACGTTATGGCCATGCTTATACGATGTGGGATTAGGGGCATGCGTCGCGATATATATATATATATATATATATATATGTTGTATATGTATGTCTGCAGCGGTGAGGTAGGATGCCACAGGCGCGTCACGTGGTTATATTTTACATTTATAGTCAGCGATGATGTGGGATTCCACGGGCAGGAGATATATATATATGTGTTGTATATGTACGCTGACAGTGAGATGGGATGCCACGGGCGCATCACATGGTTATATTTTACATTTATAGTTATCGCGGTGATGTAGGATTCCACAGGCGGGAGATATATATATGTTGTGTATGTATGCGCAAGCGGTGAGGTGGGATGCCACAGCGCGTCACGTGGTTATATTTTACACTTATAGTTGTCGGCGGTGATGGGGATTCCACGCACGCTTTGATATTTGTGTGATTTGGTTGCGTCCCGGTTGTTATACCGTATTTCGGGTATATGCGTGAGGCGTCGTATGCAATTTGAGCCTTAAAGTTGGCTAGTTTGAAATTTGTACACAACACGATTAGAGTCGTTTTTAAATGAAAGCGTTTCCACGACTTTCGTAGGAAAATTCGGCTATGTCATTTATAATTTTTGCGGATTTTTCCGAGAGACGAAACATTTTGGACCAACGAGAGGCGACACTTGTCACCTCTAATTGGAAGGAGTGGACGGCAAAGCTAGCCCTTTGCACGTTTTTGGTGTTGCATTTTTTGTCAAGGGTTAGGTAGGATATTTTGTGTAGATGGATAAGGTTGCACATGGCTTAATCTTGACCTTACACTTGCCTAACACTTGGATGGATCTTGGCCATTGGTTGGCCTTCACTTGACCTCTAAATACCCCTCTAGTTGAAGACTTTCTTCATCCAAAAACTTGAGCAATCTAACTAAGTCTCAAAATACTCCCTCTCCTCAGCTTTCGTCCACTTACCCTCCCCTTTGAGAGCCCTTGGCCGAGAGCCACCTCCCTCCTCTTTGTGGTGTTTTGCCGTGGGGTACCCCCCCCTAGCCTAGTTGTTTTCGTATAATACCCCTTGTTGTGGTATAGAAATACTCTCCTAGTATTGTTATAATGCCCAAATACCTTGGCCCAAATACCTTGTAGTATTCCCAAGGTTACACTTTTACAAAAGCCCAGAAAATACTATTATATTTCCTCGATCCAAAACGAAACCTAAGTAAATCTTCACCCGTAGTTGAAGTCATAAGTAGAAGTTGGTTAGAACTTCTAAGGGTTGGTTGGAGCAGTTGGAGCGCCGGAGTAGGAGCTAAACGTTGTTCGGGATCGACATATAAACTCGGATAATTTTGGGCTTATCGAGGTAAACATTCTTGACCTTACATTGTAATTGGAAATTACATGTTGTAGGAGTATATAGTTAAGTATACTATATATAGAACTGAACATAGTTGTGCGGCAATGTCTTTTGACTTAAGCTGAATAATACTTACAGCAATGTCTTGCGACTTAAGCTGAATTTAAAGAAGAATCGAACTATAATTACATAGGGTGTATTACATGAGACTTGTGTAACATTCGTGTAGTAGAATTGTACACGTCCGTTAGGCGTGTTAACCCCCTGGTTGGCTTGGTAGCCGGCCTCGATAGAGAGGAGATTTACGCTGTTGCGGGGAGGCTTCTTAGAATTTTATGTAGAATATTCTACGTCGGGATCTAAAGATATTAATAGGCGCTTTGTGGCCTCTATAGGTTGTAGTACTACGTGTGGAGTGATCTTCTTGACTGAGAGTGTAGCCGACGGTTTGAGGTACTTGGAGCGTTTTGCTATTAGTCGATAATCGTCGCGAGGTATGTGAACCTCTTCCTATCTCTTCTAGCATGATATGTGTGAACTATGTAGTACGGTGACGTCATGTGTTAAGCGTGTTTGATTGTTCTTAAAACATAAAGTGTTATAACGGCTTTATGGGAAGTTGGTTATAACAGCTTTATGTAGGTAAGAAAATACTTTGTGGTTTTAAAAGGTAACTGATGTGAATTATAACTGGCTAGTTATAATAAAGAACTTGATGTATTTCAAAAGATTTATAATCGTTTTGAAGGGAGAGTAACACTTGGTTTTAAAGGTTTTAAAAAAAGAGTTATACTAGCTTTATGGGGAGTTAGGTATAATGTCTTAAGAGAGGTAAAGAAAATGGTTTACTGATGTTAGAAGTTAAGAGACTTGATCTTATAAGATAAGAGACTTAACTTATTTGTTTTAATGTGAATGTTTGTGTGAAACCTCATTCGTGAGTAATGAGTACTTGGTTTTATTTAAAGGGATAATGTTTTACTGATTTCGGAAATCAGAATGTGTATCGACAGACCACTGCAGCGTTAATAAAGGAAAATGTATTGAATAATGATGTGTCGTATTAAAACCAGTAGAAACCTCCATCTGCATAGAAACTAAGATGAGACAAAATGATATTACATTTTCTAGATCATGGCTGCTGTAATAAGAATGTTGTAAACAAGAATAACCTACTCTCACGTGAGACATATATTACTCAATTGTTCTAAAAAGGAATCAAGTGATTAAGTTTGGGAACTATGAAACCATTTGAAAATGAGAAACTTGAGTAATTGAAACTAGGCAAACTGGAACTTAGGAAAAGAATGTTGTTACTTGATTTTGAAAAGGAATGTGGGTTGGTCATTCTAATACTACGGGTATCGGGTGACTTTTATAAAAGTAATGGATCTCTTTTAAAAGAACTTAACGTATGTAGTACGTTGGGGTTAAAAACCCGGACTTTGGCATAAAATGAAAGTACTTTGAGTTGTGTGAAACTTGCCTATGCTTGTTGTTGTGAAACTTGCCTATGCTTGTTGTTGTGAAACTTGCTTATGCTTGTTGTTGTGAAACTTGCCTATGCTTGTGATGATAGCCTTTGTTGTGCAAGTGTGGTATTTACGTATTCTGCGTCTCGATGAAGTAGGTTGACTTGTTGAGAACTTACTTGGAGCGTCTTTGGCGGTGATGGAGAATTCCACGGGTATGTTTCCATTTTGATTCTTGTCTTGTTGTTGATGTCACATGGACGTATCTGCCGTCTGATGCAGCGTCGGGGCGTGCGGCCGGGTTGATTACCGATATATGGTTATTCGCAACATGGGCGTGTCTACCGCCGTCACGATATTCGAGGCATGTGGCCCATGCGGCGGGGTTGACCACCGGTATATTGTTATTGAGATTACATGGGCATGTCTACCGTCAAGATTCCGGCACGTGGCCATGCGGCCTTGTTATTATTGTTGCATCATGGACATGTCTACACCGTCACGATTTAGGGGCATGCGACCATGATGCGAACATGATGGATGTTGTGGGCGTGAGACCCATAGTTATATTTAGTGGTGACTTTGAGGCGTGAGTCACGGACTTGATCGCTTTATGTTGCGTCTTGTATTTTGGTTATCATACATGTCTCACCTTTTTAGGCTATTATGATTTCATTTACTGATGTTGTGATTTCACATACTTGGTACTGTTGTCTTGACCTCGCCTTGAAGTGCGTTAAATCTGCGCAGTAGAAGTACATCATTTGTCGATCCGCGTCTAGGATCTCATTCAGCGTCTTGGGAAGCTCGTTCGTCGGAGGCTTATCTTCAGTATGTGTCCCCGAGTTATAGGTTCTTGTACATTCGGGGTTTGGCGGGGCCTGTCGCCATAGTCGCTGTAAATCTTAGAAGTGCATGCTTTGTTGTGGGCGGGGCTTGTAAAAGGATAAGCTGTTGGGTATTTTTGTATATATGATGAAGGCAAGCTATTTTGGTTGCTTTGTTTATTTATCTTTTCTCTTAATTCATGTTCATGTTTTTATTTCCGCTGATTTTCTCGATGTTGTATCACTAGGGTGCCCGGTAAGGCACGATCCACGGCAGGTTCGGTCGTGACAAAAGTGGTATCGAGCGATTAATCCTCGGAAAGTGTCTGAGCCGTGTCTAGTAAGTCTTGATTATCGATGTGTTGTGCACCACATCTATAATCGTGAGGCTATAGGACATGTAGGATTGATTTCTATTCTCATTACGAGATCGTGCCTTAGATCCGAGTTGTAAGTTGGACCCTCCGATGTGTTTGATTTTACCGATTATGCCTCGCGCGCGCGGTGCCAGAAGGGCAAGCGGCCGAGGAGTGCTAGTGGGATATAGAGTGCGAGGCGCGAGCGTCGATGAGATGCTGAGCCCGAGCGAAGCGGCGACGCCCGGCACCAGCGGAGTTTAGAAGCGCGGCCGTGGCGTGAGACTACGATACACGAGCCTCGGTCCCACACCGAGCAGGGAGATGGGTCACAGAGATGGCGATTATTGGCGAGGTTGTGCGAATATGAGCGAGTGGATCCGAACAGCGATTCGGTTCAGGCGCGCAAGAGTGCACCCGAGCGAATAGTTTGAGGCTACGGGACTTTACGAGTTGTAGCCGCGAGTTTTATGGGTCGAGGCCTGAGGATGATCCGCAGGAGTTCATCCGTCAGTTACAGAAGATCATGCGGGTGATCAAGGCTTCAGAGACCGAGTCTGTGACCTTCGGTTCGCATCGGCTGCGTGATACCGCAGTCGATTGGTTTGATTCATGGGAGCTTTCGGGAGAGCATGCCTCCTCAGCAGTATGGGATGAGTTTTGGGGCTTTTCTCACTTCTTGCCTCCGCAGATGAGGAGGCACGGGCGACAAATTTTTATTCTTGAGATAGAGAGCGCGGTGCCGAAGTACAATGTCGAGTTCGATTCTTTGGCTCGATATGTCCCTGCGCTTATTGCGAATATGGAGGATAGGAGTGCGTCGCTACGTCGCGGGCTAGATGATTATATGGCGAAGTCTTGTGCGGGTGTTTCTCTTGGTGGGCATGGACATTGCCGCGTTCGAGCTCATGCACTTGGAGTGCGAGGCGCGGTCGGCAGGTGGACGGCTTTCCGTGAAGAAGGCGAGCGGCCGGATATTTTGGCGACTTTCAAGGCGGACCGCCTCGTGGAACTAGTTATGTACCTCGCCATTGCGAGTGGTCCTCCGCGACGCCGGGACCCTTGGGATATTCGGGGCGGTCGGGCTCCCGAGTTTGAATGTTCGAGGAGTAGGGGTGTTGGCGGATCACGATCACCCTACCTCGGTGTGGTCGATGTAGTAGACCGCATTTGAAGTGTCGTAGTACGAGGAGCTTGTTATTCTTGCGGCCAGCGGGGCCATATGACGAGAGGCGAGCCGAGGTAGCGCGGTAGGATAGCCTGAACTACTAGGCGATTGCGGGCCCACGGTAGGTCGCGGTGGAAGTTCCCAGTTTTAGCGGTCCTTGAACCGCCTATTTTCAGGTATATCCTTAACCATCTAGAGTTTTGTATGTTATGATAATGTGTTAAGTGTTATGTTCGGATAGCTTGGTGCTAAAATGTGATTTAGAAACATGCTTAGTGAAAGGAGTAAGCACAGGGTGAGAAAATGATGAACCTTAGAATATTACAGTTGAGACCTTAGATGTAAGGCCGTCTTGAGTACAAGATTTTGCGAGTGATCCTTGTCAGAGTGCATTTTATGCCTAGAATGTATTGTGTGATAAGTCCCTGGGTTGGGTAAATGAAAGTGGTAGCTTTCGATGTGTTTTAGCAAGATTGTTCCGTGTCGAAGCAAGAGTTGGCGCGTTAGTGGGTCGGGTTGGGGCCAGGGTGCGGGCGAACCCGCGGCCTGTTTCGTGGTGGGGTCCGCTCTGGGTGGTCCCGCCAGGTGGCAGGGACACGAGGGTTCTAGGCCCAAGTTTAGATGACCATCGTATGAGTTCGTGGATACGTTCGACGAAGCTTGATTCGTGAAGGCGAGAATGGCCTTAGAGGAGATCGAGGCTAGTAAGATGATCAAGTTTGGAGGTAGTGACTCCAAAGTTTTGGAAAGCGAAGTATGGTGCATTATACTAGAAAGAGTTCGAGTGTTCGAAAGTCTGACGAGATAGGGGAGAAGTGAGCGTGTGTGATCGTTTCTTTTGAGAAATGAAGGTGCGAAGAGATTATATTTTAGACCTTGGTGGGGACTTTTGAGGTAAGCGGTGATTCCTCGTTGGCGTGGATTTGGGTTTCTTGCGCATGTTGTTTTGTGGCAGTGTGGCATGTTTGATTCTCGTAAGTATAGTAGTGAAGACTATCTTGGCGCGTTGTTTGAGACTTAGAAGGAACATTCGGGACGAATGTTTCTAAGGAGGGGAGAATATTATACCCCGTATTTCCAGAGTATGTACGTGAGGGCGTACGTATGCAATTTGAGCCTTAAAGTTGGCTAGTTTCGAAATTTGTACACAACACCCGATTAGAGTCGTTTTTAAATGAAGCGTTTCCACGACTTTCGTAGGGAAAATTCCGCTATGTCATTTATAATTTTTGCGGATTTTTCCGAGAGACGAAACATTTTGGACCAACGAGAGGGCGACACTTGTCACCCTCTAATTAGAAGGAGTGGACGGCAAAAGCTAGCCCTTTGCACGTTTTTGGTGTTGCATTTTTTGTCAAGGGTTAGGTAGGATATTTTGTGTAGATGGATAAGGTTGCACATGGCTTAATCTTGACCTTACACTTGCCTAACACTTGGATGGATCTTGGCCATTGGTTGGCCTTCACTTGACCTATAAATACCCTCTAGTTGAAGACTTTCTTCATCCAAAACTTGAGCAATCTAACTAAGTCTCAAAATACTCCTCTCCTGAGCTTTCCACCACACCCCTCCCTTTGAGCCATGGCGAGAGCCACCTCCCTCCTTTGTGGTGTTTGCGTAGGTACCCACTAGCCTAGTTGTTTCGTATAATACCCTTGTTGTGGTATAGAAATACTCTCTAGTATTGTTATAATGCCCAAATACCTTGGCCCAAATACCTTGTAGTATTCCCAGTTACACTTTTACAAAAGCCAGAAAATACTATTATATTTCCTCGATCACAAAAACGAAACCCTAAGTAAATCTTCACGTAGTTGAAGTCATAAGTAGAAGTTGGTTAGAACTTCTAAGGGTTGGTTGGAGCAGTTGGAGCGCCGGAGTAGGAGCTAAACGTTGTTCGGGATCGACATATAAACTCGGATAATTTTGGGCTTATCGAGGTAAACATTCTTGACCTACATTTGTAATTGGAAATTACATGTTGTAGGAGTATATAGTTAAGTATACTATATAGAATCGAACATAGTTGTGCGGCAATGTTTTTGACTTAAGCTGAATAATACTTACTGGATGTCTTTGCTTAAGACTTAAGAATTTAAAGAAGAGAATCAACTATAATTACATAGGGTGTATTCTGATGAACTTGTGTAACATTCTTGTAGTAGAATTGTACACGTCAGGTTAGGCGTGTTAACCCCACTGGTTGGCTTGGTAGCGGCCTCGATAGAGAGGAGATTTACGCTGTTTGCGGGAGGTCTTCAATTTTACGTAGAATATTCTCGTCGGGATCTAAAGATATTAATAGGCGCTTTGTGGCCTCTATAGGTTGTAGTACTACGTGTGGGTGATCCAGCGGAGAGTGTGGAGCGGTTTGAGTACTTGGGCGTTTTGCTATTAGTCGATAATCGTCGCGAGGTATGTGAACCTCTTCCTATCTCTTCTAGCATGATGTGTGTGAACTATGTAGTGCGGTGAGCGTCGTGTGTTAAGCGTGTTTGATTGTTCTTAAAACATAAAGTGTTATAACGGCTTTATGGGAAGTTAGTTATAACGACTTTATGTAGGTAAGAAAATACTTTGTGGTTTTAAAAGGTAACTGATGTGAATTATAACTGGCTAGTTATAATAAAGAACTTGATGTATTTCAAAAGATTTATAAATCGTTTTGAAGGGAGAGTAACACTTGGTTTTAAAGGTTTTAAAAAAAAGAGTTATACTAGCTTTATGGGGAGTTATGTATAATGTCTTAAGAAAGGTAAAGAAAATGGTTTCTTGATGTTAGAAGTTAAGAGACTTGATCTTATAAGATAAGAGACTTAACTTATTTGTTTTAATGTGAATGTTTGTGTGAAACCTCATTCGTGAGTAATGAGTACTTGGTTTTATTTAAAGGGATAATGTTTTCTTGATTTGGAAATCGAATGTGTATCGACAGGACCACTGCGGCGTTAATAAAGGAAAATGTATTGAATAATGATGTGTCGTATTAAAACCGGTGAAACCTCCATCTGCATGGAAACTAAGATGAGACAAAATGATATTACATTTTCTAGATCATGGTCTTTGTAATAAGAATGTTGTAAACAAGAATAACCTACTCTCACGTGAGACATATATTACTCAATTGTTCTAAAAAGGAATCAAGTGATTAAGTTTGGGAACTATGAAACCATTTGAAAATGAGAAACTTGAGTAATTGAAACTAGGCAAACTGGAACTTAGGAAAAGAATGTTGTTACTTGATTTTGAAAAGGAATGTGGGTTGGTCATTCTAATACTACGGGTATCGGGTGACTTTTATAAAAGTAATGGATCTCTTTTAAAAGAACTTAACGTATGTAGTACTTTGGGGTTAAAAACCCGGACTTTGGCATAAAATGAAAGTACTTTGAGTTGTGTGAAACTTGCCTATGCTTGTTGTTGTGAAACTTGCCTATGCTTGTTGTTGTGAAACTTGCCTATGCTTGTGATGATAGCCTTTGTTGTGCAAGTGTGGTATTTACGTATTCTGGCGTCTCGATAGAGGCGGTTGACTTGTTGAGAACTTACTTGGAGCGTCTTTGGCGGTGATGGAGAATTCCACGGGTATGTTTCCATTTTGATTCTTGTCTTGTTGATGTCACATGGGCGTATCTGCCGTCTGGTATTAGGGCATGCGGCCATGCGGGTTGATTACCGATATATGGTTATTACCGCAACATGGGCGTGTCTACCGTCTGATTCGGGGGCATGTGGCCATGCGGCGGGGTTGACCACCAGATATTGTTATTGAGGTTACATGGGCATGTCTACCGTCACGGATTCCGGCATGTGGCCATGCGGCCTATTGTGTTGCATCATGGTCATGTCTGCCGTCACGATGTTCGGGGGCATGCGGCCATGATCGAACATGATGGATGTTGTGGGCGTGAGACCCATAGTTATATTTAGTGGTGACTTTGAGGCGTGAGTCACGACTGCTTGCTTTTATGTTGCGTCTTGTATTTTGGTTATCATACATGTCTCATGCTTTTTGGCTATTATGATTTCATTCTGATGTTGTGATTTCACATACTTGGTACTGTTATGCGACCTCCTTGAAGTGCGTTCATCTGCGGTAGAAGTACATCAGTATCGATCGCGTCTAGGATCTCATTCAGCGTCTTGGAAGCTCGTTCCGTCGGAGGCTTATCTTGGTATGTGTCCCAGTTGTAGGTTCTTGTACATTCGGGGTTTGGCGGAGCACTGTCGCCATAGTCGTTGTAAATCTTAGAGTGCAGCATGCTTTGTGGGCGGGGCTTGTAAAAGGATAAGCATTGGGTATTTTTGTATATATGATGAAGGCAACTGTTTGGTTGCTTTGTTATTTATCTTTTCTCTTAATTCATGTTCATGTTTTTATTTCCGCTGATTTTCTCTGATGTTGTATCACTAGGGTGCCCGGGGTAAGGCACCAGTCACGGGCCCGGGTTCGGGTCGTGACAAGATTGGCCGGGTTGTAAAGGCGCCCCTCCTTAAAGGGCCGGATTATACTTATGAAAGATAAGTAAGTTATACGGTAATGAACTTAATGATTTTTCCTAATCATGTCCTTAAGATTGTGACTATAACTTTTATTGAAAATGGGAAAAGATAATAAGGTACGATTAAGTTCATAAGTGGTAATGACACGGTAGGATCAGTATGTATTTTTTTATACTTGTCCTGTCATTCTTTTATGCAGATTATGATCATTTCTTATGCGTTATTTACATTCCATATTCGGTACTGTTATCTTGACCCGCCGAAGTGAGTTCATGCCGCAGTTTTAGGTACCAGGTGGTGATCCTTGCTCTTAGGATCTCGGTTGATTTGAGAAAAGCTCCATTTGCTCGGAGGCTTATCTCTTGTGCAGTTTCCACGAGGTTGTAAATTATTTTATTCGGGGTATGGAGGGCCTGTCATACGCCTTGTTATGTTAAAAACTCTTAGAGTGCAGTAGTCACATATTGGAGTGCATTTGTAAAGGAAAGGAAAGCTTGCCGTTTATGTATTTACTATCGAGGAGGTAGCCTTATCGGCTAACACATTGATTTTGTCTTTGATGATTTATTTATAAGTTTCATGTATGTTCGTGATTATCTCGATGTATACTGTAAGTGCGGGTAGGGCACGATCGCGAGCTTGGTGAGTCGTGACAAAAGTGGTATCAGAGCAGTTAGTCCTCGGAAAGTGTCTACAGACCGTGTCTAGTAGAGTCTTGATTATCGGTGTGTTGTGCACCACATCTATAATCAGGAGGCTGCAGGACGTTTAGGATGAGGTTTCCATTCTTCTCACTCTGAGATCGTGCGATAGAGCTGTGTTGTTAGGGTCGTCTCTCCCTAACGAGTTATGTTGATTGCAGCTACGAGAAAGCGTGATGACCGGGAAGGACTATGTGGATTGCGTATCCAGGTTGGTAATGATATAGTATAGTTGGTATTGTGACATACATCTATACGGAGTTATGTATGAGGGTCATTTATGGGTTTCCTAGAATGGTTTTAGATTTACCAAGAGTGGTAAAGACTAACTAGATACCGGGAAGGTATGGAATAGTTAATGAATTTTCGCCAAGGTCTTGTGTTTTATTTTGAGATTATTGGGAAAGGATGAGGTATGCGATAGGGTAGTGAACCCTTAAGACGCCATGTTAAGGAACTTAACGGAATGTCATGTTAATAGATTAAGCTGCGTAGTAGGCTTAAGAGAATTGTACGGATGAGGTCCGTATAGAGTAAGTTATGGTTGTTGTGATCAAAACGACACGATTATGGTATTATGAGAAGTTTTTGTACCAGTATATGGGGAGACTGATAAGATATGCTGGGAGCATGGAAATTGCGAGCCTAAGAATGTTGAAGACCGCTGAGACCTTAGATGTACAAGGTCTTCTCGGGTAGAAAGATTTATTATAGATCAAGAATAAGAGTTAAGTGCGGTGGCGGGTCGGGGTGAGGACCTGTTGCGGGTCTCCCCATGGCCTGGAATGGAGTGGGATCAGTTGGTAGTAGTTCCGCTACGTGATAGGGTCATGAGGGTGCAAGGCCCATGTCTAGTTAACTGTTTTACGGGTTCGTGGACGCGTTCCACTGGAACCAGGTCGTGGGAGTCGGAAATGGCCTTATGTTGTTTAAAAGAGTGACTCCAAAAGATTGGAGGCCAACATCGGTATGGAAGTTATGTATACTAGTATGAGTTGGAAATACGGAAAGAGTGCGACCAGTAAGAAAGATAACAACCAAGTGTAAAGGAATAGAGCCTGAATCCATAAGAACCTTTCGAGGTAACTACACCCGTGAGTGTGTGGGGTGGTAGCTGAGCGGGGATATGAGGTTTTCCCGGTGATGATACAGTCGTCAGACCCTAGTAGACCTAGTAGAGAGGATTATGACAGACTTGGAGGTCATTATAAGTATGGGCTAGTTGGCTTCGTGACTGCCAAGGTTGACATCTTAGTATAAATATTGTTATGTGGCCATGGGTGGCATATGTTGTAAGAAGGGTGTAGTATAAGGAGACTATGTCGCGCTTTAATTAGATTGGACTCCAAAAGAACATTCGAGGACGAATGTTTCTAAGGGGGGAAGAATGTTACACCCCGTATTTACAGGAGATGCTTTAAGAACGTACGTAAGAACTCACAAGTGTTAAGATTTGAGACTTGTAAAAAAAAATTATCGGAATTGTGAAATTGTCGGAAAACGTAATATTGTGACGAATGGGAGGGCGACACGTGTCACCCCCCTTATGGTGCCTTGGACGAATTGTAGCATGGGCACAAGGATCATTTGACCCTTGTTAGGAAGACAAGTCTTGCTAATAGAGAGCTTGACAAAGTTGACTAAGTCAAAGGGTCCAAAGTCTTGATATTTAATAAGACTTCAGCCAAACCACCCATTTATTTACATCTTGACCCTCCATGTCCCTATATAATACTACTAGTAGTGAGACAAGCCTAACACTTAGCCAAATTTACACAAAAATTGGATGAACAAGAGCATGTTGCTCTCGGGTTCACTCCTCTCCATGAAAAAAATTTGTTTGTTGTCCAATAATTTTCCCACTTTAAACCAAGGTTCCTAAGTGTATTGTAAGCATATCTCAATAGAAAAATCTCGGAAAAAGATAGTTTTCGGGTTAGTCGCAAAGCGAAAACCTAGTTGTCTTCTAGGTTTTGTTTGGAAGTTTGGAGGAACCTTGTGTTATACCCCGTATTTCCGGAGTATGTACGTAAGGACGTACGTAGAAAAGTTTGGGCTTTAAAGTGGCTTGGCCGATTATTTTTGTGCACAACACCCGGTTAGAGTCGTTTTTTAAATGAAGCGTTTTACATAACTTGCGAAGGAAAATTCGGCTATGTCATTTCTAATTTTTACGGATTTTTCCGAGAGGCGAAACCTTTTGGACCAACAAGAGGCGACACTTGTCACCTACAGTTGGTAGGAGTGGCGATAATGGCTTGGGCCGAAATGGTTGGGTTTTTTCAAGTAGTAGGTAGGATATTTTTGTGGTAGATGGATAAGGTGCACTTGGCATGATCTTGGCCCTACACTTGCCTTGCACTTGGCATGATCTTGGCCATTGGTTGGCCTTGGCTTGTCCTATAAATACCCCCCCTTTGGAAGACTTCTTCATCCATTCCTAAATTTCCTAAAGTGTTAAAATCCTCCCTCCCTTGTAGTGTGGTTCTCGTCCTAGCCTCCCACTCCCCCTTGTGAGGTCCCTTGGCGAGAGCCCTCCCCATGGCGAGAGTACCCACAGTGGGGTAGGCGAGGTATACACCACTTTTGTGGTGTTGTCGTATAAATACCCCTCTTGGTAGAAATACTCTCAAAAGTATTGTTCTTATACCCAAATTACCTTAGCCGTATACCTTGTAGTATTCTAAGGTTATACCTATCTGAAAAGCCAGTAATACTATTATACTTCCGCCAGTCACAAAACCGAACCCTAAGGAAAATCTCCATAGTTAGTTGGAGTATTATGTAGAAGTTGGTTAGAACTTCTAAGGGTGGTTTGGAGCGGGTTGGAGCGCACGGAGTTGGAGCTAAACGTTGCCCAGGATCGACATCTATACTTGGATAATTATGGGCTTATCGAGGTAATTATCTTGTCCCCCTATTGTAATTGGAGATTACATGTTGTAGGAATATATAGTTGAAGTATACTATATATAAGAACTGAACATAGTTTTGTGGCAATGTCCTTGGACTTAAGCCTGAATTTAAAGAAGAAGCGAGCGTAATTACGTGGGGTGTATTACTGATGAGACTTGTGTAGTTGTGGGTAGGAAGGTCCCAATTTCGTAGATCTTGTATCTAGATTTATTCTCTGAGTAGTCTAGACATTGATAGACTTGTATAACTTTGTATAGGTTGAAAGTTCTGCGAGTAGCATGTGCTACTTGAGAAGGTGGACCGAGCTAAGCGGGTTATAGCCGTGGGCGATTTGCTAATAGTCGATAATCGTCGCGGTATGTGAACCTCTTCCTATCTCTTCTAGCATGATATGTGTATAACTATGTAGTACGGTAGACGTACGTGTGTTAATTGAACGTAGTTATACGGCAATGTCTTTTGACTTAAGCCCGAATAATAATAATCTTGAAGTAGTTCAAGAAAATTAAGAATTGTTTTTAAAAGAAGAGTAATACTTGGTTTTAAAATCTTAAGAGTTATACTAGCTTTATGGGAAGTTAGGTATAATGGCTTAAGAGAGATAAAACGAATGATTTATTTATTTTAGAAGTTAAGAGACTTAACTTAAATGAATTATATGAATTTTGTGTGAAACCTCATTCGTGAGTAATGAGTACTTGGTTTTTAAAAGGGATAATGTTTTACTGATTTCGGAAATCAGAAATGTGTATCGACAAACCACTGCAGCGTTAATAAAGGGAAATGTTTTGATTAATGAAGTATTATTAAAACCAGTAGAAACCTCCATCTGCATAGAAGCTAAGATGAGACAAAATGATATTACATTTCCTAGATCATGGCTGCTTAATAAGATTGTTATGAACAAGAATAACCTACTCACACATAAGGTATATGTTTCTCAAATTGTTTTAAAGGATTAAAACTATGAACTACGAAACCTTTCGAAAAATGAGAAACTTGAGTAATTGAAATTAGGCAAACTTGAAACGTTTGGAAAAGAATGTTGTTACTTGATTTTACAAAGAGAAGTGTTTGATTTACTTCAAAAGATAATCACTCTATTTTCATATACTACGGGTATTGTGTGACTTTTGTGAAAGTAACGTATCTTTTAAAAGAGTTAATGTATGAAGTACTTTGGGGATAAAAACCCGATCTTGTTAATCATATAGTAGAAAGTGCCTTGTGTGTATAACTTGATTGTGTTGGGTTGTGATAGCCTTGTAATACTTTCTTGTTGATTTGTTAAGTAAACATACTAGGATGCTACGTGTGTTAGTATCTTGTGATGTTTGTGTAAAGGGGTTTCCCCTCGATTGCGCTTAAATTGTTTCACTATCAGCCGATATGTTGGTATTGTACCACTCACCTTGACTTGTTTAGGAGGTTAAGGCGCCTCCGTCGGTGTAGACTTCGGTAGTGCATGTGACCTATGATTCGAGGATACCTCATGCGGGTCCCGAGGGCTATCTGCGGAGCTACGAGTTCGAGGTTAGTGTGCGGCCTTTATGGTCATGCGGTCTATGTGGCCATGCGGATGCGAGTCGGCGGATCTTGGGAGTAGCTACCCTCGATGCGGGGTTATACCTCATGCGGGCGATGAGTTTGGCCTATGCGGGCTGCGGAGAGTTCGAGGGCTGAGGCATTAGATCTGCGGGCGAGTGGCGGCTTTGATCATGTAATGATCTAGGCAGATCTCGTGATCTGATTTATGACCTTGTTAGTCTTGTAGGTTTTAGTAGTCGGCTATGCCTTCATACTTACCTGTGCGGTTTTATTAGGACAGGTGGGACCTGGTATTCATGTGTATTCCTTGATGCTTTTATATCATAGACTGCCGGCAGTGAGGAAGGTATTCCACGGGCATGATTGATGTTGTGGGCGTGAGACCATAGTTATATTTGAGTGATGACTTTGAGGGAGTGAGTCACGACTTGACATATGCTTATTTATTGTGAGCGTAGTCCGGTTATCATACATGTCTCTGCTTTACATAGACTACTATGATTTCATTTCTGATTTATTTTGATTTCACATACTCGGTACTGTTATCGACCTCGCCCGAAGTGCGTTCATCTGCGAGTAAAGGTACACGATCATTGATCCTCGCTCTTAGGGTCACGATTCGGCGTTTGGAAAGCTCCGTTTCTCGGAGGCTTATCGGTGGTATAGTCCTGCGTTGTAGGTATTTACATTCGGGGTATGGCGGGGCCTGTCCGCCATTGTTGTCGTATCATTCTTAAGTGCAGAAATCTTGTTGTGGCGAGTTGTAATAAGGATGTAGCTCGATTTTAAAGTTGATTTATACATGCCGAAAGGCAATTTTTCTCAGATTATCGTTTTATACTTCTTGTTATTTCATTTTACTGTTTTATGTTCCGCTGATTACTCTGATGTTGTATCACTAGGGTGCCCGGGGTAAGGCACCAGTCACGGGCCCGGGTTCGGGTCGTGACAAAAGTGGTATCAGAGCGATTAATCCTCGGAAAGTGTCTCTGACCGTATCCGATGGAGTCTTGATTATCGGTGTGTTGTGCACCACTGAATAATCGTGAGGCTATAGGATATTTAGGATTGGTTTCTATTCTTCACTCACGAGATCGTGCCTTAGAGTTGTGTTGTAAGTTGGACCTCTAACGTATTTCTTTCCACTTACCATTATGCCTCGCGTAGGCCGGACCCGGAGGAGGGCAAAGCGTGAGGAGGCTGCGAGTTAGTCTGAGAGGTTACGAGGGCACAGGCCCAATCTTTACCTAGGGTAGTGCTTCATTTGGGGAGTTCTGCGACGTCACTAGCCCCAGCAAAGTTTAGCACGGCGGCGGTTCCTCTGCGGCCACGATGTTTGAACGCCAGTTCCACGACCGGGGACAGAGAATATAGATTGCAAGGAGGCGACCCTGTTACTAGCTATGGATTTGGCTACCAGAGAGTATACCGTTGTACAGCGAGTCTTGATGACTACCTAAGAGAGGGTTGTGTAAGAGTAATTCTTCAGTTAGGCTTGAGCATGGCACGTATGCGGGCTTATGCGCAGTGGCCGAAGGCGTAGAGATCAGCGGGTTAACGAAGGGCGAGAAGAGGGCGAGCGCGGGTCCTTTGGTAACTTTTGGCGAGTCACCTCGCGTGGTTGATATACACATCCACGATCGAGAGAGATCCTCGCGGATTTCAAGGCGTTCGGGGTGGCGGGAGTTGGTGAGCTCCGAGGCTTAGGTTCACGATATGACGTCGTCCGCCGAATGAATGTCTTTTAGTTGGTACTTGTTGTACTATGACCGTCGAGTGCGATGTCGAAAGAGTGTCCTAGTAGGAGGACTTAGCCTTCAGGTTCGGTGGGTAGTTCGTCATCTTCCCTAGCTATGCGCCCTACGGGGCGGGTTTGATTAGAACAACTAAGGGGAGTGAAACAGTAGATACAGGTATATCCTTAACCCTCTAGAGATCAGTATGTGTGATAAGATGGGTATATCATAAGTGCTATGTTCTGATAGCAGTGTGTTAGTTGTGATTAGGAATCATGGTTGTTTAACCGAGTAAGATTTTGGGGGATAGAGAAAGTGTGAGCCTTAGAGTTTTATACGTAGAGACCTTAGAGGTAAGGCCATCTCGAGTAAAAGACGTATGTTTATGTTTGACCCTTATAGGAGTGCATAGTGCACGTGAGCTATGTTTGTGGGATAAGTCCCTGAGTAGTGTGGAATGAAAGAGGGTAGTTGAGCTAAGAAGACCGCTAGGTTTTCGTAACATGATTAGTGAGTTTTCCTTGAGGAGCTAGTGTTTTTGCGCGTCGGGTTGAGGCCGCGTTGCGGGTCAACCCGCGGCTTTGTATGGTGGGGTCGATTATGGTGGTCGCCTTGTGATAAGGTCATGAGGTGTTTGGCCCAAGTTCAGTTAACCAGCGTACAAGTTCGTGGATGCGTTAGACCGATGTCGGGCCGATGGGGTCAGCCCGTCGTGTCTTTCAGTCAAGACCGTTTACTCGGCAGAGGGTTATGCGAGACGTTATATCAGAAAGGTTGTAAGGCTGCACGGGGTGCCTACCTTCACCTTATGACAGACAGTGAAGCCCAGGTTGTGGCTATTTTCGTTTTCTGAAAGTTTTACCAGGCAGGGTTAGGAACTCAGGTGAGTCTCAGAATCACATTCGCCCTCGGGCCAGTGTTTGGATTTCAGGGGTAGTTGCAAGGATTGTTGTCTCCTGTTGAAGGAGTGTTTTTAGCTACCATTTCAGTGTTCGGATGTCGCCTTATGAAGCCTTGTAGGGGCGGAAGTGTAAGTTGTCGGTTGTTTGGTTTGATGTTGGCAAGGTTCAGATAGTTGGTTCAGGCTTGTTCCAACAGACTGTGGATAGGGTGAAGCTTATCTAGAGGAGGTTTTTGGCAGCTCAGAGAAATCGTGCGGATTATCGGCGACGACGCTTAGAGTTCAGGTTGACGGTCGGTCTTCTTGAAGGTACCACCCCGGATAGGGTGTGACGAGTTTTGGAAAAAAAACAGAGGAAACTTAGCCCGAGTTACTTTGGGCCTTTTGAGTTCATGTGAGGGATAGGCCAGGTTGCCTATATGTTAGCATTTGCCGTCCGACTTAGGAGGCGGTCGCGTCGATCTTTCGTGTTATGTTCGAGAAGGAAATCGGAGATCCATCAGTGTTCGATTAATGATGACCAAGTTGGAGATAATAACCGAGATTTGGAAAGCGAAGCGATATGAAATGTGGTAAGAGTTCGAGTGTACAAGAAGTGTACGACATCCTCAGGGATCGCATGCAGCCCGGTACCATTTGTTGGGTCGCCGGAGTGACACTAGAACCTCGCGGCAAAGTGACAAAAGTGGGAAGAAGCGAGCATGTATGGCGAGCATTGATGTGATCATTTCTTTTGTAAAGAGAAGGTGCGATGAAAGTATATTTTAGACCCCGGAGAGAGGTGTTTCCTCGTGGATGTGGATGTAAGTATTTTGCGCAAGTTGTTTCTGTGGCCATGTGTGGCAAGGATTGTTTCGTAAGTATAGTAGTGAAGACTATCTTTGGCGCGTTGTTTGAGACTTAGAAGGAACATTCGGGACGAATGTTTCTAAGGAGGGGAGAATGTTATACCCCGTATTTCCGGAGTATGTACGTAAGGACGTACGTAGAAAAGTTTGGGCTTTAAAGTGGCTTGGTCGATTATTTTTGTGCACAACACCCGGTTAGAGTCGTTTTTCGACGAAACGTTTTACATAACTTGCGAAGGGAAAATTCCGGCTATGTCATTTCTAATTTTTACGGATTTTTCCGAGAGACGAAACCTTTTGGACCAACAAGAGGGCGACACTTGTCACCCTCTAGTTGGTAGGAGTGTGATAATGTCTTGGGACAAAATGGTTGGGTTTTGTCAAGTAGTAGGTAGGATATTTTTGTGGTAGATGGATAAGGTGCACTTGGCATGATCTTGGCCTACACTTGCCTTGGCATGATCTTGGCCATTGGTTGGCCTTGGCTTGTCTATAAATACCCCCTTTGGAAGACTTCTTCATCCATTCCTAAATTTCCTAAAGTGTTAAAATCCTCCTCCCTTGTAGTGTGGTTCTCGTCCTAGCCTCACTCCCTTGTGAGGCCCCGGCGAGAGCCCTCCCCACTACAGTGGGGTAGGCAGTGTATACATCCCCTTTATGGTGTTGTCTCGTATAAATACCCCTCTTGGTAGAAATACTCTCAAAAGTATTGTTCTTATACCCAAATTACCTTAGTAGTAGTATACCTTGTAGTATTCTAAGGTTATACCTATACGAAAAGCCCCATAATACTATTATACTTCCCGTCAGTCACAAAACCGAACCCTAAGGAAAATCTCCATAGTTAGTTGGAGTATTATGTAGAAGTTGGTTAGAACTTCTAAGGGTGGTTTGGAGCGGGTTGGAGCGCACGGAGTTGGAGCTAAACGTTGCCCAGGATCGACATCTATACTTGGATAATTATGGGCTTATCGAGGTAATTATCTTGTCCCCCTATTGTAATTGGAGATTACATGTTGTAGGAATATATAGTTGAAGTATACTGTATATAAGAACTGAATATAGTTTTGTGGCAATGTCCTTGGACTTAAGCCTGAATTTAAAGAAGAGAATCGAATCAGAATTACGTAGGGGTGTATTACTGATGACTTGTAGTTTGTGGGTAGGGAAGAGTGCCCAATTTCCGTAGGATCTTGTATCTAGATTTATTCTCCGAGTAGACTAGACATTGATAGACTTGTATAACTTTGTATAGGTTGAAAGTTCTGCGAGTAGCGTGTGCTACTTGAGAAGGTGGACCAGGCTAGCGGGTTATAGCCGTGGGCGATTTGCTAATAGTCGATAATCGTCGCGAGGTATGTGAACCTCTTCCTATCTCTTCTAGCATGATATGTGTATAACTATGTAGTACGGTAGGCGTCGTGTGTTAATTGAGCGTAGTTATACAACAATGTCTTTTGACTTAAGCCGAATAATAATAATCTTGAAGTGGTTCAAGAAAATTAAGAAGCTTTTTAAAAGAAGAGTAATACTTGGTTTTAAAATCTTAAGAGTTATACTAGCTTTATGGGAAGTTAGGTATAATGGCTTAAGAAAGATAAAACGAATGATTTATTTATTTTAGAATTTAAGTGACTTAACTTAAATGAATTATATGAATTTTGTGTGAAACGTCATTCGTGAGTAATGAGTACTTGGTTTTAAAAGGGATAATGTTTCTTGATTTGGAAATCGAAATGTGTATCGACAAACCAACTGCGGCGTTAATAAGGAAATGTTTTGATTAATGAAGTATTATTAAAACCAGTAGAAACCTCCATCTGCATAGAAGCTAAGATGAGACAAAATGATATTACATTTCCTAGATCATGGCTGCTTAATAAGATTGTTATGAACAAGAATAACCTACTCACACATAAGGTATATGTTTCTCAAATTGTTTTAAAGGATTAAAACTATGAACTACGAAACCTTTCAAAAAATGAGAAACTTGAGTAATTGAAATTAGGCAAACTTGAAACGTTTGGAAAAGAATGTTGTTACTTGATTTTACAAAGAGAAGTGTTTGATTTACTTGAAAGATAATCACTCTATTTTCATATACTACGGGTATTGTGTGACTTTTGTGAAAGTAACGATCTTTTAAAAGAGTTAATGTATGAAGTACTTTGGGGATAAAAACCCGATCTTGTTAATCATATAGTAGAAAGTGCCTTGTGTGTATAACTTGATTGTGTTGGGTTGTGATAGCCTTGTAATACTTTCTTGTTGATTTGTTAAGTAAACATACTAGGATGCTACGTGTGTTAGTATCTTGTGATGTTTGTGTAAAGGGGTTTCCCTTCGATTGCGCTTAAATTGTTTCACTATCAGCCGATATGTTGGTATTGTACCACTCACCTTGACTTGTTTAGGAGGTTGGCGCCTCCGTCGGGGTAGACTTCAGCGTAGTGCAGTGTGACCTATGATTCGAGGATACCTCGTGCGGGTCCCGAGGGCCTATGCGGGCTACGAGCTCGGAGTTAGTGTGCGGCCTTTATGGTCATGCGGTCTATGTGGCCATGCGGACTGCGAGTCCAGGCGAATGCCGGGGAGTAGCTACCCTCGATGTGGGGTTATACCTCATGCGGGCCAATGAGTTTGGCCTTTGCGGAGCTGCGGAGAGTTCCAGGGCTAGACGCACACATTAGATACTGCGGGCGAGTGGCCATCTTTGATCATGTGTCGGTCTAGACAGATCTCATGATACAGTTTATGACCTTGTTGGTATTGTGGGTTTTAGTAGTCGGCTATGCCTTCGTACTTACCCTGTACGGTTTTATTAGGACACAGGTGGGACCTGGTGTTCATGTGTATTCCTTGATGCTTTTATATCATAGACTGCCGGCAGTGAGGAAGGTATTCCACGGGCATGATTGATGTTGTGGGCGTGAGACCATAGTTATATTTGAGTGATGACTTTGAGGGCGTGAGTCCCTGACTTGACATATTCGCTTATTTATGTGGCTGTAGTCTCGTTATCATACATGTCTCTGCTTTACATAGACTACTATGATTTCATTTCTGATTTATTTTGATTTCACATACTCTGCACTGTTATCTTGACCTCGCCCGTGAAGTGCGTTAAATCCGCGGTAAAGGTACACCGATCATTGATCCTCGCTCTTAGGGTCCACGATTGCGTTTGGGAAAGCTCCGTTTCTCGGAGGCTTATCGATGGTATAGTCCACTGTCGTTGTAGGTATTTACATTCGGGGTATGGCGGGGCCCCGTCCGCCATTGTTGTCGTATCATTCTTAGAAGTGCATGTAATCTTGTTGTGGGCGAGTTGTAATAAGGATATGCTGACCGGTTTTAAAGTTGATTTATACATGCCGAAAGGCAATTTTTCTCAGATTATCGTTTTATACTTCTTGTTATTTCATTTTACTGTTTTATGTTCCGCTGATTACTCTGATGTTGTATCACTAGGGTGCCCGGGGTAAGGCACCAGTCACGGGCCCGGGTTCGGGTCGTGACACCTTGTTGGTATTGTTCTAAGGGTCTCAAGTAGCGGATTGAAGTGTCTTGAAGAGACTCTAAGTTGCTAAGGAGCGACTTCGGATTTGGAGTTGGATTAAGATTCGTTGAGGTATAATCTTGTCTCTTAAAAGTGTCACAAGATTATTTATATTGTTGTTAGCTTTACATGTTGCTAGCATGAAGTATATGTGTTGAAGTTATAAGTATTATGGATTGCTTGTAGCCTTAGAATCCGAAATGTAATGCAAGCCATGTGAAGTTGGATTACAAATTGGTCGTTGTTAGAATCGTCGCATGTTAATTACTTGGAGATTATGGTAGTTATAATCAATTGCGACTTGATATCATGTTAGGCTAATAACTTGGATTGAAATGGAAATTGGATAAGAATTGATGTTGTAGTACTTCAAGTTAGCCGAATTGGCCTAGTAAGTTGTATTAATTTGATATCGTTTGTGGGGCGGAATTTTACACGTCTAGTAGGCGTGTAATCCCCTATTGTTAATTGCTTTGATTGGGCCTTAAATGTGGCGTGTTTGGTTATTGTATTCGGCCTTGAAAAAGGTGGCAAAGTAAGTAGAAACAAAGGAGGTCTTTGTCCAGATTTTCCGTAGAATTTAGTGACTTAGGCACTTGGAATATTCTACGTTTGAAGTAGGAGGTTAATGGACGTATTGTGACCATTATAGGTTGAAGTACTAAGAATAGCGTATCCTACTTGGAGGGTGGAATGGCTATCAAGGTTGAAGTACTTTGGAGCATTTTGCTACTTGTCGATAATCGTCGCGAGGTATGTGAACCTCTTCCTTCCTTTGGCATGATTCTATGTATGGAATATACCTGTGGTATCATTTCATGTTTCCTTCTACTCTTAGAAGTTAAGAGGTAGTTGTGTGATTTTACTCTATGTAGAACTTTTCCTATCTTTTGAGCATGACTAGTTGCACGTATGTAGTACGGTAGACGTACAACACCTTGATATCCTTTAATAGTTTTATGAATAGCCAAGTCGGGTGAGTTAGGAGATTAACTCACTTCTTTGAAAGTATTAAGGATGTCTAATGTTTTTATAAGTTAAGGGACTTGAAGAGTTTTGAAGTATGTGATAGTTGTTCCGTTTTAAACGTATAAGTCCCTTGTATAGAAAATTGCATTTTGGCTAAGGTATAAAGTGAATATAACGGCTTTATGGGAAGTTGGTTATATTTGCTTTATGGAAAGATAAATGACTCGTTTTTAATGAAAAGGCAACTTGAATTTTAAGGCATCAATTGCCTAAGGTTTTATAATAAAAGGAGTCACTTGAGTTCTAAAGGTTAAGAGACTAATTGTATTTTTGAAAGTTAAGAGAATTGATTTGAAAGTATATAGTACTCGGTTTCAAAAAGTAGAAGTCTCTTGGTTATAAAAGGAATGAGTTGGTCTAAAACCATAAAGGGTTATAACGGCTTTATGGGAAGTTGGTTATAACGGCTTTATGGAAGGTTAAGAGAATGGTTTTCTCTAATAATGTAAGCAAAGAATTGGTTTGAAATGAAGAAGGGCAACTGTCTTAATGGTATAAATCGTTTAATGTTTTGAGGAAGAAGTCACTTGATTTAGAAGCCGGTAATTGTATTTCTAAGAAGGTATTGTGACTTGTCTTGAAGGTAGTATGACTTGATACTACGGTTGTTAGTATCTTGGAAGTTTTATTTGAAAAAGGGACTTTCTAAAAGAGTAGAAGTACGTAGTACTTGGGGTTTAATTCCCGGATTTTAATGGGTAAAACGAAAGTGCCATGAGTTTATAAAGATGGAAGTCTAAAGGTTTAATGAACTTGCCTAGGTTTGCTTGTGATAGCTTTGAGTGCAAGTATTATATGTCTACGTTGTCGTGTCTCTCAGTTGGAGGGCCGACTGTTTTATTGTAAGTTTACTTGGACGTACCGACAGTGATGTGGGATTCCACGGGTATGCTTCCATTTTGATTGATCCTTGGACATGCTTATACGATGTGGGATTCCGGGGCATGTGACCAGGATGCGGGTTAGATGCCCGGACATTTTATTGGACGTCTGGCGTGTGGGGATTCCAGGTATGCTTCCATTGTGATTGATCTTGGCCATGCTTATACGATGAGGATGCAGGCATGCGGCGGAGATGCGGGTTAGATGCGCGCGTTTTATTACTCCATGGTCATGCTTATACGATGTGGGATTAGGGGCATGCGACCGTGTTATATTTTACTCCATGGGCTAGCTCCCGTGAAGACATGTACCCGCGATGAGGATTAGGGGCATGTTATATTATTACTCCATGGGCTAGCTCCCGTGAAGACTGCGCTACGATGAGGATGCGAGGCACGTTATGGCCATGCTTATACGATGTGGGATTCCGGGGCATGCGGCCGCGATATATATATATATATATGTGTTGTATATGTGTACGCTGACAGTGAGGTGGGATGCCACGGGCGCGTCACATGGTTATATTTTACATTTATAGCTGTCGGCAGTGATGTGGGATTCCACGGGCAGGAGATATATATATGTGTTGTATATGTATGCAGCGGTGAGGTGGGATGCCACGGGCGCGTCACATGGTTATATTTTACATTTATAGTTGTCGGCAGTGATGTGGGATTCCACGGGCAGGAGATATATATATGTGTTGTGTATGTGTACGCCGACAATGAGGTGGGATGCCACGGGCGCGTCATATGGTTATATTTTACACTTATAGTTGTCGGCAGTGATGGGGGATTCCACGGGCACGCTTTGATATTTGTGTGACTTGGTTGCGTCCCAGATTGGGCCGGGTAGTAAAGGCGCCCCTCCTTAAAGGGCCGGATTATACTTATGAAAGATAAGTAAGTTATACGGTAATGAACTTAATGATTTTTCCTAATCATGTCCTTAAGATTGTTACTATAACTTTTATTGAAAATGGGAAAAGATAATAAGGTACGATTAAGTTCATAAGTGGTAATGACACGGCAGGATCTGGTATGTATTTTTTTTATACTTGTCCCTGTCATTCTTTTATCTGATTATGATCTGCATTTCTTGTCGTTATTTACATTCCATATTCGTACTGTTATCGACCCCGCCGGGCTGCGTTCATGCCCGCAGGTTTTAGGTACCCAGGGTGGTGGTCCTTGCTCTTAGGATCTCGGTTCAGTTTTGAGAAAAGCTCCATTTGCTCCGGAGGCTTATCTCTTGGTACGGTTTTCCCTGAGGTTGTAGAATTATGTTATTCAGGGGTATGGCGAGGCCTGTCCATACGGTTGTTATGTTAAAAACTCTTAGAGGTGCTGTAGTCACATATTGTGGAGTGCATTTTGTAAAGGAAAGGAGGCAAGCTAGCCGTTTATGTATTTACTATCGAGGAGGTAGCCTTATCGGCTAACACTGTTGATTTTGTCTTTGATGATTTATTTATAAGTTTCATGTATGTTCGTGATTATCTCGATGTATACTGTAAGGGTGCCCGGTAGGGCACGATGTGAGCTTGGTCGGTCGTGACACGTAGTCCAACAACGAAAAAATTTAAGAAATTGAAAAACTCACTCTAGTTGCTCTCGGGTTCACTTGCATTTGAAAAGGAAATTTTTTTGTTTCTTGTTCATTAAGCTCCACACTTTAAACCAAGGTTCATGAGTGTATTGTAAGTGTATCTCAATAGAAAAATCTCGGAAAAAGATAGTTTTCGTATTAGTCGCAAGGTGAAAACCTAGTTGCTTTCTAGGTTTTGTTTGGAAGTTTGAAGGAAATTTGCTGGTGTTGTTCTAAGGGTCTCAAGTAGCGGATTGAAGTGTCTTGAAGAGACTCTAAGTTGCTAAGGAGCGACTTCGGATTTGGAGTTGGATTAAGATTCGTTGAGGTCATAATCTTGTCTATTAAAGTGTTACAAGATTATATATTGTTGTTAGCCTTACATAATTGCTAGCATGATGTATATGTGTTGAAGTTTCATAAGTGTTATGGATTGTTGTAGCCTAAAATCCGAAATGTCATTTAAGCCATGTGAAGTTGGATTACAATTTGGTCGTTTATTAGAATCGTCGCATGTTACTTACTTGAAGATTATAGTAGTTATAATCGATTGCGACTTGATATCATGTTATGCTAACAACTTGGATTGAAATGGAAATTGGATAAGAATTGGTGTTATTGTACTCAATGTGGCCGAAATTGGACTAGTAGTTTGTATTAGTTTGATATCTATTGTGGGGCGGAATTTTACACGTCTAGTAGGCGTGTAATCCCCTATTGTTAATTGCATTGATTGGGCCTTAAATGTGGCGTGTTTGGTTATTGAATTCGACCTTGAAAAAGGTGGCAAAGTAAGTAGAAACAAAGGAGGTGCTGTCCGATTTTCCGTAGAATTTAGAGACTTTACACTTATAATATTCTACGTTCTAAGTAAGGCGTTAATAGACGTATTGTGGATATTATAGGTTGACATACTACGGGCGGGATATTGTACTTGGCAAGTGGTTTGACCCGAAGAGGTATGTAGAACTTTCCTATCTTTTGAGCATGACTATTTGCACGTATATAGTACGGTAGACGTACGAGACCTTGATATCCTTTACTAGTTTTATGAATAGCCAAGTTGGGTGAGTTAGGAGATTAACTCACTTCTTTGAAAGTATTAAGGATATCTTAAGTTTTATTAAAGTTAAGGGACTTGAAGAGTTTTAAAGTATGTAGTACTTGTTTCGTTTTAAACGTATAAGTCCCTTGGATAGGAAATTGTATTTGGCTAAGGTATAAAGTGAATATAACGACTTTATGGGAAGTTGGTTATATTAGCTTTATGGAAAGATAAATGACTTGATTTAATGAAAGGCAATTTGATTTTAAGGCATCAATTGCCTATGGTTTTATAAGAAAAGGAGTCACTTGATTTAGAAACCTAACTTTATTTCTAAAGGTATTGTGACTTGTCCTGAAAAGTAATTTTGACTTGATACTATGGTTAATAGTATCTTGGAAGTTTTAAACTAAAAAGAGTCATTTGTTTTAAAGAGTAGAAGTATGTAGTACTTGGGTTAAATTCCCGGATTTTCATAAAAGATATGTTAGTTCCTTAAGTAAACTAAAATGAAAGTGTATATGAATAAGACAAATAAGAAGTTAGGGGGATTTCTTAACTTGCTTACTTATTGTATGATAAGCCGGTAGTGCCTATGTTATGTATGATGGCCGGTTGAGATAGGGTAAGAGTATATCTGAGGGGTAAAGCCCCAAGATCGTTATACCACCTTCTCCAGGGTAAGAGTATGAATGAGGCAAGCCAAGATCGTCATACCACCTGCTTCAGGGTAAGAGTATAAATGAGGGGTAAATCCCCAAGATCGTTATACCACCTGTTTCCGTGGATTTGCTACCCACGATGCGAGGAATACCTCATGCGAGTCCTTATGGGCCTATGCGGGTGAAATAGTCCCATGCGGTAGTCTGACCTATCACGAGGAATACCTCATGCGGGTCCACACGACTATCACGGGTGAAATATTCCCAGGAGTAGGATTTCTTTATGATTCTGTGGGCGGATGGTCCTGCTTTGATCGTGAGCTTCTATTTTTATGTTGTGCATTACTATTAGTTACTCTCATTATTAGTAAGGCCTTGTGTCGTAATTTTGTTATCATACATGTCTCGGCTTTGTTTTAAACTTATGATATAATTACGTATTTTCGATTTGCATACTTAGTACATATTGTGTCTTGACCCCCTTCCTCGGGGCTGCGTTAAATCTGCGCGGTAGGGAGTAGCGGTGGTGGATCCTCATTCTTAGGATCACTTATCGACGTCGAAGCTCCATTTCTCGGAGGCTTGTCTTTTTAGTACGATCTTTCCCACGATGTTGTAGATTTATGTACATTCGGGGTATGGCGGGCCCTGTCCATATGTTGTTATTCTTAAGTGCAGTAGTCACGTGTTGTGGTTTGAAATTTGTAAGAAGCAAGGTTATCTGATTTGGATTTTTTTTGATTATGCATATTTTATGGAAGGCGGCCTTATCGGCTAGCCTGTGATGTTATTGTTAAATGTTGTATGTTGTGTATGTTCCGCTGCTATTCTCTGATGTATACCTGAACGGGGTGCCCAGGTAGGGCACCAGTCGCGGCCCCGGGGTCGGGTCGTGACATAATTGGTGTTATTGTATCTCAAGTTGCCGAATTGACCTAGTAGTTTGTACTAGTTTGATATCAATTGTGTGGCGGAATTTTACACGTCTTATAGGCGTGTAATCCCCTATTGTTAACTACATTGATTGAGCCTTAAATGTGGCGTGTTTGGTTATTGAATTCGGCCTTGAAAAAGGTGGCAAAGTATGTAGAAACAAAGGAAGTGCTGTCCAATTTTCCGTAAAATTTAGTGACTTTGTACTTATAATATTCTACGTTTGAAGTAAGAAGTTAGTAGACGTATTATGGTCATTATAGGTTGACATACTACGTGGGGGATATTGTACTTAGCAAGTGGATTGACCCGAAGAGGTATGTAGAACTTTCCTATCTCTTGAGCATGAATAGTTACACGTATATAGTACGGTAGACGTACAAGACCTTGATATCCTTTACTTGTTTTAAGAATAGCCAAGTTGGGTGATTTAGGAGATTTACTCACTTCTTTAAAAGTATTAAGGATGTCTTAAGTTTTCAAAGTTAAGGGACTTGAAGTGTTTTAAAGTATATGATACTTGGTTCGTTTTAAACGTATAAGTCCCTTGGATAGGAAATTGTAATTGGCTAAGGTATAAAGTTAATATAACGACTTTATGGGAAGTTGGTTATATTAGCTTTATGGAAAGATAAATAAGGATAAATGACTTGAATTAATGAAAGGCAATTTGATTTTAATGCATCAATTGCCTAAGGTTTTAAAAGAAAAGAAGTCACTTGATTTAGAAGCCTAATTTAATTTCTAAAGGTATTGTGACTTGTCTTGAAAAGTAATTGTGACTTGATACAACGGTTATTAGTATCTTGGAAGTTTTATATGAAAAAGAGTCATTTTAAAAGAATAGAAGTATGTAGTACTTTGGGTTAAATTCCCGGATTTTTATAAAGACATGTTAGTGCCTTAAGTAAACTAAAATGAGAGTGTATATGAACAAGACTAATAAGAAGTTAGGGGATTTCTTAACTTGCTTATATATTGTATGATAAGCCGGTCGTGCTTATGTTATGTATGATAAGCCGGTAGGGCTTATGTTATGTATGATGGCCGGTTGAGCTAGGGTAAGAGTATAAATGAGGGGTACACCCCCCAAGACGTTATACCGCCTTCTCCAGGGTAAGAGTATAAATGAGGGGTAAATCCCCAAGACGTTATACCACCTTCTTCAGGGTAAGAGTATAAATGAGGGGTAAATCCCCAAGACGTTATACCACCTTCTGAGTATGATTGAGGGGTAAACTCCCAAGACATTATACCACTCCATGGATTTGCTACCCATGATGCGAGGAATACCTCATGCGGGTCCACACGACCCTTGCGGGTGAAATAGTCCCAGGAGTAGGATTGCTTAATGATACTGCGGGCGGGTTGTCCTGCTTTGATCGAAAGCCTCCTATTTTATGTAGTAAGTATACTCTTATTCACTCTCATTGTTAGTAAGGCACAGTGTACTGTAATTTGATTATCATACATGTCTCCGGCTTTGTTTTAGACTTATGATGTAATTACAGTATTTTTACAGTTTTGCATACTTAGTACATATTGTGTCAGCGCCGCCGCCGGGGTTGCGTTCATATCGCGGTAGGGAGTAGCGGTGGTGGATCCTCATTCTTAGGATCACTGATCGGGTGTCAGAAGCTCCATTTCTCCGGAGGCTTGTCTTTTGGTACAGTTTCTCCCTGATGTTGTAGATTTTATGTACATTCAGGGGTATGGCGAGACCACTGTCATACGATTGTTATTCTGAAGTGCGTAGTCACATTAGTGGTTTTGGTAGTAAACGAGTTGTCTTGTGTTACTTTTGATTATGTATATTTTATGGAAGCGGCCTTATCGGCTAGCTTTGTGATGTTTATTGTTTAAACATATTATATGTTGTGTATGTTCATTGCTATTCTCGATGTATACAGGCAGGGTGCCCAGTAGGGCACGATCGCGGCCGAAGTCGTCGTGACAATGTTAGTGCCTTAAGTAAACTAAAATGGGGGTGTATATAAATAAGGTTAATAAGAAGTTAGGGGATTTCTTAACTTGCTTATGTTATGTATGATAAGCGGTAGTGCTTATGTTATGTATGATAAGCCGATAGTGCTTATGTTATGTATGATAAGCCGATAGAGCTTATGTTAAGTATGATAAGCCGGTGGTGCTTATGTTATGTATGATAGCCTTTGGTGCTAGTGTTATGAGTATTGTTACACCCCGTAAGTCCAGGACATGTATAAGAGAATGTACGTAAGGAATCAAGACTTGGAAATTGGTACGGAAGGAAGAATTGTTCTTCCGACGGAAAATCTTCCGGACGTCGGAAAGGAAAACTGTTCGTTGTTGAGAATTAGATTCTCAAAGTTCATTATTTGAAGAATATGGAACTTATTAACATTATGGAAATTTATTTTTACGGATTTAGTCATGTGGGGCCCACCCGAGGAATTTTACATTTTTGTGGGGCCATGAGGTTCTGAATTTTAGGGACGAATGAGAGGGCGACACGTGGCACGCCCCACACATGGTCTTGGTCGATATAGTAAGTGGTAAAATGGTCATTGACCATGGTAGAAGATAAGTCTTCAAAGCTTGATATTATTGACCAAGTCAACTTGCCACTTGGGCTTGATCCTAGTGAAACTCATCCTAGCCACTCATGTGTTGCAATCTAAGCCCTCCAATGTGTTATATAAGCATACTACTAGTGCAAGACTTGTCTCAACACTTAGAAAAATTTAGAGTTCATCTTGTGCACACTAGAGACCTCTCGGGTTTGGCCATTTGCCCACTAGAAAAATTTGTAGTTTTGATCCTTTGTTCACAAGACTTTAACCCAATGTCCCTAAGGGTATTATATGGATATCTCAATAGAAAGATTTCGGAAAAACGGCGTTTTCGTATTAGTCGCAAGGCGGAAACTTAAGGAGTTCTTCAACTTTGAAGTTGGAACTTGAAGATGGGTTCTTCATAGGCTTCTAAGGAGTGCTTGGAGCAGATTGGAACTTAAGGAAAGGAGCTAAGAATTGCTAAGGCGCGACTTTGAATCTTGGAATTTTTAAGGGCTTATAAAGGTATAATTTTATCGTTTTAGTAATTAAGTTTACTTATTGTTGTAGCTATGGATAATAGCAAGCATGAGTTATTTATTATGAAGTTGGATAAGTGTTTTGGCTATTGGAACCCTAATCCGAAAAACTAGCATGTTAGCCTTAAGATTTTAATTAAAGTCGATTATTAGTTTAAGTCGTCGCATGTTGTAGAAAGAAGGAAATTGTAGTTGTTGAAGTTGTTTATGACTTTATAACATGTTAGACCTTAGAACTTGGAATTTGAAAAGGATTGGAAAAGACTTTGAATTGTTGGTAATGTTGTTGGCCGAGAATGGCTTGAGTATGGAACTACTTTGTATTAATTATGGGGCGGAATTTTACACGTATTGTAAGGCGTGTAATCCCCTTTGTTTGGTTGTTGTTTTGAGCCTTAAATGTGGCGTGTTGGTTGTTGTATTCGGCCTTGAAAAAGGTGGCAAAGTGAGTAGAAACAAATGAAGTGCTGCCCGATTTTTCGTAGAATTAGAGACCGTATACTTAGTATTATTCTACGTTAGAGACTAGAAGTTGATAGTCTTGTTGTGACCATTATAGGTTGACACTTCTACGTACGGCGTATTCGGCTTAGCTTGTGGATTTAGCCGAAAATGTATATGAACTATCTCCTCTTCTAGCATGATTCCGTATGGTAAAGAAAGTATGTCCTACTCCTTAAATGATCCATTCCTTGGTTGTATTTGGATTGCCTAAAATAGAATTTGTTCTATGTACTTCCTTGATTGTACTTTGATGTTTAAATTGTAAGTTGTATAATCCATTGCCTTAGTGAAGTTGGATTCTTAAAAGTGAAAGTATTTTATTTAAAGTACATAGAGTCTTGAAAAGGAAGTGGGTTCCAAATCTTTTGGCTAGTGCCTTAGTTCCAAAACCTAAGGGTCGTTATAATGACTTTAGGGGAGTCAAAGGAGTGATTTACTTAATTGTTTTAAGAGAGGAGAAATGACATGATTTAAGAGAAGAAACTTGTTTTCTAAATATTAAGAGACTTGAAGTATTTTGGAAAGTTAAGAACTTGATTTGTAAGTATGTGATACTTAGTTTTAAGTATAAGTCTCTTGGTTATAAAAAGGAATGGATATGTCTAAAACCATAAAGGGTTATAACGACTTTATGGGAAATTGGTTATAACGGATTTATGGAAGGTTAAGAAAGTTGTCTATTTTGATTAATGGGCATAAGTTGCCTAGTTTGTGAAAATTTGAAGTTACTTGATTTCCAGCTTTGAAATGAGTTTCCTAAAAGTATAGTAACTTACTTTGAAAAATAGACACACCTTGATACTACGGGTGTTAGTATCTTGGGGTTTTACATAAAAAAGAGTCTTTTGAAAAGAATGTACGTACGTAGTACTTTGGCTTGTTTAATTGAGAATTATTCTATGTGTGCCTTGATAAGTACTTTGTCTTGTTTAATTGAGAATTATTCTATGTGTGCCTTGATAAGTACTTTGGCTTGTTCAATTGAGAATTGTTCTATGTGTGCCTTGATAAGTACTTTGGCTTGTTTAATTGAGAATTGCCAATGTGTGCTGGTGATAGCATTTGAGTACAAGTATTATGTTTTATTACGTTGTCGCGACTCTCGGTTGGAGGGTCGGCTGTCTTGTTGTAAGTTTACTTGGACGTACCGGCAGTGATGTGGGATTCCACGGGTATGCTTCCATTATTTGTGTTACCCTATGGTCATGCTTATACGATGTGGGATGCCGGGGCATGCGACCACGAGGGATACTCCTTGGACATGCTTATACGATGTGGGATTCCGGGGCATGTGACCAGGAGTCGGGTTAGATTCCCGGATTTGTTTGTATTACCCCATGGTCATGCTTATACGATGTGGGATTCCGGGGCATGTGACCACGAGGGATATTGTTATCTCATGGAGTCCACGGGCATGGTTGATATTATGGGCGTGAGACCCATAGTTATATTTGAGTAGTGACTTTGAGGCGTCGTCCACGACTTGATATGGCCCTTATGTATTGTGTCTTGTAGGTTGGCTATCATACATGTCTCTGTTTTGTTTAGATTATGATTTCATTACGATGCCTTCATTTCACATACTTGGTACATTCTTCCGTCTTGACCTCCTTCGGGGATGCGTTCATCCGCGAGTTTAGGTCGTTGTTTGGTGATCTGCAGTGTAGGACCACCGTTCGAGTTTTGGATAGCTCCTTACATTGGGAGTTTATCTTTTTGGTATAAGTTCTTTCGATCTGAGCTTTTATGCGATTATGGGTACAGCGGGGCCTTGTCCCGTCATAGTTCAGTATAACTCTTAGAGGTCTGTATTCATATGTGGGATTGGACTCATGTACGGTGTAGTGTCTTTTGTTTATGTATATTATATGGCAGCCTTGTCGGATTTGCCCTTGCACATGCGTTAGTTTAAAAACAATGAGGTGTTATTTAATTTCCGCAGTTTACTTAGTTGTTAAGGTAGAAGGGTGCCCAGGTAGGGCACCGATCCACGCGAGGTTGGGGTGTGAGTGGTATCGAGCGATCGATCCTCGGAATGTCTGAGCCGTGTCTAGTAGAGTCTTGATTATCGGTGTGTTGCGTGCGCCACCCATAAACGAGGCTACAGGACATTTAGGAGTTGGTTTCTATTCTTCTCACTCTAAGATCGTGCCATAGAAAGTGTTAGTAAGATAATTCCTCTCGGCGTAATTTTGTGTTCTGATTATGCCTCGAGGAGGGCAACGGCCGCCGAAGGGCAAAGGAGTAGCGAGAGCTACTAGTCGGACTCGAGAGTTGATAGGCGTATGCCACGGTATCTGGATGTTGTCAGCGATCGGCGAGTTCTTCTGCGCGAGTTTTGAGACCCGGCACGAGCCTCTAGTTTCTCGTTAGGAGAAGACTATAGGGTCATGAGGAAGCGATTATGTTATTGACCAAGATAAGCGGTGCTACTGATTTCATCAGCGGGAGGTTTTTCGGCGATGCAAGCGGTGTCTGAGAGTAGAGGGCCAACGTGGAGATCAGCGTAAGAGGGCTAGACCGGTTGGTTATCCCAGTGAGTTCTTGGACGAGCAGCCTCAACAGCGAGTGAGATATTCGTCGCAACCTACCCAGTACATACCCCCGCAGCTCACAGGTGGGAGATATGACCCCACAAGGTATTTAGGAGCCGGTCCAAGCTCCAGGGGTCGAGGTTCTCAGAGGAGCAGAGGACTTTTTCGGTCGAGGCCACCTATTCCTCAGTGTATCAGATGTGGTAAGCGTCATTCGGGGAAATGCCGTTATGACACAGATGGTTGTTATTATTGTGGCCGTCCGGGCCACAAGAAATGGGAATGTCCGGTTAGAAAGAGCGCCGGTAAAGTGGCTCAGCCTATGAGGCCGATGGTTGGTTCCCTTTCCTCCGCAACTGTGCGTCCCCCAGGGCAGGGTGTTCAGATGTTAGCCAGCCGTGGTAGAGTTCAGGGTAGAGTTTATAGTTCTGGCGGTCCTTCGAACCGCAGAGATGACGTGACTACTGGACAGGATCAGGAGGCGACATCGCACGGGGTTACAGGTATATTTCGATTCTTTTGAATCATACGTGCATTGTTAGATTCAGATTTTGCCCTAGCGTATATGTCTTCCCTGTGTTACTAGCAGTTATGGCGATAGTACCCCCGGTAGGGATACTTTGATTAGTAAAGTGAGAAGTTAAGAATGTTGACAAGAATGGTAAGTGAACGAGACTATAGTTGTGTAGAGTTCACAAGTTGTAATTGCCCATGCGATGTAAGACCCGATAGGGAAGAATGTACGGTAGAAATACTTGACCTATATGGCGAACCTCTAGTGATTAGGGGATAGGGTGAAGTACCTTGAGATAAGAGAAAGATTTATTTCAGACGAAGAATGAGAAGTTAAGTGTGACGATGAGTCGGGTTATGGACTCATTTTGGGTCAACCGGTAGTATGGAATGGGGTGATGTCAGTTGGTAGTGGTCCCGCTATGTGATAGGGTCACGAGGATGCCAGGCCCAAGTTTAGTTAATCGTTGTACGAGTTTGTGGACGCGTTCCGTCGGAATCAGGTCGTAAGGACCGAGAAGAGCCTTAACGGGAATGTAAGTAACAATATGGCCAAATTTGGATAGTAACTCCAAGGATTGGAGAACAGAAACAATGTTTGAGATGTTGTACGTTTACTAAATAAGTTTAGAAGTACGAGAAAGAAAGACAAGTAAGAAATAAAGGAACCTCTAAGGATCCCGTGTTTTAGAAGACTGTAACCTTCGAGTTTTGTGAGAAGGGGTCGCGGACGGAAGGTCCATTGATATGTTTACGTATGTTAGGTGGTGGCCATGTGTGGCATCGTTAGTCTTGTGGAGTATTGATTGATAGGCATAGTATAGAGATTGTGCCGGAGTGTGTATAGCTTGAAAACCGACTAAGAACATTCGGGGACAAATGTTTCTAAGGGGGGAAGAATGTTACACCCCGTAAGTCCAGGACATGTATAAGATAATGTACGTAAGGAATCAAGACTTGGAAATTGGTACGGAAGGAAGAATTGTTCTTCCGACGGAAAATCTTCCGGACGTCGGAAAGGAAAACTGTTCGTTGTTGAGAATTAGATTCTCAAAGTGCATTATTTGAAGAATATGGAACTTATTAACATTATGGAAATTTATTTTTACGGATTTAGTCATGTGGGGCCCACCCGAGGAATTTTACATTTTTGTGGGGCCCACGAGGGTTACGGAATTTTAGGGACGAATGAGAGGGCGACACGTGGCACCCCCCACACATGGTCTTGGTCGATATAGTAAGGGGTAAAATGGTCATTGACCATGGTAGAAGATAAGTCTTCAAAGCTTGATATTATTGACCAAGTCAACTTGCCACTTGGGCTTGATCCTAGTGAAACTCATCCTAGCCACTCATGTGTTGCAATCTAAGCCCTCCAATGTGTTATATAAGCATACTACTAGTGCAAGACTTGTCTCAACACTTAGAAAAATTTAGAGTTCATCTTGTGCACACTAGAGACCTCTCGGGTTTGGCCATTTGCCCACTAGAAAAATTTGTAGTTTTGATCCTTTGTTCACAAGACTTTAACCCAATGTCCCTAAGGGTATTATAAGGATATCTCATGTCACGACCCGAACCCGGGCCCGTGACTGGTGCCTTACCCCGGGCACCCAAGTAGCCATACATCAGAGTAATCAGCGGAATATAAAACAAGACATGAATAAAGTGAAGTGTAAAATAGTTTTTCTGCGAAAAGTTGCCTTACGGCATATATATATAACAACTAGAACAGTTACATCCCTTTTTACAACTCTGCCCACAACAGTACTACAGACCTCTAAGAATGATACGACAACAATGGCGGGACAGGGCCCCGCCATACCACTGAATGTAAGTACTTACTACAACAGGGGACTATACCACTGATAAGCCTCCGGAGAAACGGAGTTTCCCAAACGCTGAACTGTGACCCTAGGAGTGAGGATCAACGACTGGTGTACCTCTACCTGCGGCATGAACGCAGCCCCAGAAGGTCGATTACAACAGTACCAAGTATGTGGCCCGAAAATCACGTAAATGAAATCATAGTAGTCTATATAAAGCGGGAGACATGTATGATAACCAAACTACGATTCCTGATAAATAGCGATCATGTCAAGTCAGGGACTCACGCCCTTAAAGCCATCACTCAAATATAACTATGGGTCTCACGCCCACAACATAAACAAGAGCGAAATGGATATACTGTAACTGGTCTTTTCTAGGCCGCTAATGATCGAAGCAAGGCCAATCGCCCATAGTATCATTATGCGTGCCTACTCATGGACTTCCGCGGCCGCATAGGTCACACATAGACCCGCATAGGTCGTATAGACCCGCATCGGGGGTAGTTAACCCCGGTACCCTCCTGGACTCCCGCAGCCCGCATAGTCTCAATAGACCGCATAGTCACACATACCGCATAGGGCATCCCCCGCATCGGGATAAAACACCCGGAATGATCAATCCTGGAGCATACCGCTGCTCCGCATAGTCACATAGACCGCATAGGCCGTATAGACCCGCATCAAGGGTGGCAAGCCCTCGGTATAACAAGTCAAGGGGGTATGTGATATAATAACAGTACAACGGGCTTAAAGTTTAACAACGTAAGCACAACAAGAATATCACAAGATACTAACACGCGTAGCATCCTAACATGTTTACTTATCAAATCACAAGAAGGTATTACAAGGCTATCACAGACCAATACAATCAAGTTCTTCACACAAGGTACTTTCTACTTTATGTTAACAAGTTCGGGAATTTATCCCCAAAGTACTTCATACATTAACTCTTTAAAAGATCCGTTTCTTTCACAAAAGTCGCACAATACCCGTAGTATAAAATAGAGTGACTATCTTTTTAAGTAAACCAAAACACTTCCCTTTGTAAAATCAAGTAACAACATTATTTTCCAAACGTTCAAGTTTGCCTAATTTCAAATGCTCAAGTTTCTCATTTTCGAAAGGTTTCGTAGTTCATAGTTTTAATCACTTAATGATATAATTTTCCTTTAAAACAATTTGAGAAACATATGCCTTATATGTGAGTAGGTTATTCTTGTTCATAATCAATCTTATTTAAGCAGCCATGATCTAGGAAATGTAATATCATTTTGTCTCATCTTAGCTTCTATGCAGATGGAGGTTTCTACTGGTTTTAATAATACTTAATTAGTCAAAACATTTCCCTTTATTAACGCTGCAGTGGTTTGTTCGATACTTATTCTGATTTCCGAAATCAGTAAAACATTATTCCTTAAAAACCAAGTACTCATTACTCACGAATGAGGTTTCACACAAAATTCATATTAATTTATTTAAGTCAAGTCTCTTATCTTTTAAGATCAAGTCTCTTAACTTCTAAAATTAATAAACCATTCCTTTTATCACTCTTAAGTCGTTATACCTACCTTCCCATAAAGCTAGTATAACTCTTAAGTTTTTAAAACCAAGTATTACTCTTCTTTCAAAAAGGATTCTTAATTCTTTTGAAATACTTCAAGATTCTTATTATTCAGGCTTAAGTCAAAAGACATTGCCGTACAACTACGTTTAGTTAACACACGTACGTCTACCGTACTATATATATATTCTTTTAAAATATCATGCTCAAAAGGATAGGAAGAATCACATACCTCGCGACGATTATCGACTATTAGCAAAACGCTCCACGGCTATAACCCGGCTAGCCTTGTCCACCTTTCAAGTAGTACATGATACTCGCAGAACATTCAACCTATAAAGGTTATATAAGTCTATCAACTTCTACATTAATAATCTTCTGATGTGATTTCAGTTCAAGTCTTTTCTGTAATATCCTTCTATTACAGTTCAATTCTCTTCTATGAATCTTACATTCATTTCTATACCACTACAGTATGTAATTTCCAATTACAATAGAAGGTCAAGAGTATTTACCTCGGTAAGCCCAATATTTTCCAAGTTTTAATGTCGATCCTGAGCAACGTTTAGCTCCTACTCTGGGTGCTCCAACCCGCTCCAAACAACCCTTAGAAGTTCTACGCAACTTCTTCTTAATACTTCAATCGGCTATGAAGATTTTCCTTAGGGTTGTGTTTTGTGACTGAAGGGAAGTATAACAGTATTTCTGGGCTATTCGTATAAGTGTAACCTTGGAATACTACAAGGTATTTGGGCCAAGGTATTTTGGAATAGTAACTATACTTGGAGAATACTTTTCTACCAAGGGGGGGGGTGTATTTTACGAAAACAACTCAAGGTAGGGGGGGATACCTCTCGGCCAAGGCCACTAGGAGGGGGGGTGTGTACCCCTCGGCCAAGGGCCTACTCAAAGGGGGAGGGGGAGTGTTGGACGAAACACTACAAGAGAGGGGGAGGGATTTTCAAGACTTAGAGATTTTTGTGAATGAAGAAGTCTTCACAAAGGGGGGGGGGGTATTTATAGGACAACCAAGGGCCAAGATCAAGCCAAGTGGTAGGCAAGTGTAGGGTGAGGATTTACCCATGTGTACCTTATCCATCTACCACACCAACTAACACAAAATATCCTACCAACTACAATGCTCCAATCGTCCAAAATGACGCCCACAAGTCCACCAATTAGAGGGTGACAAGTGTCGCCCTCTCGTTGGTCCAAAATATTTCGTCTCTCGGAAAAATCCGCAAAAATTATAAATGACATAGCCGGAATTTTCCCTTCGCAAGCTTTGGAAGACGTTTCGTCGGAAAACGATTCTTTTCGTGTGTTATGCATAAAATTTTCGGTCCTTGCCTAATCTTAAGGCTTAAATTTCTAAACGTACGCCCTTACGTACATACTCTGGAAATACGGGGTATAACATCTCAATAGAAAGATTTCGGAAAAACGGCGTTTTCGTATTAGTCGCAAGGCGGAAACTTAAGGAGTTCTTCAACTTTGAAGTTGGAACTTGAAGATGGGTTCTTCATAGGCTTCTAAGGAGTGCTTGGAGCGGATTGGAACTTAAGGAAAGGAGCTAAGAATTGCTAAGGCGCGACATTGAATCTTGGAATTTTTAAGGGCTTATAAAGGTATAATTTTGTCGTTTTAGTAATTAAGTTTACTTATTGTTGTAGCTATGGATAATAGCAAGCATGAGTTATTTATTATGAAGTTGGATAAGTGTTTTGGCTATTGGAACCCTAATCTGAAAAACTAGCATGTTAGCCTTAAGATTTCAATTCAAGTCGATTATTAGTTTAAGTCGTTGCATGTTGTAGAAAGAAGGAAATTGTAGTTGTTGAAGTTGTTTATGACTTTATAACATGTTAGACCTTAGAACTTGGAATTTGAAAAGGATTGGAAAAGACTTTGAATTGTTGGTAATGTTGTTGGCCGAGAATGGCTTGAGTATGGAACTACTTTGTATTAATTATGGGGCGGAATTTTACACATATTATAAGGCGTGTAATCCCCTTTGTTTGGTTGTTGTTTTGAGCCTTAAATGTGGCGTGTTGGTTATTGTATTCGGCCTTGAAAAAGGGGGCAAAGTGAGTAGAAACAAAGGAAGTGCTGCCCGATTTTCCGTAGAATTAGAGACCGTATACTTAGTATTATTCTACGTTAGAGACTAGAAGTTGATAGTCTTATTGTGACCATTATAGGTTGACACTTCTACGTACGGCGTATTCGGCTTAGCTTGTGGATTTAGCCGAAAAGGTATGTGAACTATCTCCTCTTCTAGCATGATTCCGTATGGTAAAGAAAGTATGTCCTACTCCTTAAATGATCCATTCCTTGGTTGTATTTGGATTGCCTAAAATAGAATTTGTTCTATGTACTTCCTTGATTGTACTTTGATGTTTAAATTGTAAGTTGTATAATCCATTGCCTTAGTGAAGTTGGATTCTTAAAAGTGAAAGTATTTTACTTAAAGTACATAGAGTCTTGAAAAGGAAGTGGGTTCCAAATCTTTTGGCTAGTGCCTTAGTTCCAAAACCTAAGGGTCGTTATAATGACTTTAGGGGAGTCAAATGAGTGATTTACTTAATTGTTTTAAGAGAGGAGAAATGACATGATTTAAGAGAAGAAACTTGTTTTCTAAATATTAAGAGACTTGAAGTATTTTGGAAAGTTAAGAACTTGATTTGTAAGTATGTGATACTTGGTTTTAAGTATAAGTCTCTTGGTTATAAAAAGGAATGGATATGTCTAAAACCATAAAGGGTTATAACGGTTTTATGGGAAGTTGGTTATAACGACTTTATGGAAGGTTAAGAAAGTTGTCTATTTTGATTAATGGGCATAAGTTGCCTAGTTTGTGAAAATTTGAAGTTACTTGATTTCCAGCTTTGAAATGAGTTTCCTAAAAGTATAGTAACTTACTTTGAAAAATAGACACACCTTGATACTACGGGTGTTAGTATCTTGGGGTTTTACATAAAAAGGAGTCTTTTGAAAAGAATGTACATACGTAGTACTTTGGCTTGTTTAATTGAGAATTATTATATGTGTGCCTTGATAAGTACTTTGGCTTGTTTAATTGAGAATTATTCTATGTGTGCCTTGATAAGTACTTTGGCTTGTTCAATTGAGAATTGTTCTATATGTGCCTTGATAAGTACTTTGGCTTGTTTAATTGAGAATTGCCAATGTGTGTTGGTGATAGCATTTGAGTACAAGTATTATGTTTTATTACGTTGCCGCGACTCTCGGTTGGAGGGTCGGCTGTCTTGTTGTAAGTTTACTTGGACGTACCGGCAGTGATGTGGGATTCCACGGGTATGCTTCCATTATTTGTGTTACCCTATGGTCATGCTTATACGATGTGGGATGCCGGGGCATGCGACCACGAGGGATACTCCTTGGACATGCTTATACGATGTGGGATTCCGGGGCATGTGACCAGGAGTCGGGTTAGATTCCCGGATTTGTTTGTATTACCCCATGGTCATGCTTATACGATGTGGGATTCCGGGGCATGAGACCACGAGGGATATTGTTATCTCATGGAGTCCACGGGCATGGTTGATATTATGGGCGTGAGACCCATAGTTATATTTGAGTAGTGACTTTGAGGCGTCGTCACGACTTGATATGACCGCTTATGTATTGTATCGTAGGTTGGCTATCATACATGTCTCATGTTTTGTTTAGATATTATGATTTCATTACTGATTTCATCATTTCACATACTTGGTACATTCTTCGTCTTGACCTCCTTGAAGTGCGTTCATCTTAGAAGGTTTAGGTATGCTTTTGGTGATCTGCAGTGTAGGACCTGCTCGTAGTTTTGGATAGCTCCTTCATTGGAGTTTATCTTTTTGGTATAAGTTCTTTCAGATGCAGGCTTTTGTATAGTTATGGAGTGCAGCGGGGCCTTGTCGTCATAGTTGATATAACTCTTAGAGTGCAGTATTCATATGTGGGATTGGACTCGTATGCGGTGTAGTGTCTTTTGTTTATGTATATTATATGGCGGCGCATCGGCTTTGCCTTGCACGTGCGTTAGTTTAAAAAAATGAGGTGTTATTTAATTTCATGATTTACTTAGTTGTTAAGGTAGAAGGGTGCCCGGGTAGGGCACCATCCAGCCCGGTTGGGGTGTGACAAGTATAAATCTGAGGTAAACCCCAGATGTTATACACCTCACGAGTATAAATGCAGGTAAACCCAAGACGTTATACACGCCCGAGTATAATTGCGGGGTAAACCCCAGACATTATACCTCTCCATGGATTTGCTACCCATGACGCGAGCATGGCGTATATGCTCATTCATGCGGGCGTAGGGCTAAGCGAGTGAAATAGTCTTGTCGGGTGAAATAGTCCTATCGCGGGCAAATTGTCTATCTTGGTCCACAAGACCCTTGCGGGTGAAATAGTTCCAGGAGTAGGATTGCCAAATGATACTCTGGGCAGGTGGCCCTAAGTTGATCATAAGCTTCCTATTTTTTTGTTATGCAGTATACCTTTGTGGGCAGACTTATGTGACTTTATCGCGTCCCAGATTGGGTCGGGCAGTATACATTTATGGGCAGACTTATGTGACTTTATCGCGTCCCAGATTGGGCCGGGCAGTATACCTTTATGGGCAGACTTATGTGACTTTATTGTTACACCCCGTAAGTCCAGGACATGTAAAAGAGAATGTACGTAAGGAAACAAGACTTGGAAATTGGTACGAAAGGAAGAATTGTTTTTCCGGCGGAAAATCTTCCGAACGTCGGAAAGGAAAAATGTTCGTTGTTGAGAATTGGATTCTCAAAATGCATTATTTGAAGAATATGGAACTTATTAACATTATGGAAATTTATTTTTACGGATTTGGTCATGTGGGGCCCACCCGAGGAATTTTACGTTTTGTGGGGCCCACGAGGGTTACGAAATATTATGGACGAATGAGAGGGCGACACGTGGCACCCCCCACATATGGTCTTGGTCGATTTTTAGCAAGGCTAAAATGGTCATTGACCATGGTAGAAGATAAGTCTTCAAAGCTTGATATATTTGACCAAAGTCAACTTGCCACTTGTGCTTGATCCTAGTGAAACTCATCCTAGCCACTCATGTATTTTAATCTAAGCCATCCAATGTATTATATAAGAATACTACTAGTGCAAGACTAGTCTTCCAACACTTAGAAAAAAATCACAACACCTTGTTCTTCAACAAGTGCTCTCGGGTCTGCACACTTTGCCCACACAAAAATTTGTAGTTTTGATCCATTAGCCACAAGACTTAAACCCAAGGTCCCTAAGGGTATTGTAAGGATATCTCAATAGAAAGATTGCGGAAAAAGCAGCGTTTTTAGTATTAGTCGCAAGGCGGAAACTTAAGAAGTTCTTCAACTTTGAAGTTGGAACTTGAAGATGGGTTCTTCATAGGCTTCTAAGGAGTGCTTGGAGCGGATTGGAACATAAGGAAAGGAGCTAAGAATTTGCTAAGGAGCGACTTTGAATCTTGGAATTTTTAAGGGCTTGTAAAGGTATAATTTTGTCGTTTTAGCAATTAAGGTTTACTTATTGTTGTAGTTATGGATATTAGCAAGCATGAGTTATATATTATGAAGTTGGATAAGTGTTTTGGCTATTGGAACCCTAATCCGAAAAACTAGCATGTTAGCCTTAAGATTTTAATTAAAGTCGATTATTAGTTTAAGTCGTCGCATGTTGTAGAAAGAAGGAAATTGTAGTTGTTGAAGTTGTTTATGACTTTATAACATGTTAGACCTTAGAACTTGGAATTTGAAAAGGATTGGAAAAGACTTTGAATTGTTGGTAATGTTGTTGGCCGAGAATGGCTTGAGTATGGAACTACTTTGTATTAATTATGGGGCGGAATTTTACACGTATTGTAAGGCGTGTAATCCCCTTTGTTTGGTTGTTGTTTTGAGCCTTAAATGTGGCGTGTTGGTTATTGTATTCGGCCTTGAAAAAGGTGGCAAAGTAAGTAGAAACAAAGGAAGTGCTGCCCGATTTTCCGTAGAATTAGAGACCGTATACTTAGTATTATTCTACGTTAGAGACTAGAAGTTGATAGTCATGTTGTGACCATTATAGGTTGACACTTCCACGTACGGCGTATTCGACTTAGCTTGTGGATTTAGCCGAAAAGGTATGTGAACTATCTCCTCTTCTAGCATGATTCCTTAAGATAAAGAAAGTATTTCCTACTCCTTAAATGATCCATTCCTTGGTTGTATTTGGATTGCCTAAAATAGAATTTGTTCTATGTACTTCCTTGATTGTACTTTGATGTTTAAATTGTAAGTTGTATAATCCATTGCCTTAGTTAAGTTGGAT